>CAWUFW010011537.1:0-607935 GCA_963921515.1 Calotriton arnoldi | reverse complement strand
TCTCCTGATAACAGGTGAGTAAATCGGAATTCGTATTTCGGCTGATTTTAGAGGAATATTTTAAAGTTCCAAAACTCCACACTTAGAAGAATTTCCAAGTGAAACCAGTCAATGTTAGCCTATGGAAGGAAATTCAAGTTACTGGTAAGTACGGTTAAAATTACTTTTCAGGATTAGTACTGGGCTGAAAGATGCAGCACTGAGGTCTCTCCTGATAACAGGTGAGTAAATCAGAATTCGTATTTCGGCTGATTTTAGAGGAATATTTGCACAATGGTGAAGGGAGGGGGCGGGGCCTGAGGTGACATCTGTGCAAACGCGCCCCGTGGCGCGTTTTAAGTTGGGGGATTAAGTCCCCTTGAATCATGAGGGTCCCTACGGGCCAACTAGCCCACCAGGAACCTCCAGTATGCGCCAGGGGCTGCGCTGCAGAGACATGTACAGAGGCCACACCCCTTTTACACCTCTCTGCAACGCAGCTCTGTGGCGCTTTCTGGACGTACCTGTTGGGCTAGTTGGCCCCCAGGGACCCTCAGGATTGAAGAGGATTTAATTCCCCATCTTAAAACGCGCCACGGGGCCTGTTTGCACACATGTCACCTGAAGCCCCGCCCCTCCCTTCACCACTGTGCAAACGCACCCCGTGGCGCGTTTTATGTCGGGGGATTAACTCCCTTGAATCCTGAGGGTCCCTGGGATGCAACTAGCCCACCATATACCTCCAAAAGCGCCATAGAGCTGCGTTGCAGAGAGGTGTAAAAGGGGCGTGGCCTCTGTACACCTCTCTGCAAGGCAGCTCCCTGGCGCATACTGGAGGTTCCTGGTGGGCTAGTTGGCCCCCAGGGACCCCCAGTATTCAAGGGGAATTGTTCCTCCTCTGCAAACGCGCCAGGGGCGCGTTTGCAGAGTGGTGAAGGAAGGGGGCGGGGCCTACGGGCCCGATCGTTTTTTTTTGTTTTGTTTTTTTCCCTCTGAAGGGGGCTGTGTGGCCCCCTTCCTTTTTCCTATTTTTAGGCCCTGGGGACCCCATCCCCCAGGGCCTTACCCCTTTTTTTAAAATTAATATTAAAAAAACAAAACGGGAAGGGGGCCGCGTGGCCCCCCTTCCCTGGGCCTGTATTGGCCCCGGGGACCCCATCCCCTGGGGCATGGCCTCTTTTTTTTTATTTGGAGGGGGACTGCGTGGCCCCCTCCTCAGGCCATTTAAGGCCCCGGGGACCCCATCCCCGGGCCGGCCTTGCACTTTTAAAAAAAATTTACTTTGGGGGAGGGGGCTGCGTGGCCCCCTCCGTGGCCACTTATGGCCCCGGGGACCCCATCCCCCGGGGCCTGGCTCTCGTTGGGGACTGTGGGGGTCCCTAAGCCCCCACAGTCCCGCCGGCTCCCCGTGTCCTACGGGAGCCGGCATTGCTTACACATGGGGAGCTGCTAAGATGCAGCTCCCCATGTGGAAAGCTGTCGGCTTTGGATATTGGAAGAGAGAGCAGGTTTCCTGCTCTCTCTTCCAATATCCAAAGCAAGTTTGCAATGACAGGACGGGAGCCGCGAGGCTCCCGTCCTGTCATTGCAAACAGCAGTGTCCCGGGGTAGGCACCCCGGGACACTGCAGGAGCCGGCTCCTGGGGGGTGGCGGTCCCCAGGGCCACCACAGGCTCCAGGAGGGGCCGCGCGGCCCCCTCCCTACATTTTGAAAGCCCCGGGAGGTGGTGGTCCCCGGGGCTTGGGGGTCCAAAACGGACCCCCATTTTAATTTTTCTTAGTGCCCCGGGAGGTGGTAGTCCCTGGGGCGTGTGGGGGCTGGAGCCCCCCACACAGGTTTTTAATTAAAAAAAGAAGCCCCGGGGAGGTGGTGGTCCTCGAGGCTGCGGGAGGGCTCAGAGCCCTCCCGCACCATTATACATAAAGCCCCGGGGGTGGTGGTCTCCGGGGCTTGGGGGCCCTTAGAGGCCCCCACACATAAAATTAACCCCCCCAGCATGCCCCCGGGACTTGGCCCACCCGGGGCCAGTACATCGAAGCGCGGGAGACCGCGCTTCGATTTTTTTCCGGCAGGATTCGCGCTCCCTGAGCGCATCCAGCCGATTTTTTAAAAACAAAATAAAAAAAAAATTTGCCCAGGGGGTCCTTGTGGGACCCCCTGAGCAGACCTAGGGGGTCAGGGTGTTTCTACCCTGCCCCCTTTGTGCGCTTTGCGCACTTGTTTCTGTCCCTCGGTTCTACCGAGGGACAAAATGGCTGCCAACACTTCCTGATTTGGAGTGTTGACAGCCAATTAACATAAAGCTCGTGCTCAAGAGGATCCGCGGCCCTAGATATATCTATCTTTTTACTTTTGATTTTCTCAGCAACTACTGAACGGATTTACACCATTTAACAAAAGGGTTCTTTCTGAACCAAGAACTACCTCTTTGCCAAATTTGGTGTAATTCCGTTCAGCAGTTCGGGCTGTAGCCGTGTCTAAAGTTTCCTATGGAAAATTGCATGGGGAAAACGCGTTTTGGGACCCCCTTTTTCTCGGCCCCCGCTTGACGAATCCCCCCGAGACTTTCAGGGTAGGAGCGGACCGGAGCGCCCCACAAAGTTTGAAAATTTTGCGAAGATACGTCAACCGGCAAGAGAGTTATTTCAAATAGAATGTCGCGGATTTCCTATGGATAATAGGTTGTAACTATAACTATCTACTGGCGACCGCCAGTAGATAATATGTATATATATATAGGTATGTGCATATATATATATGTATATATATATATCTATATATATTCATTGAAAAAACCATAGGTTTCAGGCACGTTATAGTTAGAAATTAGCATTTAAAAAACCTTAGAAACTCACTGAAAAAACCATAGGTTTTAGGGACAGTTATAGTTAGTTGGACATTTCACTCGTACAAAACCATAGAAATTCCCCCGTTATAGTTAGTTCAGCTAACTATAACTCGCGCCCCGCAATGCACTTCTGATGACGTCACATATTACATCACTCATGACATGGTCAGTGACATCACTGATGACATCACTGATGACATCTCAAATGACATCACTGATGACATCACTGATGACATCATCCAGTGACTGTGTGTTTCTGTAAAGTTTAAATATGTTTAATATATATAGGGAAAGGCGTATTGAAGAATGAGTGGGTGTATAAGTGTCTGAATGGATGATTTAGTAGGTGCGTGACTGACTCTATAAGTGAGTGATTAAACGTATATTACTGAATGCATGGGTTAGTGACTAAACTGTGTGAATGTCTGTATCCGTCTGTCTGTTGGTGTGTAAGCGGCTGCATGGGTTTGCGACTAGCTACATGAGTGTCTACATGGGTTATTGATTGGTTGTCTGAGTATCTGTATGGGTGCCTGAGTGTTTGTGTGTGTGGGGTGTGTGTGACTCTGTGCATAGATGTGTGAGTGGGTGATTCACTGGGTGCATGGTTTCAAGAGTGCATCTGTGATGGACTGTATGGGTGGGTGAGTGTGTGTATGGGTGTGTTAGTTAGGCCTGGGCGGAAAACTACGCTACGCTCGCGTAGTTTGCGCAACTACGCGCTACACGAATTGCACGTAGCACAGTGTAAAAACACGTAGCGTAGCGGGCATTTTTTGCTTGCTCGCGGTCCTCAACGTCAAGTTGGCGACCGCGAGCGAGCAAAATGACATCCCGGCGAGACTTTTTCCTCGTTCGTGATCAGCAACATCAAGTTGCCGATCGCGAGCGTGGAAAATAAACCTCCCAGCGAGATTCTCAACGCGGGGAGGTCAGGTTTCTCATTGCGAGTGGTCGCGTATGCTCGCGACCGCTTGCGATGAGAAACTACCAGTCCGCGTTGAGAAAACTGCCGCTCGAGTACAAATCTACTCGAGCGGCAGAAAACGACCGCATGCACTGTGCAAGATGCCGTTTGCAATGATTGCACAGTGCGGACAAGCATCCGGAACTGTGCAATCATTGCGAACAGCATTTCCTACCGCACTACGCAGTTCGCGTAGTGCTACGCGTAGCTCGCGTAGTGCGAAGTGCACTTCGCGTAGCTACGTGTAGCGCTACTACGCGAACTACGCCCAGGGTTAGTGTTAGTGAGTGAATGTATATCTCAGTGGTACATGTGTGAGTAACTACATATGTGAAAGGCAGTATATATGTGTGTTGGCGTATATAAATGGCTTCAAGTGAGAGTGTGTGATTGTGAGAGTGGCTGTATGGATGAGTGTGTACTTGTATCAGTGATTGTATAAGAGCGTAAGAATGTGCTAGTATTTGTATGAGTAAGTGAGCTGGTGTGTGTATAACTGTATAGGTGAGTAAATGGCAGTGTGATTAATTATTTGCATGACTGACTAGGTGTGTGAGTACCTCTATGGATGAGTGACGGTGTGTGAGTGTCTATATAGGTGTATGAGTGCATATGATAGTCCTGTACTGAGTGACCGTAAGTATGAGTGACTGTACGGGTGAGTGAGTGGATGTGTGTGTAGACC
The DNA here is from genome assembly GCA_963921515.1 of Calotriton arnoldi. NCBI lineage: Eukaryota > Metazoa > Chordata > Amphibia > Caudata > Salamandridae > Calotriton > Calotriton arnoldi. The sequence goes on along the minus strand of CAWUFW010011537.1, from coordinate 603,455 downwards.
TAAGAATCAGTGAGTGTGTATGTAGTTATTGGTGTTGGAGTGTCTATGGTTTTGACAATGGCAGTCTGTAATTTAGAGTGGGTGTATCAAAAGTTATATTAGGGTGTGAGAAGATGCATCAAATTATCACATGGATGATGTCATCAGTGATGTCATTTGAGATGTCATCAGTGATGTCATCAGTGATGTCACTGACCATGTCATGAGTGATGTAATATGTGACGTCATCAGCAGTGCATTGCTGGGGCGCGAGTTATAGTTAGCTGAACTAACTATAACGGGGGAATTTCAATGGTTTTGTACGAGTGAAATGTCCAACTAACTATAACTGTCCCTAAAACCTGTGGTTTTTTCAGTGAATTTCTAAGGTTTTTGTAAATGCTAATTTCTAACTGTAACGTGCCTGAAACCTATGGTTTTTTCAGTGAATTTCAAAGGTTTTTTAAATGCTAATTTCTAACTATAACGTGTCTGAAACCTATGGTTTTTTCAGTGAATTTCAAAGGTTTTTTAAATGCTAATTTCTAACTATAACGTGCCTGAAACCTATGGTTTTTTAAGTGAATTTCAAAGGTTTTTTAAATGCTAGTTTCTAACTATGCCTACAGAGGTAGGACATGTGAAGAAAAAACGCACAGAAAGAAGCAAAAGAAATGCAGAAAGAAGCAACAGAAGTCCACAAAGACGAAGAAAAGAGCAGGAAGAAGCAAGACATGTGCAGAAAGAACCAACAGAGGAGCAGAAAGAGGCCTTGTTGCAAAATCATCCTGTGCCCACAACTTTTTCAGACGGGTACTGGTGGTAACTGACTCTGACTAACCAGGCCTAGAGCCAGTGCTATGCTAAAAGACACTTAGAATACAGTGAAAACACCTACTTACACTAGGGAACACTATGCGTTGGGGTACCCCTGTGATTAGCATGACCTCCTCTGTAAGGCCCTAGTACATAATAGAGCAGGGGGATTAAAACGTCCTCTTAAAACGCGCCCTGGGACGCGTTTGGACAGTGGTGAAGGGAGGGGGGGGCCTGAGGTGACATGTGTGCAAGCAAGCCCTGTGGCCGTTTTAAGTTGGGAGATTAAGTCCCCTTGAATCCTGAGGGTCCCTGGGGTCCAACTAGCCCACTAGGTACCTCCAGTAAGCGCCACAGAGCTGCGTTGCACAGAGGTGTAAAAGGGGCATGGCCTGGACCACCTCTCTGCAACGCAGCCCTGTGGCGCGCACTGGAGTTACCTGGTGGGCTAGTTGGCCCCAGGGTCCCTCAGGATTCAAGGGAATTAATTCCCAACTTAAAACGCGCCACAGGGCGTGTTTGCACACATGTCACCTGAGGCCCTGCCCCCTCCCTTCACCACTGTGCAAATGCGCCCTGTGTCTATATAAGAAGCCCTGAGACCTAATAGGACATTTAGTCCTGTTTCTATGTCTATATATATATATCCATGGCAAATCTCGGTACACAATAAGAAGAAGTGAGCACTCCAGGCGAGGTAAGAATTAATTCATTTATTCATTAGCAGTGTATCAGTTCCCTGACTTGTTTTGGCAGATCCCAGCCTTTTTCAAAGTTATACTGGCCGTTGGCCCACATCTTTTTAAAGGTACAACATACTATAGATCTGGAAGACATATCTCAATTGTCTTTTTTCATTTCTTCTATTTTTCTTTTTTCTCTCTTTTGTCTTCAATGTAGTATAATTCATTTTGTAATACAAAATCATGTTGGTATAATACACATAATCATTTTTAAAAGATTTTTTAACAATTTGTACTATTTTTATCAATGTTTTCATACTCAGTTCCAGAGAACATGTCTTCACACTCATTTTCCCATAATGCAATGTGTACAGGGCTATGACCTAGGAACATGGAGATATAGAAAGGCTGAATAAAATAAATATATATATATATATATATATGTCATCAGTCGGACCACCTGACACTTTCATAGTTCTTGGAAAAATAAGGACAGACGACATCTGCATAAAATGGCAGACATGACAATGATTCTGCATACTGGGAAAAAGATGGCAACCTCTATGATCTAAAATGGTGACGGGGCTTACCTAAAATCAAGTCAGATGAATAAGACCTCAGGGGCTTTACGACATGGAGAGGATGTTTTCCTTTACTTCATTTGAACTAAGACAGTAGTATAGATGACATGGAGGCCATTTCTTCCACATTTAAGAGGTTATGGTTCTATATTAGACCTACAAATGTTTACAATTACTTGCTGCTATAATTTGCAAATATTTTTTGAGTTCTCCTTTTCATAAGACAAGACCATCGATCTAGCTATAACCTGAGAAGCAGTAGGTTTAGTTACTTATGCTGAAGCTTTACATTAGGTCACCGGGTCAGGATTTCTTTCTACCCCATATAGTTTCTTAAGCTCAGTATAACTGTTCTCATATCTTAAGCTGCTGTTACATAGATTATCTTCATGCAGCATTAGTGACCAACATTATGGATTCTTAGATGAAGGTGAGGTTTCTAGCAATCTGAAGGGCAACTATCAACATACCCATGACAACAATTATCAGCATGACCATGACAACATGACTATGACATGCTATTACCATTAGACCTTGCATTTAGGTGACTCAGTAGCTACCTCAGATCCATCCGGACTTTAGGTCTTCCATCCTCTCCTACAGAGCTTGTCACTGAAGGACCATACTGGCAGGATTTGTGTCTTCTTAGACATGCGGGTGTGCTAACCTCGCTCTCCTTACACAGTTAGTACAACTGCTTGGTTCGGTTCCCAGAGAAGAAGATGAGGTTATCTTTGAGTACTCTAAGTTTGTATATAGAGTTTTCAAACTAGCCAGTTTGATTTGTGGAGGGCCTCTTTACCCAACTTGCAAGGAATTCAGAGGTTGCTACCAGTGAACAGAGCTTCCTTCTCTGTAGGAAGGAACTGGAGTCGGTTGAGTTTTAAGGGGCTTTACTAGTGTGAATTAGTATGACTTGAAAGTGTGCAAATCTATGTATTAATTTGTAAAGCGCCATGCGATCATAAAAATCGTGGTGCTAAAAAAACGGTGGCCCGCTGCCTAGACAGAAAACAAAGAGAATAGCTAGCACCAAGTAGTAAGATTGGATGGCAAGAAATTCTCATGCTCAACCGGTGCCAGCATAGTTCGGTGTCCAGATACGCTAAGCATTGCTTCTTGCAGGGAGCAGGTTTGAGGATGATCAACTGGTGCTCACCCATCCCAAAGAGCCAGCAGGTGTTTCCGGCTACAAGAGCAGAAGCAGTTCCCAGTCCCGACAGCTGCTGCTGCATCCACAGCTCGAGAATGTTTAAGGGCGAGAGCACAGGGGGACCTTAGCTTTCCTCATTAGCAGTCACATTCCAAGATATGCTTCAAGTATTCACCCACTTGTATTTAATTTTATTCTATTTTCTGTTTATGTAAATTGAGGATGAAAATTATTTGAATGCAGTCTAAAAGTAAGTCTAGTGCTTACTATTGTTTCTGGGGCTCACTGTTTGATGTTTCGTTTATAGGTATTTGTTTCATACCAATTGTATTTTTTTATGTGCAAATTTAATAAAAGTTGGATAGTATTCCTCTGTTTCTTCTGCAGTGGCTTTGCTTACACTTAGAGTAACCTATTTCAAACGGGCGGGCTTTGCCGAGGGATATTCTGGAGAAAAGGTTGAAGTGTGCAGATCTGTTAACTTCATGTGCAGTACACAGTCAGTACCCATATGATTTTTATTTAATGTTTTTGAACTTTTATCTCAGACTGCTGCGGTGCAACTATCTGGATTTACATTGGACTAACCTCAATAGACTGGTTATTGAAACTAAAGGTTTGAAAAATGACTCAACAAAGCACATGGCCAGTGCTGGTGGCGGGTCCCTACGTATGAATGATATAGTGAGAGTGGTGTTGTCTTGATGAAATTTGTTAAATATCTACTACAACTGTTTCCATTTTGTAAAGATACTCAGCTCAACCTTAAAAGACCAGGAAGTAGTCATCTCTTCAGTCCAGATTTGCTGCCTGGTGAGTAGTGAGGCTTCATTTAATTCTATACTTTTACCATTATTCTCAGCATTGATATGATTTCTCAACTTACCCTATTGTGTATTTTAAGACTTTTTTAACATCATAGTTTTTCACACATTCTTAGCACTGATAAGGTTTCTCGCCTATGTGTCTCCTCTCATGTACAGTAAGATTTCCTTTTTCATTGAACCTTTTCCCACATACACGGCATTGATGAGGTTTCTCGCCTGTGTGTGTTTTCTCGTGACAAGTGAGATGTCCTTTAGCACTAAAACGTTTCCCACATTTAATGCATTGATAAGGTTTCTCACCCGTGTGTGTCCTCTGGTGATAAATGAGAATTCCTTTCCTACTAAAACTTTTCCCACATTCTGAACACTGATGAGGTTTCACCCCCGTATGTGCCCTCTCATGTATAGTAAGGGTTCCTTTCGCTCTGAACCTTTTCCCACATTCACTGCATTGATGTGGTTTCTCGCCTGTGTGTATTCTTTGGTGCATTTTAAGATCTGTTTTCTGTGCGAAGCATTTCTCGCATTCGGAGCACTGATATGGTTTCTCACCAGTGTGTATCCTCTGGTGATCAGTGAGACTTCCTTTCAAACTGAACCTTTCCCCACATTCAGAGCACTGATATGGTTTCTCACCTGTATGTGTCCTCTGGTGCTCAACGAGAATTCCTTTCCTACTAAAACGTTTCCCACATTCTGAACACTGATGAGGTTTGACCCCCGTATGCGCCCTCTCATGTACAGTAAGGGTTCCTTTCGTTCTGAACCTTTTCCCACATTCACTGCATTGATGTGGTTTCTCACCTGTGTGTATTCTTTGGTGCATTATAAGATCTGTTTTCTGTGCGAAGCATTTCTCGCATTCAGAGCACTGATATGGTTTCTCACCAGTGTGTATCCTCTGGTGAGTTGTAAGACCTGCTTTTGAAATGAATATTTTCCCACATTCTGAGCATGGATATGGTTTCTCACCTGTGTGTATCAGCTGGTGAGTTGTAAGACGTGTCTTTGAAATGAATATTTTCCCACATTCTGAGCATGGATATGGTTTTTCACCTGTGTGTATCCTCTGGTGTGTTGTAAGATGTGTCTTTGAAATAAATCTTTTCCCACATTCTGAACATGGATATGGTTTTTCACCTGTGTGAGTCCTCTGGTGAGTCGTAAGACGTTGTTTCCAATAGAATCTTTTACCACATTCAGAGCATTGATGTGGTTTTTTACCTGTATGTATACTCTGGTGATCAGTGAATTTTCTTTTTACACTGAACCTTTTCCCACATTCACTGCATTGATGTGGTTTCTCACCTGTGTGGCTCCTCTGATGAATTGTAAGAGCTGCTTTTGTGCGGAAGCCTTTCCAACATTCCAGGCATTCATAAGGCTTCTCATTTATGTGTGTTTTATAATGAAAAAGAAGACTGAACCATTTTCCACATTTGGAGCACTGATATGGTTTCTTACCTGTGTGTGTTCTCTGGTGAACAGTACACTTTTCTTTTGTTATAAACTCGTTTCCACATTCTGAGCATTGATAAGGCTTCTTGCCTATGTGTTCCCATTCATGAGCAGTAAAGTGATCCTGTCTTCTGAACCCTTGTCCATATTCTGAGCAATGAGCAGGTTTCTCATCTGAGGGGAATCTGTGGTGATGAGTACGACTTTCTTTCCTTTTTAACTCTTTGCCATATTCTGAGCACTGATATGATTCTGCATCTCTATGTGCTTTCTGGTGAATAGTAAGGCATTTTTTCAAACTGAACCCTTCTCCACATTCCGAGCACTGATAAAGAGTTACTCCTGTATGTGCCCTGTGGTGCCTAACTAACGCTTTCTTGTACCTGAAGCATTTTCCACATTCAGTGCATTGATAGGGTTTCATGTCTGTGCGTGTTCTCTGGTGTACAGAAAGATTTATTTTTTGACTAAAGCTTTTCCCACATTTAGCGCATGGATATGTTTTTCCCCTGTATATTTTCTCTCATGCGTACTAAAGCCTTGTTTCTGAGTGAAGCTTTTGCTACATTCTCTGCAGTCATAAGGGTTCTCACCAGTATGTGTTCTCTCACGTCTAGTAAGATTTCCTTGGTGGCTGAAGCTTTGATCACATTCACTGCACTGATAAGGCTTCTTGTCTCTGTGCACTCTTTGATGTGAAGTTAAACGTATTTTCTGAATATGCTTTTTCATACATTCAATACAGTGGTATGGTTTCTCTTTTGTATGCACTCTTTGGTGAACAGTAAGAGCATTTATTTTATTCAAAGTTGCCTCATATTTAGTGCTCTAATAAGGTTTCACACCCGAATGAGTTCTCTGGTGCTCAGTCATCTTTCCAAGTATGCATTTGTCACTTTCTGTATGTACGTTTTATCTACATGCAGTCTCTGGTGGAGGGTAAAATGTAGATCAGGTTTCTCATTGGTATGGGTTGTATGATTCACTGTTACACTTTCACTCCATTGAAGTTTTTTTCATATTTAGTACATTAAAAGTGTGCATTCCGCAGGTTACTGAAGCTTTTCCAAAATTCACTGCTTTGATATTAATTATTGCTAATCTTTTCTGCAAATCCTCAACATTTTTAACCTGTCTTATATATGATCGATAATTACTGTGGTTCATCGTGACGAAAAACATTATTATTCTGAGCCACACTTTGCCTCCAGATTTCCTTTGTGTGTCTGATGTGTAACATATTATCTTCCTTTGACTTGTGGCACATTGAATTGGCAATGTCACTTTTTCATGAATGAGGCTGCCAGCAGTGTGAGTCTTCAAAGAACTCAACAGGATGTTAATTGTTTCTTTTCAGCTCACATATCAGTCACCTAAAAAATTAAATAGAGTGGTATAGTGTTAGCTTTATTCATGTTAACACAGCATTATCTACAAGGTACAGGGTATTTGTCACTGGCATTGTAGAGAGATATCTATTTTTTCATGTTGTGAAGACCAAGGCTCTGACTTTATATGGATTCAGGATGCATGCATTCTATATGCACCCCAGTAGCACCCAGTCATTGAGCTGCACAGAGTAAAAGACAGAAGACAGGATTGTGATTTGCCACCCATGCCTGAAGTCCCCCTTGGTTCTTACCAACACCACACAGATAGCACAGCAATCTCACAACATCCAGTCATTGAGAGATTAAACCCAAACTCCTCCCTTCCATAGAACACTTCTGAAGTCAGAGAGGAAAACAATGATCTGGAGGAATTGCTTCAGGAATTGTTCTCAAAGGAATGAGCATCACAGATGATCTTGGGTAGTTTGTTCTTTGATCTTGAGTTAAGGACAATTAATCTCTGTAGCCACTTTGCCAACCAATGGACATAGAACACAAAGCTATGGACTATCTCCCAAAACAGGCGTAGATAGCAGAAGGAACAAACACTGGCCACACCTATATATCACCCCTTTGAAGGGCATTAGATGATATTTTGGCTTTAATAATGCGTATTGCTGCAAAAAGAAAAACAACAGTACTGGCAAGGCCGATAGGGCTGACTTTTTAATAGTGAAAGTGACTATTAACTGATTTAAGGCTTTATATGTATTTCTGTGGGGTTATATGGAAGGGTGAGTCCTTGAATGCAGGGGAAGAGTCAGTGCATGACTTGAGGGTAGATCAGTGGAAGTGCTTACTAAATTAGAAAATCGCTAACAGCTCTCTTTGTGGTCATGTGGTTGAGGAGTTAGGCTTATCAGAGGGTGTCTTGAGCCTTTATTGTATTCACTCAGACAAGGAATGATAGCAGAGAGACAGAATCCAGATCAGTTAGGTAAGTATAAAAAAAGGTATACTTGTAGTTTATTTCTAGAACCAAGCAGGACTTGGCACAGGCAAGTAGAGAATGCTTTCAAATGCAAAACCTTAAAAGGAAATGCAATTGGAGGTTGAAAAACATTGTTACAGGTTTGTATTTGCTTTAAAGACAGTTCTGATTAATGTGAAATTAGTTTTGATTACTTTTGCGTTGCTTTTCAGTTACATCGACTACTCAGGGTGATATGCTTAGATATCACACCATAGATCCTACAGTACAAAAATAAGTAAGACTGTTTTACGTTTTAAGCACAGTTACTTTTCTTTCATACAAAAATAGGTTGACACAACATGTTTGGGGAGGAAAAACCACAACATAGATTCCTATGGGAACAATAGTGTTATCAGTTTTCAGGTAAGTAAACGACCTGCAAGAATAGTGAGTGGGGGATTAGAACCAAAGTTCCCCAAAGTTCAAGGAGGCACATGAGTTGCAACACCAGTGGCACTAGGGCGGCCGGGTGCAGAGTGCAAGGGCCTAACGTTAGCCAGTGGGGCTTTGGGGGCCGTCAGTCAAGGACTGCTTATGAGCAGCCCACTCGGTTGTGGGTGCCAAGCTCCTGGGGTTAAGATCAGCCCTGCAGGGGCCAACCATCAGCACAGGAGTTGCATTACCAGCGGCATGGGGCAGTCGGATGCGGAGTGCCAAGCAGACATTGGGAGCCCTGTGGATTCCAATGGAAAGCTCTGGTTCAGAAGAGATGCTGCAGGCTCGGTCAAGGAGGTTTCCTGAGGACGAGCAGGAGAGGTAAGTTGGATTGCTGAGGGATGCCTCAACACAGTCAGTTGGGCCACCAAAGGCCGTGGTGCATCAGGAGCAGGGGTGTCTTTAGGTTTCGGGTTTTCTTACCAACTCTGATCGCGGTAGGGGGACATTTCAGGTTGAGGCTGCAGGCTTCGGGTTGGAGTTCGAGGCAGGGTGCGGAACACCGGATCCCAGGTCAGGATCGCTGGGGAGACCTCCTCCTGGTGTTGGGCCACTCGAACTTGGGACGTGGGCATCGGGTGTAGAGTGGTACAGAACCGAGGATTTCGCTGGATTCGGGGTCTGTGTTGGAGTCTTTGGTTTTTAGCAAATCCGGTGCTCATGGGAGACAGAGACTTTCTGTGAAGGCCGGGCAGGTACTCTGGTTTCTGGATGGCTGCTTGACATGCCGGGGTTTCGCTGTGAGCAGGTCGGAGTCGGGACAGGCCCATAGGGCTGGTGCCAAAGCAGTTGGTGTCCTCTTCTTCCTGGTTCAGCACAACTCTTCAGTCCTTCTTTCTTCAGCGAATCTCAGGAGGCAAGGTTCGGGTTAGCCCCTTAATGCTAAATTTAGGGTGGTTTCAGGGGTGTGCAGGTTGGGATCAATGGGTCTCTCCTTGGGGTGAGTACATCCCCTAATATGCCACCCTCCAGTGAAAAGGGAGCATGAGCCTTTCTCTGATTGGCTGAGGTGACTGAAATTTGTGCTTCACTCGCCTCACCCACCTGAGAAGTGGGGTTGGAAATGGTGGGCACACCTCTCTTCCTAATTCGGTTTTCCTGCCATTTCTCCCACACAAAGTGGGGGTCAGAACCAGTGGCAGCCAGTTGCTGGGGGCAGTAAAAGGCAGGGTCAGCTAACAAAGGCAGCAGACCTTTTAAGATTCCCCTTCATGGTCCCGGACCATCCTGGGGGAGGAGGCATGGCACCTCTGCCCAGGATGGGCTTTGTTTCTGGACCCAGAGAGTGGAGGCTAGTGCACCATGATAGAGGGGTGACTTACCTAGGCCACAGGCAGTGGATTGCTGGCATGGTACACAGGGAAGTGTGCCATGTAGACTCTTCTCTTTTCTCTGCACCAAAACATGAAGCCTGCAATGGTGCAGGGTCTCTAAGGGTAGCACAACAGATGCTTCAGCCCTTAGAGGCCTCCTCTTGTCACAGTGCTCTTGGTACCCATGGTACCTTTTACAAGGGGCTAATCTGTGGCCAGAGATGCCAATTGTGGATACAAAGGTACAGTTTTTGGGAAAGAACAAAGGCCCTGGGAACCTGATTGGCAGGGACCCAGGGCACATCAAGTCAAAGTGCATGAAGTATCAGGTAAAAAGTGGGGGGTAACCATGTAAAAAGGGGCACTTTCCTACACTTACCCTATCCCCAGAATATGTACTTATACTTATATAAGCATACATCAGAAACTACTGGTGTCCTTCAATGTCCTTACTGTGAAAATCCTTTTACTTTCATGCAACCTGTTTTGCCTTTCAAAACAATTGTTTATAGAACTTCAAATTAATGGCGTGGTCGGCATACAGCACCTCTTACTGGCATATCAGTGCACTGTATGTTGATACTGTAAACCTTTTTTCAAATGGATAAAACGAATTCAGAGAAATTGTGAGCCCCTAAGTAATGCTTGTCAAAATATTTTTTATGGGTTTCACAGTAGGTTCATACTTTTCAGGTGTTAGGCTTGAGCATTTATTGTTGTTCATTAAACATTGTTCAGGTCTTAGTACCTGCAGCTAGAGGGGCTGGGGTCGCACCGCCAAGTCCAGAGGCAAATCTTCATTTACCTGCTTTTAAAAGGCCAAACACCCCCATACAGCGCCTTGAGATGCCGTCTGTCTACGCTTGCCATGCTGCTGTCAGTTCTCACAAAGATGGCTTGTAATCCAGCAAGGATGATGCTGCACAAAGTGAATCCGATCTGGAGGCAGAGATACCCTATTCATCCAGTGACTTTCGGTGCAAAGACATTCTACATCCAGGAGGAATGGAGACAGTGATGTAACACGAGGAGCTCAATGCGGGATGCATGCATTTCTGCGAGGTAAGGGAAGAGCAGCTGGGGGAGACCTCTGGTGCTTACTCTGCCCCTGTGCTTGGGGCAGAACGTTAGTGGTAGCAGAACACAAGATTACCAAGACCAGAGCTGAACTACCTCCACAGCCCCGCCCCTCTCAAAGCTTGGAAAGGGCCCACGCTTGGAAGTAACTGCACAAGGCATCACGTTTCAAGAAAAATTCAAACTAGGAAAGCACACATTCTATTTGGTTTTGAGCACTCTTCAGAGAAAAACATTTTCATTTGAATTCTGCACAGCAAGAAGAGGGGAGTGACACTGGTGGTGAGGCATACTAAAGTATACAAAAAGGGGATGGATCGAATGTTTGAATTAATCTCAACCACACCATGCCACCTCATTTTGGACCCGAGCATATGCAAATCAGTCTTGACCACAGCTACAATCCTCGTCAGGGTGAACCACAACAGTCACTAAATAAACCTGTGCTCAGCTCTGGTACCTTGGCACCAGCAGTCAGACTTAACTGAGAGGCAAAGTGTAAATTAAAAATGTAGTGTGCACACAGTAATATAGTGAAAACACAACACAAGGAAAATCCCAAACCGAGTAAGTAAAAGATATCATCCTTTAATAAATATAATGACACAAAAAGCACAGAAATCCAATCAGTCAATCCACAGTTATGAAAGTTCAAAGTATTAAGTAAACATAGCACCAAGAAGCACAAAGCACTGCGACCATCAAGTCGCACAGGACCAAGTCACAAGTTCTAGCCGATCATGATGGAACGCACGCCGGGTACAGAACCATGTCCGGTCCGTTGAGAAATATACCTTTGTGTCTTTGGGGATCGAAATGCATAGCCTTAAGTCAAGATGCTTCCTGCTGCATCGGTGCTAGTTGGTTGCCGATCAGAAAGTGCGATGTGGCATCTGGTGTCGCGGGTTGTGGGCTGCATTGATGCTGAGGGTTCAATGACCAGGCTATGCGAGGTGGAGTATGGTGTCAAGATGTATCGCACTACGGCAGTGTTGAATGGCCAATCAGGTGCTGTGATGGAAAGTCCAGCCCCGCAGTGTTTCGGGCTGCTTTGATGCCAAGGGATTCGTCATCCAGGAGATGCTCTATTGCGGAGTCTGGCATCGAGATATGTCACACTGCATTGGCGAAGAATTTGCCAATCAGGACCTGCGATGCGAAGTCTGGCGTTGTGGTGCGTCGGGCTATGTCGACTTCGCTGAATACTCTCTTGTGTCCCTATAGTTAACAAAGGAGGCCAGCGGACTGACTGGCCCTTGGAGTCACTCTGGAGAGTTCTGGGTGCCAGGAGGCAGGTTTTTTACCCTTTCAGGTAAGCAGGCCTCAAGTATAGGAGAGTCTTCCAGGGGAGCAAGGTGATCTTTCTGAAGTCTTCTGCAGGGCCAGGAGTGTTATGAAAATGTGTTCTGAGGGCCCAATCCTCATGCTGATGCTTGCCTTTGAAATAAGGGACTTTCTGCCTACACCTAATCCAGTTCTTCTGTCCTTCCTGGGTTTGGCTCCCTTGTGTAAAGCAACAACCAGGCCAGGCTTGGTGTCAGACCCCTGTGTACAGGTGGTATCAGTCCTCTGAAGTGCAAGGGAAGGCTGGCTACAGCATCTCCCCATCATCCTACCAAGATGAGCCTTCCCACCCACACCCAAGTCCCCTGGGCTTTACTGTCTTGAAGCAATACACAAACCCCTGCCCAGCAGTCAGTCACCGTCCTGTGAAGGCAGAAAGGCACAGATGGTTAGTGCAATAAAATGCCAGCTTCCTAAAAGAGGCATTTTCAAAAGAGCAGGTGGCTAGGCCCAGCCCCTCACTTACCTGGATCAATCCCCTGGCTAGTCTATGGCCTTTTGGAACCGGCTACTTCAGCTTGAAGTCCCTGCCTCGCTCCTTCTGCGTGCTCTGATCTTCTGCTCTCTGTTCTCAACTCTTGTGCTCTCCTGCACTTTCTGTGCTCCGTTCTGCTATTCTGTGCTCTTTGTGCTTCTTTCTGCTTCCTTGAGCTTATTTTTGTGCTCCTCAGTGCTATTTATAGTTTCTTGTCCTCTTTTTGTGGTATTTGTGTCTCTTTTATGCTTTTTGTACTCTTCTGTGCTCTTTCTGTACCCTCTCTGTGCTCTTTTTGCAATTTCTGTGCTCTTTCCTGCCTTTGTGCCTTTCAGTCACATTGGCCTTCTCACACCAAGTCATGATTTCTGCCCTCTCCCCTGGGCACTCCCTGCAGCCCCAAAACCCCTCCTGTGCTTTTCCTGCCTTACCCACCCCTTACATGTGCTTCTGCCACATTCTCTTTCCCACCTCTTCTACCAGTGTTGAGTTAGAACCACTCATCACCCCCGACCTCCTCCTTCCTCCAGTACCTACTTAATGGCAGTGACCCCATTGAGCAGGTGCCTAAGCCTGCCGCCCAGTCCCACCCTTACTTGGACAAGTCCTCTGACCGCTCTGTGGACTTTCAGACCCAGCCTCTTCGCCTCAAGGGGTTTTGCCTTGTTACTTTAGCCCGTTCTGTCCTTCTGCCCTCTGTTCTCACCCCTTGTTCTCTTCTGTGCTTTCTGTGCTCTGTTGTGCTGTGTTGCCCATTTGTGCTTTCTTGTGCTTTGATTCTGCTCTTCTGTGCTATTTTCTGCTTTTTTGTGCCATTTTTTGCTATTTGTGCCCTCTTTGCACCATTGGTACTCTTCTGTGCTCTCTTATTGCCCTTTTTTGCACTCTTCAGTGCTCTTTTGTGCCCTCTTTGTGCTCATTTTGAACTTTCTGTACTCTTTTCTGCTCTTGTGCCTTTCACTCACCTGGGCTTCTCATCACAAGTCAGGCCTTCTGCCCCCCGTGGAACTCCCAAGCCCCCACGCTTTTCCTGCCTCCTTATTCCTTACCTGTGCTCCCGCCACGTTCTTCTTCCTGCCTCTACTTTCTGTGCCACAGTAGCACCACACTCTGCCCCTGCACTCCTCCCCCCCTCCCAGGACATACTTAATGGTGGCATGCGAAAGGCAAGTCCATCTGCACCTGGACCCCACCCAGCACCAGGAACCTTGGTCCAATCACAACCCTCTGCGATACTCTGTAGCTTTCCTCCGAACACTCATTCTGGGGTGACTCTCTTCACACTGCTGCAGCATTACACCACACACCATGGTAGGAGAGTTCACCTGCACCCACTAGCCGTTCTCCTGCAGCTACCCAGCCATGCAGGCCCCAATAATGCCATCAACACCAACCCCCAACAAAACACGCCACAGTGAACTCACATAAGAGCACTCACTGGAATGCATACTACTCAAAACACGATCGTTCAGCAAACACACAACAGAAATCTTGGATGTGCTGAGCAGTGACACACCAGAAATCCTTTTTTCTCATTGAAACCTGGCTCTACTCCACATAGGCACCCAACATTGGCGCAGTTATACCAGCAAGCCACAAGCTTGCATGACAGGACCATGCCCACAAGTCACCCTGAGGACTTGCAATCATCTACAAGGAATCTATCAAATGCTCAACATTCATGGAGAATGCCACCGAATTCATGAAACATCTGCACTTCTTGATGCAAATCTCTGAAAACCTCACCCTGTACGGGACACTTGCCTATTGTCCACCCGGACCACAAGCCATTTTTACCAGTATCATCACCAACTTCTTTGCCCTACTCAACATCGACTCCAGAGCCTACATACTCCTCGGTGAGCTCAACTTCCACGTTGAAGAAAGATCCGACTCCTGCTCCACATCACTTCTCGAAAGCCTGGCCAACATCGGACTTACCCAGCTCATCTCAGAACCAACACACACTGCAGGACACACACTGGTCCACATCTTCCCCACCAGAGACAGCCTCAAAAACAACGCCACCTCCCCGCTCCCTTGGACCGACTACTCCAGCATCCACTTCCAAATCAACACACCGCTAGTCAACGCACCCACCAGTACCAGCCTACCAAGACACAGCAGGGGGGAAAGAAAATCACAGAAACAAATTGGCTCAGGGCTGTCAGCACGGATCACCCCAACCCCAAAGACAACCTCATCAAGAGCGTTGCCAACTTCAACAACTTGACTAGGAACTGCGCCAGCTCCCTTGCACCAATCAAACCCAACAAGCAAAAAAGCCCTGAAAAGTAAGCCAGCTGGTACACAGAGGAACTTGAAAGCACCGAACTGCACTGCAAACAGCTTGAGAGGCAGTGGAGAGCCAGCCAGAAAACCATCTACACAAACACCTACATATTTACTTATATATACTTATTTATTTCATGTAAAACAACACAGGTCGAAGGGACGATATAGTTAGGTGAATATGTCAGTAAAAACATACCATTTTAAACTAACAAAACCACTGAAATTCACCAGTTATAGTTATCTCCAGAAACTAAAATGTTGTAAATAAGTGCTTATCCCTATTTCTGTACCCTTTCCTTCACATGGTTCATTCCTTCTTTCCTTCACCCATTCCCCCCTTCCCTTCTCCTCCCAGTGGTACATTCCTTCCAGTAGAACCTTGATGTGAAGCTCACCTTAGAATGTTGGTGTGCTTCACTTGTGAGCTGGTGCTTGAGGATCTATGTCCAATAAACATCTTTCTCTTCCTCAACTTATGTGAGGTGTTTATTTAACATTTTGGCGACAATTTATGCTGTGCTAGGGGCAGCCCTAGATCCTCTCCCCAGTTTCTTCCACCAGCTGCAGCGTGTCTACCACCTCACATCCTCCTCTGTGTGGTCTTCTGCGAGGTGGAGAGCGCTGTTACTACAAGCCTGCTGAAAGAAGAATTCTTCCTCCATGTGCAGCTTTATTGCCTGCTAGCTTCAGCTGTCGTATTGTGTGCCTACTTACAGAAGAATTCTTCCTCCGTGAGCAGTTTGCCTTCCTACAAGCCTCTACTGCTGTGGTGAGTGTTACCCACTCTCAAGGCAGCCTGCTGCACTACATTTCGCAATTTCAAATCTCCCTCAGCTGTACTCAGACGACGTTTATTCCCCTCAACTGGTGGCTGCATAGGCAACACGAGCTGAACTCTCACCTCTTTGGATTCCTTGAGCGCTGTGTTGACTTCGCCGTGGGAGGGGATCGTCTGACTTTGTGCCTCATTTTCCAGTCCGCCGGCCGTCCCTGCTGCTATAGCTCCTGGCACCGCTTACTTCCTGGTTCCCGCCCCTTTCCCCCCAGCTGTTTCGGATGACACATCATGCCGCTCCGCTCTATTTCCTCAGAGCGTCAAGCGCTGTGTCAATTTCACTGAGGGAGGGGCGGTGAGCATCGGTTCGTTAGTCCGATTGCCTCAGCTTTCTCTCAGTCACGCAGCACGTCATACTGCTCTCTCCTTCAGTGCCTAGGGCTCTGCCTCGATTTCACAGGGGGAGGGGCCAACGTAATTTCCTTCCGCCTGCCAGCAATTTACGTTGCTGACAGGGACAGCCTATTCTTTGTACATTACGCCACTCCGCTCTTTCCCTTAGAGCCTTGGCACTACGTTCATATCAACAGAAAAAGGGGCTGCCATCAATCACCTCAGCCTGCCAGCAATTTTCATCACTTACAGGCACAGCTGGCTTAGTGTTCACCCTACATGCACTACAAATATTTTACAGCTGTTTGCCATGTTACTAAGATCGTGCTACCATTATTCTCCACAGCCCGCCAGCATTTACATCACTGACAGGCACAGCACATTATTGGT
Organism: Calotriton arnoldi; assembly: GCA_963921515.1. Lineage (NCBI taxonomy): Eukaryota > Metazoa > Chordata > Amphibia > Caudata > Salamandridae > Calotriton > Calotriton arnoldi. Next base: position 587,097 of record CAWUFW010011537.1, on the reverse strand, counting down.
ACACCAGAGTGTATGCTAAGTGTTCACCCTACGTGCAATACAAATATTTTACAGCCGTTTGGCACATTTACCAAGCTCGGGCTACCATTAATCTCCACAGCCTGCCAGCAGTTACATCGCTGACAGGCACAGCTTGTCATTGGTACACCAGGGTGCAATTTTCTGTCCAATTGCCTCCACATGTGACGGTTTCCTGTCCTGGTATCAAACATTGTGTTCCAAGGAGGCTGTTGCTGAACTCGTAATTTATGTTCTACCTTCCTGCAAAGTGCTTTGATTCATTGATAAAGCGCAGTTATTAGTTCTGAGGATTTCTCTTGTCTAAGGTCCTATTATTCCTGTAAACTGCCTTTACTATTCCTTCTGGCACAACTCCCTGAACATTTTGATACTAATGTAATTTGGTACTCTCACTGTTATTTATGAATATACCAGTATTGCTATCAGGATTTCAAGCTGTACGTATATTTTGTCCTGCTAACTATTCTCGCAGTTTACATCTGCATCTCTACCCTCACTTTTCTTTATACTCTGTTTTTTCCTCTGAATTCGTCCTTTTTCACAACTCCTTGCATTCTTATACTTTCTCTTTTCCTTCCTTACTTCTCTCATCCATCTCTCCCCTTTCCCTATGGCAGCATTTACAATGTCCCAACCTCCTTCATTTCTTAATGAAGCAGGGGAACCTCTTATACCATGGAAAAAATGGGTAAACCTTTTCGAGTCTTATTTAATTGCCATGGGGGTGATAGTTTTTCATCTGTACGTAAACAACATATCCTGCTGCATAATTTAGGAAAACGTGCTAGAGAGATTTTTGATGATCTTCCAGATTCTATAATTGAAAATGAAGATGTTAATGAGGATGCGCATGGTGATGTTTATCAAAACACTTTTAAGAAATTAGAAGCACAATTTGGGGAGAAGATTAATGTTGTTTTAGAGCGGCACACATTTTTTCCACGATCGTAAGGTAAAAATGAAAAAGTGTGTAATTATATTGCAGTATTGAGGGGGTTAGCATCAACTTATGACTTTGAAACTTTGACCGAATCTCTTATCAGAGACCAACTGTTTAGATGTACCAGTGATAAAAAGATACACAAGAAACTGTTAGCTGATGCCCCAGATTTAAAACATGCTATTGATATTGTGAAAAGTATAGTACATACTGCATTTTGCATGAGTGAGATGAGAGTCGCAGTTGATGTCAAGCAAGTGATGGACCAAGGGGTATATAAAACAACTACAAAAGATGATAAGAACAGATCATTTTCTACTGAGGTAGTGAAACAAAAAACTGAAGGTCGCAAATTTAAGTGCTACAGGTGTGGTAATCCCCACCATTTAGCCAATAACATTAAATGCCCTGCCAGAAGTGTTACATGTAGAAAATGCAATGAAAGAGGACACTTTGCTACGGTCTGCAAAGAAATTACGAGAAATGTTACCCATATGGTCAGTAATTAACCTGTTCCCAGTGAGGAGATTGTTTTTCAAGTATCAAACAATATGGAACCCTCTTGCAACAACTACCCCAAATGTGAGATCATGCTAGATCATGTCCCACATATAGTGTTTGCTGACTCATGCTCCCCACACACTCTCATCAATGAATCCACATTTCAAGAAAACTCAGGGAACAAAGACTATTCTCTATTGCCTCCTGACATCAAACCGGGAGGATACAACCATGATTCCCTACCTCTTGTGGGCATGCTTCTAATGCACATCGATTTCAAGGACAGATCCACTTTGGGGAAGGTATATATCTCGAAAAATGGCTCAAATTTATTAGGGTGGAAACACCAAAAAGACTTAGGGATCAAGCTTACCCAAATGCTCCTGAACCAGTTTATCTTGTGGAAAGATCTAATGTTGGTAAAGATATATATGAGAAATTCCCCGAAGTATTTTCCGATAAATTAGGACTGTTAAAAGGATTCCTACACAAAATCAAGCGAAAAGGTTCAGCACAAACGGGTTGTCCACAAGGCCAGATCTGTTCCTTTACTTATAAGGGACCCACTCAAAAAAGAACTTGACAGATTGGAAGCCTGCAGTGTGATAGAATGTATTGAGAGCTCTGAATGGTTGGCTCCCATAGTGGTAGCATCTAAGGAGGGAGGAAAGAGCATTCATCTATGTGTCGACCTCAGAGACCTGAATTCTAACATTTGGGTGGATAGACATCCCTTCCCAAATATCAACGAGATGCTCAGTGTCATACAAGGGGCAATGTTTTTCAGTGTTCTCGATCTCTCTTAAGCTTACCACCAGGTAGCCCTCCGTCCTGACTCCAAGTCCCTCACCTCCTTCATACCTCCGTTTGGGGAAATCAGTTTTCTAGGATGCCGTTCAGCCTAGCATCTGCTGCAGCAGTGTTTCAACGCATAATGCAACACGTTCTTCAAGGGACAGACAAAGTACTGTGTTTTCAGGACGACATCCTAATTTACGGAGAATCAGAGGCAGAACATAATATGGTTCTAGAGGAAGTTCTAAACAAACTGAATAAAGCTGGGTTCACTACACAAAAAGACAAATGCAAAATAGGTGTAGAATATGTAGTTTATCTAGGTCACACTATATCAGGTGAAGGAATCAAACCTAAATCTAGTTTAGTGGATTCAGTCAAGCTAGGTCCTGCACCTACAAATAAAGAAGAACTAAAATCTTTTCTGGGCGTGGTTGAGTACATGTCCAAGTTTGTAAAACAGTTTGCAGAACAAGTGCACTTCCTCAGAGAGTAACTCAAAAAAGGTACCCCGTTTGAATGGAACTCACAGTGTCAGAATGACTTCACACAGATTAAACAAGCCACAGAAGAAGCACCCATTTTAAGTATGTTTGACCCTAATGCTAGAACCACCATGACAACCGACGCCAGCATGAAAGGATTAGGAGCCTCACTTACACAAAATGTGAAAGGACAAGAAAGAGTGATAGCTTTTGCGTCAAGAACTTTGAAAGAACCAGAATGCAATTATTTCACAATTGAAAAGGAGGCTCTCGTTTGCTATTGGCGATAAACCATTTTACATTCTGTCTATGGGGCATTCCATTCATCCTAAAAACGGATCATAAACCTTTGCTTCCTTTGTTCTCAACTAAATGCATTGAAAAGACCACCCCCCGTATCTCCAAATGGATTCTAGGCCTACAAGGGTATAACTACTCCATGAGTTATGTACCTGGCAATGAAAACCTAGTCGCAGACTGTCTCTCCAGACTCCCCATCACTAATGAGAACTCACAGTTTTACCCCCCTGATGATACCATTCTTTCAGTTGACATCTCTGCCATTAGCAAAGATGAATGGGAAGAATACATGAAAAGTGACACTATACTCACAGATCTGAAGAACACTATCTGGGGTGGCTTAAGAGTCTTAAAGAGTTACGAGAGAATCTCAAACCCTTCTGGGTAGTGAAAGACGAGTTATCAGTCATAAATGATCAAATTTACAGAGGAAATAGGATTGTTCCTCCAGAAAAAATGTACGAACGCATAATTGAGATACTCATGGAGGCCATCCAGGCAGAAGCATGACTAAAAGCAAAATCAGGCAAGACTATTGGTTCCCCAACATGGATTCCATGGTAGCGAGGATTGTGAAAAGCTGCCTGGCGTGTGGATCCAGTGACAAATCGAAAGTCATTCTCAAAGCTCCACTCATTCCTGTACCAATCCCCACTAAACCATGGGACAAACTAGGTCTGGACATTATAGGACCATTAAACTTGCTCAACTATTCTCAAAGATTCATGTTCGTACTTATCGATTACCATTCCCACTGGATTTCCACAAAAATGGTCACAACCATCACTACATCTTCATTAATTGAATTTCTTAAAGAAACTTTTTCAAAAGAGGGTGTACCCAGCACATTGATCACAGACAATGGTGTTCAATTCACTTCCGATGAAATGAAACAGTTTATGACCACATTATCTATATCCCATCTCAAATCACCCCTCTACTGTCCTAAAGCCAATGGATTGGTAGAAAGAGCCAACAGGATGATAAAGGACACTATTCAATTGGCCTTAGCATCTCGCGAACCTGTTGAAGAAGTCATAAGACAGATGCTATGGTCATACCACATCACGCCTAATGGTATTTCTGGTGTTTCACCATTTGTTTCCCTCAAAGGGAGAAATCCTGGTTCCAAACTCATGCCCAATTGGCTCAATGGGGGGTGTCCTGTTTGGGTAAACAGGAAGTCTGTTTTGGAAAAAGTTGAGCGCCATCAACAAGATTACAAATCCAGATACGACCAGAAATGGGGTACTGTCAACAAGGACTGGCAGGAAGGTCAATGGGTGGTCATCAAGAGGCCTAATGTTCTTCGAGCCAAAGTTTCCTCATTTTCCAAACCTATGAGAATAAAACGAGTCAATATAACTCTGTTGTGCTGGAAGATGGAAGCACCTGGAGCATGGACAATGTAGCTCGCTCCTCCAAGGTACACTCCTCGTTGTCTTCCAGTGAGGAAAGTCGAAACAAATCACCTCCATCTCACAGGGTTCTAAAGAGTTCAGATTTCGTTGAACGCCAGCTTGGCAGGCGGATTACAAAATGTGAATCTTTTGTATTTTACATGACGAATATTAATGTCTTCTCCAAGGTGAATGTTTTTACTATTACTATTGTTCTATCTTTAGTTTTCTCTTATTCAAAGGGAGATGTATTGTAATTAAGTGCTTATACCTATTTCTGTACCCTTTCCTTCACATGGTTCATTCCTTCTTTCCTTCACCTGTTCCCCCTTCCCTTCTCCTCCCAGTGGTACATTCCTTCCAGTAGAACCTTGATGTGAAGCTCACCTTAGAATGTTGGTGTGCTTCACTTGTCAGCTGGTGCTTGAGGATCTATGTCCAATAAACGTCCTTCTCTTCCTCAACTTGTGTGAGGCGTTTATTTAACATATAACTCATGCCCTAAACTAACTATAATTTGCTCTAATGCTCTAAGTGGAAAATAGCTCAGAATAATATGGAGCATCATTACTGCTATCATACATACAGCCCCCATAGGTGAAGCAAGCTTGTGCAGCACTGACCATATATCATACACTTCATGGGTCGTCTAGTTCATGCTGACTGCAAACCCCAGATGAAAGGGTTACCTATCTGTTGTAATACAGGATGTCCAGTAGCGGAGGTGTAAATTCCATAAGACGGTTTATTTATCTTAGTTTCAGGTAAGAACTTATTAGCTCAGATCTCAAGATAGTTTCTATGATAAGCCCCACCAGGAGCAGCCTCCCTGCTGCTCAGCCCATGCTCCACCTGACACTCTCAGGCCCACTACGATTCCAATGCATCACCACGCACCAACATTCCACACAGCACACTCACACTGGCTGAGCAGCAGGTATAACACTATCCTGCACACGGGTTTCAATCTGTAGACAACTGTTCGGAGGAAACGAAGTTCCTCCAGATACTCAAGCCCTGTTACATAATTAATGCCTTCCTACGGACATTCTTTACCTGCATCAAACTTTTTCACATTCATGGAACCTACATTCATAAATGGACATTAGCTGAAAAGTGGGTATTATAAACACTGTTTACTCTATGGAGAGAGTTTATTCTGTACCACACTTGTTGCAGACAGTGAAGCTTTCATGAGACATACACCACAGAGTATTAAAAAGTATCTACTAAGAACAGTGTACACTGTGTGCAAAACATTTCCAAAGAGAGAATATTCACTTACAATAACCTAGGTCTGACGGTCCTAAAGATCGTACTACCTGCAGCCTTCATACTGAGGTGAAAACTTTACAGATACCCATATTCCAACGCAAAACAAGCCCATGTACATAGGTTACTACCTGGCGCACACAGACGTCTATGTTATGTAGAAATTGTCATGATGAGATGATTCTGTCTAATAACTCAAGGCTGCTTACAATATTTAGGGGAAGATTTATTAATTTGCCACACAGTGCAGCAAGTCACTCTGCTAAACAGCGTGACAGGGAAAGGGCAGGAATGCAGCGTATTTAAGTCAATAAATTCACCTGCACTAGCGCCCTTTTGGCAGCCAGCCAGGGTGTCTCCGTTACATGCAGGACTGTTTTTGTGCAGGAAGGGGCACCTTCCTGCACAAAAATAATCCGGACAGGCATATTCCTCTTTCTATGTGTGCTGCAGAATGCTGTATATTTTCGACATCCAAAACAGTGACTAAATACGAATGCAGAAGTCTTCACCACAGCTTCGTACAGCTGCTCACCGACAAAGACTCTTCCTCCTCAGACACCGCCTACTGCCTTGCCTTGCTGATCTTTACCTTCTCAGAACATTTTCTTCTAAGTCCATAGGGAAGCGCCGACTGAGCCCATTTCACTATTTGTATCCGACCTGCGCTCCATCACTGTCGGCCATATTTTTCGACTTTGACCCCATCTTGCGCAACTAGATAAACGCGGTTGGCACTTTGATCTTTTAGGCAATAGTTTTTACCTTTAACTTGAAATATTAATAATTCCAGTTCTACTTATTGAATTTTGTTGTCAAATAATTAATTAAAATGTACTCTACTTTTCTAAATTGGTGTGGGGTTTTTCTTGTGTTGTCTTTGCACCTAATTACTGTTTGAGTGCTGCATAAATTCCTTTTGCATTGCTTCTGAGTCAATCCTGACTGCTTTTGTGTGAAGCTATCAAAGGGTTAAGCACAGGTTAATTTAGTGAATTTGTTTGGTTCACCCTGACAGGGATTGTGGCTGTTGCTTGAACAGGGGTCATCATCAGGACAGAAATGATTAGGTATAGCTAGAGAATAGAAGTTGGATCCAGAATAAATCAAAAGCACTGTGTAGGCTATTGGAACATTAAGAGAAGCCTTACGGACTAGTCTTAGAGTCAATATCATGAAAATTAAGTTCTTAAGGCACGGGTAAGTACTTTTATACAGAACCTGCAAATGAGTATGAACAAGGAAAAAGGAGAGTACTCAGGGTGCAATCAGGTAACATAGGGGCACAATGACATGAAATGGAAAAAATATAGGTGGATATTCCAAACATAACAAAAACACCCCATGTGACCAAGGAATGCATAGTTGCAGAAAAATCTACGTCGACTCACCGAAAACCCTGAATAATCATTCCCAATTCATTTGTGACACATCTGCCTTTACCAGATAATGATGTGCCCAAAATTGCCGGGACGGTACTCAGTGTGGGCAGGTAAAGCATCAATCATCAACCAGTGTGGACAAGTAAATAGAACCACACCAAGCCAGCACTGTAACCGTCACTGTCCTGGTCAGGGAGCAGAAGATGGGGACCTCCTGACAACAGGTAAAGCAGTACCCGGTTCAGATCCACAAAAGCTCCAAAAAAGAAGAGTATTTAAAATAATTGTTGATGACAACATAAAATGATCAATTAACAAAAAGAGAGGTCATTAATGAAAAAGAAATAGTATCACTAGACGAAAGAGGACCGCCAATCGCGCTTACAGAAAAAAATAGAAATCACAATATGAAAACAGAATTAAAAACAGTTTAAAAGTGACTACAGATGAAGGAAAGGTAGAATGAACTATCTGGGCCGCCTTTGTTTAAAAGGAAGCCTGGACACAGGAACAAACGCCAAGCATGACTGAGAATTTACAAAAAGGAAAAGAAAAGATAAAAGAATGGGAGGGGTCGGGCCACATTGTAATAGTTTCTCATTGTGGTGCCAGAGTGTCAACCAAACTGGCATCGTAAGGATCATCAGTGTCAAACCACAGAATGTATAGAAATTGATCACATGAAAGTTTAGCAAATAATACAGAGAAAAGTTACAATCAATCAATCAGTATATGTATAGTGCGACTAATCACACATGAGGGTATCCAGGCGCTCGGTAGCAGGGCTCAGTCGAGAAGCCAGGTCTTGGGTCTCTTTCTGAAATCCTCTAGCAAAAGTGATGTCCAGAGCTGGGGGTGGGAGTGAATGCAGTTCCAGGACTTGGGGTAGAGGTAGGAGAAGGAAAAGCCTCAGTTGTGGCTTCACACATTTGGGTTGGCTCAAACAAGATGAAAAATAGCTGTCCCATCGACAATGTATTTGTATATTGTATGTATGCTGGGGCATTTAATTTTGATCATGTGTGAGCCAGCAATCAGTGCTATACCTCACTGAGGAGGCCTAATAAAGCTGAAACCGCTCTGGGGCTGCTTGTGGATCCATGTGCAGGGAGCCTCGCCTAGCATCCCGGGATTTACTGTTTCCATGAGGAGCAGGGTCAATACTGATTTGCATAAGCGGGCCTCTGTCTAGAGTGGAATGGTGGGCAAAAAACAACGGGTTGGGAGCGGTAGGCAACAGTTTCACTATCTGCAAGCATTCCGCCCATCACCTTTAGTGTGCTTTCAGGACAATAGCAACCTAGTCATAGTAGTGTTCTGGTACAGTAGAGACAGTAATTATGGTTGCACTGCTGTTTGTTCTAATTGTAGCCTCCAAAGCAATGTGCCCTATAAGTACCTTCATACAAGGAACTGTTGTTACATAAGTGTGACCACAATGATATGAGGAATGGGGCGCAGTAGAGAAGGAAGAAGAGAGGGTGGTTAGGAGAGTCTATGACTTGGAATACCCACGTTTAATGATGATTTCCAACTGTTGCCTCATCACACTGGACTGTTTAGTAACTGGACAATAGACGAGTGGCATTCAATCGTGTTTACTATGCCTACTCAATTCTGTTTGCTTTTCTGTGAATGATTCTTTTCTTAGGCCGACTTTTCGTCAATGTACACTCTAGCTACCATTCCAATAAGGCAAAGACTTGAAAAGACTGCATGTTACGAATTGTTAATGATATTTGCAAAAGTAAGAAAATGTGATTGGCAGAAGAAGCAAACTAATGGGGGGAGAGAAAAGGGGAAAGTGTCATGCAAGTGGCCTTCAACACAGTCGAATGGCCGAACCTATTTGCCATACTAGAGCGAATGGGTTTTGGCCCCAAGTTTCTTGTGTGGCTTCGGCTCCTCTATGAGAGACCCTTGGCACAAGTGGTGGTGAATGGGTGAGCTTCCCATACATTCTCCCTGAAAAGATTGGAAAAACTTATATTAACCTGAACATCAGTTCTTCCATTTTGTATTCCCTCTGATGTTGAATCACAAACTTTGGTGGCTTTCTATTTGTTTCAAGTCAGCACAAACAGACTTGTTTTGATCGTGTCTTCTCCACACCTGATGTTGAACTACCTGCTCTTTGCCCGTCTAGGGCTTTGTGAAGTCCACTTGTAATGTTTATATTGTGATTGTTTGATTTTCTGTCAATGTATGAGAAGGGACAAGCAATGCCCCCTTGTAATGTTTATACTCGTTTGTTCGATTGTCTGTCAGGAAGAAGCCATATCCTTGTTGCCTAATCAGGGATTGCTCCTTCTGAAAATATTTTGCACATCCCCAAGTAGTGCAATATGTATAATTAATCTTGCAGGTCTCTGTACGATGTACACTCTTGTCACAGCCATCCTAGCGCTGTGATTATGTGCACCCGAGCGAGTATTATTAAATACAAGTTACTTTGGCAGACCTCCGACTACTGCCCTTTTTTGGTAAAGTGGGGGAGCAAAGAGATTTGTTTTCCACAATTGGCGACCATGAAGAGGATCTCGTCAAGAGACGTCCAACAGGTTTAAAGACCTTGGTCATGGAAGAGCGGCCTGGGACCGCCTGATTGTGGGGCGCCCTGCATTTAAGGAGACAGTGTTTCTCAAGCAGCTGCCATCTGAAATCCCTAACAGGCCTCCTGACAACAGGATTTCCCCGGCAGAGGTCCAGGGACTGATCTAAAAACCAGTGGCTGGACATCATCAACAGACTGAAAACAATTCATGAGATTGTTCTGTTTTATTGGTATTGGATTTTTTGTTATTGATATTGGAATTTTTGGTATTGGTAATGACCGGTCATATTGGTACTGGTATTGGTTTGAATTGTCGACAAATATGGGTACTAGTTGTACTAAAAGATCATTTACAAGGACTGTATCAACAAACCAGGTGGAGGCATCGTACACAAAAGCACCCCTCTACCTCACCACCCACTTGGACGACCACGCGACCAATATGGAGCACCTCCACTTCCAGGTTCAGACCAACCCAAACACCACCTTCCACGACCCAACGGACCCCGTCTACCCTTCGGCGACTCCATCATCCATTTAATCGCACCCCATGCTACATCTTCCTCAGCAATGTCAACTTTCACCTGGACAACCCCAACGACAAGAACACATCGTCCCTGATGGAAAACCTCGCCTCCGTCGGACTCAAACAATGAGGGTCACCTCCCCAACACACTCAGCAGGATACATGCTTGGCCCCATCTTCTCTGCCACCGAGAACATCACCTCAGCCACATCTCTGAGCTGCTTTCGACCAACCACCACTGCATCCACTTCTCCTTCACCAAACCCACCGTACACCATCACGTCCACCGCTACCTTTGCAGAAGTTGGAACAAGGTCACCAAAGAACAGCTCACTACCTCCCTCAGCAAAACCCCACCACAGACTTCCGCGGGCGTTAATACATCAACAAGCAACCTCCACAGATGAATCTCCAACTGCGCCAACACACTGGCTCCCCTCAAAAAAGCAGCAGGCAGCCACACTCCAAAACAGCCAGCTGGTTCTCTCCCGCCCTACATGAGTCCAGACCAATCTGTATACAGCACGAGAAGAGATGGAGGAGCAGCGAGACCCCGGAAGACCGCTCAGCCTTCAAAACCGCTGTCATCGCACATCACCACCTCATTAGAACAACAAAGAAAGTGGCCTTACAAGAAAGGTTCAACACCAACACACTCAACAGCAAAGAACTTTTCGCCGTGGTCAAAGAATTCGCCAAACCCAGCACAGAGACAGCAGACATCCTACCCTCCCAAGACTTCTATCTATGACAGCTTCAACGGCCTCAATACCCAAGACCCTCTCACCCCACTTGCAACCACCGCACCCAACACCAGACCCCAGCAGACCCTACTCAGCCGGATTCCACTCACTGCTGACGATTCGCTCAAGATCATGAAGAGCATCCACTCCGGAGCACCCTTGGACTCCTTCCCTAACACATCTTCAACAGAGCCGGCACCTCCATCGCCCCCGAACTCTACCACACCATCAACTGCTCCATCAACTCTGCCACATTCCTGGAAGACTGGAAACACGCAGAGATCAACCCCTTGCTGAAGAAACCCTCTGCTGACCCAAAGGACCTCAAGACCTTCAGACACATCTCTCTGCTCCCCTTCCCAGCCAAGGTCATTGAGAAGGCCATCAACGCCCAACATTCCAGGTTCATCAAAGCAAACCACATTGTGGACCTCTCCCAATCCGGCTTCGGAAGTAACCACAGTACCGAGACCGCCCTCCTCGCTGCCACAGATGACGTCTGCACCCTCCTCGACCGAGGCAAAACTGCAGCCCTCATCCTCCTGTATCTCTCGGTTGTCTTCAACACCGTCTCCCACCGTACCCAATGCCCAAGACTCCACGATGCCGGCATCTGCAGCAAAGCCCTGGAATGGATCCGCTCCTTTCTCACTGACCGAACACAGAGAGTCATACTACCACCATTCCACTCTGAACCCACAGAGATCAACTGCGGAGTGCCTCAGGGCTCCTCCCTGAGCCCCACACTGTTCAACATCTACATGGCCCCACCCGCAGCCATCGTCAGGAACCACGGACTCAACATAGTCTCCTACGCTGACGCCACCCAGCTGATCCTCTCCCTCACCAACGGACCCACAGTCACCAAGAACAACTTCCACAAAGGGATGAAGGCTGTCGCCACCTGGATGAAGGACAGCTGCCTCAAGCTAAACTCAGAGAAGAGCGAAGTCCTCATCCTGGGCTCCTCCCTCCCCACCTGGGACATCTCCTGCTGGCCTGCAGATCTTGGATCCCCCCACAACCACAGACCATGCACTCATCATCAGCAGACTCAACTACGGCAACACAATCTATGCTGACATCACCCAGAAACTCCTCAAACTGCAGAACATTCAGAAAGCCTCCAGCAGACTCATCCTCAATATCCCCCACCGCAACCACATCACCAGCCACCTGAGTGACTTCCACTGGCTCCCAGTCAACAAAAGAATCACCTTCAAGCTCCTCACACATGCCTACAAAGCCCTACATGACGCAGGACCAGTATACCTCAACCACCACCTCATATTCCACACACCTACCAGAGACCTCCACTCCGCCCACTGGCCCTGGCTGTCATCACACCTATCTGCAAGACCATGGCTGGGGGAAGATTCTTCTCCTGCCTCACAGTAAAAACCTGGGACACCCTGCCTCTACACCTCAGGCAATCACCGTCACTGCCAATTCAGGAAGGACCTCAAGACCTGGCTCTTCGACTGAAACACAGTGCCTTCGACAGATCAGCAGTCCCCCCACCCCCAGCATCTTGAAACCCTTACGGGTGAATAGTCGTGCTTTACAAGTCAATTGCTTGATTGATTGTAAAATGAAGAAATGCATTTCAAAGTGTTGTTGTTGTATAAATCCAGTCGATTAGACGCAGAGGTCCCCAATCCATTTGAAGATAGTCCAGGTTGGATATTAATGGTAAAGAAAGGAGTGTCCGTGAATGTGTATAACAAATTATGGACTAGTAGGATAATGAGGAATTACAGTTCCCTCGTAACAAAACTTTTGATCTCGCAAAATTGCAGTGCTTACAAGAGAATTTGATGCAAAGAAAAGTACGTCCTGCAATGGTAGAAGTTTTTATAATATGGGAAAACTATGTGTGCACGCTAGTAATGAAGGAAAAACTAGATAGAGAAAAACAACAGAAAATGCTAAGAACAAACTAAAGCATCTGCACATGATGCTAGGAGAATGCAGGAAAAACTTAGGACAAATAGATAGGGAACTTAAAATGAAGACAGAAAAATGCTTTGTATCACAAACAGAAAGAGCTGGTCCAGATGAAGAAGAACCCTATTTAACAGACCTTTTGGATAAACCGCCCCGGCTCATATAGCCCAACAACCTGCACCCCCATTACCCCAAAAACGAATGCCCCCACTGGCGCGGATCGCTCCAAACGCACCTCCCGCAAACCTTGCAGCTATTTCCATAGTGCCAAATGTTAGCCAACGTACCCTACCCCTAATACTGGGATAACAGCATTTCCAAAGATAGGGTCCAATATTGTTAACCCTTTCGATGCATCGGACGGCCAGGAGCCATCTGACGCCACAGTGGGGGTGCACGTCTGACGGCACCCGGCTGTCCTAGCACCCACCCATGGGGGAAGCGCTGGCGCTCCCCCCCCGTGGGCTGGCCTTCCGGTTGCCCCCACAAGGGATGGCAGCGGAAGCTCTTCTGCTGCCCTCTCGACCTCCCCCCCCTCCATGTCATTAGATGTTGTCAGACACGCTGGAAGCACATCAAGGGAGAAGGTGAGTTTCTTCCTGGGTAGGGGGGCTTTGATCCAAAGAGGCATCAGGGGGAAAGAATAGGGTTTTCCTTTCCTCTAATGTCGCTTTGGAGCATTCCTGCTGCATGATTGTGCATGCAGCTGGGATCGTGCAGCAGGAATGCCCCCTAGACACCAGGGATTATTTTTTTTCATCACTATGATTTTGGCAGGGAGCGGCCCATTGGAGAAGGGTCACTCTGTTTGGGAAGCATATCTGCTGGCCATTTCTCCCCCCCCCCCCACTCCCCTCGGGTCAGATTGTTTTTTGGTTTTTTTTAGTAGCCACTAGGCCACCAGGGAATGTTTTATTTTTGGGACGGTGGGGACAGACCCTTGGGCAAATGTTGCTGCCCTTTATTGGGGTGAATGTTTTGGCCATTTCTGCCACACTTGGGGCAGATCGGCCTTATGTTTTTAAACCCATCTGCCCCCAGGGGGGCAGAAGCCACAAGACACCAGGGTTTTGTTCATTTTGATCGTTTTCAGCGAGGTGGGGGAGACGCCCCTTGGGGAAGGGTTGCTCCCCTTTGGGTAGAAATTTATGTTGGCTGTTTCTGCCCCCCTTGGAGGGCAGAAGCCACTAGACACCAGGGTATTTTCAATGTTGTTGTTGGGGACGGCCCCTTGGGCAAGGGTCGCTCCCCTTTTAGGGGGTGATTATTTTGGCCGTCTCTGCCCTCCTTGGGGGCAGATCGACCTTATGTTTTTAGGCCCACCCCCCCCAGCTTGGCTGGTGGATTGTTTGTGGACTGGTGCATTATTTGCATATGTGATTGTAATGTTTTATTTCTCCTTTTTTGTCTAGTGCAAAGCTTTTGATTCCTGTTTTGGAAATGGTTGATCTGCAGTTTGTGTAGTTGCATGTGTTTGGTAAGAAAAACATTTTTGTAGTGTTTACTCCAAATGAGTATTATTGCCCTGCATGAATGCATTTTTTGTAAGTGGTGTCATAATAGCAGCATATTTAGATTATGTTTTGAGTGTGAAATTCTTTTTGGTTTTGTGCACGATGAGTATTGCATTGTCTTATGTGTAATTTTCTTTTCTTTTTCTTTTTTTGTGTTGGTTCTTGCTGCGTCTGTGCAGAGTAGATGGTGGTGAGTCTAGATGTCTAGCTGTCTCAGGCAAGTGAGTGGTATTGTTTTGGAGTACATAGGTCTTTGTGATAAAGTCACATTTTGTTTATTACTTAATTTACCAAGTGTTTGTTGTTGTTGACTTGTTTGTCAAGTTACCTTTATTAGTAAGGAATATGGGTAGGGCAGGATTAATGCTCAGCAGGTGGTTGCTATGCTTTTTGAATCTTCCTGGGACCATGATTATAAGACTGACTCTGCAACTCAGGCAGAGGAGGAAGTGCAAGATTCTGGCAGTGAGTTTTCTGTCCACGAGAAATCATCTGATGATAAAGCTACACTCAGTGTGGACGAAGCTACTCTCAGTGCGGATGAAGTGCCTGCTTTAGAGGCGGACACTGATGTGTCAATGGTGCAGCAAGAGGCATCTGGATTGCAGCCTGGGGCTTTAAGGCTTCCCATTGGAAGTGCTGGACACCAGGTTGATCCAAACATGGTGCTGCCTGTGTGGCCTGACTTTAGTGGTGTTGCGTGGTGTAGAGTGAATTGTGAATTTTTTTTGCCTATACATTTATTTCAGTTGTTTATGGATGATGTATTTTTGGCTGAGATTGTTGAGCAGACTAATTTGTAGGGACAACAGTGCCAGACTTACGCCCGGCTCTAGAGCTACCCGGTGGACTCCCACAAATCTGGATGAGATGAAGAAGTTTTTGGGTTTAACTTTTTTGATGGGCTTGATAAGGAAGCTGTCCCTGTCTTCATATTGGTCTACCAATCCCTTGATGGCAACAGCCATACTTACTGCAATTATGAGTCGTGATCAGTATTTACTTTTGCTTTGGATGCAGCATTTTGTTGATAATGCTTTGGTGTTTTGCCACGAGATCACCCTGATTGTGACCGTCTTTTTCAGATCCAGCCTGTTCTTGATCACTTTGTAGATCGATTTTCAGAGATCTATGCTCCAGGTAAAAAATAGCTGTTGATGAGTCTTTGGTCTTGTTCAAGGGCCGTTTGGTTTTTAGGCAGTACATCCTTAGCAAGAGGACACGCTATGGAATTAAGATGTATTATTGATGAAAGTGGTTGTAATAGGGAGCATTGTGTTAGGATGTTGTCTGTGTGTACAATGCTTGCCAATGTGCTGTGGTATGCTGGCAACAATTTGCCGCCCTTCTCCAACCCTTATGCGACAGATAAATGCAGTAATGGTTCAACAGGAGGAAGTCTTTATGTTAATGCAAATAGATGAAAAATTATCCTCCAGCGAAAATGTTTGAACAATACAACTAAGTGCACACTGATGTTTTGGGTTGGATGATACTGAAATGTTCAAAACTAATGTTCTATAGGTTGATTGTGAAAAACGTATTTTTCTCTGTTAATCTGAACATCAGTTCTTCCATTTTGTATTCCCTCAGATGTTGAATCACTAACTTTGGTGTCTTTCAATTTGTTTCAAGTCAGCACAAATAGACTTGTTTTGATTGTGTCTTCTCCACACCTGATGTTGAACTACCTGCTCTTTGCCCGTCTAGGGCTTGGTAATGTCGACTTGTAGTGTTTACATTTTGATTGTTTGATTGTCTGTCAATGTATGAAAAGGGACAAGCAATGTCCACATGTAATGTTTATACTAGTTTGGTCGATTGTCTATCAATATATGCGAAGGAACAAACAGTGCCCACTTGTAATGTTTATACTCGTTTGTTTGATTGTCTGTCAATGTATGCGAAGGAACAAGCAATGCCCCCTTGTAATGTTTATACTCGTTTGTTTGATTGTCTGTCAATGTATGCGAAGGAACAAGCAATGCCCCCTTGTAATGTTTATACTCATTTGTTCGATTGTCTGTCAATGTATGCGAAGGAACAAACAATGCCCCCTTGTAATGTTTATACTAGTTTGTTCGATTGTCTGTCAATGTGTGTGAAGGAACAAACAATGCCCACTTGTAATGTTTGTGAGAAGTTGGCCTGGTATATGCTGTCCACTAATTATAGTGGGCACCTTGCACCAGTCCAAACAACCCCTTATTGGAGATAGGTTAAAGACAACCTTTATTGAAAGCTATCCTAGTGGTAGCTATGGAGAGCAGCCTTCAGGCTAAGTCTTGAAGGAATGTAAAGCAACTTGTTTTACCAGTCTATAATCTCTTGAGTGACCAAATGAAAGAGGACCACACCAGGTATATATTCAAAATATATGTATTTATTACTAAACACACCCCTCTAGTCTCTTTATGAGGCTAGAGTTCGAAGTACATAAGTTATAAGTCAGTTATTCACAGTAATAGCACAAATACACGTTTGAGCCCTAGGGGCGTACCAAACCATATACCAATAAAGTGGTATAAGAACCACGACTGAGCTAGACACAAGGCCTAGAGCCTGTAGAAGTGCTTGGACCACAAGGAACCACCCAAGGTAGTGACACAGGGGACCCACGGGGAAGCGTGCAGTGTAGGAACACAGCCGCGAATCGCCGTTAACTTCTATGGGGAAAGTCGCGGTTAGGAATTTAAAGAAAAGGGACACTTAAAAGAGGACTTGGAGCAAACTCTTTGAGAACTAGGTCGTTCTAGAGTCTATACCCACGGGAGCACCGGAGTACTCGTGTTACCTCACCCAGGGAAGCCGGGTGCATAGGTGCCTTTCGGGATCGGGTTTCATCGTCGATTTGAATGGCGAGATGCTGCAAAGTGCTGCTGGCGACCAAGTCAAAAGTGTCCGGGTGGATCCAAGGGTGGATCGGAGATCTGAAGAACCTGAAAGCAGAGGGGACAGAGTCTGGGTCACTAGCCAGTGACCAGGAAGGCGATGAGCAGATGCCCACCGATGTCGGATGCTTCAGGTAGGTTGATGGTCGTCTTGACTCTTCAGCCACGAGGTCCAGGAGGCGTTGTCGGCAACCAGGAGCGAGATTCGGACTGTCCCACGACGTCTGTCGATTGCTGAGGTGTCGGCGACCGGATTGGACCCAACAGGCCTTGGCAACGGCAAGTCTCGTGGAAAGTGAAGAAGGACGATGGTGCAGACCAGCAAGGTCTGAGGGACTCACCCAGCAAGGGTAAGTCAGGGCAAGCCTGGAGCAACCATGGGAGCCCAAGCAGGATAAGATTGGCCTTCGTTAGGGGCTACTAGCCAACAGACTAGCGACCACGAAGGAGCCTCGAGTGGACGCACTTGGAGCTGGCTTACAGGACACTCGTGGAGTGGAGGCCAGTGATCTTCGGTGCAGTCGGTGCTGGAGGCGGGGGCTACTCGGAGCCCAAAGCACAACTTCGTGGGAGTCCAGGAAGAGGATGCACTTGCAAATGTGCTCGGTGTCCAGGGGTCACGGTTCCACATTACCCACGACAGCTACGGGCCTCAGCTTTGCTGGGGACTCAGGGCAGCCTCGGGGAAGTCTGGAAATCTACCTCTCGTGATGCAAAGACTTCGGCGTCCGACGGGAGCTTCAGCGATGCAGACCAGACAATTGCTTCTTAGGTGCCTGCCAAGCAGGGGAGTCACTCCTTGACCCCAAGGGAGATTCTTCTGTCCTCTAATCTTCAAGTAGAGCGTCGAAGGTCCAGGATTCTGTGTCAGAGTTTCGTCCAGGGATAATCTAAAGTCCTAAGGACTGGGGTCCCATACTTATACTAAGGTAGGGGGTTGGACTTACTCTGTGGTCCCACCTATGGGTGGGTCAGGGCAGAGGGGTGGTTACACCCCTTTCCCTTTGTCCAGTTTCGCGCCAGAGCAGGGGCTGGAAGCCCCTGATCCGGTTTGAACTGGGGTATGCACAGGAACACCAAATGTGCACCCAGGGCAGGACTTCAAAGCACCAGAGAGTGCTCCCGCCCAGCCCCAATACACACTATCCTGTCTGGGGAGGTGGTTACACCTCCCTGGGACAGGAAACCTATTGTCCAGGCCTCCCCTGCCGGAGTTTCGGTCAGCAGCAGGAGGCCAGACTCGTGTCTGTGGCAGCGGCATCCATTTTGTGATGCCAGGGCTTGGAAAGAAGTTACCGGGCAGGCCGGTGTGTACATGTCTCTACCTCTAGAAGGGTGGAATGCTACCCCCGCCGTCAGAACTGGCGGGGGGGTAGTATTCCAAGATGTTTGACACCAAACACGACATGTTTCCGTGCAGCCATCCCAAAGTTAGCATTTTAACGCGAGGTTATAATGCGCTTAAGAGTATATGGTCAGGCTGCACTACAAACAGCATCAGAGAAGGGTCTCCGAACGCTGCAGAGGGGGCCTGCTCATGCAGGGGCACCCCCTCACATAGGAACCACGCACTCTGCCTTCAGGATTGATAAGGCCTGCCATAGGAGTGACTTATAGGTTTATATGTGTGTATGTATGTAGTGATATAGGTAGCCTATATCAGAGTAAGGGGTGCATGCACCACCTTACCCAGGCTGCAGTAGCAGACCTGTGGTGTCAGTTTGGATGGCCTTCCAGGGGTGGCACACTACATGCTGCAGCCCCTGGTAGGCCTCTGAGGTACCTATGCCCTGGGTACATAGTATACCATATACTAGGGACTTATAAGGGCACTCCAGATTCCAATCAGAGATGTGCCTAAGGCACATGGAAACCATTTTAAAGAGGAAGCAGCTAGGCTGGGGTTCTGATTAGCAGGGCCCCAGCCAGACTAAGGTCGAAAAACAGTGAAGCATCAGCAAAAAGTGGGGGTACCCATGTGAAGCAGATCCTACTCTCCTACACAACCCCCCAAATGTAGGGACATTAAACTAACCTTGACCAGTTAAGTCTTCATGTTCTAAGTGGAAGTACCTAGAGAGTCCATCTGCATTGGCATGGTTACTCCCAGGTCTATGTTCCACTGTGAAGTCCATCCCCTGTAGGGAAATGGACCACCTAAGCAGTTTGGGGTTTTCACCCTTCATTTGTTTTAGCCATAAGAGGGGCTTGTGGTCTGTTTGAACAAGGAAGTGAGTACCAAACAAGTATGGCCTCAACTTCTTCAGAGCCCAGACCACAGCAAAGGCCTCCCTCTCAATGGCTGACCAACGTTTCTCTCTAGGGGTCAGCCTTCTGCTAATAAAAGCTACTGGCTGATTCTGACCTTCATCATTCAATTGTGACAGTACAGCCCATACCCCCAATTCAGATGCATCAGTTTGAACAATGAACTTCTTGGAGTAATCAGGACTCTGTAGAATGGGAGCAGTGCACATGGCCTGCTTTAGGTCATCAAATGCCTTTTGACAGCTAACTGTCCACTGAACCTTTTTGGGCATTTTCTTGGAAGTTAAGTCATTCAGGGGTGTCACTATTGATCCATACCCCTTGACAAATCTCCTATAGTACCCAGTCAGGCCTAAGAAGGCTCTCACCTGAGTCTGGGTAGTTGGAGCAGTCCAGTCCATGATGGTCTGGATCTTGCTCTGCAAGGGTTGAACCTGGCCTCCACCCACAAGGTGGCCCAGGTACACAACCTGACTCTGCCCTATCTGGCACTTGGTGGCCTTGATAGTCAGGCCTGCTTTCTGCAGGGCCTGTAAAACATTTCTGAGGTGGACCAGGTGATCCTCCCAGGTGGAGCTAAAGACAGCAATATCATCTAGATATGCTGCACTATAGGCTTCCAGACCTGTAAGGACTGTATTCACCAACCTCTGAAAAGTGGCAGGTGCATTCTTCAGACCAAAGGGCATCACCACAAACTGATAATGCCCACTAGGGGTTGAGAATGCTGTTTTTGGCTTTGCATCATCAGCTAGTCTGATCTGCCAGTAGCCAGCTGTCAGGTCAAATGTGCTTAGATACTTGGCTGATGCCAAAGTGTCTATTAGCTCATCTGCCCTAGGTATTGGATGGGCATCAGTCCTAGGGACTGCATTGAGACCCCTGTAGTCCACACAAAACCTCATCTCTCTTTTCCCACCATTGGTGTGAGGTTTTGGCACAAGGACCACTGGACTAGCCCAAGGGCTATCTGAGGGTTCAATAACTCCCAAATCCAACATTTTCTGGACTTCTGTCCTGATACAGTCCCTGACATGGTCAGGTTGCCTATAAATCTTATTTTTAATAGGCAGACTGTCCCCAGTGTCCACTTCATGAGTGCACCAGGTGGTCTGACTGGGTGTCAGTGAGAACATGTGTCTGAACTGATTGAGCACCTGTCTGCAATCAGTCTGCTGCTGGGTAGTGAGGCTGCCTGCCAAGGCTACACCATCCACTGACCCATCATCAGGGTTCTGTGAGAGCAGGTCAGGGAGTGGGTCACTCTCTTCCTCCTGTCCCTCATCAGTAGCCATGAGCAAGCCCATGTCTGCCCTGTCCACATATGGTTTTAACCTGTTGACATGGAGAACCCTGTGGGGACTCCTGGGTGTTCCTAGGTCTACTAAGTAGGTAACCTCACCCTTCTGTTCAACAATGGTATGGGGTCCACTCCATTTGTCTTGGAGAGCTGCTGGGGCCACTGGCTCCAACACCCATACCTTCTGTCCTGGCTGGTAAACAGTCAGTACAGCCTTTTGGTCATGCCAGGCTTTTTGAAGTTCCTGGCTAGCCTCAAGGTTTTTAGTTGCCTTTTCATGTACTCAGCCATCCGGTAGCGGAGACCAAGTACATAGTCCACTATGTCTTGCTTTGGGGGCTTGAGAGGTAACTCCCATCCTTCCTTCACCAAGCACAATGGACCCCTGACAGGGTGACCAAACAAAAGTTCAAAAGGGCTGTAGCCAACCCCTTTTGAGGCACCTCCCTGTATGCAAATAAAAGGCAGGGCAAGAGTATGTCCCATCTTCGCCTAAGCTTTTCTGGGAGCCCTTTAATCATGCCCTTCAAGGTTTTGTTGAATCTCTCAACTAAACCATTGCATTGTGGGTGATAGGGTGTGGTGAACTTGTAAGTCACTCCACACTCCTTCCACATTGCTTTCAAGTATCCAGACATAAAGTTAGCACCCCTGTCTGATACAACCTCCTTAGGGAAGCCCACTCTTGAGAAAATTCCCAGGAGGGCCCTTGCCACCACAGGTGCTGTAGTGGTCCTAAGGGGAATAGCCTCTGGGTACCTGGTGGCATGATCCACTACCACCAGGATAAACCTGTGCCCAGATGCTGTTTGGGGATCCATGGGACCAACAATGTCAATCCCCACCCTTTCAAAGGGAACCCCCACCACAGGTAGTGGTATCAGGGGGCCTTTGTAGTGCCACCTGCCTTGCCACTGGCCTGGCAGGTTACACAGGAGCGACAAAACTCCTTGGTGTCTTCAGACATATGGGGCCAGTGAAAGTGAGGGACAAGTCTGTCCCAAGTCTTGTTCTGGCCCAGGTGACCTGCTAAGGGAATATCATGGGCTAGGGTGAATAGGAAGCCCCTGAACTTCAGAGGTATAACCAACCTCCTGGTAGCACCAGGCTTGGGGTCTCTATACTCTGAGTACAAGAGTCCATCATCCCAATACACTGTATGGGGACCACTAGCTTTCCTAGCAGCCTCAGCAGCAGCTTGCTGTCTGAGGGGTTCAAGAGAGGGGCAGCTCTGCTGCTCCTGGCTCAGATCTGCCCTGGAAGGGCCCCTGTCCCCAAGAACTCAACCTGGTCAGGTTCAAGCTCCTCTGGGACAGTTCCTTCCTCAGGACTGAGATCATCCCCCTCAAGGGACTGATCTTCCTTCTGAGCCAAGGGGGAAGGCACTGCCTTTACCCTACTACTCCTCTTCTTGGAGGGCACTTGGTCCATTAGTCCAGAATCCAAGGCCTGTTCAGTGTTAGACATTTTGGCTTGTGACCTGGTCACAGCAAACACATCTGCAGGGATCCCCAGCATTTCTGCATGGGTCCTGAGCTCCACTTCTGCCCAAGCTGAAGTTTCTAAGCCATTGCCAAGCAAGCATTCAACGGGTAGGTCTGCACTTACCACAACCTTCTTAAGGCCAGTTACCCCTCCCCAGGAGAAGTTAACAACTGCCAGAGTATGGTCTGTTCTGACGTTGCTAGCATTGGTCACTTGGTACATTTCACCAAGTATAATCTGCCCAGCATTCACAAGGTCTTGTGTCACCATTGTGACACTTGCCCCTGTGTCCCTAAATGCCAAAGCCTCTCTTCCATTGATTAAGGGCTGTTGTCTGTACTTGCCCAGATTACTGGGACTCACAGAGGAGGTCACATCCATGCCTCCATCACAGACTAGGACAGCCTGAGTGAGTTCTCTGACTAAGTCAGAGCTCATCTCTTTACCCAGGGTCAACCCTACTAAACCCTTGGCCTGTGTATTCCCACCACCAACTGTAACTGCACTAGGGGGAGCAGGTGCCTTAGGGGCATTGGTGGGGGCTGGAGTAGAGTCTTTGGACTTGGTGCAATCACTGGTCCAGTGGGTCTTTTGCTTACAGACCTTGCACCATGGTTTCCTTTGGCCTTTCCCTTTGGTAGACTTTGAATCCCCACCTGAAGAAGATTTTTGGGGGCCTTGAGAAGACTTTTGATCTTTACCCTTCTCCCCACCCTTATCAGAGGTTTTCGAATCTTGCTTCTTAGGGTCACCACCTTGGTTCTGTACCTTCTGCTTCACCCTGGTTCTGACCCATTTGTCTGCCTTCTTTCCCAATTCTTGGGGAGAGGTCAGATCAGAGTCTACCAGGTGCTGATGCAACAGCTGATTTTGACAGTTATTAAGAATCTGCTCCCTCATGATCAGGTAGTACAATCCTGTGAAGTCACATACCTTACTGCCCAATAACCAACCTTCCAGATCCTTGGCAGAACAATCAACAAAGTCCACCCAGTCTTGAGTCTGTGCTTTTTGGGTATCCCTGAACTTTAACCTGTATTGTTCAGTGGTTAGGCCAAACCCATCAATTAGAGCACTCTTCAAGACTTTGTAATTATCAGCATCCTCCTCTCTAACAGTGAGGAGCTTGTCTCTACCTTTGTCTGCAAAGGAGAGCCACAAGATTGCTGCCCACTGCTCCTGAGGGACCCTCTGTACTTTACAGGCCCTCTCTAGAGCAGTTATCCATTTGTGGATGTCATCCCCACTCTGGTAGGGAGGGACAATCTTGCTCAGGTTTCTATGGTCATAAGACCTTTCCCTATCTTTGGGAAAACTGCTGTCACCATGGGACTCTAGTCCCAACTTTTGTCTCTCTCTACAGAGATCTAGGGACTCCCTGTCTATAGCCAATTGCAGTTTCCTGAGTTCCAGCTGAGCTTGCTCATACTGAATCAGTCTCTTTCTCCTCTCATGAGAGGATTCCCTCCTATGAGAGGAGACAGAGGTCCCTATTGAGGTGTCAGAGTGGTTAGACTCCTGAGAAGGAGACCTAGACCTTCTGGGCACACTCAGAACTCTTCCTGGGGGGACAAAGGGGAGGTCATTCTGATCCTCCTCCTCCTCCTCCACAGGAGGAATTGGGTTTTCCAGGACAAGGTCATTTTCACCTTCCTGGCCAGTTTCAGAGGGGGGGGCCTGGGTTTCTTCACCCCTGGCCCCTTCCTCATCTGCTGCCCCACCCTCTCTGCCGACCCCTTCAGACCCTAGGGGCCTGCTGAGATCATCAGCCAGTAACACCTCCCTGAGGTGTTGGGTGCTGGCACTTTTGCCTGCCTTCAACTTCCTAGTACTGCATAATGCTCTCAATTCCAAGAATGGGAGTTTATCATACTTGGAGGGAAGAAGCCCACTGGCTTCTGGCAAGGACTCACTGGGTCCTGGCTTTGAAGACATTACTAGTGAGGTGTGGTGTATGCACTACCTACTCTAGTGTGGCCTACTAAACTCTCTTGAGATGTAGAAAGGGTGTGCTATCCCTTAACACACAACTCTAAGTTCAGTAGAACTTACTGTATTACTAAGCTTGATTTATATGTACCTTAGGTACCCTTAGTGGTTT
Source organism: Calotriton arnoldi (assembly GCA_963921515.1). Classification (NCBI taxonomy): domain Eukaryota; kingdom Metazoa; phylum Chordata; class Amphibia; order Caudata; family Salamandridae; genus Calotriton; species Calotriton arnoldi. The sequence goes on along the minus strand of CAWUFW010011537.1, from coordinate 562,672 downwards.
TCAGTTGATCAATTCAATTGAGATTATCTGGTAAAACAATAGCAAGCTGGAATCCCACACGCTGCACACCAATGTGAGAAGTTGGCCTGGTATATGCTGTCCACTAATTATAGTGGGCACCTTGCACCAGTCCAAACAACCCCTTATTGGAGATAGGTTAAAGACAACCTTTATTGAAAGCTATCCTAGTGGTAGCTATGGAGAGCAGCCTTCAGGCTAAGTCTTGAAGGAATGTAAAGCAGCTTGTTTTACCAGTCTATAATCTCTTGAGTGACCAAATGAAAGAGGACCACACCAGGTATATATTCAAAATATATGTATTTATTACTAAACACACCCCTCTAGTCTCTTTATGAGGCTAGAGTTCGAAGTACATAAGTTATAAGTCAGTTATTCACAGTAATAGCACAAATACACGTTTGAGCCCTAGGGGCGTACCAAACCATATACCAATAAAGTGGTATAAGAACCACGACTGAGCTAGACACAAGGCCTAGAGCCTGTAGAAGTGCTTGGACCACAAGGAACCACCCAAGGTAGTGACACAGGGGACCCACGGGGGACGCGTGCAGTGTAGTAACACAGCCGCGAATCGCCGTTAACTTCTATGGGGAAAGTCGCGGTTAGGAATTTAAAGAAAAGGGACACTTAAAAGAGGACTTGGAGCAAACCCTTTGAGAACTAGGTCGTTCTAGAGTCTATACCCACGGGAGCACCGGAGTACTCGTGTTACCTCACCCAGGGAAGCCGGGTGCATAGGTGCCTTTCGGGGTCGGGTTTCGTCGTCGATTTGAATGGCGAGATGCTGCAAAGTGCTGCTGGCGACCAAGTCAAAAGTGTCCGGGTGGATCCAAGGTCCAGGAGGCGTTGTCGGCGACCAGGAGCGAGATTCGGACTGTCCCACGACGTCTGTCGATTGCTGAGGTGTCGGCGACCGGATTGGACCCAACAGGCCTTGGCAACGGCAAGTCTCGTGGAAAGTGAAGAAGGACGATGGTGCAGACCAGCAAGGTCTGAGGGACTCACCCAGCAAGGGTAAGTCAGGGCAAGCCTGGAGCAACCAGGGGAGCCCAGCAGGATAAGATTGGCCTTCGTTAGGGGCTACTAGCCAACGGACTAGCGACCGCGAAGGAGCCTCGAGTGGACGCACTTGGAGCTGGCTCACAGGACACTCGTGGAGTGGAGGCCAGTGATCTTCGGTGCAGTCGGTGCTGGAGGTGGGGGCTACTCGGAGCCCAAAGCACAACTTCGTGGGAGTCCAGGAAGAGGATGCACTTGCAAATGTGCTCTTTGTCCAGGGGTCACGGTTCCACGTTACCCACGACAGCTATGGGCCTCAGCTTTGCTGGGGACTCCGGGCAGCCTTGGGGAAGTCTGGAAATCCACCTCTGGTGATGCAAAGACTTCGGCATCCGACGGGAGCTTCAGCGATGCAGACCGGACAATTGCTTCTTAGGTGCCTGCCAAGCAGGGGAGTCACTCCTTGACCCCAAGGGAGATTCTTCTGTCCTCTAATCTTCAAGTAGAGCGTCGAAGGTCCAGGATTCTGTGTCAGAGTTTCATCCAGGGATAATCTAAAGTCCTAAGGACTGGGGTCCCATACTTATACTAAGGTAGGGGGTTGGACTTACTCTGTGGTCCCACCTATGGGTGGGTCAGGGCAGAGGGGTGGTTACACCCCTTTCCCTTTGTCCAGTTTCGCGCCCGAGCAGGGGCTGGAAGCCCCTGATCCGGTTTGAACTGGGGTATGCACAGGGACACCAAATGTGCCCCCAGTGCAGGACTTCAAAGCACCAGAGAGTGCTCCCGCCCAGCCCCAATACACACTATCCTGTCTGGGGAGGTGGTTACACCTCCCTGGGACAGGAAACCTATTGTCCAGGCCTCCCCTGCCGGAGTTTCGGTCAGCAGCAGGAGGCCAGACTCGTGTCTGTGGCAGCGGCATCCATTTTGTGATGCCAGGGCTTGGAAAGAAGTTACCGGGCAGGCCGGTGTGTACATGTCTCTCCCTCTAGAAGGGTGGAATGCTACCCCCGCTGCCAAAACTGGCGGGGGGGTAGTATTCCAAGATGTTTGACACCAAACACAACATGTTTCCGTGCAGCCATCCCAAAGTTAGCATTTTAACGCGAGGTTATAATGCGCTTAAGAGTATATGGTCAGGCTGCACTACAAACAGCATCAGAGAAGGGTCTCCGAATGCTGCAGAGGGGCCCTGCTCATGCAGGGGCACCCCCTCACATAGGAACCACGCACTCTGCCTTCAGGATTGATAAGGCCTGCCATAGGAGTGACTTATAGGTTTATATGTGTGTATGTATGTAGTGATATAGGTAGCCTATATCACAATAAGGGGTGCATGCACCACCTTACCCAGGCTGCAGTAGCAGACCTGTGGTGTCAGTTTGGATGGCCTTCCAGGGGTGGCACAATACATGCTGCAGCCCCTGGTAGGCCTCTGAGGTACCTATGCCCTGGGTACATAGTATACCATATACTAGGGACTTATAAGGGCACTCCAGATTCCAATCAGAGATGTGCCTAAGGCACATGGAAACCATTTTAAAGAGGAAGCAGCTAGGCTGGGGTTCTGATTAGCAGGGCCCCAGCCAGACTAAGGTCGAAAAACAGTGAAGCATCAGCAAAAAGTGGGGGTACCCATGTGAAGCAGATCCTACTCTCCTACACAACCCCCCCAAACGTAGGGACATTAAACTAACCTTGACCAGTTAAGTCTTCATGTTCTAAGTGGAAGTACCTAGAGAGTCCATCTGCATTGGCATGGTTACTCCCAGGTCTATGTTCCACTGTGAAGTCCATCCCCTGTAGGGAAATGGACCACCTAAGCAGTTTGGGGTTTTCACCCTTCATTTGTTTTAGCCATAAGAGGGGCTTGTGGTCTGTTTGAACAAGGAAGTGAGTACCAAACAAGTATGGCCTCAACTTCTTCAGAGCCCAGACCACAGCAAAGGCCTCCCTCTCAATGGCTGACCAACGTTTCTCTCTAGGGGTCAGCCTTCTGCTAATAAAAGATACTGGCTGATTCTGACCTTCATCATTCAATTGTGACAGTACAGCCCATACCCCCAATTCAGATGCATCAGTTTGAACAATGAACTTCTTGGAGTAATCAGGACTCTGTAGAATGGGAGCAGTGCACATGGCCTGCTTTAGGTCATCAAATGCCTTTTGACAGCTAACTGTCCACTGAACCTTTTTGGGCATTTTCTTGGAAGTTAAGTCATTCAGGGGTGTCACTATTGATCCATACCCCTTGACAAATCTCCTATAGTACCCAGTCAGGCCTAAGAAGGCTCTCACCTGAGTCTGGGTAGTTGGAGCAGTCCAGTCCATGATGGTCTGGATCTTGCTCTGCAAGGGTTGAACCTGGCCTCCACCCACAAGGTGGCCCAGGTACACAACCTGACTCTGCCCTATCTGGCACTTGGTGGCCTTGATAGTCAGGCCTGCTTTCTGCAGGGCCTGTAAAACATTTCTGAGGTGGACCAGGTGATCCTCCCAGGTGGAGCTAAAGACAGCAATATCATCTAGATATGCTGCACTATAGGCTTCCAGACCTGTAAGGACTGTATTCACCAACCTCTGAAAAGTGGCAGGTGCATTCTTCAGACCAAAGGGCATCACCACAAACTGATAATGCCCACTAGGGGTTGAGAATGCTGTTTTTGGCTTTGCATCATCAGCTAGTCTGATCTGCCAGTAGCCAGCTGTCAGGTCAAATGTGCTTAGATACTTGGCTGATGCCAAAGTGTCTATTAGCTCATCTGCCCTAGGTATTGGATGGGCATCAGTCCTAGGGACTGCATTGAGACCCCTGTAGTCCACACAAAACCTCATCTCTCTTTTCCCACCATTGGTGTGAGGTTTTGGCACAAGGGCCACTGGACTAGCCCAAGGGCTATCTGAGGGTTCAATAACTCCCAAATCCAACATTTTCTGGACTTCTGTCCTGATACAGTCCCTGACATGGTCAGGTTGCCTATAAATCTTATTTTTAATAGGCAGACTGTCCCCAGTGTCCACTTCATGAGTGCACCAGGTGGTCTGACTGGGTGTCAGTGAGAACATGTGTCTGAACTGATTGAGCACCTGTCTGCAATCAGTCTGCTGCTGGGTAGTGAGGCTGCCTGCCAAGGCTACACCATCCACTGACCCATCATCAGGGTTCTGTGAGAGCAGGTCAGGGAGTGGGTCACTCTCTTCCTCCTGTCCCTCATCAGTAGTCATGAGCAAGCCCATGTCTGCCCTGTCCACATATGGTTTTAACCTGTTGACATGGAGAACCCTGTGGGGACTCCTGGGTGTTCCTAGGTCTACTAAGTAGGTAACCTCACCCTTCTGTTCAACAATGGTATGGGGTCCACTCCATTTGTCTTGGAGAGCTGCTGGGGCCACTGGCTCCAACACCCATACCTTCTGTCCTGGCTGGTAAACAGTCAGTACAGCCTTTTGGTCATGCCAGGCTTTTGAAGTTCCTGGCTAGCCTCAAGGTTTTTAGTTGCCTTTTTCATGTACTCAGCCATCCGGGAGCGGAGACCAAGTACATAGTCCACTATGTCTTGCTTTGGGGGCTTGAGAGGTAACTCCCATCCTTCCTTCACCAAGCACAATGGACCCCTGACAGGGTGACCAAACAAAAGTTCAAAAGGGCTGTAGCCAACCCCCTTTTGAGGCACCTCCCTGTATGCAAATAAAAGGCAGGGCAAGAGTATGTCCCATCTGTAGGAAGGTGGAATCTGACTATATGGTTGCCCCCACTTTTTTTATGGTGTTTTGCTGGTTTATGACTTAGTTGGACTGGGATCCTGCTATTCAGGGCCCCAGTCTATCTGCTTTCTCTGTAAAATGGTTTCCATGTGCCTTAGGCACATCTCTGATTGGGATCTGGAGTGCCCTTATAAGTCCCTAGTATATGGTATACTATGTACCAAGGGCATAGGTACCTCAGAGGACCTGCCAGGGGCTGCAGCATCTATTATGCCACCCCTGGAAGGCCATCCAAACTGACACCACAGGTCTGCTACTGCAGCCTGGGTAAGGTGGTGCATGCACTCTTACTGTGATATAGGTTACCTATATCACGAAATACATACACACATATAAACCTATAAGTCACTCCTAAGGCAGGCCTTATCAATCCTAAAGGCAGAGTGCGTGGTTCCTATGTGAGAGGGTGCCCTGCATGAGCAGGGCCCCTCTGCAGCGTTCGGAGACCATCTCTGATGCTGTTTGTAGTGCAGCCTGACCATATACTCTTAAGCGCATTATATCCTCGCGGTAAAATGCTAACTTTGGAATGGCTGCACCTAAACATGTCATGTTTGGTGTCAAACATCTTGGAATACTACCCCCGCCAATCCTGGCAGCGGGGGTAGCATTCCACCCTTCTAGAGGGAAAGACATGTTAACTCTGACTAGTCCGGTAACTTCTTTCCAGAGCCCTGGCATCACAAAATGGATGCTGCTGCCACAGACACGAGTCTGACCTCCTGCTGCTGGACGAAACTCCGGCAGGGGAGGCCTGGACAATAGGTTTCCTGTCCCAGGGAGGTGTGACCACCTCCCCAGACAGGATAATGTGTATTGGGGCTGGGCGGGAGCACTTTCGGGTGCTTTGAAGTCCTGCACTGGGGGCACGTTTGGTGTCCCTGTGCATACCCCAGTTCAAACCGGATCAGGGCTTGCAGCCCCTGCTTTGGCGTGAACTGGACAAAGGGAAAGGGGTGTAGCCACCCCTCTGCCCTGACCCACCCATAGGTGGGGCCACAGAGTAGTCCAACCCCTATTTTTAGAATAAAGGTAGGAACCCAGTCCTTAGGACTTGAGATTATACCTGGACGAAACTCTGAAACTGAATCCTGGACCTTCGACGCTCTACGACAAGATTAGAGGACTGAAGAATCTCCCTTGGGGTCAAGGAGTGACTCCCCTGCTTGGCAGGCACCAAAGAAGCATCTGTCCGGTTCGCATTTCTGAAGCTCCCGTCAGACGCCGAAGTCATCGCATCACCAGAGGTGGATTCTCAGACTTCCCGAGGCTACCCTGAGTCCCCAGCAAAGCTGAGGCCCGTGGCTATCGTGGGTGACTTGAGACCGTGACCCCTGGACACCAAGCACATTTGCAAGTGCATCCTCTTCTGGGTCTCCCAAGAATTCGTGCTTTGGGCTCCTAGTAGCCCTAGCCTCCAGCACCACCTGCACCGAAGATCACTGGCCCCCACTCCACGAGTGTCCTGTAAGCCAGCTCCACGTGCGGCGTCACGAGGCTCCTTCGCGGTCGCTAGCCCGTTGGCTAGTAGCCCTTAACGAAGGCCAATCCTTTTCTTACTTGGCATCCTGGTTGCTCCAGGCCTGCCCTCTCTTACCCTCGCTGGGTGAGTTCCACAGACCTTGCTGGTCTGCACCATCGACGATCTACATCTTTACCGAGACTTGCCGTTGCCAAGGCTTATTGGGTCCAATCCGGTCGCCGACACCTCAGCACTCGACAGACATCGTGTACCAGCCCGAATCCTGCTCCTGGTTGCCGACAACGCCTCCTGGACCTCGTGGCTGAAGAGTCAAGACGACCGTCAACGCACCTGAAGCACTCGACATCGGTGGGCATCTGTCCATCGCCTTCCTGGTCACTGGCTAGTGACCCAGACTCTGTCCCCTCTGCTTTCAGGTTCTTCAGAACTCCGATCCACTCTTGGATCCACCCGGACACTTTTCTCTTGGCCGCCAGCAGCACTTTGCAGCAGATCGCCATTCGAATCGACGACGAAACCCGACCCCGAAAGGCACCTATGCACCCGGCTTCCCTGGGTGAGGTAACACGAGTACTCCGGTGCTCCCGTGGGTAGAGACTCTTCAAAGTCCTAGATCTCAAAGGGTTTTGTCCTAGTCCTCTTTTAAGTGTCCCTTTTCTCTATTTTTCCGATCCCGACTTTCTCCATAGAAGTCAACGGCGTATCGCGGTTGTGTATTTACACTGCACGCGTCTCCCGTAGGTCCCCTGTGTCACTACCTTGGGTGGTTCCTTGTGGTCCAAGCACTTCTAGAGGCTCTAGGCCTAGTGTCTAGTTCAGTCGTGGTTCGCATACCACTTTATTGGTATATGGTTTGGTACGCCCCTAGGGCCCAAACGTGTATTTGTGCTATTACTGTGATTTAATAACTTATAACTTATGTACTTCGAACTCTAACCTCATAAAGAGACTAGAGGGGTGTGTTTAGCAATAAATACATATATTTTGAATATATACCTGGTGTTGTGCTCTTTCATTTGGTCACTCAAGAGATTATAGACTGGTAAAACAAGCTGCTTTACATTCCTTCAAGACTTAGCCTGAAGGCTGCTCTCCATAGCTACCACTAGGATAGCTTTCAATAAGGTTGTCTTTAACCTATCTCCAATAAGGGGTTGTTTGGACTGGTGCAAGGTGCCCACTATAATTAGTGGACAGCATATACCAAGCCAACTTCTCACATTGGTGTGCAGCGTGTGGGATTCCAGCTTGCTATTGTTTTACCAGATAATCTCAATTGAATTGATCAACTGAAAACCACTAAAGGTACCTAAGGTACATATAATTTAAGCTTAGAATACAGTAAGTTCTACTGAACTTAGAGTTGTGTGTTAAGGGATAGCACAACCCTTTCTACAACTCAAGAGAGTTTAGTAGGCCACACTAGAGTAGGTAGTGCATACACCACACCACACTAGTAATGTCTTTAAGGGCAGGATCCAAAGAATCCTTGCAGGAAGCCATTGAGCTTCCACCCTCCAAGTATGATACACTCCCATTCTTGGAATTGAGAGCTTTATGTAACTTGAGAAAAATAAGGACAGGCCAAAGCCCCACCACCCAACACCTCAAGGAGTTGTTGGTGGCTTATGACCTTAGTAAGACCTGTAGGGACTGAAGGGGTAGGAGCTGAGGGTGGGGCAGAAGAAGAGGACGAGGCCAGGGGTACCAATACCCCCAGCCCCCCCTCTGAAACTGGCCAGGAGGGTGACAATGACCCTGACCTGGATAACCCAATCCCTCCTGGGGACGATGATGAGGATGATCAGAATGATCCCCACTTTGTCCCCCCAGGAAGGATTAAGTGTGTGCCCAGAAAGTCTAGATCTCCTTCTCAGGAGTCTAACCACTCTGGCACCTCCATAGGGAGCTCTATCTCCTCTCACAGGAGGGAATCCTCTCATGAGAGAAGAGACAGACTGGTCCAGTATGAGGAAACTCAGCTGGAAATCAGAAAAAAGCAATTGGCTTTAGATAGGGAATCCCTAGATCTCCTTAGAGAGAGAAGAAAGTTGGGACTAGAATCCCATGGTGGCAGCAATATCCCTAGAGATAGGGAAAGGTCTTATGACCATAGAAACCTAAACAAGATTGTCCCTCCCTACCAGAGTGGGGATGACATCCACAAATGGATAACTGCACTGGAGAGGGCCTGTAAAGTTCAGAAGGTCCCCCAGAGGCAGTGGGCAGCAATCTTGTGGCTCTCCTTTGCAGACAAAGGTAGAGACAAGCTCCTCACTGTAAGAGAAGAGGATGCTGACAATTACACAGTCTTGAAGAGTGCTCTGATAGATGGGTTTGGCCTAACCACTGAACAGTATAGGTTGAAGTTCAGAGACACCCAAAAGCTCAGACTCAAGACTGGGTTGATTTTGTAGATTGTGCTACAAAGGCTCTGGAAGGTTGGATACATGGCAACAAAGTGCATGACTTTTTAGGATTGTACAATTTGATTATGAGGGAGCAGATCCTTAATAATTGTCAAAACCAGCTTTTGCACCAGTATCTGGTGGACTCTGATCTGACCTCTCCCCAAGAATTGGGAAAGAAGGCAGACAAATGGGTCAGAACCAGAGTAAAAACTAGAAATCAGGGTGGTGACCAGAAGAAAGATTCTACTAAGTCCCAAGAGAAAGGTGGGGATAAATCTAAGGATAAGTCCCCTACAGGGCCCCAAAATTCCTCTTCTGGGGGTGGGTCCCAAACTCCTTCCTCTCCTGAAAAGAAACCCTATTGCCATGTCTGTAAAAAGCCTGGGCACTGGAAAACTGATCCCAGTTGCCCCAGGATTGGCAATAAAGAAAATGTTCCTCCCACAACTACTACCACCCCTCCTGGTACTACCAGTAGTAATCCTCCAGTTGGGAGTAGTGCACCCAAAAAGTTGGGTGCTTTTGCAAGAGGAACAGAGGGGAGCCCTAGTTTAGACAGGGACCCCCAAACAGACTCCTCTGACTCTGATGGTGGTATAGGATTTGCCACCTTTACCATGGGTCCCACAGCGTTGGGCAGGTACAGATTGGAGCCAATAATTAATGGTCAGAAAGCTGTGGCATTTAGGGACACAGGGGCTAGTGTCACCATGGTGGCAGGGAAACTAGTCCCCCTCACCAGTTTTTACCTGAGTTTAAGTACCAGGTGACCAACATTGATGGTGTCAGAACAGATCACCCCATGGCCATAGTCAATCTCAGCTGGGAGGGGTCACAGGCCCAAAGAGAGTGGCAGTGTCCCCCACCTTACCTGTAGATTGCCTGATGGGCAATGATTTGGAAATTTCAGCCTGGGCTGAAGTTGAACACCAAACCCATCTTAGGATGTTGGGCGTCCCTGTAAAGATTAGTGGGGCTGTGATGGCCACAGCCCCAGCCCAAGAGTTTGGAGAGATGGAGCCTGAAAGAATGGCCCACTCTCCCCCAAAAGAGAGCACCAGGGTTGAAGAAAAGTCTTCTTCCCCCAGACAGTAGGTAAGGGTCAGCCTCCTCAGGGAACTGACCCTACCCCTAGTGAAGGAACTGCCACAGAGGTAGTCAGGCCTGGCCTGACCACCCCCTGATGGCAGAGGACCCTTCCAAGGTGGTACCCAGTCTGGAGCAGGTAACCTGCCCCTCTCTACCCTGCCTCAGTCAGCCCAGGGCTGCAGAGGTCAGGGAGGTCAGTGGACCCCCAGGGCCCCCTGCCCAGAGGAAGCCCCCATCAGCAGATTAGGGGCACCCAGTCTAGTAGCCCTAGCCAGGTGAAAATTCCTCTACACACTGAGGGATCCCCCATACCTTTATGTAGGGACCTCCCCAGAAGGACTCTGGTAGGCAAGGGCAAACCTGGGACCAGAAGGTTCCAAACCTGCCATGTCCCTCCAGTAGTCCAACCAAAGGGACCCAACCCCCAGCTGTAGGCAGCCAAAGGTTGACCCTTAGAGCAAAGTGCAACTCAGTCATGGAAAGACAGGCATACATGGTGACCAGTGATCTGAGGAAGCTGAGGCCAACATTCCTAGGGCCTCACTTCCCTACTCAGACACCTCACCAGCCTTGTACTTTACCTAAGCACACCACAGGTAGTGATTCCCCATGGTGGAGACCCTCTCATACCCTTAGGGTGAGGGATTGCTTAGTGGGCCATAAGACAGGGGGCAACCATGCTAGTGCAGGTGCTTCCTTATATGACCACTTAGTCAATGAAGGCTCAACTGGCCAAGGTTAGCCTTATCTCCTTTCATTTGGGGGTTATGTAGGAAGGTGGAATCTGACTATATGGTTGCCCCCACTTTTTTATGGTGTTTTGCTGGTTTATGACTTAGTTGGACTGGGATCCTGCTATTCAGGGCCCCAGTCTATCTGCTTTCTCTGTAAAATGGTTTCCATGTGCCTTAGGCACATCTCTGATTGGGATCTGGAGTGCCCTTATAAGTCCCTAGTATATGGTATACTATGTACCAAGGGCATAGGTACCTCAGAGGCCTGCCAGGGGCTGCAGCATGTATTATGCCACCCCTGGAAGGCCATCCAAACTGACACCACAGGTCTGCTACTGCAGCCTGGGTAAGGTGGTGCATGCACTCCTTACTGTGATATAGGTTACCTATATCACGAAATACATACACACATATAAACCTATAAGTCACTCCTAAGGCAGGCCTTATCAATCCTAAAGGCAGAGTGCGTGGTTCCTATGAGAGAGGGTGCCCCTGCATGAGCAGGGCCCTCTGCAGCGTTCGGAGACCATCTCTGATGCTGTTTGTAGTGCAGCCTGACCATATACTCTTAAGCGCATTATATCCTCGCGGTAAAATGCTAACTTTGGAATGGCTGCACCTAAACATGTCGTGTTTGGTGTCAAACATCTTGAATACTACTCCCCCGCCAATACTGGCGGCGGGGGTAGCATTCCACCCTTCTAGAGGGAAAGACATGTTAACTCTGACTAGTCCGGTAACTTCTTTCCAGATCCCTGGCATCACAAAATGGATGCTGCTGCCACAGACACGAGTCTGACCTCCTGCTGCTGGACGAAACTCCGGCAGGGGAGGCCTGGACAATAGGTTTCCTGTCCCAGGGAGGTGTGACCACCTCCCCAGACAGGATAATGTGTATTGGGGCTGGGCGGGAGCACTTTCGGGTGCTTTGAAGTCCTGCACTGGGGGCACATTTGGTGTTCCTGTGCATACCCCAGTTCAAACCGGATCAGGGGCTTGCAGGCCCTGCTTTGGCGCGAACTGGACAAAGGGAAAGGGGTGTAGCCACCCCTCTGCCCTGACCCACCCATAGGTGGGGCCACAGAGTAGTCCAACCCCTATTTTTAGAATAAAGGTAGGAACCCAGTCCTTAGGACTTGAGATTATACCTGGACGAAACTCTGAAACTGAATCCTGGACCTTCGACGCTCTACAACAAGATTAGAGGACTGAAGAATCTCCCTTGGGGTCAAGGAGTGACTCCCTGCTTGGCAGGCACCAAAGAAGCATCTGTCCGGTTCGCATTTCTGAAGCTCCCGTCGGACGCCGAAGTCATCGCATCACCAGAGGTGGATTCTCAGACTTCCCTGAGGCTACCCTGAGTCCCCAGCAAAGCTGAGGCCCGTGGCTATCGTGGGTGACTTGAGACCATGACCCCTGGACACCGAGCACATTTGCAAGTGCATCCTCTTCTGGGTCTCCCAAGAATTCGTGCTTTGGGCTCCGAGTAGCCCTAGCCTCCACCACCACCTGCACCGAAGATCACTGGCCCCCACTCCACAAGTGTCCTGTAAGCCAGCTCCACGTGCGGCGTCACGAGGCTCCTTCGCGGTCGCTAGCCCGTTGGCTAGTAGCCCTTAACGAAGGCCAATCCTTTTCTTACTTGGCATCCTGGTTGCTCCAGGCCTGCCCTCACTTACCCTGCTGGGTGAGTTCCACAGACCTTGCTGGTCTGCACCATCGACGATCTACATCTTCACCGAGACTTGCCGTTGCCAAGGCTTGTTGGGTCCAATCCGGTCGCGGACACCTCAGCACTCGACAGATATCGTGTACCAGCCCGAATCCTGCTTCTGGTTGCCAACAACGCCTCCTGGACCTCGTGGCTGAAGAGTCAAGACGACCGTCAACACACCTGAAGCACTCGACATCGGTGGGCATCTGTCCATCGCCTTCCTGGTCACTGGCTAGTGACCCAGACTCTGTCCCCTCTGCTTTCTGGTTCTTCAGAACTCCAATCCACTCTTGGATCCACCCGGACACTTTTCTCTTGGCCGCCAGCAGCACTTTGCAGCAGATCGCCATTCGAATCGACGACGAAACCCGACCCCGAAAGGCACCTATGCACCCGGCTTCCCTGGGTGAGGTAACACGAGTACTCCGGTGCTCCCATGGGTAGAGACTCTTCAAAGTCCTAGATCTCAAAGGGTTTTGTCCTAGTCCTCTTTAAGTGTCCCTTTTCTCTATTTTTCCGATCCCGACTTTCTCCATAGAAGTCAACGGCGTATCGCGGTTGTGTATTTACACTGCACGTGTCTCCCGTAGGTCCCCTGTGTCACTACCTTGGGTGGTTCCTTGTGGTCCAAGCACTTCTAGAGGCTCTAGGCCTAGTGTCTAGTTCAGTCGTGGTTCGCATACCACTTTATTGGTATATGGTTTGGTACGCCCTAGGGCCCAAACGTGTATTTGTGCTATTACTGTGATTTAATAACTTATAACTTATGTATCTTGAACTCTAGCCTCATAAAGAGACTAGAGGGGTGTGTTTAGCAATAAATACATATATTTTGAATATATACCTGGTGTGGTGCTCTTTCATTTGGTCACTCAAGAGATTATAGACTGGTAAAACAAGCTGCTTTACATTCCTTCAAGACTTAGCCTGAAGGCTGCTCTCCATAGCTACCACTAGGATAGCTTTCAATAAGGTTGTCTTTAACCTATCTCCAATAAGGGGTTGTTTGGACTGGTGCAAGGTGCCCACTATAATTAGTGGACAGCATATACCAAGCCAACTTCTCACACCATCTTCGCCTAAGCTTTTCTGGGAGCCCTTTAATCATGCCCTTCAAGGTTTTGTTGAATCTCTCAACTAAACCATTGCATTGTGGGTGATAAGGTGTGGTGAACTTGTAAGTCACTCCACACTCCTTCCACATTGCTTTCAAGTATCCAGACATAAAGTTAGCATCCCTGTCTGATACAACCTCCTTAGGGAAGCCCACTCTTGAGAAAATTCCCAGGAGGGCCCTTGCCACCACAGGTGCTGTAGTGGTCCTAAGGGGAATAGCCTCTGGGTACCTGGTGGCATGATCCACTACCATCAGGATAAACCTGTGCCCAGATGCTGTTTGGGGATCCATGGGACCAACAATGTCAATACCCACCCTTTCAAAGGGAACCCCCACCACAGGTAGTGGTATCAGGGGGCCTTTGTAGTGCCACCTGCCTTGCCACTGGCCTGGCAGGTTACACAGGAGCCGACAAAACTCCTTGGTGTCTTCAGACATATGGGGCCAGTGAAAGTGAGGGACAAGTCTGTCCCAAGTCTTGTTCTGGCCCAGGTGACCTGCTAAGGGAATATCATGGGCTAGGGTCAATAGGAAGCCCCTGAACTTCAGAGGTATAACCAACCTCCTGGTAGCACCAGGCTTGGGGTCTCTACACTCTGAGTACAAGAGTCCATCATCCCAATACACTGTATGGGGACCACTAGCTTTCCTAGCAGCCTCAGCAGCAGCTTGCTGTCTGAGGGGTTCAAGAGAGGGGCAGCTCTGCTGCTCCTGGCTCAGATCTGCCCTGGAAGGGCCCCCTGTCCCCAAAACTCAACCTGGTCAGGTTCAAGCTCCTCTGGGACAGTTCCTTCCTCAGGACTGAGATCATCCCCCTCAAGGGACTGATCTTCCTTCTGAGCCAAGGGGGAAGGCACTACCTTTACCCTACTACTCCTCTTCTTGGAGGGCACTTGGTCCATTATTCCAGAATCCAAGGCCTGTTCAGTGTTAGACATTTTGGCTTGTGACCTGGTCACAGCAAACACATCTGCAGGGATCCCCAGCATTTCTGCATGGGTCCTGAGCTCCACTTCTGCCCAAGCTGAAGTTTCTAAGTCATTGCCAAGCAACCATTCAACGGGTAGGTCTGCACTTACCACAACCTTCTTAAGGCCAGTTACCCCTCCCCAGGAGAAGTTAACAACTGCCAGAGTATGGTCTGTTCTGACATTGCTAGCATTGGTCACTTGGTACATTTCACCAAGTATAATCTGCCCAGGATTCACAAGGTCTTGTGTCACCATTGTGACACTTGCCCCTGTGTCCATAAATGCCAAAGCCTCTCTTCCATTGATTAAGGGCTGTTGTCTGTACTTGCCCAGATTACTGGGACTCACAGAGGAGGTCACATCCATGCCTCCATCACAGACTAGGACAGCCTGAGTGAGTTCTCTGACTAAGTCAGAGCTCATCTCTTTACTCAGGGTCAACCCTACTAAACCCTTGGCCTGTGTATTCCCACCACCAACTGTAACTGCACTAGGGGGAGCAGGTGCCTTAGGGGCATTGGTGGGGGCTGGAGTAGAGTCTTTGGACTTGGTGCAATCACTGGTCCAGTGGGTCTTTGCTTACAGACCTTGCACCATGGTTTCCTTTGGCCTTTCCCTTTGGTAGACTGTGAATCCCCACCTGAAGAAGATTTTTGGGGGCCTTGAGAAGACTTTTGATCTTTACCCTTCTCCCCACCCTTATCAGAGGTTTTCGAATCTTGCTTCTTAGGGTCACCACCTTGGTTCTGTACCTTCTGCTTCACCCTGGTTCTGACCCATTTGTCTGCCTTCTTTCCCAATTCTTGGGGAGAGGTCAGATCAGAGTCTACCAGGTGCTGATGCAACAGCTGATTTTGACAGTTATTAAGAATCTGCTCCCTCATGATCAGGTTGTACAATCCTGTGAAGTCACACACCTTACTGCCCAATAACCAACCTTCCAGAGCCTTGGCAGAACAATCAACAAAGTCCACCCAGTCTTGAGTCTGTGCTTTTGGGTATCCCTGAACTTTAACCTGTATTGTTCAGTGGTTAGGCCAAACCCATCAATTAGAGCACTCTTCAAGACTTTGTAATTATCAGCATCCTCCTCTCTAACAGTGAGGAGCTTGTCTCTACCTTTGTCTGCAAAGGAGAGCCACAAGATTGCTGCCCACTGCTCCTGAGGGACCCTCTGTACTTTACAGGCCCTCTCTAGAGCAGTTATCCATTTGTGGATGTCATCCCCACTCTGGTAGGGAGGAACAATCTTGCTCAGGTTTCTATGGTCATAAGACCTTTCCCTATCTTTGGGAAAACTGCTGTCACCATGGGACTCTAGTCCCAACTTTTGTCTCTCTCTATAGAGATCTAGGGACTCCCTGTCTATAGCCAATTGCTGTTTCCTGAGTTCCAGCTGAGCTTGCTCATACTGAATCAGTCTCTTTCTCCTCTCATGAGAGGATTCCCTCCTATGAGAGGAGACAGAGGTCCCTATTGAGGTGTCAGAGTGGTTAGACTCCTGAGAAGGAGACCTAGACCTTCTGGGCACACTCAGAACTCTTCCTGGGGGACAAAGGGGAGGTCATTCTGATCCTCCTCCTCCTCCTCCACAGGAGGAATTGGGTTTTCCAGGACAAGGTCATTTTCACCTTCCTGGCCAGTTTCAGAGGGGGCCTGGGTTTCTTCACCCCTGGCCCCTTCCTCATCTGCTGCCCCACCCTCTCTGCCTACCCCTTCAGACCCTAGGGGCCTGCTGAGATCATCAGCCAGTAACACCTCCCTGAGGTGTTGGGTGCTGGCACTTTTGCCTGCCTTCAACTTCCTAGTACTGCATAATGCTCTCAATTCCAAGAATGGGAGTTTATCATACTTGGAGGGAAGAAGCCCACTGGCTTCTGGCAAGGACTCACTGGGTCCTGGCTTTGAAGACATTACTAGTGAGGTGTGGTGTATGCACTACCTACTCTAGTGTGGCCTACTAAACTCTCTTGAGTTGTAGAAAGGGTGTGCTATCCCTTAACACACAACTCTAAGTTCAGTAGAACTTACTGTATTACTAAGCTTGATTTATATGTACCTTAGGTACCCTTAGTGGTTTTCAGTTGATCAATTCAATTGAGATTATCTGGTAAAACAATAGCAAGCTGGAATCCCACACGCTGCACACCAATCGTGAGAAGTTGGCCTGGTATATGCTGTCCACTAATTATAGTGGGCACCTTGCACCAGTCCAAACAACCCCTTATTGGAGATAGGTTAAAGACAACCTTTATTGAAAGCTATCCTAGTGGTAGCTATGGAGAGCAGCCTTCAGGCTAAGTCTTGAAGGAATGTAAAACAGCTTGTTTTACCAGTCTATAATCTCTTGAGTGACCAAATGAAAGAGGACCACACCAGGTATATATTCAAAATATATGTATTTATTACTAAACACACCCCTCTAATCTCTTTATGAGGCTAGAGTTCAAGTACATAAGTTATAAGTCAGTTACTCACAGTAATAGCACAAATACACGTTTGAGCCCTAGGGCGTACCAAACCATATACCAATAAAGTGGTATAAGAACCACGACTGAGCTAGACACAAGGCCTAGAGCCTGTAGAAGTGCTTGGACCACAAGGAACCACCCAAGGTAGTGACACAGGGGACCCACGGGGGACGCGTGCAGTGTAGTAACACAGCCGCGAATCACCGTTAACTTCTATGGGGAAAGTCGCCGTTAGGAATTTAAAGAAAAGGGACACTTAAAAGAGGACTTGGAGCAAACCCTTTGAGAACTAGGTCGTTCTAGAGTCTATACCCACGGGAGCACCGGAGTACTCGTGTTACCTCACCCAGGGAAGCCGGGTGCATAGGTGCCTTTCGGGGTCGGGTTTCGTCGTCGATTTGAATGGCGAGATGCTGCAAAGTGCTGCTGGCGACCAAGTCAAAAGTGTCCGGGTGGATCCAAGGTCCAGGAGGCGTTGTCGGCGACCAGGAGCGAGATTCGGACTGTCCCACGACGTCTGTCGATTGCTGAGGTGTCGGCGACCGGATTGGACCCAACAGGCCTTGGCAACGGCAAGTATTGTGGAAAGTGAAGAAGGACGATGGTGCAGACCAGCAAGGTCTGAGGGACTCACCCAGCAAGGGTAAGTCAGGGCAAGCCTGGAGCAACCAGGGGAGCCCAAGCAGGATAAGATTGGCCTTCGTTAGGGGCTACTAGCCAACGGACTAGCGACCGCGAAGGAGCCTCGAGTGGACGCACTTGGAGCTGGCTCACAGGACACTCGTGGAGTGGAGGCCAGTGATCTTCGGTGCAGTCGGTGCTGGAGGCGGGGGCTACTCGGAGCCCAAAGCACAACTTCGTGGGAGTCCAGGAAGAGGATGCACTTGCAAATGTGCTCGGTGTCCAGGGGTCACGGTTCCACGTTACCCACGACAGCTACGGGCCTCAGCTTTGCTGGGGACTCAGGGCAGCCTCGGGAAGTCTGGAAATCCACCTCTGGTGATGCAAAGACTTCGGGCGTCCGACGGGAGCTTCAGCGATGCAGACCGGACAATTGCTTCTTAGGTGCCTGCCAAGCAGGGGAGTCACTCCTTGACCCCAAGGGAGATTCTTCTGTCCTCTAATCTTCAAGTAGAGCGTCGAAGGTCCAGGATTCTGTGTCAGAGTTTCGTCCAGGGATAATCTAAAGTCCTAAGGACTGGGGTCCCATACTTATACTAAGGTAGGGGGTTGGACTTACTCTGTGGTCCCACCTATGGGTGGGTCAGGGCAGAGGGGTGGTTACACCCCTTTCCCTTTGTCCAGTTTCGCGCCAGAGCAGGGGCTGGAAGCCCCTGATCCGGTTTGAACTGGGGTATGCACAGGGACACCAAATGTGCCCCCAGTGCAGGACTTCAAAGCACCAGAGAGTGCTCCCGCCCAGCCCCAATACACACTATCCTGTCTGGGGAGGTGGTTACACCTCCCTGGGACAGGAAACCTATTGTCCAGGCCTCCCCTGCCGGAGTTTCGGTCAGCAGCAGGAGGCCAGACTCGTGTCTGTGGCAGCGGCATCCATTTTGTGATGCCAGGGCTTGAAAGAAGTTACCGGGCAGGCCGGTGTGTACATGTCTCTCCCTCTAGAAGGGTGGAATGCTACCCCCGCCGCCAGAACTGGTGGGGGTAGTATTCCAAGATGTTTGACACCAAACACGACATGTTTCCGTGCAGCCATCCCAAAGTTAGCATTTTAACGCGAGGTTATAAGGCGCTTAAGAGTATATGGTCAGGCTGCACTACAAACAGCATCAGAGAAGGGTCTCCGAACGCTGCAGAGGGGCCCTGCTCATGCAGGGGCACCCCCTCACATAGGAACCACGCACTCTGCCTTCAGGATTGATAAGGCCTGCCATAGGAGTGACTTATAGGTTTATATGTGTGTATGTATGTAGTGATATAGGTAGCCTATATCACAGTAAGGGTGCATGCACCACCTTACCCAGGCTGCAGTAGCAGACCTGTGGTGTCAGTTTGGATGGCCTTCCAGGGGTGGCATAATACATGCTGCAGCCCCTGGCAGGCCTCTGAGGTACCTATGCCCTGGGTACATAGTATACCATATACTAGGGACTTACAAGGGCACTCCAGATTCCAATCAGAGATGTGCCTAAGGCACATGGAAACTATTTTAGAGAGGAAGCAGCTAGGCTGGGGTTCTGATTAGCAGGGCCCCAGCCAGACTAAGGTCGAAAAACAGTGAAGCATCAGCAAAAAGTGGGGGTACCCATGGGAAGCAGATCCTACTCTCCTACAATGTTAATACTCGTTTGTTTGATTGTCTGTCAGGAACAAGCCGTATCCTTGTTGCCTAATCAGGTATTGTTCCTTCTGTAAATATTTTGCACATCCCCAGGTAGTGCAACATGTATAAATAACCTTACAGGTCTCTGTACGATGTCCACTCTTGTCACAGCCATCCTAGCGCTGTGCTTATGTGCATCCCTGCAAATATTATTTAATACAAGTTACTTCGGCAGACCTCCGACTACTGCCCTTTTTTGGTAAAGTGAGGAAGACAGATTTGTTTCCCACAAAGACTGCATGTTAGGAATTGTCAATGATATGTACAAAAATACGAAAATGTTATCAGCAGAAGAAGGACAACTACTGGGGGGAAGGAGGACAATGAGATGCAAGAGTACTCCCTTGATACTATGAGTATAAATAACAACAGATAAATTCCTAATTGCCGCTGATGTCGTGGGCAAGGGCTCCCCAGATAAAGGCCTAAAACCAGAAGGAAGCACTCTTAAAGTTGTGTCACTGGAGCAACCCTACATTTCTGTTTTATCTCCATTGAATTGCAGGGACTTTGCACGTAGCCAAGATGAACCGTCCCTCAGACAGCTAAGGAGTATGGTCAATGGATCAGGTGTAGTGCGATCAATGGATACGATCAATTATGTTCCAATCGCATAGTTCATGATTTTTACTCCATGAGATGTATTTAACAGCATTAGTTGGGTGTGAATAAAGACTGAACAATAATGGACCCAGGGAAGATCCTTAGGGACACCAGTCCTCGCCTTTTTGAAGGCAGACTGAAAAGGTGGAAGCTGTATCGCCAGGTGCCGATCACACCACTAATACTTACAACACTTTCGTGTTTTGCTTTTGATACCCACCTCCGCCAGGTTTGGAACACTTTATCAAACGCTTCAATTACGATTTCACCGAAATAATATGTGTCATCTCACAACATCCTTTTTCTGATTTCCTCGAAGTATATCAGGCAATACCTTGGATTCAGTGGAAGGGACTTCTTTATTTCTCAATTCCCTAAACTGGCTTCAAATGTCAGATTCTTTTAAGTTTAATTCTTCCTGGCTCTATTGCCACCACTCAAGTCAAGCAAAACATTTCAAAGCTTTTTTCTTCCCAAAGTCTTCTTGACAACCTGTTCTTTCTTAGTTAATCCCAATGTAACAATGTCCTAAAATACCAATTGATGCTGCTGGCAATTGCACAAGCATGATTTGGTTTGTGGAAAAGAAATGGTGTAAAAACAGATTTCTAATATTCCTCAAGAGTTTATCGACCTCCAACAAAGGTATAAATGGTGTCTGGCATCTCAGATCGACCTCGCACTACACAAGTGCACAGAGTCCTGGCAAGTGTGACCCCTACCTTTATCTCTCCAGGATGCGAGCGACTAAGGTGTGACATGTGGGATCCTCCAGATGTAAGCCTGAAGAGCATGGTGACTAGTTAATGCTCAGAACATATTACTATCACCTCAGACACAGAAGGAACACATTTTAACAAAACCCCGCCCACTTGCAGTTCTCCGCACTGTGATGGTGGTCCCCGACAAGGAGAAAGATTGCTGCTTCAGTCATTACCTGCTGTCTTGGGTGATCCCGGGTTCCACACATTGCTTCTGCCAAGGCTGATGACGTTTTGGTTTCACCAGGGATTCGGAACCCTGTAGAATCTATGACCCTAGAAAGAAGGAAAAAAGACAAATTGAAGTCAGTTCACAGGAGGCATTTGTCACAGGGATTTGCAGACAATGTGCATGAGAAAAGTGAAGAGGAAGACAAAATGTTAAAGTTTGAGAGAAAGTTGGGAGCTAAAAGAAGAGAAAGGAAAAGTGATTCAAAGAGTATAATGAGATGTAAAGAGCTGAAGTAACGGAGAACAAGTCACAAATGAAAAGAAAACGGCGAACCCATCTAGGAGTGGTGGGTACAGATGACAATCACAAGCAGAGCAAAGTCCAGAGATTCTTCAAGGAACGACGGGTAAGTGACCCGCAGGGAGTGGGTTAAAATAGACAAGTGTCAGTACCCGGGATGATGGGTAAGTGACCCGCAGGGAGTGGGTTAAAATAGACAAGAGTCAGTACCCGGGACGATGGGTAAGTGACCCGCAGGGAGTGGGTTAAAATAGACAAGGGTCAGTACCCGGGATGATGGGTTAGTGACCCGCAGGGAGTGGGTTAAAATAGACAAGTGTCAGTACCTGGGATGATGGGTAAGTGACCCGCAGGGAGTGGGTTAAAATAGACAAGAGTCAGTACCCGGGACGATGGGTAAGTGACCCGCAGGGAGTGGGTTAAAATAGACAAGGGTCAGTACCCGGGATGATGGGTTAGTGACCCGCAGGGAGTGGGTTAAAATAGACAAGTGTCAGTACCTGGGATGATGGGTAAGTGACCCGCAGGGAGTGGGTTAAAATAGACAAGTGTCAGTACTTGGGATGATGGGTAAGTGACCCGCAGGGAGTGGGTTAAAATAGACAAGGGTCAGTACCCGGGATGATGGGTTAGTGACCCGCAGGGAGTGGGTTAAAATAGACAAATGTCAGTAGCCGGGATGATGGGTAAGTGACCCGCAGGAAGTGGGTTAAAATAGAAAAGTGTCAATACCTGGGATGATGGGTAAGTGACTCGCAGGGAGTGGGCTAAAATAGACATGGGTCAGTACCTAGGATGATGGGTAAGTGACCCGCAGGGAGTGGGTTAAAATAGACAAGTGTCAGTACTGGGGACGATGGGTAAGTGACCCGCAGGGAGTGGGTTAAAATAGACAAGGGTCAGTACCCGGGACGATGGGTAAGTGACCCGCGTGGAGTGGGTTAAAATAGACAAGAGTCAGTAGTACCCGGGATGATGGGTAAGTGACCCGCAGGGAGTGGGTTAGTCTAAAATAGACAAGAGTCAGTACACGGGATGATGGGTAAGTGACCCGCAGGGTGTGGGTTAAAATAGACAAGAGTCAGTACTTGGGATGATGGGTAAGTGACCCGCAGGGAGTGGGTTAAAAAAGACAAGGGTCAGTACCCGGGACGATGGGTATGTGACCCGCAGGGAGTGGGTTAAAATAGACAAGGGTCAGTACCCGGGACGATGGGTAAGTGACCTGCAGGGTGTGGGTTAAAATAGACAAGTCAGTACCCGGGATGTTGGGTAAGTGACCCGCAGGGTGTGAGTTAAAATAGACAAGAGTCAGTACCCGGGATGATGGGTAAGTGACCCGCAGGGAGTGGGTTAAAATAGACAAGAGTCAGTACTTGGGATGATGGGTAAGTGACCCGCAGGGAGTGGGTTAAAATAGACAAGGGTCAGTACCCAGGATGATGGGTATGTGACCCGCAGGGAGTGGGTTAAAATAGACAAGGGTCTGTACCCGGGATGATGGGTAAGTGACCCGCAGGGTGTGTGTTAAAATAGACAAGAGTCAGTACCCGGGATGATGGGTAAGTGCCCCGCAGGGAGTGGGTTAAAATAGACAAGGGTCAGTACCCAGGATGATGGGTATGTGACCCGCAGGGAGTGGGTTAAAATAGACAAGGGTCAGTACCCGGGATGATGGGTAAGTGACCCGCAGGGTGTGTGTTAAAATAGACAAGTGTCAGTAACCGGGATGATGAGTAAGTGACCCGCAGGGAGTGGGTTAAAATAGACAAGTGTCAGTACTGGGGACGATGGGTAAGTGACCCGCAGGGAGTGGGTTAAAATAGACAAAGGTCAGTACCCGGGACGATGGGTATGTGACCCGCAGGGAGTGGGTTAGTCTAAAATAGACAAGAGTCAGTACACGGGATGATGGGTAAGTGACCCGCAGGGAGTGGGTTAAAATAGACAAGGGTCAGTACCCGGGACGATGGGTATGTGACCCGCAGGGTGTGGGTTAAAATAGACAAGAGTCAGTACTTGGGATGATGGGTAAGTGACCCGCAGGGAGTGGGTTAAAATAGACAAGGGTCAGTACCCGGGACGATGGGTAAGTGACCTGCAGGGTGTGGGTTAAAATAGACAAGTCAGTACCCGGGATGTTGGGTAAGTGACCCGCAGGGTGTGGGTTAAAATAGACAAGAGTCAGTACCCGGGATGATGGGTAAGTGACCCGCAGGGAGTGGGTTAAAATAGACAAGAGTCAGTACTTGGGATGATGGGTAAGTGACCCGCAGGGAGTGGGTTAAAATAGACAAGAGTCAGTACCCGGGATGATGGGTAAGTGACCCGCAGGGAGTGGGTTAAAATAGACAAGTGTCAGTACCCGGGATGATGGGTAAGTGACCCGCAGGGAGTGGGTTAAAATAGACAAGGGTCAGTACCCGGGATGATGGGTAAGTGACCCGCAGGGTGTGTGTTAAAATAGACAAGAGTCAGTACCCAGGATGTTGGGTAAGTGACCCGCAGGGAGTGGGTTAAAATAGACAAGTGTCAGTACTGGGGATGATGCGTAAGTGACCCGCAGGGAGTGCCTTAAAATAGACAAGTGTCAGTACCCGGGATGATGGGTAAGTGACCCGCAGGGAGTGGGTTAAAATAGACAAGGGTCAGTACCCGGGATGATGGGTAAGTGACCCGCAGGGTGTGTGTTAAAATAGACAAGAGTCAGTACCCGGGATGTTGGGTAAGTGACCCGCAGGGAGTGTGTTAAAATAGACAAGTGTCAGTACTGGGGATGATGCGTAAGTGACCCGCAGGGAGTGCCTTAAAATAGACAAGTGTCAGTACTGGGGATGATGCGTAAGTGTCAAGTGACCCGCAGGGAGTGGGTTAAAATAGACAAATGTCAGTAGCCGGGATGATGGGTAAGTGACCCGCAGGGAGTGGGTTAAAATAGACAAGAGTCAGTACCCGGGATGATGGGTAAGTGACCCGCAGGGAGTGGGTTAAAATAGACAAGTGTCAGTACCCGGGATGATGGGTAAGTGACCCGCAGGGAGTGGGTTAAAATAGACAAGGGTCAGTACCCGGGATGATGGGTAAGTGACCCGCAGGGTGTGTGTTAAAATAGACAAGAGTCAGTACCCAGGATGTTGGGTAAGTGACCCGCAGGGAGTGGGTTAAAATAGACAAGTGTCAGTACTGGGGATGATGCGTAAGTGACCCGCAGGGAGTGCCTTAAAATAGACAAGTGTCAGTACCCGGGATGATGGGTAAGTGACCCGCAGGGAGTGGGTTAAAATAGACAAGGGTCAGTACCCGGGATGATGGGTAAGTGACCCGCAGGGTGTGTGTTAAAATAGACAAGAGTCAGTACCCGGGATGTTGGGTAAGTGACCCGCAGGGAGTGTGTTAAAATAGACAAGTGTCAGTACTGGGGATGATGCGTAAGTGACCCGCAGGGAGTGCCTTAAAATAGACAAGTGTCAGTACTGGGGATGATGCGTAAGTGTCAAGTGACCCGCAGGGAGTGGGTTAAAATAGACAAATGTCAGTAGCCGGGATGATGGGTAAGTGACCCGCAGGGAGTGGGTTATTCTAAAATAGACAAGTGTCAGTACCCGGAATGATTTATATTGGTAATGTGTGGGCGACTAGTGGACCCCCAGGCGCCCGTGTGTAGTGTGGAACCGTAGGCACCGGATGCCCTCTCTGCCCAAGGTCACATGGTGCGGAGTGACAGAATGGCTCCAGCATTTCTTCTTTTTTTGCAGTTTTATATAAGGCGAAATCGACCGGAAGGAACTGGAGCGCTGCACAGGAGCACCAGTCACCTTACACAAGGACTCGTTTATTTTTGATAGGCGCAGGGACACTAAGTGGTTTGCCCAGGATCACAGGATGCTGCGCCGACGCCGAGACTCGAGTCCCGCTCTCCAAGTCGGCCGCTCTGGCCGTTCCGCCACATTGCGCATCCCTGCCATTTACTGATGTGTCAAACTTGGGGTGAAAGGGGTCTGAGAAGTGTTCAGTCTCGTGGCTTTCATATGTGCCCTACCTCTCTGGGGCCGGTTCTTCATGTGTTGCCTTTCCCCTGTTTCTTCCTACGAAGGGCCCTCCTGGCCCCACTGCGCATGCCCATAAGATGCGCTGCTGAGCACAGAACATGTTCAGATGGAGCCTCAGGAGAGCCTGCGCCGGGGGCCCTGCCCCTGAAGGCACCAAACACATCATTCATTGTTCTGCTCTTATGTAGCGCCGACGTGGCTTGGGGGCCTCGGAGCGCTTTATCCAGGAACCGAAACAGCCATTATAAGGAGAATATCATCTAGGACATGGGTATTCACAAACATTCTCTCGGGGGCCAAATTTACAGTGTGGGTTTTGGGCAAGGGCCGCACCGGTGGGGCGGGGTCAGTGGGGGAGGGGGGCGGGGCTAGGGCAAACAGCCCTGCCGGGTCTCACTCATCACTTGTGTGTTCTTTATTTTTATTTAATGCATTTTTATATAGCGCGGACTTTACCCGAAGGTGTCAGAGCGCTGTACAATAGAACCAGTTACATTACATGAGAAAAATGGTATAAAATAGAACGTTACAAAAATAAACAGGAGAGGTAGAGTAAAACCATATAGGCAATAACACAAAATCAGACACAGCAATCAAGGGTGGGGAATGAACAAAAAGATGTTACAAACTTACAGTGATGAACTAGCTTCCTGGAGGGGTCTGAGAATGAGGGCATTGCTGTGTGCGGGTTGGGTGTGTTGCGATATTGGCACTAAGGGCCACAGCGGCCTTTTGTGGGGCTGGAGGCGGGCAAGAGCATGGTAAAAGAAAATGAATATTAGTCCTTGGAACACACTGAGAGCTGTGAGTGATAAATGAAAGGTGATAAGAACAGGCCACAGAGGGACGACAGCGGCTGGCATGAGTATCAAGCCGGCTCCTTTCCGCCTGCTGAGATGAGACATGTTTATCAGTGTATAGGAAGAATGCATGGAGTTTGGAAAGTTACACTTGCTAAATTTGGAGAAACGCACTGATCTTGCACCGATCTGAGCTCAGGTTTAAAGGCGATTTAAATATGCAGAGTGTCGCTTGCAAAGGTGGCGTGCGCCTGCGGCACTTCATTTCACACTACAATGCTGCATTTTGGTCAGGCAGTGTGCCACTTGTTTCTGGTGAGTATGGTGCAGGATGCCGCTGCACCCGTTGCAGTACTTGGCGTGCTTGGGACATTCAGCATGACGTAGGTTCGTGGTTCGAAAAGTGAAACTTCTGATGCGTCTTCAGCTGATTCTTCAATGCAGGAATGCAGAGCCTTCTGGCCTTAAAGATGTGCGCTCCAAGCATCCCCAGGGCTGACCTGCCAAACACAACAGGGTCCTCTGATTTCGGCAGAGTGGATCCCTTCAGTGCTCCTTTGACCAGAGGGTTTCATTGAACATGTCAAACATGGAAGGGGTTCAATACCTGCTGCAGAGAGGCTTTTGTCCAGGCCATTACTTTAGATTCATTGGGGCATCAGTGCGGCACTCACTCTTTCTATGGAGTGTGTTCTGTCCCGTTGGGGAGGATGGTACGTTCCTGCTCCAGGCTTGAGGATACGTTTAGATATTAAAAGGTGGAAAAAGTCTGCCTGAAATGTGCACTTGATGGAATGCACAAACTGTCTGAAATGTTGTTTTGTTTAAGCTACTATATGTGGAAATCACAATTACATTATCCTTTTCAGCAGCCCCCAGAAGGGTAGTGGGTAGAGGGTTCAAGCTGCTTACGCGTAAGTGCTTTATAAGTTCGGTCTATCCAATCCAATTGCTTATTTTGTTGCTCATTGTTCCTTTGTGGTCGAGCACGTTTTCTCAGTTCTAAGTGCTTTAAGTGGTCCCACTTCACTCTGTGGCTGTGGTTGGTGGGTTCCATGTTTACCTGTTGGGCAGTTCAGGAACGCAGTGCTGTTCCTGATCAGGTTCTATTGATACTTAGATACAGCTGCGCTTCCAGCCAGTGGCAGCTGTTGCATCACTGGCCATAATCAGAGTAAGGAAACTGGGCCCCATCCTCAGGGTTAGTAATATAAAAGAACTACCACTTGGGGCAACCCGTGCACCTCCCAGTACTGGGCTCCGGGGCCAGTGCAGCCCGTGTGCAGGGCCAGTGCAGCCCGTGTACACCTCCTAGTACTGGGCCCCGGGGCCAGTGCAGCCCATGTGCACCTCCCAGTACTGGGCCCCAGGGCCAGTGCTGCACGTGTGCAGGGCCAGTGCTGCCCGTGTGCAGGGCCAGTGCTGCCCGTGTGCACCTCCCAGTACTAGGACCCATGGCCAACGCAGCCCGTGTGCACCTCCCAGTACTGGGCTCCGGGGCCAGTGCAGCCCGTGTGCAGGGCCAGTGCTGCCCGTGTGCAGGGCCAGTGCAGCCCGTGTACACCTCCTAGTACTGGGCCCCGGGGCCAGTGCAGCCCATGTGCACCTCCCAGTACTGGGCCCCGGGGCCAGTGAAGCCCGTGTGCACCTCCCAGTACTGGGCCCCAGGGCCAGTGCTGCACGTATGCAGGGCCAGTGCAGCCCATGTGCAACTCCCAGTACTGGGCCCTGGGGCCAGTGCAGCCCGTGTGCACCTCCCAGTACTGGGCCCCGTGGCCAGTGAAGCCCGTGTGCACCTCCCAGTATTGGGCCCAGGGCCAGTGCTGCCCGTGTGCAGGGCCAGTGAAGCCCGTGAGCACCTCCCAGTACTGGGCCCCGGGGCCAGTGTAGCCCATGTGCACCTCCCAGTATTGGGCCCCAGGGCCAGTGCAGCCCGTGTGCACCTTCCAGTACTGGGCCCCAGTGCCAGAGCAGCCCATGAGCACCTCCCAGTACTGGGCCCCGGGGCCAGTGCAGCCCTTTTGCACCTCCCAGTACTGGGCCCCGGGGCCAGTGCAACCCTTGTGCACCTCCCAGTACTGGGCCCCAGTGCCAGTGCAGCCCGTGTGTGTAAGAAAGTGGCTCTGTATATACTGAACCAAAGTAAGGTTCAGTGTGCACAGAGTCCACAGTCCCCAGAGGTTTGGCAGAGGCTAAAGTTAGATATAACCTTACTCTCTAAAGTGGTAGCTTGGTCGAGCAGTAAGGCAGTATCAGAGGACAGTGTAAAGCATTTGTTGTACACACTCAGTCAGCAAATGGTCTCACACACTCAAGAACTGAACTCTAGGCCAATGGTTGTGTATCAAAATATATAGTTGTTTTATTTTAGAACCAACAATAGGTATCAAAATATACTTTCTCAGAATGAGTTACTTTAGTTAAATACTTTTCAAATAGGCAATAGACTTTTGAATACAATAGTTAGTTGTTGCAATAGGCAACACAATTTCAAACACAATAATACATTGAGCTCAATGGGAATTTCTAGTTAAATGCAATAGATTACTTTTTGGATTACTTTTCTTACCACAGGACTGGATCCTAGATTCAGTCCTGGGACATCTCCTGTAAACAGTTGAGTAAAAACGTTTTGGTTACAGTTGTGATTTTTAAGGCATATTATTGTATTTTAAAAGTTGACACAAACTTTCACATAGAATCACCAATGTTATCCTATGGGAGGAAATTCACTTAGCAGGTAAGTAGTGTTATCGTTACTTTTTCTAACTCAGTGTTGGATCCTGGATCCAGCACTGGTGCATCTCCTGTAAACAGTTGAAAGAATGTGTTTTTGTTATACAGGCGATTTTTAACGAATATTTGTAAGTTTGCAAAATTGACACAGAAACTTTTTCAGCAAAAACCAGACAATGTTATCCTATGGAAGGAAATTTAAGTTACCGGTAAGTACAGTTATGATTACTTTTCAGGGTCAGTGCTGGGCACCAAGATCCAGCACTGGGATCTCTCCTGATAACAGGTGAGTAATTTCGTTTTCGTTGATCGTACGATTTTTAGTGATTATTTTAAAGTTTCAAAACTCGACACTTAGAAGAAATTTCAGTGTAAACCAGTCAATGTTACCCTATGGAGAAAATGTAGGTTATCGGTTTTCAGGTAAGTACTCGACTGGCAGAGTTAAGGTTCTGGACATAGACTCAGGGGTCTCCCAGGGTCAGTGATGCACTGTTGTTGCACCCTTAGCTGCACTAGGGCGGCCGGGTGCAGAGTGTTGAGGCCCAATGTTATCCTAAGGGGGATGGTGGGCCTCCGGTTGGTGGCTGCTGGCGAGCAGGCCACTAGGTTGTGGGAGCAAAGCTCCTAGGGTTTAGGTCAGGGCAAATTGGGAAACAAGCCAGCACAAAAGGTGCACCCTCAGCGGCGCTGGGGCGGCAGGGTGCAGAGTGCTGTTTTGGCGTCGGGTGCCCTGTTGTTTTCAATGGGGATTTTCGGTTTTGGTTTTCAGCTGCAGGCTCGGTCCAGGAAGACTTCCAGGAGGAACCAACAGCTGGGCAAGTAAGTTGGAGGGCTCGGGGACGTAGGTGCACCTCGGGTTCCTTTCTCCAGGGCGCAGGGTGGCTGGATGCAGGGGTGTCTTTTGAGGTCGGATTTCACCTTACCGGGCCACTCGCGGTTGGGGGGGGTCTCGTGCAGAGGCTGCAGGTGACGTCGGGGAGTCCTGGAGGGGTCAACCCACAGTGGACTCGGACTCTGGAGTGCTGGGGGACCTCGCTGGGACCGGTGGGCCACTTGAACTCGGGCTGTAGGCGACGGGTGCAGTGGTGGTTCCAGGCGTCAGGTTTCTTTTTCCTCAGCAGGCTCGGCGTCTTTGTTTGGTGTTTCTT
Organism: Calotriton arnoldi; assembly: GCA_963921515.1. Lineage (NCBI taxonomy): Eukaryota > Metazoa > Chordata > Amphibia > Caudata > Salamandridae > Calotriton > Calotriton arnoldi. The sequence continues at coordinate 532,981 of CAWUFW010011537.1, read as the reverse complement.
TTGAACAGAGCTGCTGTTCACAGGAGATCCGGTCTTTGTTGAAGGCAGTCAGTCCTCCCCGGGGTTCTGGAGGTCGCTGGCTGCAGGACAAGACGATTTTGGCGCAGGATCTCTGGAAACTGCAGACGGGCCGGTAGGGCTGGGGCCAAGTCAGTTGTTCTCTGCAGTCTCCTCTGCTGGGCGTCTTCTTTCGTCCTTTTTCTTCTTAGGTTGCGGGAATCTGAGGAAGGAAGGTTCAGGGTGCCCCTAAATACTAAATTTAGGGGCGTTACAGGTAGGTAAAGGGCAGGGACCAATGGGTCACTTCCCTGGGATGGGTACACCCCCTATCCTGCCCCTCTCCTGTGGGAGGGGCAGTAGCCTAGTCCTGATTGGGCAGGGCTCCCCATCTTCAAGATGGCGAGAGCCCAGAGTTGTGCTTCACCTCACCTCCCCCACCTGAGGGGTGGGGTTGGCAGAGGCTGGCACATCCCCGTTCCTCCCTTGGGGTTTCCTGCCAGTCTTCCCGCCAGAGAGGGGGTCAGAACCGGTGGGGGCCAGTTGCTGAGTACAGCAAGTGGCCTGGAGAAGCTCACAAAGGCCTTTGAAGCTTCCCCTGGCCATCCTGGGGGAGGAGACCTAGCACCTCGCCCAGGATGTGCATTGTTGCAGGCCCAGGAGAGCGGATGGCTCTCCACCCAGGGGTCCAGCAACATGTCTGCTGTGTGGCAGCCGGGGCAGACCCTCAGACAAGACGTGGATTGTAGGTTAGGTTCAGGGGCAACTCTAAGTTGCCCTCTGTCGTGCATTTTACATTAAATCCCACACTGGCATCAGTGTGGGTTTAATGTGCTGAGAAGTTTGATACCAAACTTCTCAGTCTTCAGTGTAGCCATTATGGTGCTGTGCAGTTCGTAATGACAACCTCCCAGCACCATATACTCTTAATGGCATCACTGCACTTACAGTGCCCAGGAATGGCCCTGGGTACTGTAGGGGCACAGGGCCATGCACCTGTGACCACACCACTGGCATAGTGCACCCAGCTAGAGGGGTGACTGAGGTATGCCAGGGCAGTGTGTTTGTGGGCATGGCACACAGGGATGTGTGCCATGTCGACTCTGTTTAGTTCTGCACCAAGACACTCAGCCTGCAAAGCCAGGGTGTTTGTGTCAGGGTACAGGGCCTCTAAGGGTGGCACAATAAGGGCTGCAGCCCTTAGGGGCCTTCTCTGGTCACAGTGCCCTGGGTACCTAGGGTACCATTTACCAGGGGCTTACCTGTGGCCAGAGATGCCAATTGGGTTTAGGCTTTAGTACAGTTTTTAGGGAAGGAGCACAGGCCCTGGGTACCTGATTGGCAGGGACCCAGGACGCACCAAGGAAAAGTGCATCAGTTATCAGGCAAAAAGTGGGGGGGTTACTGCAACAGAAACCTCCCAGTACTGGGCCTCAGTGCTAGTGCACCCTGTGTGCCCCTCCCACTACTGGGCCCCGGTGCCAGTGCAGCCCATGTGCACCTCCCAGTACAAGGCCCCAGTGCCAGTGCAGCCCATGTGCAGGGCCAGTGCAGCACGTGTGCACCTCCCAGTACTGGGCCCTGGGGCCAGTGCAGCCCGTGTGCACCTCCCAGTACTGGGCCAGGGCCAGTGCTGCCCGTGTGCAGGGCCAGTGCAGCCCGTGTGCACCTCCCAGTACTAGGCCCCGGGGCCAATGCAGCCCGTGTGCACCTCCCAGTACTGGGCCCCAGGGCCAGTGCTGCCCGTGTGTAGGCCAGTGCATCCCGTGTGCACTTCCCAGTACTGGGCCCTGGGGCCAGTGCAGCCCATGTGCACCTCCCAGTACTGGGCCCAGGGGGCCAGTGCAGCTCGTGTGCACCTCCCAGTACTGGGCCCCAGGGCCAGTGCTGCCCGTGTGCAGGGCCAGTGCAGCCAGTGTGCACCTCCCAGTACTGGGTCCCGGGGCCAATGCAGCCCGTGTGCACCTCCCAGAACTGGGCCCCAGGGCCAGTGCTGCCCGTGTGCAGGGCCAATGCAGCCCGTGTGCACCTCCCAGTACTGGGCCCCGGGCCCAGTGCAGCCCGTGTGCACCTCCCAGTACTGGGCCCCAGGGCCAGTGCTGCCCGTGTGCAGGGCCAGTGAAGCCCGTGTGCACCTCCCAGTACTGGGCCCCAGGGCCAGTGCAGCCCGTGTGCACCTCCCAGTACTGGGCCACAGTGCCAGTGCAGCCCGTGAGCACCTCCCAGTACTGGGCCCCGGGGCCAGTGCAGCCCGTGTGCACCTCCCAGTACTGGGCCCCAGGGCCAGTGCAGCCCGTGTGCACCTCCCAGTACTGGGTCCCAGTGCCAGTGCAGCCCATGTGCACCTCCCAGTACTGGGCCCCGGGGCCAGTGCTGCCCATGTGCACCTCCCAGTACTGGGCCCCGGGGCCAGTGCAGCCCGTATGCACCTCCCAGTACTGGGCCCTGTTGCCAGTGCAGCTTGTGTGCACCTCCCAGTACTGGGCCCCGGTGCCAGTGCAGCCCTTGTGCACCTCCCAGTACTGGGCCCCAGTGCCAGTGCAGCCCGTGTGCACCTCCCAGTACTGGGCCCCAGTGCACCCCGTGTGCCCCTCCCAGTACTGGCCGCTGGGGCCAGTGCAGCCCGTGTGCACCTCCCAGTGTTGGGCGCCAGGGCCAGTGCAGCCTGTGTACACTCCCAGTACTGAGTGCCAGTGCAGCCCGTGTGCACCTCCCAGTACTGGGTGCCAGGGCCAGTGCAGCCCGTGTGCACCTCCCAGTACTGGGCACCGGGGCCAGTGCAGCCCGTGTGCACCTCCCAGTACTGGGCCCCAGTGACAGTGCAGCCCGTGTGCACCTCCCAGTACTGGACCCCAGTGCCAGTGCAGCCTGTGTGCCCCTCCCAGTACAGGGCGCCGGGCCAGTGCATCCAGTGTGCACTTCCTTGTACTGGGTGCCAGGGCCAGTGCAGCCCGTGTGCACCTCCCAGTACTGGGCCCCGGTGACAGTGCAGCCCGTGTGCACCTCACAGAACTGGGGCCCCAGTGCCAGTGCAGCCCATGTGCACCTCACAGTACTGGGCCCCGGTGCCAGTGCAGCCCATGTGCACCTCACAGTACTCGGCCCCGGTGCAAGTGCAGCCCATGTGCACCTCCCAGTACTAGGCCCCAGTGCCAGTGCAGCCCATGTGCACCTCACAGTACTGGGCCCCGGTGCCAGTGCAGCCCATGTGCACCTCCCAGTACTAGGCCCCAGTGCCAGTGCAGCCCATGTGCACCTCACAGTACTGGGCCCCAGGGCCAGTGCAGCCCTTGTGCACCTTCCAGTACGGGGCCCAGTGCCAGAGCAGCCCGTGAGCACCTCCCAGTACTGGGCCCTGGGGCCAGTGCAGCCCGTGTGCACCTACCAGTACAGGGTCCCGGGGCCAGTGCAGCCCTTGTGCACCTCCCAGTACTAGGCCCCAGGGCCAGTGCAGCCCGTGTGCACCTCCCAGTACTGGGCCCCAGTGCCAGTGCAGCCCATGTGCACCTCCCAGTACTGGGCCCAGGGGGCCAGTGCAGCTCGTGTGCACCTCCCAGTACTGGGCCCCAGGGCCAGTGCTGCCCGTGTGCAGGGCCAGTGCAGCCCGTGTGCACCTCCCAGTACTGGGTCCCGGGGCAAATGCAGCCCGTGTGCACCTCCCAGAACTGGGCCCCAGGGCCAGTGCTGCCCGTGTGCAGGGCCAATGCAGCCCGTGTGCACCTCCCAGTACTGGGCCCCGGGCCCAGTGCAGCCCGTGTGCACCTCCCAGTACTGGGCCCCAGGGCCAGTGCTGCCCGTGTGCAGGGCCAGTGAAGCCCGTGTGCACCTCCCAGTACTGGGCCCCAGGGCCAGTGCAGCCCGTGTGCACCTCCCAGTACTGGGCCACAGTGCCAGTGCAGCCCGTGAGCACCTCCCAGTACTGGGCCCCGGGGCCAGTGCAGCCCGTGTGCACCTCCCAGTACTGGGCCCCAGGGCCAGTGCAGCCCGTGTGCACCTCCCAGTACTGGGTCCCAGTGCCAGTGCAGCCCATGTGCACCTCCCAGTACTGGGCCCCGGGGCCAGTGCTGCCCGTGTGCACCTCCCAGTACTGGGCCCCGGGGCCAGTGCAGCCCGTATGCACCTCCCAGTACTGGGCCCTGTTGCCAGTGCAGCTTGTGTGCACCTCCCAGTACTGGGCCCCGGTGCCAGTGCAGCCCTTGTGCACCTCCCAGTACTGGGCCCCAGTGCCAGTGCAGCCCGTGTGCACCTCCCAGTACTGGGCCCCAGTGCACCCCGTGTGCCCCTCCCAGTACTGGCCGCTGGGGCCAGTGCAGCCCGTGTGCACCTCCCAGTGTTGGGCGCCAGGGCCAGTGCAGCCCGTGTACACTCCCAGTACTGAGTGCCAGTGCAGCCCGTGTGCACCTCCCAGTACTGGGTTCCAGGGACAGTGCAGCCCGTGTGCACCTCCCAGTACTGGGCACCGGGGCCAGTGCAGCCCGTGTGCACCTCCCAGTACTGGGCCCCAGTGTCAGTGCAGCCCGTGTGCACCTCCCAGTACTGGACCCCAGTGCCAGTGCAGCCTGTGTGCACCTCCCAGTACAGGGCGCCGGGCCAGTGCATCCAGTGTGCACTTCCTTGTACTGGGTGCCAGGGCCAGTGCAGCCCGTGTGCACCTCCCAGTACTGGGCCCCGGTGACAGTGCAGCCCGTGTGCACCTCACAGAACTGGGGCCCCAGTGCCAGTGCAGCCCATGTGCACCTCACAGTACTGGGCCCCGGTGCCAGTGCAGCCCATGTGCACCTCACAGTACTGGGCCCCGGTGCCAGTGCAGCCCATGTGCACCTCCCAGTACTAGGCCCCAGTGCCAGTGCAGCCCATGTGCACCTCACAGTACTGGGCCCCGGTGCCAGTGCAGCCCATGTGCACCTCCCAGTACTAGGCCCCAGTGCCAGTGCAGCCCATGTGCACCTCACAGTACTGGGCCGCAGGGCCAGTGCAGCCCTTGTGCACCTTCCAGTACGGGGCCCAGTGCCAGAGCAGCCCGTGAGCACCTCCCAGTACTGGGCCCTGGGGCCAGTGCAGCCCGTGTGCACCTACCAGTACAGGGTCCCGGGGCCAGTGCAGCCCTTGTGCACCTCCCAGTACTAGGCCCCAGGGCCAGTGCAGCCCGTGTGCACCTCCCAGTACTGGGCCCCAGTGCCAGTGCAGCCCGTGTGCACCTCCCAGTACTGGGCTCCGGGGCCAGTGCAGCCCGTCTGCAGGGCCTGTGCTGCCCGTGTGCACCTCCCAGTACTGGGCCCCAGGGCCAGTGCAGCCCTTTTACACCTCCCAGTACTGGGCCCCGGGGCCAGTGCAGCCCTTGTGCACCTCCCAGTACTGGGCCCCAGTGCCAGTGCAGCCCGTGTGCACCTCCCAGTACTGGGCCCCAGTGCCTGTGCACCCCCTGTGCCCCTCCCAGTACTGGGCCCCGGTGCCAGTGCAGCCCATGTGCACCTCACAGTACTGGGCCCCGGTGCCAGTGCAGCCCATGTGCACCTCACAGTACTGGGCACCGGTGCCAGGGCAGCCCATGTACACCTCCCAGTACTAGGCCCCAGTGCCAGTGCAGCCCGTGTCCACTCCCAGTACTGAGTGCCAGTACAGCCCGTGTGCACCTCCCAGTACTGGGTGCCGGGGCCAGTGCAGCCCGTGTGCACCTCCCAGTACTGGGCACCGGGGCCAGTGCAGCCCGTGTGCACCTCCCAGTACTGGGCCCCAGTGCCAGTGCAGCCTGTGTGCACCTCCCAGTACTGGGCGCCAGGGCCAGTGCAGCCCGTGTGCACTTCCCAGTACTGGGCCCCGGTGACAGTGCAGCCCGTGTGCACCTCACAGAACTGGAGCCCCAGTGCCAGTGCAGCCCATGTGCACCTCACAGTACTGGGCCCCGGTGCCAGTGCAGCCCATGTGCACCTCCCAGTACTAGGCCCCAGTGCCAGTGCAGCCCATGTGCACCTCCCAGTACTAGGCCCCAGTGCCAGTGCAGCCCATGTGCACCTCACAGTACTGGGCCCCGGTGCCAGTGCAGCCCATGTGCACCTCCCAGTACTAGGCCCCAGGGCCAGTGCAGCCCGTGTGCACCTTCCAGTACGGGGCCCAGTGCCAGAGCAGCCCGTGAGCACCTCCCAGTACTGGGCCCCGGGGCCAGTGCAGCCCGTGTGCACCTCCCAGTACTGGGACCCGGGGCCAGTGCAGCCCGTGTACACCTCCCAGTACTGGGCCCCAGGGCCAGTGCAGCCTGTGTGCACCTCCCAGTACTGGGCCCCAGTGCCAGTGCAGCCCGTGTGCACCTCCCAGTACTGGGCTCCGGGGCCAGTGCAGCCCGTCTGCAGGGCCTGTGCTGCCCGTGTGCACCTCCCAGTACTGGGCCCCGGGGCCAGTGCAGCCCTTTTACACCTCCCAGTACTGGGCCCCAGGGCCAGTGCAGCCCTTGTGCACCTCCCAGTACTGGGCCCCAGTGCCAGTGCAGCCCGTGTGCACCTCCCAGTACTGGGCCCCAGTGCCAGTGCACCCCGTGTGCCCCTCCCAGTACTGGGCCCCGGTGCCAGTGCAGCCCATGTGCAACTCACAGTACTGGGCCCCGGTGCCAGTGCAGCCCATGTGCACCTCCCAGTACTAGGCCCCAGTGCAGCCCATGTGCACCTCACAGTACTGGGCACCGGTGCCAGTGCAGCCCATGTACACCTCCCAGTACTAGGCCCCAGTGCCAGTGCAGCCCGTGTGCACTCCCAGTACTGAGTGCCAGTACAGCCCGTGTGCACCTCCCAGTACTGGGTGCCGGGGCCAGTGCAGCCCATGTGCACCTCCCAGTACTGGGCACCGGGGCCAGTGCAGCCCGTGTGCACCTCCCAGTACTGGGCCCCAGTGGCAGTGCAGCCCGTGTGCACCTCCCAGTACTGGACCCCAGTGCCAGTGCAGCCTGTGTGCACCTCCCAGTACTGGGCGCCGGGGCCAGTGCAGCCAGTGTGCACTTCCCAGTACTGGGCGCCAGGGCCAGTGCAGCCCGTGTGCACCTCCCAGTACTGGGCCCCGGTGACAGTGCAGCCCGTGTGCACCTCACAGAACTGGGACCCCAGTGCCAGTGCAGCCCATGTGCACCTCACAGTACTGGGCCCCGGTGCCAGTGCAGCCCATGTGCACCTCCCAGTACTAGGCCCCAGTGCCAGTGCAGCCCATGTGCACCTCACAGTCCTGGGCCCCAGTGCCAGTGCAGCCCATGTGCACCTCACAGTACTGGGCCCCGGTGCCAGTGCAGCCCATGTGCACCTCCCAGTACTAGGCCCCAGTGCCAGTGCAGCCCATGTGCACCTCACAGTACTGGGCCCCAGGGCCAGTGCAGCCAGTGTGCACCTTCCAGTACTGGGCCCCAGTGCCAGAGCAGCCCTTTTACACCTCCCAGTACTGGGCCCCGGGGCCAGTGCAGCCCTTGTGCACCTCCCAGTACTGGGCCCCAATGCCAGTGCAGCCCGTGTGCACCTCCCAGTACTGGGCCCCAGTGCCAGTGCACCCCGTGTGCCCCTCCCAGTACTGGGCCCCGGTGCCAGTGCAGCCCATGTGCACCTCCCAGTACTAGGCCCCAGTGCCAGTGCAGCCCATGTGCAGGGCCAGTGCAGCCCGTGTGCACCTCCCAGTACTGGGCCCTGGGGCAAGTGCAGCCCGTGTGCACCTCCCAGTACTGGGCCAGGGCCAGTGCTGCCCATGTGCAGGGCCAGTGCAGCCCGTGTGTACCTCCCAGTACTGGGCCCCGGGGCCAGTGCAGCCCATGTGCACCTCCCAGTACTGGGCCCCAGGGCCAGTGCTGCCCGTGTGCAGGGCCAGTGCAGCCCGTGTGCACTTCCCAGTACTGGGCCCTGGGGCGAGTGCAGCCCGTGTGCACCTCCCAGTACTGGGGCCCGGGGCCAGTGCAGCTCGTGTGCACCTCCCAATACTGGGCCCCAGGGCCAGTGCTGCCCATGTGCAGGGCCAGTGCAGCCCGTGTGCACCTCCCAGTACTGGGCCCCGGGGCCAATGCAGCCAGTGTGCACCTCCCAGTACTGGGCCCCAGGGCCAGTGCTGCCCGTGTGCAGGGCCAATGCAGCCCGTGTGCACCTCCCAGTACTGGGCCCCGGGCCCAGTGCAGCCCGTGTGCACCTCCCAGTACTGGGCCCCAGGGCCAGTGCTGCCCGTGTGCAGGGCCAGTGAAGCCCGTGTGCACCTCCCAGTACTGGGCCCGGTGCCAGTGCAGCCTGTGTGCACCTCCCAGTACTGGGCCCCAGTGCCTGTGCAGCCCGTGAGCACCTCCCAGTACTGGGCCCCGGGGCCAGTGCAGCCCGTGTGCACCTACCAGTACTAGGCCCCGGGGCCAGTGCTGCCCGTGTGCACCTCCCAGTACTGGGCCCCGGGGCCAGTGCAGCCCGTGTGCACCTCCCAGTACTGGGCCCCAGTGCCTGTGCAGCCCGTGAGCACCTCCCAGTACTGGGCGCCGGGGCCAGTGCAGCCTGTGTGCACTCCCAGTACTGAGTGCCAGTGCAGCCCGTGTGCACCTCCCAGTACTGGGTGCCGGGGCCAGTGCAGCCCGTGTGCACCTCCCAGTACTGGGCACCGTGGCCAGTGCAGCCCGTGTGCACCTCCCAGTACTGGGCCCCAGTGACAGTGCAGCCCGTGTGCACCTCCCAGTACTGGACCCCAGTGCCAGTGCAGCCCATGTGCACCTCACAGTACTGGGCACCGGTGCCAGTGCAGCCCATGTGCACCTCCCAGTACTAGACCCCAGTGCCAGTGCAGCCCATGTGCACCTCACAGTACTGGGCAGCGGTGCCAGTGCAGCCCATGTGCACCTCCCAGTACTAGGCCTCAGTGCCAGTGCAGCCCATGTGCACCTCACAGTACTGGGCCCTGGTGCCAGTGCAGCCCATGTGCACCTCCCAGTACTAGGCCCCAGTGCAGCCCATGTGCACCTCACAGTACTGGGCACCGGTGCCAGTGCAGCCCATGTACACCTCCCAGTACTAGGCCCCAGTGCCAGTGCAGCCCATGTGCACCTCACAGTACAGGGCCCCGGTGCCAGTGCAGCCCTGTGCACCACCCAGTACTAGGCCCCAGTGCCAATGCAGCCCAGGTGCACCTCACAGTACTGGGCACCGGTGCCAGTGCAGCCCATGTGCACCTTCCCGTACTAGGCCCCAGTGCCAGTGCAGCCCATGTGCACCTCACAGTACTGGGCCCCAGTGCCAGTGCAGCCCATGTGCACCTCCCAGTACTAGGCCCCAGTGCCAGTGCAGCCCATGTGCACCTCACAGTACTGGGCCCCGGTGCCAGTGCAGCCCATGTGCACCTCCCAGTACTAGGCCACCTATAATACTAAAATGCTAAACATTTAAAATGCTAAACATTAAATGGAGTACCGCATATTAAAAAGTATTTCTTAAAAGCATTAAAAAACATTGTAAAAAATGCAAAAGGTACTGTACATATTAAGCAATGCTTTTCATTTAAGGCATAAAGGTTGAAATTAAATGCAATTAAAATGATAGAAGCAGTAATATTTACATGTGACAGAAAATGATCGATAAGTTGTTCAAAAATCAAAGTCATTTCATGTCAGGAAAATTAATGAACTGTTCTAGACACACAAGATGACTAAGTGTCCGTGGAAGTGCTGCGAAGTCGGAACTATAAGGCCAGTTTTACGTTAAGCTCAATGAATTGCCATTTTAGTTCGAAAAATAGGAAAAAGGTCAATTTTGGAAGAGTTCCAAGTTCTTGAAATAAGAAGGCCAAATTGTTACTGCATCTCTGGAACACTGTATGCTGAATCAGAGTCAGTTCACGGGTCTGGTGTAAACATGAGATCATCTATTTCTGTAGACAAAATATCGTCCACTGAAGTTGGTGTCAGTTGGAACACCTCGTGTAGTAGATTAATTGCACAGAGATGTGAAGCATCGCTTTCAGCATAGGTTGCCGCAGCAATGTTCGCGTCCGTTGTTACCTGTGTGCCTGTAGATCTTTCTTGTACCTCAGCAGCAGCCGGAAGCGACTGTGAGATCTCAATGAATGCTGACATCAGGATTGGTAGCCTCTGGGGACAACACAGAGCATGGGCCGTTATCGGGACCAGCAGAGTATCGACATCCGTTGGCGTTGCTGATGGAAATGTTAGACAGGTGTCCAACACGCATTCTTCACCGCATAGCAGGCATCGTAGAACAGGTAAGATGCAATCTTGCAAGATTTGTCTGAATGACAGGAACCACGTGGTATTCAGGTCCCGTAGACGAGTCATGCCCAATAGCTGTACTATTCGCTCACAGCACTTTCGTTCAAGGAGAGCTTTCTCCATTTCGCTCGGAGTGATGTCTGCGAATAGGCTGGCCATAGCGCAATAGCAGGAAGAGAAATAGAATTCCGGCAACAAGTGCTAGAATTAATGGTATGCCACCAAACACTGAATGTGCAAAGTTCGGGATAATTCCAAGTATTGCCTGGAAAGGTGCTAACAGACCGGAGCACATGCTCTTAAATACATGTACAATTCCACTTGTATCAGACATGTTGAAGATACGTGTTATCATTTCTACGAAATGTATATGGCAGTTTGTACGTATTAAAGTCTGTATCTCAGCCGAAGTCCTTGCTACTTGTAGATCATAGGTTTCTTTGGCCAAGGTCAAAGGCACTGTTTGCTGTAAAAGCATGGCTTTCATTCTGCTCAAAGTATCAAATCTTATAAAAGAGACGTTCAGCGAAGGCCATAGAGGCGACTCCCTGACTGTGTCTATTGGGGCAAACAATACTTGCATACAGCAAGTGACCCTGGAGTTGACCGTTACTAGATATGGGATGCCTGGCAGCATGCCGCAGCAACTCTGATCATTCAACATGAGGTAACTCCCATTAGCAAGTTGTCCAAACGTTGGATTAATCACAGCAGCTGGTGTACCCTGCTGATGGCAAGACAAATTTGCCACAGAACCATTACAAGCCCCGTGTAAAGAAATGTCCTGACATATAAGTGAACCGCTCAGTGCACGTTTACAGTGTGTACCGCTCAAAAACACTTCACGATCCCCACTCCAACATCTATATGTATACGGTAAATTCCAAGATGTCTTAATGTATTCCTTACCCAACCTTTCATATTTGCCTGCTTGCATTTGTCTGAGGCAATACTGAAACTGAAAAGTAGTCACAGGTAATGTGATTTTGCCATGAATGAGCCATTCCGTAGCTGGTTTTTCTGCCACTGTGAATGGTAACTTTTCCAGTTTTTCAATGCTCAGCACTGTATACTTTGCTCCTCTTTGTGCCAATTCGATCTGTTTATCAGTTAGACTGTATTCTGCAAACAGAGCCGACGTGTTGATGAAATGCCAAGGCACATAGCCCGCTCGCAAAGATTGCAGCGTCCAGCTCAATAACACAATAGAACGTAATTGAGATTGGCCTTGTTGTAACATCGCCAAATCTTGTTCTAGTATGTCGATAGCAGAGGATACAATGCCATCCAATGAATATATTCTGGAGGACAAAGTTGTTAACCCATTGTCGACCACAGAGAGTGTTTTCTCTAAATTAATACGATCAAGTTCACGTATTCGTTCTGCGGCCTCCATCTGTGTCACTTTCCATGCTTCATTATAGGCAGCATAAATGCCGGCATATATGAAACGTTTTTGACGCGGTCTTCTTGGTCCAAGCAAGAAGTCCCTAAGGTCTGCGTCCTCTTTAAGTAAGGATAAGTGTTGTTTCACATCCTGTAGTGTAGATTTCTGAAGCCAATCGAGGCATAATTTACCTACACTGTATGTTGTTACTACCCCCGGATGCTGTCTTTGGACGTATCTTGGGTCTGGCCTATGAACAGTAAAGCCCTGAGTTTTATTCAGGAATCTTTCCTGACAGTTGTTCGTGTCTATGGGCCAGATCAACCATTTTCTCCAATTAGGATTAGATCTGTTGAGTTGTAGTATATTGTCAACTGTCACCACTGCCTTTGTATTATTATCAGTGGCAGGTGTTGGTACAGAAGGTGTGTTCATCTCTTTGAACTTGGCTAATCCAAGACAAGATGTTTGTTGGACAGTTTCATTCAAAAACATTATTTGTTCAGGGATGATACAGGCTCTAAATAAAGCTTCTATTCCCTGCACTTGCCATTCTTTAGTACCCCAGACAGTTTTTGTGTCTATTGTGTCTTTCCAAAAGTCGAAACCCTGTCTAGACAGTTGGGCAATAAATGCTGCAGAATAAATCTGTTTCGTATTAGTTAACATAATTTTCAGTCCTGTTTTGTTTTCATTTTTATAGTAAAACGTTTCTGGATCAGATGTATTGTAACCTGAAAAATATGGAAACTTGCTAGCAAATGTTTTTGAACTACCTTGTGGTGGTGTAGGACAATGCTCCCATTGGTTAAACATAAACACATTTCTTGGATATGCAGATTTATGCAAATAATGATGACCATAGTGGTTATAACAATACATTTGTTCATAGTCTGATGAACCCTCTAAATATTCATTTTTAGAAAATGCAGCAGATTTTTCCAGGTCAAACATTATGTCGTTAACAGTCTCGAAGTCCCAATCATCTGAATAGGTACTTGACGTAATTAGATCACTTAGTGAAATTTTAAACATATGTGGAATGTTCAATTCTTCCATCGGGCCGAAGATATCAAAATCTGTTTTGTCCCACACTATACCATCCTGTATAGGAACAGCTGTGATGTTCACTGATGACAAGTCTCTTGCTTCACGATGGGAAGATTCATGAGATTGTAAAAGTACGTTCACGTCTTTTCCTTCAGTATTCACATGGATGTATCTGCCAATTATAAGCATGCTCACAGTTGTAACCAAAGCTAGCCAGAGCAGGAAAACAAAAAGTCCAGATGTAATCCAGAGTTCAATCCATGGAGAAACCAAATAAGTCTTTTTCAAAAAGTGAAGAAAGTCTTGTACTTGCTGCTTGAGATTCAATGATGCTGGCGTCGTTTCAGGTTCACTCGGATCTTCTGAGAACGTATCAAAATTAATGAAATAGCCAGAAGCAGTTCTGTCAATTGTTGGAATTGCATCAGGATTTGTAGAAATCACTGGAACCAGTTCATCACTTGCTACATTGGTGTAGACAGGTGTATTTGGACGAACTGTTACTTGGTTTTCAAGAGGGATGAGTTCCATTGCATTGTTGCTCAGTCCTTCATCTGTTACAGCTGAATTCTCGATGGTTATCAGTCTTTCAGTCTGAACCTCCTGAATAGTAGCAAGAGGAGTGCGTCTGCTACTAGGTCGGAGTCCACGAGGCCTACTATTTAGTATTGGCCACATACTGTGGTTTGATGAGGTTGATGGACACAAATCTTTTCTCCTTTCTTCCAGCAAGGGGTGGCAGAAGTACTGTTCTTGTTCCTTGAACTGCTAGGACAGGTACCGGTTGTCTGTAAGAAGGTCCAAATTCCTTCTTGTCCGCAATCTTTTCTCTGACTAGGTCCCCAACTTTTGGAATCCAGACAGGCCTTGCTGGGACCGCCGTTTTTTCCCCAGTGGTGGTTGGCTGCAGGAATACGTTGCTTTGTTTAGTTCTTAACTCATTCAGTTCCTGTAAAACAGCCAAACGGTCCTTGATATTTAAACGTTTTATTTTCCACCACTGTGCCTACGTGATCGAGATCTGGTACCCACATTCTTGTCCCAAATAGGACCTCATATGGAGTGACCCCCCCTAGAGAACTTCTTGGCAGATTATTCAATGAGCGTTGGACCCCATTAAGGTGTTTGACCCACCCATCACCCGAACCTAATACCCTAGCTGTTATAGACTGCTTTATGTCCCGGTTTTTCCTTTCCACAACCGAATTTCCCTCAGGATGGAATGGAGAGGAGTACCACAATGCAACGCCCAGACTGGCCATGGCTTCTTTGTAAGCCCGAGAGCTAAACGCAGGGCCCTGGTCAGAATGTTGCGTGCCTATTGCGTATGTGCGGATAAAGACTCGCAAATCTTTTATAACAGTTCGAGCGTCAGCCGAGCGCTCTGGCCATATCCATAGGAACCTAGAGCATGAATCCACTGCAACCATGATATATTTATAGTTACCGTCCCTTTGCAAGGGACCGCAGTGGTCCAGGTAAACACAAGCTAATGGTTTGTCTGAAATTAACAGGGGTGTCTGCGCAGGGCGTTTCACTGTGGAGACTTTCATCTGTTGGCAAATATCACATTCTAAAACATAGTTCTTTGATTGTTTTCTAATGCCAGGCCACCAATATCTTTGCTTGAGTAAAGATACTGTTGCAGAAACACCTGCATGGGCAGAAGCTATCCCTTCGTGTGCTGCTAGGATTAGTCCCAATCTGCGTTCCTTGTTTGGAATTACCCTATCCCCCACTCCAGGGATTCGAGCAAAAGGAACGTTGTTCGCATCAATTACATAAGAGTACTTGAGTGGAAACTTTTTTGGTAACGCTGCACTGCTGCCCTTGCTTGAGGCATTGACAGCCAACATTATCTCACCGTCTATTTTTGTTTTTGAACGAGTGATCGCAGCTACGGAAGCCGTCTGAACAGCCCCCTTTGCTGCTTCGTCAGCCAATGAATTCCCTGCAACGTGAACGCCATCACGTTGATGACTCAGTGTGTGGATCACGTGAGCCTTTGGTAGTTCGTTTTTCAACTAAACTACTTGTTCCCAAAGCGTTTTGTGCTTTATTGTGCCACCTTTCGCATCTTTGAAACCATTTTCAAGCCAGTTTTGTATATATTCATTATACGACTGCACACAGTAAAAGGAATCGCACACTATCTGGGTGGGGAATTCTCGATCTGTACTTTCAAGTGCCAGTTTGAATGCTTGTAGTTCAGCTCGCTGAGCTGTACAATCTCCTAGAGATTGAGTTTTTGTGACCATAGGTCTGAAAATACCATCTCGCATGCGACCTTTAACGATTGCACACGCTGCACTGTAAGCTTGCTTACTCCCTGTTGCGGGCTGTGCGGATCCGTCAGTGTAAATTATGAATTCGTACTGATCGAGAGGCAGAATTTCAGTAGGCAGAGGACATTCTTGTTCATATTTCAGGAATGCTTGTGTTTTTAAATCAGGATCAAAAACATATTCAACATTTGTTGCAGCAAGAGAATTAACCCATTGTATCCATCTTGGATGTAATGCTTTAGCATTTGAAATGCTTGCTTTTGTGACCGCTTCTAAAGCTGGTACCGGGGTTACGACAGTAATGCGTTTCCCTTGGGCTAAGGCTCTTTCTTTTGCTACAGCGGTTTGAACTGCTGTCAGAATTTTTTCAGTTGAACTGAAGTGCATTTCCGCTTGTGTATACAAATGAGATTTGTATGCGATTGGTATTTTTTCACCTTCATTAAATGTTAAGTAGGTGAATGCGCATTGACCCGAAATTATTCGGATCACCAAATTGGGTTGACTTACGCGCGTTTGTAAGTGATTTGTTGCTAACATGTTAGCCTGGAGTGAACGCAAAATTTCTGTTTGTTCTTGTGTCCAATTCTTGATTGAAAAATCAGGTTTGATTAATGCGTAGAGAGGTTTAACCCTTTCTGCGTAATTTAGAATGTATGTTCTTCCAAAGTTTAGGAAACCCAGAATGGATTGTAAGTTTTTTTGCGTTTTTGGAGGTTGGAGCAGCGCACATTTCTTTAGAAAGTTAGCTGCCAAGCTCTTGCCTTCACTTGAAAGCTCATATCCTACAAATAGGACATTGAGATGGGCAATTCGGGACTTTTTAAAGTTGAACTTATAGCCCTCAGAGGCGAAGCCCAGTATAATGGTGCTCACCCTGTTCAAGTGTTTGTCCAAGTCATCGTCTGTCAGATAGATGTCATCGACATAGGACAATGCCTCATTGTCATAAATTTGTAGTAACTCCGTTACCCTCGCTGAGAATAAACCTGGGCTGTTCTTGAACCCTTGTGGGAGTCGACAAAAGTGACGCTGGGTCCCCATTATGGAGAATGCTGTTAAGTACCTGCTTTCAGGTGCTATGTTTTGACAAAAGAAACCATTTGAGATATCTAATGTGGTTTTATATTTTTTACGCACAATGTTATTCATTAATGCTGTGCTATGTGCATTTTGCACTTCAAATGTTTTAGAACAAGTGTTTAGGTGTCTGTAGCCCAAAACTAGACGATATGTATTGTCTGGTTTGGAGACAGGAAACAAAGGATTGTTCATTGAGGAGGTGCATGTTTCAATCACCCCTTGGTATTCAAGTTGATCTAAGATCTCCCTGACCTGTTTCTTAGCTTCTTGCTTTATTGGATACTGCCTTTGTGCAGTTGGTTCATGTTTCAGAAGTATTTTATGGTGAGGTGACTCCTCATCCCATCCTACATGATTTTTATATAATGCTGGGGCCTGGGCTACTGCCCATTTCCTGGCATATGTATATTTTAGGTGAATTGGAATATGGTTGGAGAAGACAGGCATAATAATGTCCTCGCCATGTGGGCAATCCCTGACAAATTGTGGTGGCCAGTCTTTTTCTGCTAGAAGTATGTCATAGCCCCTCGATAGTCTTTCCCAAAAAAGTGCTTTCACCTGTCTAGGTATGTCTCCCTCCATCCGGAGTGTTATTTCATATACCTTTTGTGGAGTACTAACCCTGGTGTCTACAGTCTCTACTGTAATGTACTCATTCAAGTCCACTATCTCCAGAAGTTCCTTCAGGTTCTGGCGAGCTATTGTGACTTCTGCTGCACTGTCCAGCATTGTCTGAGCCCATTCTCCGTTCTTGAGTTGTGTTCTCAGTATTATCGGCATGTCTGATCTTCAGACCTGCTACTTTCGTTTTGGAGAATTGAGGTTTTGCTTTATTTTTTGGAACGTGTTTGTCGTCTTTCGATTTCACGCGTTCTTCTCTATGTTCTGACCGTCCTCTTCTTTCCGAAGTCTGTGATGAGATCTGAAAGGGACGAGAGGAACGTGTATCAGTATCTTGATACCTGTCAGGCTTTTTCAAATTATCCCTATTCCTGAGGTTATACCTCCTTTCAGAGGGCTCCTTTTGAGGAGACCTACCTCGGGATTGAGAACGTTACTCATTTGAATTTTGTTTATTAGTCTCCCACTTCTTTTTAGAAGATGTAGGAGTTTGTTTAATAGAGTCCTTCTCAGGACTTTCAGAAAGTTTCGGCTTCACTGGTCTTCCACCCAAACTATCTCTGCCTAATTCTGCATAAGATTGTTCTATTATTCTGGGTAGCTCTGTTTGATGTTCTGTAACATCGAATTCCCTTAACTTTTGGCAGATCGCTACTGCTGCTGCCTCCCCTTTAATATTAGATAATATTATTGTTGAGACCTGGTCGAAATTTTTCAGTAATTTCATACCTAAATTTAGAGCAGGCTCTGCCCCGTATTCGTTTTGAATTTGTTTCAGGACATCTGGTATTACCGCAATTGACGGAATGCCATGTGTTTTAGTATAGATGGCAGCAAAGACTGAGCCCCAAGTGGTACAGTCTTCCAGTTGTGGTGTGATCCCCATCGGTAAACTGATTGTTAGGATTCTGTGTTTCTCATACGGGCTAGTATTCGGAAATACTGCTTCGATTTGAGTAATTTTTTGAGTTATCCAAAATGGAACCTGCTCACGTTTTGTGGGCATTTTACCCATGACTGCGTATAGAGTCTGTGGTGTAATTTTTAGTGTATTCCCCTGTTGGGGAGTTTGATTTGGAAGTGTTAATGGTGGTTGAACTGTGAAAGTCCACATGACATATTGGACTAGTTGTCTGCAGATTTTTATTAACTCTGTAAGTTGAGTAAGTAGTTCCTCATCCGACATTATATCAAGTTCAGGATGAGGTGTGTAGCCGGCTAGAATCGGCCATGTTGCTCCTGATCTACCTAGTGGACCGAGCCTGGTAATGTTTCTGTTTTGTTTTAGGGCGCCTTTAAACCAGAGCTGATGCTCCTGGTATGTTAGTGGAATTTCAATATCCTTGAAAGGAATGTATTCCCCTGGTGGATCATCTTCTTTGTAGAAGTGAAACATTTTTGTAACTGGATTGGATTCAGGAAATATTACCCATGAATAGAATACCTCTGTCTGAAATGATTCGTGTGCCTCTATCACAAAAACTGCCTACCGCCTCTTGGTGGTAGGCCATGTTTTATAAGCTTTAGAGTAATGGCTCTCCTTAAGTTTGGATGGATGTCTATAACACCCTCCTCGGCTTCATTTAAACCGGTAAAGTTAAAAACTGCTGCTTGGGCTGGGTCAGCCGCAGCTCCAGCGTTTCTGGTGGCTTCGTCCCCGTTTAAGGACATTTTGTTTTTTGAAAAATGTGGAACAAGTTTCAAGGAAACAAAGATAAGGTGCACAATATTTTGGAACAGTGTATCCTTCAACGTTGAGCAAATCACGCAGCTAATATATAGGGTGCTCCCCTATGTAGCCGTGGCGGATACTTAACCCTGCCCACTCCAGACGTCTTTTGGAGTATATGGGTAGGGGTCTCTGAGAGAAAAAGCACGGCTGAGTTACTCAGTATCTAGAGTTAAATTACCGCCTTACCAAACGTTGGGCGCCATGTAGTGTAGCTCCTATTTCCCTAATAGGCTCTGCGCATTGGAATAATATCCCCTATAGGTTTGACATAGGACTAAGGTCAGTATGTCCCTATCGAGTATATTAAACTTAATTACTTGTGCCAGCTGGCTCAGAGGCCACTAGAAACTTCTTGACGACAAGAAGGGAGTAGTTTCTGGCAGCCGCAAAACATGACAACTTTGTTTCCCTTTAGAATCAGAACGTGTCCCAGAGTCGTGGAAACAATAGATAACTATTTCACTCAGCTCAATCGTGCATGCTTAGTTTTCCTCAAAGTTACACAGAAAGAATAGACGGGCGTTTCAATAAAAGATTTATTGAACAGTCTTGTTTCTTGTGTAAGTAAAATGTGCTGTTACGATCACAAGACAGTATGCAAGATAAATAATGTACAGCGTAAGCAGTAGAAATAAATAATACTGCGATAGCATTATCTTTTAGCATATATGCATTCACATAAATAACACAGACTAAAAATGCGAGTACTCATACGATGCATCTCTAACCTAGTTCTACCCCAATGTACCTAACCTGTTCTAGGTGTAGGGAGAGGTATGAAGTAGGTGAAGTATTCCTTACTATAGTATACTAAGAGTATGTTAAGTCTAGTACGCCTAGTATGCCAAGTATGCCAAGAGTCCCTCTAGGTTGTAGTCAGCTCCATACCTTTAGAATGAGAGAGGTGGGAATCTCTTGCCAGATTCGAACTCCAACACCCCGCAAGGGAAGTTAGATCACTGGAAGCTGGACTCTCTGCGTGCAGGGATGACAGCGTCTTCTCAGTGCGTCCGGCCGGGAAACGGGCTCCTCTGAAGTCGAGGTCTCCTCTGATTTACAGGGGCTAGGGAAGGTATATTTATACCTGAGAGGTACCTCAGAATGTTTGCATTGATGTGAGTCGGACAGCGGACGACGTCATGAATGAACCCCTAAGGTATAACAGTTCATGCATAATATATGAGTCCTTGAAGAAATCAATAGTCCTGTGCTAGGGAAACTCCCGCAGCCTAAGGGTCTGTTCTTCAAGAACTCGTTGTGACATTAGGGTGGACGGATGTCGGAGACCATGGCTGTATTTGGAGTGCACGGTTTAATGCCTAAATAAGGACTGGGATTTTATGTCTATATAAGGGCAAGGCGAATTGTGCCTATATAAGGACATGATACAGAAAAGCCCGTGTATGGACACCCTAAGAGGAATACAACACCAGTGCCAGTGCAGCCCATGTGCACCTCACAGTACTGGGTACCGGTGCCAGTGCAGCCCATGTGCACCTCACAGTACTGGGCCCCGGTGCCAGTGCAGCATATGTGCATAGCAGCTGCTACTTAACATGCTGAAATGCACAACGTGAACTAGGAGGCAAGAGATCAGTCCAGGCTTCCCTGCTACACCAAACTGTGTGATCCTAGCCAATTACCTAATGTCAG
Source organism: Calotriton arnoldi (assembly GCA_963921515.1). NCBI lineage: Eukaryota > Metazoa > Chordata > Amphibia > Caudata > Salamandridae > Calotriton > Calotriton arnoldi. The sequence continues at coordinate 512,960 of CAWUFW010011537.1, read as the reverse complement.
TGTGCCTGCTTATTATTTAAAGTCACATTTTAGAGCACCTTGACAAAGGTTCAGCATGTGTGCTGTATTAAAACTCTTGCATATACCTTAACATACTTCAGTGTTGCTCCATTCGAAGTAACGACCGTGGCCACATATAAGGTACGTATGACAACTGATTCCTGGTTCACTACTGGCATCACCATCAGGGCAGTAGGGAAGGGAGCATGAATTTTTGTAAGTTCATGTTTAAAAACTATTACTTTTAATTGACTGGTACATTCAAATGTACTGCATTGCTGTATGCTATTTAAAACGTTTGTAAACTGTGCCTGCGTTATCTCAACTCTGGATCTGAAGATCCTATCTGGTATTGACAATGTACACGGGAGTAGTTTGCATAGAATTTGAGTAGCATATGTTTGTTTATAGAGTATTTCATTGTATCTGCTAGAGATGTTCCAAGCACTTTGCTTGAAGCATGTCAGATGTGTCACTCCCTGTGATGGAACCACGCCAAATGTATTATGATGTGACTTCCTGTGACATCATCTGAGAGCAAAGTGCAGGTGATGTCACTTCCGCTACCCATGGCATTTTGGTGAATAGACATGTATGGTGTACAGACAATTGAGATCAGAGACACAATTCTTCTGCTAAAACAAAGAAAACACGCAGCAAATGTGTACTGAGATGATTTCAGAATGATGTTGCGCTCGGCCCGCATGTAGGGACTCATTAAGGCCGCAGCACCTGGGTCCACGTGCAGAGACTTCATATTTGAACACTGCGCCGAGGTGTGGGGACTCCTCATTTCAACATTGATGCAGATTCTGCGCCCACAGGGAGGACTGAATTCATATTTATGAGTGCAGTACATGTTACAACATTTTCTTTTTGCTTCTTTGGTAATTTCTAATGCGCACATGGCTGGCCCTAACTGGAATCCATCGCCCCAGTCCCATGGACAAGCTGATCATGAAGCAAGAGATGCAGCTTGGACCGCTGGGGCAGAGTACAAACAACACTGCAGGACACATGACACTGCAGGTGCAGCGCCCGCAGGCTGCACTGGCTCGAAGGCCGACCCACACAGATGGACAGGGCAGTCACAGATGAGCAGCATGTGACTGCACAACAGGCTGCAGCTTCCTCCTTCACACGGTGTAGCCCTGCCATGCCATCCAAAGCCATATACGTGTACTAGTGGCACGTGCACTGCATAATGTAGGCCTTTCACCATCCAGCGCGACATTATTTTTAATAAGTGAAAGCCATTATTTTTATTATAACCCAAATGTGCTGTGTCCTTTTTTGCCAGATATGGCTGGGAGCAACAAGCTTGTACAGAGGTTGCAACCTAATTGGCAGGGGTCGAAACAGCTTGCCTAGGGGTTGCAGCTGCCAACCCCAAACTGATGTCCATGGACCTAACCTCCCTATCCTTCCCCCATTGGTGTAGTTTCTGCGCGGCCACTTTTATGTTCGAGGGCCGATCTTGTGTCCTTGATCGCCAGCAACAGTTGTCTGAGTGTGAGCTCCTCTTTACCGGCCGCTGCAATCGAGTGGCCATTTCGTGGTCAGCGTCGTCCCTTTTCATGCTGGGTTTAGAAAGAGTTGTCATGTGTCTCACAGAAATCAACTGGACAAAATACATTGGTCCAAACCAAAATAAAAACACACCTTGTATCTGTTCTATCTGATTTCATTGCACAAATCCCATCTAAATTACATTTTATGAACATTTCATCACACATAATTTACATTAAAAGTGGACTTGGCACATCCTGGCCAATCTCAAAACTGTCCCATCCATCCCATTCAAGAATATCTATAATCAAAATCTGAAATGCTCTTTACCATTTTTGTTTATTTTAAATTATTCACTAACGCTTGTCCGAGCATCATGGCCTTGTTTCGAATTATGGAATATATATCAGGGCCTTATCACTTTCTCAACTACTTTTATAGATGTTATATACATGTTTTCCTTCGATGAGCAAGATTGTACCTAACTCTGAAACTTCAAAAGCCATGACTGCCAGAAACAGCACCAGTTTCAATATACTGAGCATATCTTAAAAAATATTTTATTGGCTTTGTGGCATACAGAGCAACGCTTTTGTAAACTATAAATGTCTTTCTTTTTAAATGTTTCACATAATTTTGTTTTAAAAAAAATTATAAAGGATTAATCCGATTCCACTTGTAATGGGTTTACTTAACTACACAATGGAGATGTGCATTTGGCTTTGTCTTTTGAGGACTCGCTTCAAGTATTTTGTGAGTAATGTACAAAGTTCTCCATCTTGATCTAGACAAATTCTCATCCCTGATCAGGAGAAGCAACACAGGAGCGAAATTTCTCATGCAGACCAGTTTATCCGTCTATCTTTCTATTTAAAAGTGATTACAACTGAAAATCCACTGACATTTGCAAGTTGTGGTTACCTTAGCAATCTATAAATCACACAACAGCCATGTAAACCATAGCTCTCACACACAATGCAATGCTTATTACTTTGCTCATGATATAACAAATGCAGTTCCAAATAATACAAACAATGTTGCTTGTCAGACTACATATTGCATTAGTATTAATACTATCAATGTGACAACAACTACTGTATTATTTTTTGAGTATTTGTTGTTATTTACTGATGTGTTTACCAGTTTCACTTTTGTGACATCATAAGTATTGCATTTGGTTTGAGATTGAGAGTTTGCATTTATATTGTATATATCACACTTCAAGTACAACTCAGATTTAAATTTGATATCAGTGAATGTTTAAAAATTGTCCACGGTAGCATCAGAGGTTTCATAGCACAATACACTCCTTCTTCACTGCTACAATCCAAATGTCTTAAGCAGTTATTCACAAAGGTAACTTACCCTTTTGAGTAATTTCCACGTGTAATTTACTCTTACACTCTTGAGTAACTTTACTACTTTTGGCTACTCACAAAATCAGAGTGTAAATTAACTCAAAAGTGTAAGACTAAATGACACCTGTTAATTACTCAAAATTGTTAGTTGCCTTTGAGAGTAGATCCTTTAATGCACATGCCACGCTAGGCTTGGCATGGAACGGTGACTGCCTTACTCAATGTCTTAAAAAGTCCTTGAAGTTTCAGATATCTTTTTTCTCATTGCTGGTCAATTCAAACGACTCTACGGCACTTGGTGCTTTGGCATATATTAAAAAACATCACTCAGCCCATTTCAGTTATTCAAAAGAACTCCAGTTGCATTTTGTAAAACAAAGATTCTGTATAACAGTTGTGTCAAATAATATAGTTTAATTAATCTGAAAACTGTTAGCAATCTAACTTGTTTAAAAACATTTTCTACAACACATTATGTCAACTACATGTAATGTACAATACATAACTGTTTATTGAAACCACTCCCAATTACATCTCTCACACTCACGAGACACACACATGCAAATATTAAAAACCCAATCCTAGGCTCAATATTTATCCCAAATCCATAGTTATGTACTGTTTAAAAAACGTTGTACAACCTCAGAGGTCATGGTCATTGGGTATTAAAAACATCAACAGACGTTTCAGCAACCTAAAGAAACACATGTTCATCTGCCTTCAACAGGGCAATATCTGGAATCAGCCCTAAAAAACACACACAAGAACATCATATCTTCAGGGGTCTTGCTTTAAAACAATCTGCAATAAACTGAACATTAACACAATCTGAATATATCAAGCTGGAAAACATATGGATATAGATACATGAGGATACTTTTAATCATTTGTATAAACAGTCTTGTTCAGGTAGCTCACATTATTTACAGTTGTATTCACATACAATTATTAGGATATAAGTGAGAGGTTGAAGCCGCTCTCCTTAATGTGGTGTGTCACGTCGCACATTCACATTCTGATTTTATGGCACTGTCATCAGGAGCCGTATATAGTCCTAACGGACGCTGAATGTTACCAAGTGGTTACCAAGTGGTTTTCTGTCTCAAATCCACCGTGAGTTGTTGTCATGATTACAGTCCTTCTACAGGCACTTTATACAGCAACACACCTGTAGAGTTTTCATGCAAGAAAAATATCAATAAAGCAGTAGCAATCAAAAATCATTAATAGTGTGCCAATGAAGAAATCAACTCAGTTTGCACTATAATGGGTTATTTACTGGCCTCGATGCTGTACAGACCATATTTATATACAGCCCTTTAGAGAAATCTGTCAGTTATCTGTATTTTACAGGCAAACAAATTAACAGAAGGTTATTCCTTAATGAGACCTCTAAAAAAAAACTGCCACATATAATATGCATTACGTGTATTCTTAGTAAGTCTACCATCAAACTACAGACAAGTGTGGTGGAAGTGGCAAGAGTGACACTGGCTCCCCATCAAACAACAAACAAGACTTTACCCAACCCAGCAGGGTGCCTTTTTTGACATTTATGACAATTCATTCCCAAGTCTTTGTTGCTTAAACCCGTCTCCGACATCGTTTTGAAGGTTTGGCTATTCCACCCACAGGAGCCTGAACTTGGTTCAGGCCACCAATGCTCGAGTGTGAATGTCCAGGTTGTTATAGCCCCATGCAACCCAACTTGACATATTTGTTGGTGTGGTTTACGTGCTTTCTAGATTATGAACAGTCCCTTAAGAGACGCCATGGACACAGTGGTATTTCAAACCCAATTTCATGCTTTACAATAGCACACATAAGTACTGCGCTAATAACATATACCATATTCTTAAAAGAGTTTATTTCAATAATGTTATCCTGTCTCTTAGTATATGAGTAATAACAACACCGGACACTATTAGAACAGCAGTAACGCGTGTCAACATCGAGAACAATATGACCATGTCGAACATGGTGGGAATGTCCTTGGCATCCTAGCCCCCTAAAGACTAATTCTATGAGAGCAGGAAGTAGCTGACTTGCATCTAGATTTTCTTGGGATTCAGCGCACCTGTTCACAGTGGAGAAGCTGTGGTAATCAAACTTGGGCCGGGAGAGTGTGTTCCAAAACACAGCAGCTGGGCTCAGCTCCTCTCTTCGCAGAACTGGCTCAGTATCAGTTCTCAGCATAGGAATGGATGCTGCAGCAGTAAGGCAGTCTGGCCTATTCAGGCTTGCCATAATTTGGGGCAAGGGCCTCTCTGCGTTGGTGGTCATTGCATTGGATATTTATAGGATTGACCACTGACCTTTATCCTACATTTGGATACTGTCCATCTAGTTCCAGACACAACTGTTAAGAACTAGTATGACAGTTCAAGGCAACCGGTATGACAAAAGCATTTCAATTCAGACATGTTTACTTTATACATTCAATGTCTGACCTTGAAACACAGATAATAAGGAACATGTCTTAGATTTATGTCGCCGTAGGTGTTGCTCACCATCACTGCTGAGAGGCCCCTGCTGGAGTGGGACTTCGGCCCCCAGCATTCCCCCTGAGCTAAGGAGGGGCCACAGACTTCTGACGCTGTAAAAGCGCAGCGGGACTCCAGCAGCGCGGGACACTCATTTTGGCAGTTTCTCTGCCTGCATCAACACCCCTCGCACTCCACACTGCTGAGAGGCCCGTACTGGGGTGGGGCTTCATCCCCCAGTATTCCCCCTTAGCTAAGGAGGGGCCACAGACTTATGACACAGTAAAAACACTGCAGGACTCCCGCACTGGGGGACACTCATCTCAGCGGTTTCTCTGCCCCCATCAACACCCGTTCTGCGGTGGGACTTCGTCCCCCAGTATTCTCCCTGGGCTAAGGAGGGGCCACAGACTTCTGACACTGTAAAAGCGATCGGGGACTCCCGCAGCACGGGACAGTCCCGGGCTTGTGCCCGGGCCTGTCTGAGCCGGCACAAGGATAGGCCTACTCTCTTGGCCCTTCAATTAAAGATATTTAACCAGCCTAGATCGGAGATAACCCCACTGTAGTACTTACCTAGTCCTTACCACTCAACTATGGGGAAAAAGATTGCCACCACCCGGAGGGAGACCGGGGCCAAGCCATGGGAGTTATTTTATCAGAACTGGAGATTGTTGAAGATCAGATAGACACATTTCAAAAACTCATTGAAAGAAACAATCCCCTTGGCCTCCCCGCCCCCCGAGTGAAGCCAGTTGATGGTCTGCCAGAAACCGCCTTCAATTCCCGACCAGCAAGCCCATTGGCACTTACAGCAGTCCATAATTCTGGCACCACTTATAATTCCCCTAAAACTCCTCCTACAATTACTACAATCAGTTCATCTCTCACCGCCTAAAAGACCTTGTCGACTAAGTGGAAAAGGCAAAAAGTTCTGCCGCTCAATGACTGCATAAGCACAAAAAACCTTGTACAAATACTGATGCAGTGGCCCTTACATCTGTACGTAACCCCTTATCAGAAATAAATCTCAGATAAATATTTCAGGATGTATGTAAACCTTTTTTCGACAAGCTGGAGACCTTACAGAAAGATATTCAAGGAGATGCGCTCACTCAGATCAAAACACTGGGAAAGAAAGTGTAAGCCCTTTTGAACCTGTAAAAAGTCAGTCAAAGCAGGGCTCAAAATAGTTCCCAAACTCATATCCTAACCACCCTTAGCCCAACTCCCTCTATTGCCTCCTGTGCCGACAAGGAGGTTGTTCAATCCACCCTCCTTCAGTCTACTTCATGTAACCCCTCGTCCTTGCCTCAGATCGGATCTGCCTGCCTAAAATTGTAGTCCTGGAACATTGCAGGCACCAGCAACAAGCTGGATAATAGAGGCTGGCTACGGTTGATTGAAGGGTAATATGTTGTTTGCTGGCAGGAGACTTTGGCACTTCAGGATTTCGATGGGGTTCAATCATTTTGTGTGTCTGGCATTCCTTCAAACTCAGGTAGAGCCAAGAGGGGTCTAGGAGTTCTCATCTTCCTAAAGTTTGGGAATTTGAAAATTGAAAACCTCCTGTGCACCCCATGCTCCCAATTCTTACACTTGGCACTTCCAGGCTTCTTGGATGTCCTTTTAATTAACTTTTATTTAAATTATTTTTCCAACCAGCCCATTGACATGATAATTGAAATAGATCACTTTATTACAGATTACTGCCTGAAATTGCCAGATAGGTGGGCCGTCTTAAGGGTGGGTGATTTTAATATTTCTACCTGACTTCTTAGTGGCGATAGTGCCAGTGGGATAACTGATTGGCAGGCGTAAAATCTCACGAATTTCATGCACACCCCAAATGGGGCTGTCTTGAACCAGAGCATTGTGAAACACAATTTAGAATTCAACATCGACTTTTTCAAGGAAGGTGAGCCTGCCCCTCCAACTTTTAATGGCAGAGGGAAAGGATCTTCAATTGATTTTATCTTTGTTGTCCACAAATACATGACTCATTTGTTTTACCATCCATACTTAGCGATTACAGTCCACTAGTATGCAGCTTCACTCACCCCACTGAAAGTCCTCAAACACATACCTTCTCCCTTGACTTGCAGTTCTCAAAAAACAGCGGCATTCGCTTAAAATGGGAAAAAGTAGACCACGAGAAATTTCTGGCAACCTTAATGTCCGCAAAGGATGACGAGGTCATGGCCTGGTTAGCAGAGGAGGCTCTAGCTGGCGACGTAGTGACCAGTTTTGAGGGTCTTTGTGACCATGCCGCAAGTTTGTCGGTTATTAAGCCCTAACACAGGGAACACCACCTGCACAAAGGGTTCAACTCCGCTTGCACAGTTGCTCTTAAACAATTAAAAGAGCCCCTTAAGGAGTATCCCCGCATCAGTGAGGTCACAAGACAGTGTAGTACTAACAACCAAAAACCACACTGCCTAACAACTTATTGTGGTAGTGCTAATCGTCACTGATGAAATTAAACAAACAACAGAAAACCTATCCCCCACACAGAAAAACACACTAATAAGAGAGATATGTATGAATGGAGAAACAGAGTCAACAAGTAATATCAAAATCAATTACATCAAGTTTATTATAATAAATCGCATGAAAACATGATAATGGAAAATAAATAACAAAGTTGAATAACCCAGACGCAACCAGTAGAAGTATCACACAACCATTCATTCAAACCAACGCATACTCATTCATTCCCACATGTCCTGAAATGCACACGGATCCAGCGAACAAACTAAAATAATGACATCTGGTAAGTAATCCACCCTCCAACAGCAAAGTTGACAATATTGGAAAGCCACAAGATGCTAATTCACTGGGTAGTGGCGTCAACACAATTTCTTTTCATCAGTTACATCAACCATTTTGATATCATTGATTGACACAGAAGTTAAATGTTGTATGTAAACAATCTTGGAGGGAGGCAAAGGAAGACAAGAACTCCAGCGCTGACGCGTGTTCCGGTGTGTGACCCCTATATTGGGTCTAACCTTCTTCAGAGCACAGTATCAAGAGAGACAAACAAGGAAGACAATGTAGATCTTCATACAAAACCATCCTAGGTAAAGGAAACAGAACATAAGAAAGCAAGCTTGGGACGATCTTCAGGATGTCGCCTTATCCAGAGACCACAGGGCCTTCTGGGAAGTAATAAATAGACCATACTTCACGGATGATAACCATCCTAAAATCGAATGTCATATTCCTCTGGAGGAGTGGATTGGTCACTTCTCTAAAATTTGTTCCCAGGATTCCCTGCCTAGAACTGCAATGGAGTCAGCAACCCCCACAGGCATGGAAACCTTAGCCCTAAGTAATTCCATTGAAGTCAAGGCTGTGGCTAGGGCCACACTACAATCATCCACCGGAAAGGCACCAGGCACTGACGGGGTCCCTATTGAGGTCTATAGGCAGGATCCTGCCTTTTGGGCACTGATTTTAACCAATGTTCCCAGTACAGCATTTACAGATGACATCCAACATTCATGGAAGGAGTCACCATTGTCCCTATATTTAAACGGCCTATTTCCCTACTACACTCCTTGGCAAAGATCTTGGGTCTGGTCCTCTTACAGAACTTAGAGAATTGGGCTCTTGAAAATAGTTTATTTTTAGAAACTCAATATGCTTTCTGGCCAGGGGTAGAAACAGTTGAGCAAACATTAACCCTCCTTTTGATATCAGGGAAATATGTCAAAGCCAGGGGTGGAGTTCTCCATATGGCCTTCTTGGACCTGTCTGGCGCATTCAACTTTGTGAACACGAGAAAGTTATGGTCTATGATGTGTAAGACAGAGACTGACCCAACTTTGGTCGACATTTTAACTTGCCTCCTTAATGATATACATGTACATGTCCGCTTCAATTTAAATGGAGATTGTACAACACCCTTTTTGTCCACCAGGGGCGCAAGGCAAGGCTGCATCGTAGCCCCTTTTTGTTTCTTTTTTTATTTAACGCTCTCGCGTCCGCGTTGATAGCCAAAGGCGTAGATCTCTCTAGAGTTGGTAACTCTCTAGTACCCGTCCTAATATATGCAGACGACGCTGTCCTGATCGCTCGCACTGCCAATGGCCTGCAATTGCTACTCAACACATTTAATGATTTTATGGGGGATCTTAATCTAAAAATAAGCCACCAGAAATCACATATCATGATCTGTGGCCCCAAAAATACTCTTTCCCTCTCATTTAATATAGACTGCAACCCTGTTACAAAAGTTCAGACTTTCAATTACCTCGGTATAATCATTTCAGACGAACTGAGCTGGGAAGGACTTTTAATTCAGAGAGCTTGTAAATTCGCTGGCACCATTGATGATATTTTCGGGTTCTCCAACAAATTACACCAAAAACCCATCAGGGAGCTTTTCACTTTGTACAAAAGTAAATGTCTTTCCTTGGGGTGCTATGGGCCTGGTGTCTGGGGGTACACCCTCCCTGGCACCTTCCAGCTGATTGAAAATAAATTTCTCTGTAGGCTTTTAGCGATTCCCAAAAGCACAGCTAGCTTTACCGTTCACCAGGAGGTCAGATTCCAGGACGCACCACTACTTATCTGGCTCAAGATTTGCCACTCGAAGTACACTACCTTCTCACATCTAGTTATTGAATATTGTTTGAGACAGTATCAAGCCTTTTTCATCTTTGGCTCGCCCATGTTAACAAGAGATTTTCTGAAATAGGTCTCTCAAATCTTTGTCATTTTCCATACGATATTGGTAACAGCTCTAAATCTACAGTGAAAACCATTTTTGGCCGACATAGAAATCAAGCTAGATTCGATTAAGCTCAGTACAGTGCTACCCGGACATAAAACGTGTGGCAGGGATCGAATGATACCTAACATTGGTCTCAAATAGGGCCCATAGATTTGACCTAACCCATTTTAGACTCTGTACCTTGCATTTCATGGTACCAAGGTACCGGGTTCGAATCCCAGCAACAACTTCGCTAAGCAAACTTTGGTTCATTTTATGTTCTTCTATAGTGTTCCAGAGAAAACTATATTTAATGCCACTGTTATGGACTTTTGATATCCTATAAAGAGTGTTAGCAGCGCCTTCACCTTTTACAATCTGAATACTGTTGTCTTGCTATCAGCTATGTACGTCAAGCTCGTAGACTCAGGAAAGCGTAAACAAATGTTAACTTTTAATGAACTGTGAAGCATTTTATCCGTGTTTTACACCAGGGTTCTCCAAAGTTGGTCCTGGAGGGCTGGATCCATGCCAGATTTTTAGCAAATCCCCCTTTAGATAAATGTGGTTATCTTATGGGGTACCGCAAGGTTCAACACTATCGCCGACCTTATTTAACATCTACGTCACCCCTCTGGCCAAGTTAATCAGAGCGCATGGTTTCTCGCTGGTCTCTTACGCTGATGACACTCAGACAGTTATATCTATCTCTTCGAGTGTAGAAATCACGGCTGGCAGCTTCCATAATTGCCTGAAATGCATTATGGGATGGATCAGAAGTTTCTCAAACTGAACACAGATAAAACAGAGGTCATGGAGTTTGGGAAAGGTCCACCCATATGGAATCAAGCATGGTGGCCAACTGAGACAGGTAGCTGCCTCCTCCCGTCTGCTAAGGCTAGGAATCTGTGAATGATGTTCGACGACCAGTTAAACTTTGCAGGACAGATCAACCTCCTGACCTCCTCATGTTTTTTCTTATTGAAGATCCTGCGTAAGATTCTGCCTTTTATTCCCCAGGATCTAAGAAGAACGGTAATAGCCGCACTCATTCTCTCAAAAATAGACTATTGTAATGCACTGTTTATGGGCATTGACAAGTACCAGGTAGTTAAACTTCAGTCTCTACAGAATGCCGCAGCGCGAGTGTTGCTTAACATTCCTAAATTCCACTCCATCTCTAGTAGCATCAGGCAGCTTCATTGGCTTCCGGTCCAACAGTGTGTCAAATTTAAAGCCCTCTGCCTGGTAAATAAGGCACTGTATGGTGGGGCGCATTGGACATGCAGAAACTCTTTCTTTGGTACTCCCCGTGGTAGGATCTCAGATCAGCCAACACAGGACTAGTTCAGGTCCCCAAAAGTCAAAGAGCTAGATGGGGAGGGAGAAGCCTATCCTATAGACTTCAGTTTAGGAAAATGGTCAAGACAAGGCTATTCCCCCCAAAATAATTCTGCTACTATCCCTGGATAGCATACAACACATGTTACTCTCAGCGCCAAGACGCCTCGGCATTCGTGCGCTCTACAAATACTTTACTTACTTACTTTTAAAATCTGGCATGGAATCGGCCCTCCAGGATTGACTTTGGAGAACCTTGTTTTACACCAAGCCTACTTTGTGATCAGCTTTTTTGGTTTTATGTGACAGCAATATGTTTTAACAGTATTTATTTTATATGTGGCACTTCTTATGACTTTTATAATGTATGTTCTTTCACTGTTTCATTGATGCAATGTTTGTCCTTTTGGCCATATAACCAAAACAAGGAAACAAAAACAACCTATTGCATCAATTTTGTACTGTAATGCCTGATTTGTGCACTTCTATGGCTTTTTAAACCGAATAGCGTACTTTCACTGACTGATTGATTCGGCCTGTCCTTGATCACTTTGTAGATCGCTTTTCAGAGATCTATACTCCAGGGAAAGAAATAGCTGTGGATGAGTCTTTGGTCCTGTTCAAGGGCCGTTTGATTTTTACGTAGTACATTCCTCGCAAGAGGGCACAGCATGGAATTAAGATATATATGCTGTCTGAGAGTCAAACTGGATATGTCTATAATTTCAGCGTGCACACTGGTAGGGATTCCACTATTGACCCCCTGGTTGTCCGTCCACTTTGGAATCAGTGGAAAAACTGAGTGGGAATTTGGTATAGGACTTTTTAACAAAGTGCACCATTTGTACATAGATGACTTCTGCACTGATGTGCAATTGTTCAAGGAATAGTTCAAAGTGCACACTGTAGCATGTCGCACAATGCACTCTAGAGCCTGTTTGCAATAAACTTCAGAGGGGACAGTGCAGTACATTGCGTAGTGATGAACTTCTAGCTGTGAAATTTTCAGGCAAGAGAGATGTCGAAATGCTGACTACCATTCATGATGAAAGTACTTCACCTGTGACTGTATGGGGTCAGCTTGCTGATATGCGCAAACCTGTGTGCATTTTAGACTACAATAAGCACATGGGTAGTGTAGATAGATGTAGGAAGCTGGCTATCTATGTAGTGTACCAGTGTAAAGGAATACTATGTAGATAGTTCAGGTGACCCTTATTAGTTTACAGGGGTTACAATAATAATCTCAAATGCTCTCTTTTGCGGGTGCGTGGGCGAGCACTTTAGGCTTATCAGAGGGTAGTGTTAAGCATTTGTTGAATATACAGAATCAATAAGAAGAAATTCAAGACCAATGTTTAGAAAAATATAGATGCTTTTTTATAGAATGTTTCAACACCAGAAAAAAAACTTCCAAGAAGGTAAGTACTGTTACAATGCATTGATTGTTGCAAGTAGATAACCAGTTCACTCAAGTACACTTTTGCACGGTAAAGACTTTCACAGTACTTTTATGGCAAAGGGATCTTTGCGGTAAGTTGTCGGGGGTCTCCTTTAGGTTGTAGAGTGCTAGGGATGCAAGGTCACTAGAAACACCAGCAGTACAGTTTTACCTGCCCTGGGGCATATGGGTGCAGAGGTGATGGATGGGTCTGGTGCCATGAACACTGCACCACTGGCAAAGAGGAGGGCCACCTGGAATCAGGCTGCTGAGGGCGACTTGGGGACAAGTCTGGGAGCGCCCAATGGGGGGCTCAGTCAGTGGGGGTCCCGGGAGGAGGTGAACGCCATTGGCTGTCATGGACCCGGGCAGTGGAGCTTGGGTGCAGCGGGTTTTGGTCATGCATTAAGATGCCTATGGTTCTTGGTTGGACCTGCAGGAAGGGGGACAAAACAGGGCAGCTGGTCTACTCTCGGGGCTTGCCTCTGCGGTACCCCGGGTATTGGTGCCGCATGGCTCTGGTAGATCCTGGTGTCTTCTCACTTGGTGGGGAGATGGGTTTGTCCTACTGGAGCACGCTGACCTCATCCTGGGTGGCTGCTGCATCGGTGGACCCGATGGTCATCAGAACGGTGAACTGGACGTTGCGGATGGTGCCTGCAAGCTGCAGGGAAGAGGCTCCTCCACACCAAGGGAGATGCTGATGGCTTGATGAAGTGCTGGAGACCTTCCGAGGGCAGGACAAGTCGGGTTGTCGAAATTGTCAGGTCAGGAGCAGTCCCCAGTTCTCTCCTTCGGATCTTCTTGGTCCTTCTTCTTTTGTCAGACAAATCTGTTCTTCTGGTGTCAGGGCGCCACCAAAATACTCAATTTAGGGGCATTTAGGGGAGTGTGGAGTAGTAGTCAATGGGCTACTTACCCTTGGGGTGACTACACCCCCAATATGCCCACTTTCTGTGGGTAGTGGGCATAATCCTATCCCAAAATTCCTAGTTCCACTAAAAACAAGATGGTGGAATCCTCCTTTCATGGGCATCAGGCTGCCCACTCTATGGGTGTGTACAGCCTGTTAGTGCACCATTACTACATGCATAGCTAATTTCCTGCCTGTCCTGGTGCCAAATGGGTCTCGGGCAGCGGTTGGCAACTCACAGGTCTGGGGGAAGACGAGGGTCGCACACCAAAGGTGGCAGGGTCTTTGAAGTCCCTGGCCTTGGTATGCAGATTCACTAGCTATCCTGTTGGAAGAGGTGATACCTTCCTCCGGAGCAGGCATTGCTTCTGGCCTCTGAGAGCGCAGGGTCCTACCTCCAAGGGGTCAGAAACATGTCTGTGGTGCCATGCTGGCTCATACCAGTCAGCCAGCACACTAAGGGTCTGGTAGGTTCCGGTGCCCTCTGGGTGCATGTCATAATAAATCCAAGACTGGCATTGATATCAAACACCATAGGTTTCTGTGAAGCCATTCTGTAGCTGGGTAACTCATATTGACCAGTGCCGAGTACATACCATTAAGATGGTTTCTCTGTTCACTTGCGATATCTAAGTAATTGAACTAGACATCACAGGGGCATATCTGCTCATACAGATATGTCTTCACACCAAATATAATGCACCCTGCCTTAGGGCTCCAAGGCCTGCTGTAGGGGTGACATACATATATTAGGTGTAGTGACTTGGGCATGGCACACAAGTGCACCATGTCGTGTTTTCACTCATGGCTTGCACCATGACGCAGTCTGTGATGACAGGCTGTGAGCAATTTTTAGGGGAGTCCCTTAGGGTGGCACAATACATGCTGCAGCCCTTAGGGACCCTCTCTGGTACCCAGGCCCTAGATACCAGGGGTACCATTTACTAGGAACTTACAGATGTATTAGAGTGTGTGCCAATTGTAAACAATTAGATCTTTTTACCTTGTTTAAAGGAAAGAGCACTGGCACTGGGGACCTGTTTAGCAGGAACCCATTGCACCTCAGTCGAAAAACCTCAGTACCAGTGAGCAAAAAGTGGGGGTGACCATGTACAAAGGGGCACTTTCCTACAATAGAGTAGGTCAGAGGTTGGAGCCTTACAGTGCTGTTTGAAAGTCATACATTTGGTATAAGAAGTTGACTGTCAATATGTTTCATTCAGCAACATTCAAAGCATTTGTTGTTTTCAAGGATTGTTCTCCAGATTCAAAGATGACCTTTGTTCAGTTTCAGCAGTCCGTGACAGGCATCCTTGTTGTAGTGGATCAGGCAAGTATTCATAGAGTTGGAGTGGTGGAGGATGTGGCTAGTTTGAAAGATGCATGGTTAACCGATAGAATGCACTCCATTAATAAACATGTTTTATATATTTTCAGAGGCAAGGTTTTGGTGTGCAACCCTGGTGTGTGAACTGCCCCAAAAAACACACAAATTGATTGTGGCAATAGCTGGTGCCAGAGAGATGCACCAGACCCAAGATGCATAATCAATTGGCATGCACCAATGAAATCAACAATGTAAGTTCAATTTTATCAATGTTTGTCCAGTTTTAATGAGCTTTTTTTTCCCGTGCTGTCTTCAATACTTTAACTACTCATGTATCATCTGTGTCATGTAAGAGGTCGTTATGTTGGTTTAGACAATGCGTTAACTCTTAACATTACACTTACCTCTGAGGAAGGGACGAAGACAGCCCCAAAATGCATTGGGTCGATGTCATCATGGTCATGCCTAATGAACTGTAAACTGCTATATGCTACAGCAATAAGCCTGGAGTGGCATCTTATATGAACTTGTTTGGAATCACTATGTTTCTGGTTAAAGTATTGAAGACGGCAGAAAGCACAAAAGAAAAAAGTTGATTAAAATCGGACAAACATTGGTAAAACTGGACTTACATTGTTGATTTCATTGGCGCATGCCACTTGGTTGTGCATCTTGGGTCTGGTGCATCTCTTATGCACCAGATATTGCCACAGTAGACTGAAAGATCGCCACTTTCCTGATTACATCCCTCCCACCCCCAAAACAACTTTCCCTGTAGGAGACAGAGGGGCTTATTTAAAAGCCCCTTGCACCCCGGTGCGTTATTTTTAATATGGGAAAAAGTGACATACCAGCGGCACAAGGGGCTTGTAAATAAGCCCCAGAGTCTGTGCCCGAAGAGGCATGCAGAAGTAGAGTCGTATGTACTGCCCCGAGTGTCCTTCTAATACTGGGCTATGTGTGCCCGCATGTTTTAAATTGTACCACACGCAACTGTATTATTGGGAGTAACCGTGAGCATAAAAGAGAGCTGACTGGTCTGTATCGTTTTATAGATTTTGATCAGATTTCATGGTTGGCATTAGTAGGATGTATTTAGTTAGAGCTGTTGTGATTGTAGTGATAGTTTTTCATCTACTTCCAACTGGTTTGTGTTTTTTTTGTTAAAATAAAAATGTGATGGCGGTGTGCATGACCTGTCGCTTGGCTGGCGGTGTGCGTGGACTCGCACTTGGCTGGTGGTGTGCGCGACCAGGCGCTTGGTTAGCGGTGTGGGCGGACTGGCGGTTTGGATGGCGGTGTGCATGACCTGTCGCTTGCCTGGTGGTGTGCATGACCTGTCGCTTGGCTGGCGGTGTGCGTGGACTCGCACTTGGCTGGTGGTGTGTGCGACCAGGCGCTTGGTTAGCAGTGTGGGCGGACTGGCGGTTTGGATGGCGGTGAGCGTGAACTGGTGTTTGGTTAGCGGTTTGTGTGGACTGGCACTTGGCTGCCAGTGTGAGTGGAGTGGCACTTGCCTGGTGGTGTGTGTGGAGTGGCGCTTGGCTGGCGGTGTGCGTGGACTGGCGCTTGGCTGGTGGGGTTTGTGCGCTGGCATTTGACTGGCAGTATGTGAGTAGTGACTAACTGCTGGTCACTACACACACATTGCTAGCTAAATGCCAGTCCACGCACTCAGTCAGCTGCCAGCCACTGTGACTGTTGTGTCAGTCATGTGGGCGTATGAAAGTGATGGGCCCTTGAATGACACTGTCTATTGATGTGAGTGTTGTAATATGTTGGGGCTGGCAGTGTGAATGGTCTTGTGTGTGTCACGCATGAAAGGCCTCGAAAGTGGTTGGTGCCTTCTTGATGCTTTACAGCTCATGAGTTGCGAGTCTTTGGTTCAGCTTTTTGAACTTTCATTTATTAACAGTGTATTTCATTTTTGTGAAATCACATTTTCATAAAATGTACATTCTTAACCTTTCACTCACCTTTGTGCTTAATCCAACCAGTATATGTGTTTACTTGAGGAATAGTTGGCTGTGAAGTAATATTTGTTTTTTCTGTCTTTCTCTGCCAAGGTGTAGATTGTCTCTATGTAAAATATACAAACATTAGATATTTTTGTAAAGGAAAAACCCAGGGGAGTACAGACTGGTGTGCCTCTCATGGATCCCAAAAGGTTTTCTTACCCACAATGCCCTGCAAACCTCAAAATGTAACTAAAATCACACATTTCCTTGCAATCCTGTGCCATATTCTTCCAGAATCAGATTCTGGGTAAAAGAACCTGGTGAGAGCCACACAAGTCACTCCATCCTGGATTCCTCTAGATGTCTAGCTGTCAAAAATGTATAGGTTTGCTAGGGTTCCCTAGGTGCAGGCTGAGCCAAGGCCCAAATTCCACAGCTAGGCGCATTGCAAAAAAAGGGTCCGTTTTCAGTAAAAAATTGTGATGTGTCCACGTTGCGTTTTGGGCCGTTTCCTGTCGCGGTAACTAGGCCTACCCACACAAGTGAGGTGCTATTTTTATCAGAAGACTTGGGGGGGAATGCTGGGTGGAAGGAAATTTGTGACTCCCCATAGAATCCAGAACTTTCCTTCACAGAAATTTGAGGAAAAAGTGATTTTTAGTCAAAGATTGAGGTTTGCAAAGGATTCTGGGTAACACAACCTAGTAAGAGCCACGCAAGTCACCCAATCCTGAATTCCTCTAGGTGTCTAGTTTTCACAAATGTACAGGCTTGCTAGGTTTCCCAAGGTGCAGAGAGAGCTAGGGTCCAAAACCCCCAGCTATGCACATTACACAAAAAAGGGTCAGTTTTCAATGGAAAAATGTGATGTGTCCATGTTGTGTTTTGTCCCATTTCCTGTCACGGCTATTAGGCCTGCCCACACAAGTGAAGTGCCATTTTTATTGGGAGACTTAGAGGAACACAGAATAGTAGAGCAAGTGACATTACCAATAGTATTTCTCTGCATTTGTGTCTTCCAAATGTAAGACAGTGTGTAAGAAAGAAGTCATTTAGAGAAATGCCCTTTAATTCCACGTTAGAATGGGTACTCACAAATTCTGAGATGTGCAAATAAGCACTGCTTCTAAACTCAATAAGTTGTGCCCATTTCGGAAAAATACATAGGTTTCCTTGATACCTATTTTTCACTATTTATATTTTTCATATGAATTGCTGTACACAATGAAAAACCATTGCAAGGTGCAGCTCAGTGTTTGGCTCTGGGTACCTCGAGTTCTTGGAAAACCCCAAAACCCTATATATTCCTGCAAGCAGAATGGTCTAGCAGATGTAATGGCATACTGATTTTGTACATCGGCCATCATGACGAAAAGTTACAAATTAAAACATTGTTACAAATAGTTGTTTTTTCCTACTAATTTTCAATATTATTTTATTTCAACACTTATTTTCTTTGGGAAAACTTTGAAGAATCTACACAAATAACCCTTGCTGAATTCAGAATTTTGTCTAAGTTTCACAAATGTATAGATTTCTGGGTTCCACCATGGGTTTCACACCCGTTTCGTCCACAAACTAGAAGGAGGTTTAAAGCACAAAAAAATAGGAAAAATGAGCTATCTCCCAGTAGAATGCCAAAACTGTGGTAAAAAAATGTTTTTCTTAAACAAGTCTGCCTTTCCTGATACCTGGCGAAATAGTTGATTTTAGCACCGCAAACCTTTTGTTGATGCCATTTGCAGAAAAAAACAGACACCATTTTTCCCCCAAAACTAAATGTAGCTATATTTGGCTAATTTCCCGGTCCCCTCCAAAGGAAATCCACAGACCGTGGGTATCTTTAGAATCCACAGGATACTGGAAAAAAAGGACACAAATTTGGCGTGAATAGCTTCTGTGGACCAAACGTTATGGAGTCCTAACTACCCCAAATAGCCGAAAAAATAACTTAGCATTGGAGGCGGGTGCGGGGGCGGGGGGTGTCTAGTAACGAAGGGGTTAATCGTCTGGCACAAAATGGACTTGGGCCTTAGGGTCTTTAGGACATCTTATCTTCATGACTTTTCCTCCAAAAGGTATCCATACCAAATTCGAGTGGTGCAGTTGACCATAGGCCCAAATCACCCATGAGAACTGAGATGAAATCAGGTTTTAGAGACCTTTACAGGGCCTTCTGGGTAGAAACTTATAGGGAATCACACAAGAGACCCCACCATGGATTCAACTGGGCATTTAGGTGTCACAAATACCCACAGCTGATAGATTTGCCTGTGTGCTGGCCAACCTAAGGCTGAAATACTACTGCTGTTCTCTCTAGAAGGTATGGTGAAATGGGGTTCTAAGGCACATAGTATGGACTTTTAGTGGGTATTCTCGGTAGGAACACTTCCAGGGATCCATGCAAGCCATACCACCCTCAATCCTCGAGTTGTCAAAAATGCCTAGTATTGGTACAGTTTCCTGGGTGCTGGATGTTGTGCTACAATGGTTGCTTTCCCACCCACGGGTAACAAGAGTGAACTCAGTTCGATACACCAGCATTAATTGTGAAAGACAGTTTATTGTAGCCCCTCAGAACACTATCGAATATACTGTGGAAATAGAGTTATTGATTTTGGGATCCCTATAAAGGGATTAGGGGCACCGTGTTAACAGAAACAAACCAGTTTTGTTGTTCACAGTATCACAGACGCACTGTACTAAAATGAATGTACACTTAAATAAAAGCATTTATTATAACAGGAACAACTTGTTTCTTAGTACGCTTAAAACAACTACACAGCATATCTTATAAACAGCAAGAAGGCATGTTATGAGTAACAAGAATAAAATATACATTTCTAACATAATTAAAATGTCATCTAAAACCGAATATCCTAAAACCTACTTCTATGCACCAAACTAAAAGAGCATAAAAGCAGAGCAACTTGCAGTCTAGAGTTTCTTAGGGAGAAGCAACGCACTGCATACCTTTTTGACAGCAAAGACTGTTGTTATTAGTGGAGGCGTGAAGGCAGTTCCCTGCGAAGGGCACGCACATGCTGCAGTAGCAGCCTTCCTCCTAGACTTGGCTTTATCTTCCCTGAGTGAGATGTTGCATCTTCAAGTGCGCCGGCAGTAGGTGAGACCATCTTCTGGCAGAGTCTCGAGTGAAGGGCCTCTTTCCTAAGTGGTGAAATGGTGGTCTTTATATACTAAATCTTATCTGAGATTGGAACTTCTGATATAAGAGATTGTCAATTCAGACTACACTATTTTGACTATCTAGACTTGTTCTTGTGTGACCTAGACATGGTGATAGACACTTGACCAAGACGTATGTCAGAGCATGTGTAATATATATGTCATCAGTAAGACAACCTAACACATTCATTGTTGTTAGAAACATAAGGTCACACGACATCCGCGCCAAATGGCAGATATGACAATGATTCTGCACAGGGAGAAAGATGGCGACCTCCATGATCTAAAATAGTGATGGAGCCTACCTAAAATAAAGTCAGATGATTCAGACCTTAGGAGCTTTACATCATGGTGAGGATGTGAGCTTCACATCATTTGAACTAAGACAGGAGTATGGAGGACAGGGAGGCCATTTCTTCCACATTTAAGAGGTTATGGTTCTATATTATACATATTAATGTTTACACCGACTTACTGCTATAATTTGCAACTATGTTTTGAGTTCGCCTTTCAACAAGACAAGCCCATCCATCTAGCTATAACCTGAGAAGCAGTAGGTTTAGTTACTTATGACTGAAGCTTTAGATTAGGTGCGCCGGGTCAGGATTTCCTTCTTTGCCATATACTTTCTGAAGCTCGGTCTAACTGATCTCATATCTGAAGCTGCTGTTACATAGATTATCTTCATGCATCATTAGTGACCCACATTAGGGATCCTTAGACGAAGGTGAAGTTTCTAGCAATGTGAAGGGCAATCATCAACATGACAATGACAACATGACAATGACTTGCAATTACCATTAAACCTTGCATTTAGGTGACTCAGTAGCTACCTCAGAGCCATTTACACATTAGGTTTTCCATCCTCGTCTGGGCCCTGTGGTAGGTGATCTGGTCCATGAAGACCAATGCAGGTTTATCCTGGGCCACAACACAGGTATGAACCTGAGATGGCTTATGCATATGCTGAATGAGGGAGAGGGAAAGAGTGAGGAGATGGTCATGGTCGCTGCTGATATAGAAAAGGCATCTGACACAGTAGACTGGGCTAGCTCATACAAGTGTTAAAGGGCTTAGGCCCAAAATGTCATGATTGGATTCAATTGCTCTACACAAAGCGAAAGGCACACATTAGGTTGGGCCCACTCCGATCTGAGTGCTGGGAGTTAGGAAGGGGCACAAGGCAGGGTTGCCCATTGTCGCCCTTGTAGTTCGCTTTGGCACTAGAGCTCCTGACGATCAGGGCTCAGTGGGGCATACATGTGGGGGAGGCAACACACATGGTGTCGCTATATGCATATGATGTACTGTTTTAGCTTAGTGGCCCGCATGAATCCCGGGGTGGGCTGCTGCATATCCTTGAAGACTGGAGTGGTCTCCGGTCTGCGTTTAAATCAGAGGAAGTCATTGTTGTTTCCTCTCGAACACTGGCTGGGACCCGGGTGGAACGTCTCCCCGATCTGGGCCTTCACTGGGAGCTGCATGGATTCCGTTAAATGGTTGCTCACACGAGAAAGGCCCAGATGCAATATAACATGGGCAGAGTCTTGGACTCTCTGAAATCATCTGTTGCTTTTAGGAACACCCCGACGCTCTCACTTATAAACAGGATTGCAATTCCAAAGATGGAGCTCCTCCCATGCTGTTGCTGCACTATTCAACAATCCTTTTGTACTCTCCCTGCCTGGAGCTTACAAAGCTGGATGCCCTACTCACATCCTTGGTATGGGCTGGCGTGTGCTGTACAGTAGCTAGGACTACACTGATGAGGAGCTATGAGGATGATGGGTTGGAGGCACAGCGACTGGAATTCTATTACTGTGCTGCAGTGTTGCAGCATGCAGCACAATGGATTGCAGAGGGAGACAATTGGGAAAAAAGCTTACTGGCAGGATGTGTGGACGTGGAAGACTTACTGATGCTATTAATGGAGGGTGCTGGGGTCTTAACAGACTTACCTTATGTGGTTTGGCAAATGGCCAGAGTGTGGCAACGGATGGTGCATGTGGTGTTCCACAGGGCCCCCTTTCATAGGGAGATACCAGTGTGGATACTTGCCCCACTTTGCCACATGGAGGCCAACATGACGTATCAGGCATGGTGGGAAGGTGGCTGTGATGGAGTGACTTTTACCTGAACAAGATTTTTATTTCCTTTGAGGATCCCCACCTTGAGTTCGGTGTGGGACCTAGCCATTTATTGCGGTAAGCGGGGCTGGTCGAATTTGACAGGGAGGACTTTCCTGGTGGCCCCATCTGGATCTGGCACACTAGGAATGATGTTGACTTGTGAGAGAGGGAGACATTTGGTATCTCTATTATACAAATCCATGGGGGCGTATTTGGTTCACGGGACACTGTGGGTGCTGGAAGCCTAGGATGCTGACCTGGGAGACCCACTGACAGACGCGGACTGGGCCAGAGTGTGTGCGTTGACCCGAAAGGTCTCAAGCAATGCCCAGCTTAAGCTGGTCCACTTCAATTTCCTCCATCGCAAATATATGACCCCCTTGAAACTGACCAGTTTATATTCTGACCAATCCTCTTCCTGCTCCTGTTGTAACTTTGATGGAGTGGATTTTCTGCTTTTGGCCTGGGACTGCATATTGGTGCATGATTTATGGGTCCAGGTAGTGGATAGAAATACACACATCCGGCACTGCAGGGAACCTTTACGCCTCATTTTTTCCTGCAAGGTTATTATGGCAAGACACAAGGGAAAAAAGATGTCCTACAAATACCTGCAACTGGTTTTAGTATTGGCTAGACAGCACACTGATATTACATGGATGGGGCAGAAGGTGCCTCTGCTGGCCCACTGGGAAAGGGATGTTACCGAATGGTTTATAGTAGAAGAGATTAAGATGAAGAGTAGTAGAACCTACGAGAAGCTACAGGAAGATATAGAGGTGAGGGTGGGGTTGCGTGATAGTTTCCTGGCTCCTGTGAGTGTACCAGACAATAAAAATGGAGACACAGATAGTTAACACTGTATCTGTTTGCCCCTGAATTAACACACAACTTAATTCCCTCATTAACTGTACCTTCAAATTAGTCCAATGTCATGTGGTGTTTTGAAACATCTGCCTATGATTCTTCAACGTACTGTGTTTTGACGTGACGGGACTTGCTCGATAGGACACCATGTAGATATCTGTTCGCTGACTAGCCTGTGCAGCTAAGTTTGTTTATGTGTTTCAATTAAAAAAAGAGTTAAAGAAAAACAACTTGCTCTCCATACACAGCTATTACAACTGCTTGGTTGGGTTCCCAGAGATGAAGATAAGAGTATCTTTGAGTACTCTATATGTTTATCTAGAGTTTTCAAACTAGCCAGTTTGATCTCTTGACGGCCTCCTGACACAACTTCTATGGAGTTCAGAGGTTGCCACCAGTGAACAGACGCTTCCTTCTCTGGCAGAAGGAACTGGTGTAGACTGAGTTTTGAGGGGCTTTACTAGCACTGAGTAGTGCCACGCGAAAGGGTGCACATCTATGTATTTATTTGTAAAGTGCCAAGTGGTCATGCAATCATGGTGCTAAAAGAACAGTGGCCCGCTGCCTTGACAGAAAACAAAGAGAATAGCTAGCCCTGAGTAGTAAAATTGGATGGCTAGAAATCTTCATGCTCAACCGGTGCCAGCATGGTTCCGTGCCCAGATATGTTAAGCATTGCTTCTTGAAAGGAGCAGGTTTGTGAATGATAACTGGTGCTCACCCCTCCCTAAGATCCTGCAGGAGTTTCAATCCTGACCGCTGCTGCTGCACCCAGAGCTTGAGAATGTTTAAGGATGAGAACACAGGAGTACCTTAGCTTTCCTCATTTGCAGTCACGTTCCACTGCAATATGCTTCAAGAATTGACCCACTTATACTTGATTTTATTCTATTTTCTGTTCTCTGTTTATGTAAACTGAGGATGAAAATTATTTGAATACAGTGTAGAAGTACGTCTAGCGTTTACTATCATTTCTGGGGTTCACTGTTCGATGTTTACGAGCAAATTTAATCACAGGCGGATAGTAGTCCTTTTTTTCTCCTGCAGTGGCTTTTGTTTAGCTATTTCAAAAGGGAGGGCTTTGCCGGGTGATGTTCTGGAGAAAAGGTTGAAGTGTGAAGATCGTGCTATCTTCATGAGCAGGTCCCAGTCAGTACCCATATGGTTTCCATTTTATGTTTTTGAACTGTTATCTCAGACTTCTGCGGTGCAACCATCTAGATTTAATTTCAATAGACTGGTTATTGAAACTGAAGGTTTGAAAAATTACTCCATAAAGCACATGCCCAGTGCTGGTGGTGGGTCCCTTCGTATGATGGATATAGTGAGAGTGGTGTTGTCTTGATGAAATATGTTAAAGATTCACTACAACTGTTTCCATTTTGTGAAACCGCTCAGATCAGCCACGAAAGAACAGGATGTAGTCCTGTCTTCTGTCCAGATGTGCCACCTGGTGAGTAGTGATACTTCATTTAATTCTAAACCGTTTACCATACTCTGAGCATTGATATAGTTTCTCATCTTTGTGCACCCTAGTGTGAATTTTAGAACTTCTTTACCGCTATAGTTTTTCCCATATTCTTAGCACTGATAAGGTTTCCCGCCTGTGTCTCCTCTCATGTACTTTAAGATTTCCTTTCTCATTGAACCTTTTCCCACATAAACGGCATTGATGAGGTCTCTCGCCTGTGTGTGTTCTCTCGTGATGAGTGAGATTTCCTTTAGCACTGAAACATTTCCCACATTCAATGCATGGATATGGTTTCTCACCTGTGTGTGTCCTATGGTGGTCAGTGAGACTTTTCTTCACACTGAACGCTTTCCCACATTCAGTGCATTGATAAGGTTTCTCATCTCTGTGTCTCAACTGATGGCCAGTGAGTGTTCCTTTCAAACTGAACCTTTCCCCGCATTCAGTGCATTGATATGGTTTCTCACCTGTGTGTGTCCTCTGGTGCTCAGTGAGAATTCCTTTCCTACTGAAACGTTTCCCACATTCTGAGCATTGATGAGGTTTCACCCCTGTATGCATCCGCTCATGTACAGTAAGTGTTCCTTTCGCTCTGAAAAGTTTCCCACATTCACTGCATTGATGTGGTTTCTCGCCTGTGTGTATTCTCTGGTGCATAATAAGATCTGTTCGCTGTGTGAAACATTTCGGACATTCTGAGCACTGATATGGTTTCTCACCAGTGTGTATCCTGAGGTGAGTTGTAAGACCTGCTTTTGAAATGAAACTTTTCCCACATTCTGAGCACGGATACGGTTTTTCACCCGTGTGTACCTTCTGGTGATCAGTAAGTCTTCTTTTTACACTGAACCTTTCCCCACATTCACTGCATTGATGTGGTTTCTCCCCTGTGTGGCTCCTCTGATGAATTGTAAGAGCTGCTCTTGTACGGAAGCATTTCCAACATTCCAGGCATTCATACGGCTTCTCATCTATGTGAGTTTTATAATGAAAAAGAAGAACTGTTCTCAGACTGAACCATTTTCCACATTTGGAGCATTTATATGGTTTCTCACCTGTGTGTGTTCTCTGGTGAACAGTAAAATGTTCTTTTGTTCTAAACTCTTTTCCACATTCTGAGCACTGATAAGGCTTCTTGACTATGTGTGCTCTTTCATGAGCAGTAAAGGGATCCTTTCTTCTGAACCCATGTCCATGTTCTGAGGAATGATAAGGTTTCTCATCTGAGTGTAATCTGTGGTGATGAGTAACACCTTCTTTCCTTTTGAACCGTTTGCCATATTCTGAGCATTGATATGATTTTGCGTTTCGGTGTGCTTTCTGGTGAATAGTAAGGCATTTTTTCAAACTGAACCCTTTTCCACATTCTGAGCACTGATAAAGAGTTACTCCTGTATGTGTCCTGTGGTGCCTAATTAAAGTTTTCTTGTACCTGAAGCATTTTCCACATTCAGTGCATTGATAGGGTTTCATGACTCTGTGTGTTCTCTGGTGGACAGAAAGATTTGATTTCTGACTAAAGCTTTTCCCACATTCAGCGCATGGATATGTTTTTTCCCCAGTATGTTTTCTCTCAGGCATACTAAGGCTTTGTTTCTGAGTGAAGCTTTTGCTGCATTCACTGCATTCATAAGGGTTCTTACCAGTATGTGTTCTCACACGTCTAGTAAGATTTCCTTGGTGGCTGAAGCTTTGATCACATTCACTGCACTGATAAGGCTTCTTGTCTGTGCACTCTTTGATGAGAAGTTAACCATATTTTCTGAATAAAACTTTTCATATATTCAATACAGTGGTATGGTTTCTCTTTTGTATGCACTCTTTGGTGAACAGTAAGAGCATTTTTTTAAACTCAAAGTTGCCTCATACTTAGTGCTCTAATAAGATTTCACACCCGAATGAGTTCTCTGGTGCTCAGGCATCTTTCCAAATATGCATTTGTCACTTTCTGTATGTACGTTTTGTCTACATGCAGTCTCTGGTGGACGTTAAAATGTAGATCGGGTTTCTCATTGGTAAGGGTTGTCTGATTCACTGTTACACTTTCACTTCATTGAAGTTATTTTCCTATTTAGTACATTAAAAGTGTGCATTCCGCAGGTTACTGAAGCTTTTCCAAAATTCACTGCTTTGATATTAATTATTGCACATTTTTTTCTGCAAATGCTCAACATTTTTTAACTATACTTGTCTTAGATATGATCGTTAATCCCAGTGTTTCATCGTGAAGAAATACGTTATTATTCTGATCAACAGATTTCCTTTGTGTGTCTGATGTGTAAGATGTCATATTCCTTTGACTTGCTGGGACATTGAATTGGTAATGTCACTTTTTTTTAGAATTAGGCTGCCAGAAGTGAAAATCTTCAAAGCACTCAGCAGGATGTTAATTGTTGCTTTTCAGCTCATATATCAGTCACCTATAAATGAAATAGAGTGGTATAGTGTTATTGTTATTCATGTTAACACAGCATTATCTACATGGTACAGGGTATTTTTCACTAGCATTGCAGAGATATATCTATTTTTTCATGTTGTGAAGACCAAGGCTCTGAATGTCTGTGGATTCAGGATGCATGCATTCTATATGCACCCCAGTAGCACCCAGTCATTGTGCTGCACAGAATAAGAGACAGGAGACATGATTGTGATTTGCCACCCATGCCTGAAGTCCCCCTTGGTGCTTACCAACACCACACAGATAGCACAGCAATCTCACAACATCCGGTCACTGAGAGATTAAACCCAAACTCCTCCCTTCCAGAGAACACTTCTGAAGTCAGAGAGGAAAACAATGATCTGGAGGAATTGCTTCATGAATTGTTCTCAAAGGAATGAGCATCACAGATGTTCTTGGGTAGTTTGCTCCTTGATCTTGAGTTAAAGACAATTAATCTCTGTAGCCACTTTGCCAACCAGTGGACATAGAACACAAAGCTGGGTACTATCTCCTACAACAGGCGTAGATAGCAGAAGGAACGAACACTGACCTCACCAATGTATTGCCCCTTTGTAAGGCATTAGCTGATATTTTGGCTTTAATAATGCTTATTGCTGCCAAAAGAAAAACAACAGTACTGGCCTAGCTTTTTAATAGTGAAAGTGACTATTAACTGATTGAAGGCTTTATATGTGTTTCTGTGGGGTTATATGGAAGGGTGAGTCATTGAATGCAGGGAAAGAATCAGTGCGTAACTTGAGGGTGAGTCAGTGGGGGAACTTACTGTAGGTGGGTCCTAGTGAGAAGGTAGGAGGGACGGTCACACATTCATACACAGACAACAAATGCACATTCAGGTAATGCTTCCTTGGACACAAAGAGAAACAGTGCATAAAAACAATACAGTTAGACACCACAAGCTAGTGTGTGCTACATGCACACACACATTCATAGTGGGCAAAGGACTCCAAATCAAACAGTTTCCGTTTGGAATACCCCACAAACAGAACCAACAGGGAACATTCTGGACCTGGGTTTGGAAAAAGAACAATCACACAGGATTCCAAACCAAACAGTTTCCATCTCACCAAAGGCAAATCCATAATTTGCAACTTAATGTCATAAAGGAATCATATATTCCAGCCATCCGTCTATGGGACCCACCAGCCCTAAGTACCTATATAATAAATAAGGTCAAACTGGGTGATTATTATTTGATTGCTAGATTAATGAATCCTAAGACTAAGGAAATGTGACATTTTTAAAGTGTACTAACCATGTTTGAAGCATTAGCACTCTAAGGTCCATCGAAAAGAGGTGAATGTCACCCAGAGGTTTTTTGGGGGAGAAAATCAACATGTATTTATCTAGAATGTCTGATTGATTTTAAGTAAAGAATGAGGTTCACTGCAGATATGCTACTCAGAAACACACTGCTGTTAGAAAGACAAATTAAAGTTAATACATGCAACTGTGGCTTACCCTATCCCCAAAATATGTATTTATACCTATATGTATTGCACTTAAGAATCATACATCAGGAACTACTATAGAGTTCTTCAATGGCCGTGCTGTGAAAATGCTTTTACTTTCCTGCAACCTGTTTTGCCTTTCAAAACAATTATATATAGGACTTAAAATTAATGGTGTGGTCAGCTTACAGCACCTCTTACTGGCATATCAGTGGAATGTGTATTCATACTGTAAACCTTAAACCTTTATTTTAAATGAAGAAAATGGATTCAGAGAAAGTGGGAGCCCCCAATTAATGTCTGTTAAAATGTTTTTAAAGAGTTTCACAGTATGTTCGCACTTTTCAGGTGTTTGGTTTGAACATTCAAGTTGTTCATTAAATATTCTTCAGGTCTTAGCACCTGTAGCTGGAAGGGCTGGGGTGGCGCTCCCATGTCCAGGGGCAAATCTTCCTTCACCTGCTAGTAAAGGGGCAAACACACCCATGCAGCGCCTTGAGATGCAATCTGTTTACGCTTGCCATGCTGCCGTCAGTTCTCACAAAGATGGTTTGTAATCCAGCAAGGATGATGCTGCACAAAGTGAATCCTATCTTGAGGCAGAGAGATACCCTGTTCACCCAGAGACCTTCGGCGCAAAGACATTCTACATCCTGGAGGAATGGAGAAGGCGATGGAACATGAGGAGCTCAATGCACGGTGCATGCGTTTCTGCGAGGCAAGGAAAGAGCTGCTGGGTGACACCTTTGGTGCTTACTCTGCCCCTGTGCCTGGGGCAGAACGTTAGTGGTAGCAGAACACAAGATTACCAAGACCAGAGTAGAACTACCTCCACAGCCCTGCCCCCTCCCGGAGTTCTTAAAGCTTGGAAAGGGTCTCACGCATGGAAGTAACTGCACAAGACCTCACGTTTCAAGAAAAATGGAAACGGGCAAAATAAAAATTCTATTCGGTTTTGAGCACTCAAAGAAATATATTTTCATTTGAATTCTGCACAGCAAGAAGAAGGAAGTGACACTGGTGGTGATGCATACTAAAGTATACAAAAAAGGGATGGATCGAATGTTTGAATTAACCTCAACCACTGGTAATTACTCAGGCCACATACCAGTGCACCATTATTTTGCACACCATGCCACCTCATTTTGGACCTGAGCATATGCAAATAAGTCTTGACCCTGCTCCAATGGAAACAGTTCATTCCCGAACTTACAGGACAGATTCTCCCAAAATCACAAAACTAGCAAACCGGGACTGGTTTTGCCCAAATTATGGCTCATAAACCATGTATAGCTTGATTCCAGTGTGTGCACTGGACCCACGTCTGGGCATACCTGTCCCACTTAGCGTGACATACTAAAGTATATAAAAAGGTGAGGGATGGAATGCTTTAATTGGTCGTGTGGCTGGCATTCGTGCGTTATCCATGGAAGTATACAGAAGAAGAATATATTAAACGAGAGAGGTGCATTAGCTCTCACAGCGCTATATGTTAACAGTAAATGTGGATGCAGTCCACTATCCTATTCACATGGGATAGAAAACTGAACCAGCGATATGAATTTTTAAAGTTTCAAATGATAATTGCACCAAAAAGCATTAGACGCCAACAGCAGTCATCTGGTTGAGAATGACTGGGACCTATGCAGTAATTAAGGCCTGACCATGATATAAAAACCAGGTTCATCTAAGTTGGAAGGTTTAGCCTCTGACTTAGTCTAGAAGATGAAAGACAGCAAGCTGTGGCCGAGAAAGGCTTCACAAGTACTGATGAAGCCGTTATCTTTTGGAGGGAAAGTGAAGAGCGGGAAAAATTCAAATTCACACCCAAGGAAGGTTACTCACTGGCCAGATACTTTTGCCGCCTTCGTTCAGGCTTAGGTCACTTTTTTTGAGCCCGGATTCCTCCAGCAGGGCAAGGCTTCAAGCTGTAGCCAAACAGTGCTCCACGTTGCCTTACTCCTTCTCCGTGACCTCCGGTAGAAATGGATTTGCTACAGCTTTTACAACCTGAATCTTTTGCCAGCACAACGACCCTTCGTTGGATTGACCTGGCAGGTTTGACCCAGTCCTCCAGAGATCTTTGGAGCTTAAAAGTTTCTAAGTTTCTCAGGATGTTAGGAGGAGTATGCTTTGATACAGTCATCTGTCCCAGGACCTCATGGACAGCCCTAGGGGGGTCAAGACCCACATCAGCAGAAGCCACCAGCAGGGTCAAGAGCAGGCTCAGTTGGAACTGGTCAGTTGGGCTCTTCAAGAAAAGGTGCTTCTAACAGTCTGTTGTGTCCCTGTAGCCATGCAGGACATCAACCAATTGACCCTTAGAGTCCATGTTTTTTTCCTGGGTACAAGTGGCAACAGGTCCAACCTCTCTGATCTCCTCCTATGTCTCACTAACAGGTGCAGTCTTTCTGACTTCCACAGGCCAGTAGGGCTCTGAAGGGGGTGCCCAGTGGTGCCACATTTATGCCTGGCACTAGCCTGTAGGTGGAGAAGACTCCTGGCCCCTCTTTAACCAACAGGAAAAAGGTTCCCTGGGGTAACTGTGAAATATTGGTTTGTAGGTTAAGGGGGTGTGTGAACCCTTCTCAAGCAACAGCCAGAATCCTCATCAGGGAGAACCACAACAGTCACTAGATGAACCTGTGCTCAGCTCTGGTACGTTGGCACAAGCAGTTAGGCTTAACTGAGAAGTGGAAACACAAAAAAAGGAAAATCCCAAACTG
This sequence comes from Calotriton arnoldi, assembly GCA_963921515.1. Lineage (NCBI taxonomy): Eukaryota > Metazoa > Chordata > Amphibia > Caudata > Salamandridae > Calotriton > Calotriton arnoldi. The sequence continues at coordinate 481,619 of CAWUFW010011537.1, read as the reverse complement.
AGTTAGCAAAACAATTTATCTTTTAATAAATAAAATGACACAAAAACCACAGAAATCGAATCTATAGATCCGGAGTTATGAAAGTTAAAAGTTGTAAGTAAAAATAGCACCAAGAAGCACAAATCACTGCAGTTATCTATTCGCACAGGACCAAGTCACAAGTTCATGCTGATCGCGATGAAACGCCTGGTACAGAACCGGGTTTGGTCGGCTGAGAAATATACCTTTGTGTATTTGGGGGTCGAGATACAAAGCCTTAAATCAAGATGCTTCCTGATGAATCGGTGCTGGTTGGTTGCCAATCAGAAGCTGCGATGTGAAGTCCGGCATTGCAGTGTGTCAGGCTGCATCGATGCCGAGGGCTCCATTGACCAGGATATGAGATGCGGAGTCTGCCGTCAAGATGTGTCGCGCTGTGGCAATGCTGTGTCGCCGATCAGGAGCTGCGATGCAAAGTCCAGCGTCGCAGTGTGTCGGGCTGCTTTGATGCTGAGGGATTCGTCGTCCAGGAGATGGGATGTGGAGTCCCGTGTCGAGATATATCGCACTGCATTTGTGAAGAATTTGCCAATCAGAACCTGTTTTTCAATCAGGACCGAATTTGCCAATCAGGTCTGGCGTTGTGCTGCATCGGGCTACGTTGGCTTTGATGGATATGTTGTGTCCCTATAGTTCACACAAGAGGCCAGAGGACTGGCCGTTGGAGTCATTTTGGAGAGTTCTGGGTTCAAGGGAGCAGGTTCACTTCTCCTTGAGGACAGCAGGCCTCAAGCAGTAGGAGAGCCTTCTGGAGAGCAATGTGATCCTTCTGAAGTCATCTGCAGGTCCAGGAGTATTCTGAAAATGTGTTCTGAGGGCCCAATACTCATGCCTGATGCTTGCCTTTGAAGTGGGGGTCTTCCTGGCTACACCTGATCCAGTTCTAACCAGTTCTCCTGTCCTTGTTGGGTTTGGCTCCCTTCTGTCAGGTAAAGCAACAACCATGCCAGGCTTGGCGTCAGGCCCACGTGTACAGGTGGTATCAGCCCTTTGGAGTGCAAGGGATGGCTGGCTACAGCATTTCCCCATCATCCTACCACGATGAACCTTCCCACCCACAGCCAAGTCCCCTGGGCTTCACTGTCTTGAAGAAATATACAAAACCCTGCCTAGCATAGCCAGTCACAGTCCTGTGACTCAGGATATTGGCAGAAAGGCACAGATGGTTAGGACAAGAAAATGGCAACTTTCAAAAAAGAGGCATTTTCAAAAGAGCAGGTGGATAGGTACAGCCCCTCATTTACCCGCTTACCTGAATCTGCCCTCCGGCTAGTCTATGGCTTTTGGACCCGGCTACTTCAGCTTGAGGTCCCCGCCTCGCTCCTTTATCTCGCTCTGATCTTCTGCTCTCTGTTCTCACCCCTTGTGCTCTTCTTCACTTTCTGTGCTCTGTTCTGCTATCTTGTGCTCCTTGGGCTTCCATGTGCTCTTTTTGTGCTCCTTTGTGTTATTTTGTGCTTTTTGTGCCCTTTTCGTTTTGTGTCCCTTTTGTACTTTTTCTACTCTTCTGTGTTTTTTACCCTTTTTTCTGCTCTTCTATGCTCTTTTGTGCCCTCTCTGTGCTCTTTTTGCGCCTTCTGTGCTCCTTTCTGCCTTTGTGTCTTTCAGTCACTTTGGCCATCTCACCTTGAGTCAGGATTTCTACCCCCTGTGGCACTCCCTGCAGCCCCCACACCCATCCTTTTCTTTTTCCCACCTTCTCCACCCCTTACATTTTCTTCTGCCACATTCTCAATCCTGCCTCTTCTTCCAGCGCTGTGTTAGGCCCACTTATTGCCCCTGCACTCTTCCCCCTTCCAGGACCTATTTAATGGCAGCGCCCTACTGCGCATAGATGAACCATAGATGATAGGGTTACCTATCCTGCACACGGTGTTCAATCTATGTATAACTGTTCAGAGAAACCAAGTTCCTCCAAATTCTCAAGCCGTTACATAATTAATGCCCTACTACGGACCCTCTTTACCTGTATCAAACCCTTCACATTCATCAAACCTACATTAATAAATGAAGTGGATATTAGCAGAAAAGTGGGTATTAGAAACAGTGTTTACTCTATGGAGAGAGTTTATTCTGTACCACACTGTTTGCAGACATTGAAACTCTTATGAGAAATACACAACAGAGTATCTATTAAGAACAGTGTACCCTCTATGCAAAACGTGTCTAAAGAGAGACTATTCACTTAAAATAACCAAGATCTGAAGGTGTTAAAGGACGTACTACCAGAAGCCTTCATACTGTGGTGAAAACTTTACAGATAACCCATCTTCTTCTGAAGCAAAACAAGTACATGTACATAGGTTAGTACTTGATGCACACAGCCTTCTATGTTATGGAGAAATTGACATGCTGAGGTGATTCTGTCTAATAACTAAGGGCTGCTTACAATGCTTAGGGATAGATTTATTAACTTGTCATGCAGTGCAGCGCAGCAAGTCACCTTGCTGCACTGCGTGACATTGAAAGGGCAGGAATGTGCCGTATTTAAGACAATACAGCACATTTCTGACTTTTCACCTGCGGTGGCGCCCTTTTGGCAGTCTAGTGCCAACTCATGAACCCTAGCACCATAGTGAAAGGGTGCCTCTGTTGCATGTAGGATTGTTTTTGTGCATGAAGGGGCCCCTTCCTGCACAAAAACAATCCTGAAAACATATTCCACTTTCTATGAGTACTGCAGAATGCAGCACATATAGAAAGAGGAAGTAACGAGGAGAAATAAGGAAAATGCTACTTACCCAGTATGCATCTGTTCTTGGCATGTAGCGCTGTAGATTCACATGCTTTGCATAGCCTGCCATCTAGTATTGGGTCCAGATGTTTGCACTTTGTTTTTCTTCGAAGAAGTCTTTTCCAGTCACGAGGTAGGTGACTCCTCCTTTCGGTGATAGTGCGCATGGGCATCGACTCCATTGTTAGATTGTTTTCCGGCAGAGGGTGGCAATAGAGTTAGTAAGAGTAGTAGAATAGAGATGTCCATGTGTATGTATCTAAGTAAGATATCAGTGCAACAGGTATAGGTACCCGGGGAGGCGGGTGGGCGCATGTGAATCTACAGCTCTACATGCCAAGAACAGATGCATACTGGGTAAGCAGCATTTTCCATTCGAGGCATGTGAGCTGTAGATCACATGCTTTGCATAGACTATATAGCAGTAATCTCCCAAAGCGGTGGCTAACCTGTAGCTGTTGCAGTGGTTTGAAAGAGTGTACGTAGAACTGCCTGGCCCACACTAGCTTGCTGTTTTGCTAAGACATCTACACAATAGTGTTTTGTGAATGTGTGAGGTGTAGACCATGTTGCAGCTTTGCAGATGTCATCTATGGGGATGTTTCCTAAGAAAGCCATAGAAGCGCCTAGTTTGCGAGGGGAGTGCGCTCTAGGGAGAATTGTTAATGTTTGTTTCGCTTTTGCATAGCATGTCTGAATGCATTTGACTAACCACCGTGCAATACCTGATTTTGAGATGAGATTGCTTTTATGAGGTGGAGCAAAAGCCACAAAGAGTTGTTTCATTTTACGGAAAGGTTTTGTCCTTTCTATGTAGTAGTGTAATGCTCTTTTAACGTCTAAGGTATGTAGAGCACGTTCTGCCACAGAATCTGGTTGAGGGAAGAACACAGGCAACTCAAAAGATTGGTTGATATATACGGCAGAAATCACCTTTGGTGAAAATTTAGGACTAGTCCGAAGAACCACTTTGTTTTGGTGTACTTGTAAAAATGGTTCTTGTATGGTTTGTGCCTGAAGCTCACCCACTCGCCTCAGTGATGTAATAGCTATGAGAAAAGCAACTTTCTAAGTGAGAAATTGCAGCTCACATTTGTGCACTGGCTCAAAGGGTGGACCCATTAGTCTGGTGAGGACAATATTGAGATTCCACACTGGGGCAGGTGGAAGTCTTGGGGGAATGACTCTTCTGAATCCTTCCATAAATACCTTAATAACAGGCACTCTGAAGAGAGACAGATGTTGTCTATTTTGAAGGTATGCAGCTATTGCAGCAAGATGTAAGTGTATGGATGTGTACGCTAAATTTGAATGCTGTAGATGCAGTAAATAGCAGATGATGCTTTGAACGGAAGCATCTAGCGGGTTGATTTGATTGTTATTACAATAAATCACAAACCGCTTACACTTTGCTTCATAGCAAGCCCTTGTGGTAGGACGTCTAGCCTCTTTGATAATGTTCATGCAGTCTGGCGGAAGATTGAGGTAGCCAAACTCTATGACTTCAGGTGCCAGATCGCAAGGTTGAGATGACCGGGATCTGGATGTCTTATCTCGCCACGGCTCTGCGTGAGGAGATTGGGTGTAAGATGTCGTTTTTGGTGATGGACTACTGAGAGCTCCAACAGGGTGGTGAACCACGGCTGACGGGCCCATGTGGGAGCAACTAGGATTAGTGTCAGGGACACCTGTTTGAGCTTCTGAACCACTAGTGGAATGAGTGGGAGAGGCGGAAAAGCGTAGGCAAATATCCCTTACCAATTCATCCATAGTGCATTGCCTATGGACAATGGGTGTGGATACCTGGATGCGAAGCTTGGGCATTTTGAGTTTTGGTGTGTGGCTAACAGATCAATGTCTGGGAAGCCCCACATCTGAAAGAACGGGAGGAGAACTTGAGGGTGGAGTTCCCACTCGTGGATCTGTTGTCTCTGTCTGCTGAGCAGATCCGCAATTTGATTGTCTACTCCTGGAAGGTGTTCTGCGAGGAGATACATTTAGTGCTGTATGGCCCACCTCCAGATGGTCTGTGCTAATTGTGACAGTTGGAGAGAGTGTGTCTCTCCGTGTTTCTGTATGTAAAACATTGCTGTCATGTTGTCTGTGCGTATCAGGACAGCTTTGCGTACCAGGTGAATTTGAAAGGCTTTGAGCGCTAGAAATATCACTAGAAGCTCTAGATGATTTATGTGAAGTTGCTTTTGATGCAGGCTCCACATGCCCTGAATTGTTTGAGTTTGTAGATGAGCTCCCCAACCAGTGAGCGATGCCTCTGCTGTTAGCACTGTCTGTGGAACCGGGTCGATGAAGGGCCGCCCTTTGGAAAGGTTTTGTGGATTCCACCACTGCAGAGAGCGATGAGTGCGGCTGTCCACCAACACTAGATCCGATAACTGACCTTGAGACTGATTCCATTGATGTGCTAAGCATTCCTGAAGGGGACGCATTTGAAGTCTTGCATAAGGCACTATTAGGATGCAAGACGCCATCATTCCTAGTAACTGCATGAACACTCGAGCTGGCAATGAGTTTGAAGCTGGAACTGGGAAAGTAGAGTTTGAATGTTGCGGACTCTGGCCAGATTGAGATAGGCCAGAGCTTTTTGTGTATCTATAGTGGCTCCCGAGTACGCTTGCGTGTTGGAGGGTTGGAGATGGGACTTGGATAGATTCACTGAGAATCCAAGATCGTGGCGCAGATGCACTGTTTTGCGAGTATGTCGTAGACAGTTTGCTTGCAAGCTTGCTTTTATGAGCCAGTCGTCTAAGTATGGGAAAACGTGAATGTGTTGTCTTCGTAGATGAGCTGCGACTACTGCCAGGCATTTGGTGAAAACCCTGGAAGCAGTATTGACTCCGAATGGGAGTACTTTGAATTGGTAATGTAGCTCCACTACCACAAACCTGAGGTATTTGCGGTGAGCGGGGTGTATTGGGATGTGGACGTAGGCGCCCTTTAAATCTAAAGTTGACTGAAAGTCGCCTTGCTGAAGGAGCAGGAGTACTTGTTGGAGTGTCAGCATATGAAAGTGATCCGATTGGATGTATAGATTCAGGTCTCAGAGGTCCAGTATAGGTCTGAGAGAGCCGTCTTTTATGGGAATTAAGAAGTATAGGGAGTATACACCTGTCCCTTGATATTGTAATGGGACTGATTCTATAGCTCCCTTTTGCAACAGAGAGAGAACTTCTTGTTTGAGAAGGTTGAGATGTTCTTGTGACATTGAGTGTGATCTTGGAGGAATGTTTGGGGGAGTTTTTGTAAGTTCCAGGCAATAACCATATTGGATCATTTGTAAAACCCATCTGTCTGAGCTGATTGTATTCCAGACGGGTAGAAATTGGGAGAGACGTCCCCCGACAGGAGTGGAATGATTGGGGGTAGGGGAAGGAAGTCACTGTTTGGTGTTTGCAGGGGAAGTGCGTGTTGAGTTGCCTCTGCCTCTTCCCTTGCAGTTGTTCCCTCTAAATCCTCCTCTAAAGTAACCTCTTGACGAGGGCGATTGATTATTGCCCTTGTAAGAGGAGCGGGGATTCTCTGATGAAGTGTTTTTGGAGCCACCCCTGTAAAAGGAGTGATAAAAGGATCCACGATTGGAAGGGAGTTGCAAAGCCCCCATGGATTTCGCGACCTCAATATCTTTTTTCATCTTCTCTAAAGAAGTGTCCACTGTAGGGTCGAATAGGTGCTCTTTATCAAAGGGTTGGTTCAGAATAGATGCTTGGACCTCGGGTTTGAACCCGGAAATTCTGAGCCAAGTATGTCTTCGTAGCAACACACTGTGTTGACTGCGCAGGCTGCTGTGTCTGCTGCGTCTAAGGCGCCACTAATAGAAGTATTGGTAATAAATTTCCCCTCCTGAATTAGGTCATTGGCTTTGGTTTTGTGCTCGTCCGGTAAAAACTGCATTAATTTTTCTAGCTCATCATAATGAGCTCTGTCGTAGCGAGCTAAGAGAGCTTGTGCATTTGCAATTCGCCAGTGATTGGCTGCTTGCGATGCTATTCTTTTGCCAGAGGCATCAATTAATTTTGACTCCTTATCAAGAGGAGGGGCATCTCCTGTAGTTTGCTCTTTTGCTCTTTTGCGATTGTTGGAGACTACAATGGAGTCTAATGGAAGTTGACCCCTGATGTAAGTGGGGTCAGTAGGTGCTGGCTTGTAGTTTTTCTCAATTCTGCGCTTAATAATTCTTACCTGCACAGGGTCTTTAAAAATCTCGTCAGTGTGTTTAAGCAGTCCCCTTAAGCATAGGTAGTGTCTGTGTTGATCTCTGAGAGGAACTTAAGGTCTCAAATAGAAAATACTCTTCAAGAGCCTCTTTATGTAATTCCACCCCATGGTATTGAGCAGCCCTTTTAAGTAGCTCTATATACCCTATATTGTCATCAGGTGGTGAGGGTTTGGAACGGTATAGATCCGGATCGTTGTCTGTGAGCGGATCTGTATTTTAGTCCTCCCAGGGGTCATTAGTGTCCTGTGGCCTATCTTCATCCCCCAACCCCTTCATCTTGTGTATCAGGTGATTGAGGTTGTGGGGAATTTGTGGGTTTGATGAGCAAATTTGGGTCAATGGGTGAAGGAGTTGTAATGGGAGGAGGAGAAGGGTTAGTACCCACATTCTTGCGTTTTAAAGGAATGTGGTAGTCCTCTTGTAAGTCCATTTTCCTTTTCTCTGGCAGTTTCACATGAATATGTCCAGTATCTGGATGGATATCCAGTTCTTTTTGTTTCGGATCCATGTTTGCAGGCGGAACGTCGAAACGAGGCTCTTTAGATGGAACAGTCGTTTTCCCTTTGGGCGCCGTACTTTTCGGCGTCAAAAGTTTCGGCACCGAAGATTTACTCTTCGATAGCAAGGGAATGGCCACAACGACGTGCGTCGATTCCGAAGGTTTCGGTTCGGCATTGACATGGGGCCGACTCGATCCTGAGCCAAAAGGCTTTGATTTGTGTTTCGGTGCCGGGCCGGAGGGCGGGGCGTCTGAAACTTTTTCTCGGTGCGGACCTTGGCCCGAGGGGAGAGGAGGGACTGGAGCCTTTTTCTTCGACGAATGTTGGGGCAGGGGGGTGTCTGCACTAACGGTACGCTGACCCGGTGTCACTTGCTCTTGTTCTTCCATGTCGGAGTCGGCTTCGGACACGGATATGTGTTCCCCCTCTTCTTTGGCTTCTTGTGCGTGGAATTCTTCCTGGTCGGAATCTTCACCGAAGAAAGCCTGTGTGGAGCCGCTTTGTTGGCACATTTCGTGACGTTGAGCCCGACAGTCACGGAGCATCTTCTTGGATCGAAACGATCGGCACGCGTCGCAGTCTTGTTCGTCGTGTTCCGGGGATAGACAGAGATTGCAAGTCGGTGCGTGGAAACTTAGCGTGACACCAGGGGCAGAATTTGAATGGAGTCCGTTCCATCGACTGCTAGCGAGCCTGACGTGGGTAGGCCCAACCCGAGAAACGGTGTCAAACCGGACCGCCGCAATTCACATCTGAACCCGATGGCGGGAAAAAACAATCTAACAATGGAGCCGATGCCCATGCGCACTATCACCGAAAGGAGGAGTCACCTACCTTGTGACTAGAAAAGACTTCTTCGAAGAAAAACTAACTGCAAACATCTGGACCCAACACTAGATAGCAGGCTATGCAAAGCATGTGATCTACAGCTCACATGCCTCAAACAGATACTTCTCATTAAGTTTCTCCTGGGAAGGCATATCTTTTTAGCACATTTCCAGGTTTACCAATTCTGGTAAATCTTGGATTGCATCAAAATCCATGCAACGACCATAGAACGCCTTCCCAGGGCAGAGTAAGGCAACTTAGTGATTTTCACTGTGTTACTTTACTCCAGATTTATGGAGCCATGTAAAGTGGCCTTGCGTCGCTACGTAAATCTCACTTCAGGTTTGCGTCACTCTTGGCGGGGCGCAAGAGCGATGTAAAACAGCCCAGATATGCCCCTTAGTATGTAGTACATAGAATCTTTACCCAGTTGGAAAAAAATTCTCCAGATGCCGAAAAACTTGTGCAGAACGTACTGAATACAAGTTGTTACTCTTGAATACAAAGATTTATAACGAGTTCAATACCTATACACACCTCTGATGCAGTAGGAGCACAGGTGTTTTGTAAACACACCGAATAGCTGGACACCGGCTGTGCAAAATTAGGTAGAAAAGTAATATGGTATTTACCTGCCACTATGTAAACTATAAAACAATAAACATACATACAATCCTTGGATGAAGTCATGAATGATATAAATTATGTCATAGGACATGCCATGAGAGATATCATATGCAGTTTATGGGATGGATATATATATATATATATTACCTACTGGCAGACGGTAGTTATAGTTGGGACCTAGTTTTCATAGGAAAAGCGTTTTTTGACTTGCTTATTACTTTGGTGTAGTTTGGCGAATCTTCACGAAATTTTCACCCCAAAAGTACCCTCCTAATTCTAGTTGTGAATGGAAATTTTTGGTGAGATCTGTCAAGCAGGATCTGAGAAAAAAGGGGGAGGGGGGGTCAAAAAGTAAGTTTCCTACGTTTCCAAATTTTAGACACGGTTACAGCCTGAACCGCGGAATGGAATTGCACCAAATTTAGCAGAGAGCTAACTCTTGGTCCAGAAAGAGCCTTTTTTGTTATTTGGTGTAAATCCGTTCAGTAGTTTTGAAGATTTTGAAGGAAAACCAAGACGTGGGCCCTCTGCAAATCTTATCGATCTCGTGCAGAGGAACCAGGAAACTATAACTCATGGCCTAAGGTAACTATAACTCGCGGCCCCACCATGCATCCTTTTTATATCAATAATTTTACTGCAAAAGTTGCAGTGATATTATTTTTTGATGGAAGATGTCAACAGTGATGTAATATGTGGGGTAATCAGCAGTGAATGGGGTGTGCGCGTGTTATAGTTAACTTAGGGCATGAGTTATAGTTTCTTGAGATAAGCATTACTGTAACTGTTGAATTTCTATGGTTTTGTGCGTGTAATATCTGAAGCTTACTGTAACGTCCCTGAAAACTTTGTTTTTTTCAGTAAATTTCTACGTTTTAAAAAATTGTATTTCCTAACTATAACGTCCCTGTAACCTCTGGTTGTTTCAGTGAATTTCTATGTTTTTTTAACTAGTTGTCGTGTATGCAGAGTGGTGGAGAAAGGGGGAAAGCCCACCAATTAGCTCTCAACAATCTCACTGTCTGGGACTTACTGGTGGTAACAGAAAGAGTTCCAGGCCCCCAAGGACCCTCAACATTCAAGGGGACACCTCATCCCCCAACCAGAAATGAGCCAGGAGGCGTGTTTGCAGAGTGGTGGAGAAAGGGGGCGTAGCCTCCAATAACCTCTCAGCAATCCTGCTATGTGGGACTTACTGGAGGTCACAGGAGCTCTTGTTGGCCCCCCAGGACCCTCAGCAGCCAAGGGGACTTCATTTCCCAACCAACAGTGTGACAGGAGGCACATTTTCAGAGTAATGAAGAAAGTGGGCGGGGCCTCTGGCGACTTGGCAGTCTTTTGGTTATTTTTCATGTATTCAGGAGGAGGCCATGTGGCCCCCCTCCTGGGCCGCCTTTGGCCCTGGGGAACCCATCCCTCGGGGCCTGGCCTCTAGTGTGGGTGTTCTGGTCCCACCCAGGGCACCTACTTTCTAGTGTTGGGGACCGCGGGGGGAGCCTCAAGGCCCCCATGGTCCCTGCCAGCTTCCCACCTCCTGCGGGAGTCGGCACTGCTTTGACACAGAAGAAGCTGCTAACAGGCAGCTCTCTCTGTGGCACAGCAATTGGCTCTGCTTTGAGCAAGCATGAGCAAAATGCTCTCGCTTGCTGAAAGCGGAGCACTGTTTGCTAATGCTTGGCGGGAGAGGAAAAGCTCCAGCAAAGCCATAGCAAACAGCTATGTCCCAGGGGTGGGCACCCCAGGACATAGCAGGAGCTGGCCCTGGAGGGGGGCCCCCACTCCATTGCAGGTCACAGCCCTGGGAAGGTGGTGGTCCCTGAGGCTGCAGGGGACACCCCGCTTTCATTATAACCATTCGCCCTGGGCATTATTATCATCATTATTATCATTACCATTTGCCCCGCATTAGTAGTATATTTAGGCAAAGGGAGGTGGCAGTCCATGGGGCTGCTTGGGTCCACCCCCACCCCCCGCATTTATGTCAAATTTCAACTCGGGGAGGTGGCGGTCCCTGGGCAGCGGGGAGCCTCACGGGCCTCCCGCCTTAATACAACATTTGCCCTGAGGAAGTGGCTGTCCCCAGGGCACAGGGGTTGCCCAGGGCAACCCCCGCATAAATTGTGAAGAATACCCCAGGGAGGTGGTCGTCCCCGGGGCTGCGGGGAGGCCATACGGGCCTCCTCTGTGCTAATTTTACAAATAGCCCCTGCATCATTTTATTGTTTGCCTTGGGGAGGTCACCGGGGCACGGGGGTGACGCATGGGCACCCCCGCATAATTAATAAACACTGCACTGGGATTTGGCCCACCCAGGGTCTTCATGAAAAAGACACGAGGGAGCCTGTGTGTCTTTTATAAAATGATGCGTGGGTCCACCCACAAATTCGCGGCAAAATACAAATAATACTTTTAACCCCCGGCAGGGTCCCTGTGGGACCCCCACACCATATCTGGGGGGGGGTCAGGGTATTCCTACTGTGCCCCCTTTTCTTTATCTTTTACTTTTTTTGTGGTACTCAGCTTCAAGCTGAGTCCCAAGACAGCTGCCAACACTTCCTGGTTGAAGTGTTGGCAGCCATTCAAATATCAGTAGGATCCGCGAGTCCGCTGCCAGGACTTGCGTCCCCAGATATCTATATTTTTTAAACTTAAATATCTCTGAAACTACTGGATGGATTTACACCAAATCACAAAAAGTACGCTTTGTGGACCAACATCTAGCATTCTGCCACATTTGGTGTAATTCCGTTCAGCGGTTCAGGCTGTAGTCATGTTCAAAAATCACCATAGACATAATATGGGGAAAACGCATTTTGGGACCCACCTTTTTTCTCAGCCCCCGCCTGACGGATCACCCCGAAAATTTCAACACAGCAGCTGAACCAAAAAGGGAAAGTTTTTGTTAAATTTAGTGAAGATTCGTCAAACGGAGTGGCGCCAAAGTTATTGGCAAAAAACGCTTTCCTATGGAAACTTTGGTCCTAACTATAACTACCTATCGTCAGTAGTTTATATATATATATATATATATATATATATAAATATATATATATATAAATAGTCCTTCACTCCTTGCATCCATAAATCTGTCACAGTGTCTCCAGCGGGAAAGAAAAGTAGGTGGCACAGGATTGTCTGTCACCAGCAATCTTTTTAATTTCTTGAATTTCCATAAGGAGCAAGAAAAAACAAATATTGTCGGGCCAGGCCCTCTCTGCTGGTGAAGTGGGCCAGGCTGCAGGATCACCCCCAATTTTTTGCCTTCACTCTATTTTTGCTGAAATTTGTTTTTGTTTGCCTTAGGACTCTACACTTTACCCTGTTAACCAGTGTTAAAGTGCTTATCCTCTCTCCCTTAAACATGGCAAGATAGATTTACACCTATTTGGCTTAATTTACTTTTAAGTTCACTGTAGAGTGGTATACCATATACCCAGGGAATGTAAATTAAATACTACTAGTGGCCTGCAGCACCTATTATGACACCCACGTAAGTAACCCCTTAAAATATGCTGCAGGCCTACCATTGCAGCCAGAATGCAGTTTTAAACTGCTAATTTAACTTGCCAATATAACCCCCTTGCCAAGCCTTAAACTCCCCCTTTATTGCATATATGTCACCCGTCCGGTATGTCCTAGGTATCCCACAGAGCAGGGTGCATTGAAATTAAAGGGCTGGACATGTACATTTAAGTTTTACATGTCCTGGTGGTGAAAAACTCAAAAATTAGTTTTTCACTACCGTGAGGCCTAACCGTCCCATATGATAACATATAACTGACTGTTTGACTTTGTTTAATCCTCCCAGGCAGCCACACAATAGAGGGATTAGCTGTGCCTGGATGAGCCAGCAAACAGCAGGATCGGGGTGGGGCGGGGCTGAACACAGCCCCACTTGCAAATGAATAGCCTGTGCTCTGCCTTCACACAAAGGACTGGTCACCCCTGCATTGCTCATGCAGCCAGCCTGGAGCCATAGCAGGTGAATCCAAAAAATACAAGCACTTCAAAGTGAATTCTCTAAAAACTTCTCCTACTTCAAAGGAGGCGCCGTGTATAAAAAGGGGACCTTCAGACCGCTCTTCAGTCACTTTCTGGACCTGCGGAGCACTCTCAGCCTGCTGTTGTGGCCTACTGTGTACTATAGAAGAGTGATTTGCTGCACCAGGAGGGACTCCTTTGCTGCCTAGAGCCTGCCTTGAACCCACAGAGGCCTGCCTTGCTGCTTGAGCCCTGCTTCATCGCCTGAAACCAGAAATAGCATAGTGACCCAGGGGCTAATTTGCTGGTTTCCTGTCCAGAGCCTCAGGGACAGAAAAGTCTCAGACCATCTTGAACTTGCACCTGGACCCAGCCTGAGTGAGTCCTAACCGTCAAGTGGAGCCTATCCAGTCCAGGACACTTTGTGGTGGTACTAAAGGTGTCCAGATTGCCAAAATCCAAAATTAGGGACTTAAAAGATTTTTGCCTAAAAACTGCTCTGAGAACCGAGAGAAAACAGGGACCAATTTGCTCAGGTATCCAAATAAGGTGCATCCTTCGCTGCAGCTCCTGTTACGTTCTCCTCCAGGGCAGCAAATCCTGTTCAGCGGTCCTTCGCAAAAGGAGTATCAGGCGTCCCGGAACTCTCTTCAGCTACAGCCTCCTGCCTCGTCCCACTGGAGATTTTCGACTTTCAAAAAAACAAACAATTCTAAACATAGAAATCTTCACCGCTACTTCATTCAGCGGCTCCCTGACAAAGACACTTACTCATCGGACACTGCCTGCAGCCTTGCCCCGCTGATGTTTACCCACTAAGAACATTTTCTTCAGAATTTCTTTTAAGGGAACGAGCTCCCTGTGAACATCAGACGATCCCCGACCCTGCACATGTTCAGGAAGGACCTCAAGACCTGGCTCTTCGACTGATCCGGAGCCCCCCCCCCCAGCGCCTTGAGACCCTCACAGGTGAGTAGCGCGCTATACAAACCCCTGATTGATTGATTGAAGTCTGCAGGTAAGCGTCGACTGGGCCCAATCCACTGTTTGCATCTGACCCGCGCTCCATCACGGTCAGCGATATTTTTGACTTTGACCCAGCAATTAGATGTCCACGGTGGCACTTTGATCTTTTATGCACTAATTTTTACCTTTAACTTTAAATTTCCATAACTCTGGTTCTACTAATTGGATTTTTGTCATTTTGTTGTTAAATGATTTATTGAAATATACTTTATTTTTCTAAATTGGTTTGGGGGTTTTCTTGTGTTGTGTTTCACTTTATTACTGTTTGTGTGCTGCATACATTCTTTACACATTGCCTCTAAGTTAAGACTGATTGCTTTTGTGCCAAGCTAACAGAGGGTTAAGCACAGGTTAATTTAGTGGTTCACCCCGACAGAGATTGTGGCTGTTGCTTTAACCGGGGTCATCATCAAGACCGAAATGATTAGGTACACCTAGAAATACAAAATTCGAAGAATAGAATTTGTACCCAGAATAAATTAAAATCACTCTGTGGGCCGAGAAGAACTTTATGAGAAGCCTTACATACTAGTCAGAGTCCATACCATTAAATTTAGGTTTATAAGGCCCGAGTAAGTACTTTTATACAGAACCTGCAAGAAAAAAGGAGAGTACTCAGGGTGCAATCAGGTAACATAGGGGCACAATGACATGTTTAATGGAAAAAAGATATGTGAATACTCACTCCACTGTTAAACAAAATAAACAAAAACACTCCAAGTGACCAAGGAATGCATAGTTGCAGTAATAACCATGCCCAATAAATTTGTAACATATCCGCCTTTAATAGAAAATGATGAGCCCAACATTGCCAGGATGGCACTCGGTGTTGGTAGGTAAAGCATAATTCATCAACCAGCGTGGACAAGTAAATACAACCACACCAAGCCAGCAATGTAACCATCACTGTCCTGGTCAGGGAGAAGAAGATGGGGGGTCCTCCTGACAACAGGTAAAGCAGTACCCGGTATCGATCCACAAAAGCTAAAAGAAGGAAAAGAGTATTTAAAATAATTGTTGATGACAACATAAAATGATCAATTAACAAAAAGAGAGGTCATTACTGGAAAAAAAAATATCTGGAATAAAAATTAAAAAATAGTATAACTAGTCGAAAGAGGACCGCCAATCGCGCTTACAGAAAACAAATCTCAATATGAAAACAGCATTAAAAACCGAATTAAAAGTGACTACAGATGAAGAAAAATTAAAATAAACTATCTGGGCCGCCTTTGTTTAAAAGGAAGCCTGGGCACAGGAACAAATGCATGACTGAGAATTTAAAAATAAAAGAATGGGAGGGGGCCAGGCCACATTGTAATAGTTTCTCATTGTGGTGCCAGAGTGTCAACCAATCTGGCATCGTAAGGATCATCAGTATCAAACCACAGACTATATAGAAATTGATCACAAGAAAGCTTAGCAAATAATACAGAGAAAGGTTACACACATGGGTTGGCTCAAGCAAGATGAAAAGTGGCTGTCCCATCGACAATGCATATGTATGTTGGGGGAGTAAGTTTTCATCATGTGTGAGCCAGCAATCAGTGCTAACCCTGATCGCTGTCCAACAGCATCCAAGCTATACCTCACTGACGAGGCCTAATAAAGCTAAACCGCTCCGGGGCTGCTTGTGGACCCATGTGCAGGGTGCCTCGCCAGGCAGCTGGGGATTGACTGTTTCCATGAGGAGCAGGGTCAGTACTGATTTGCATAAGGCAGGCCTCTGTCTAGAGTGGAATGGTGGGCAAAAAACGACTGGTTGGGAGTGGTAGGCAGCAGGTACGCTATCTGCAAGCATTCCTCCCATTGCCTTTAGTGTGCTTTCAGGACAATATCAACCTAGTCATAGTAGTGTTCTGATACAGTAGAGACAGTAATCATGGTTGCATTGCTGTTTGTTCTAATTGTAGCCTTCAAAGCAATGTGCCCGATAAGTACCTTCATACAAGGAACTGTTGTTACATAAGTGTGACCTCATTGATATCAGAGCTGAGGAGTGGGGGCATGGGAGAAGGAAGAAGAGAGGGTGGTTAGGAGAAACTATGACACGGAATACGCAGGTTTAATGATGATTTCCAACTGTTGCCTCATCGCACTCGACCGTTTAGTAACTGGACAATAGACGAATGGCATTCAATCGTGTTTACTATGCCTAGTCAATTCGGTTTGCTTTTCTGTGAATGATTCTTTTCTTAGGCCCACTTATCGTCAATGTACACTCTAGCTATCATTCCAGTAAGGCAAAGACATGAAAAGACTGCATGTTACGAATTGTTAATGATATTTGCAAAAATAAGAAAATGCTATCCGTAGAAGAAGCAAATTACTGAAGGGGAGAGAAAGGAGGCAAATGAGATGCAAGAGTACTCCCTTGCTACTACGAGTATAAATAACAATAAATAAATCCCTAATTACCGCTGATGTTGTGGGCAAGGGATCCCCTGATAAAGGCCAAAAATCAGAAGGAAGCACTCTTAAAGTTCTGTCACTGGAGCAACTTTACATTTGTTTTATCTCCATTGAATTTCAGGGAATTTGCAAGCAGCCAAGATGAACAGTCCCTCAGACAGCTAAGGAGAATGGTCAATGGATCAGATGTAGTGTGATCAATGGATACGATCAATTACTTTCCATCCGCATAGTTTGTGATTTTTACTCCATGAGATGTATTTAACAGCATTAGGTGGGTGTAAATATAGACTGAACAACATTGGTCCCAGGGAAGAACCTTGTGGGGCACAAGTCCTCAGTTTTTTAAAGTTTACTAGAACTAAAGGGGCAACTCAGTAACCCAGGGACCTGAGCCAGACAATTATTAACAATAAAGTGGTCCCTATGGGACTTTTTATTTCACTGCACCGTCACCATTTAGGAACACCTTGTTTCTAGAAAAGTATGAATACTACATTATACTGTCAAAATGTATTTGTATATTCTGAAATGGGAAATGTATAAATAAATGCACCAAACGCATAACTGAAACTCACTTATTTGAGAGGTTTTTTTCTATCCCTGGTGTAATACTACTGCTATGGAAGTCAAGGGCTACACTTCCCCCATAGGGACTACTCAGCTTTTTGAAGGCAGACTGAAAAGGTGGAAGCAGTATCGCCTGGTGCTGATCATACAACTAAGACTTACAACACTTTCGTGTTTTCCCTTTTGATACCCACCTCCGCCAGGTTTGGGATCAATATATCATGGAAAACTTTATCGAACGCTTCAATTACGATTTCACTGAAATAATGTGTCATCTCACAACATCCTTTTTCTGATTTCCTCGAAGTATATCAGGCAATACCTAGGAATCAATGGAAGGGACTTCTTTAATTTTTTAGAATTCCCTAAACTAACTTAAAATGTCAGATTATTTTTAAGTTTAATTCTTCCTGGCTCTATTGCCACCACTCAAGTCAAGCAAAACAGTTCAAAGCTTTTTTCTTCCCAAAGTCTTCTTGACAACCTGTTCTTTCTTAGTTAATCCCAATGTAACAATGTCCTAAAATACCAATTGATGCTACTGGCAATTGCACAAGCATGATTTGGTTTGTGGAAAAGAAATGGTGTAAAAACAGATTTTTAATATTCCTCATGAGTTTATCAACCTCCAACAAAGGCACAAATGGTGTCTGGCATCTCAGTTCGACCTTGCACTACACAAATGCACAGAATCATGGCAAGTGTGACCCCTACCTTTACCTCTCCAGGATGCGAGCGACTAAGGTGTGACATGTGGAATTCTCGAGATGTAAGCTTGAAAAGCATGGTGACTGGTTCATGCTCAGAACATATTGCTGTCACATTAGATGCAGAAGAAACAAATGTTAACAAATCTCACAAGACCTTTCGAACCAGGCGTGTTTCTGCTGGAAACCCCGCCCACTTGCAGTTCTCCGCACTGTGATGGTGGTCCCTGACAAGGACAGAAGTCGCTGCTTTAGTCATTACCTGCTGGCTTAGGTGACCCTGGATTCCACACATTGCTTCTGCCAAGGCTGAGTACTTTTTGGTTTCACCAGGGATTCGGAACTCTGTAGAATCTATGACCCTGGAAAGAAGCAAAAACGACAAACTGCGGTCAGTTCACTGGAGGCGTTTGTCATAGGGATTTGCATACAACGCGCATAAGAAAAGTGCAGACAGAGACAAAATTTTAAAGTTTGAGAGAAAGTTGGGCACTAAAAGAAGAAAAGGAAAAGTGATTCACAAAGTATAATGAGAGGTAAGGAGTTGAACTAATAGAGAACAACTCACAAATTAAAAGAAAATTAGGAAACCCATTTACGAGTGGTAAGTACAGATGACAATCAAAAGCAGAGCAAATGCCAGAGATTCGTCCAGGAACGATGGGTAAGTGACCCGCAGAAAGTGGGTTAGTCTAAAATAGACAAGTGTCAGTACCTGAAAGGATTGATGTCAGTGGTATTAGGAATGTTGGGGTGCCAAACGGACTTCCCAGATGATCTGTGTGTAATGTGGAATAGTAGATACCAGATGCTCCTCTATGCACAAGGCCCATATGGTCTGGTCTGAGAGAATGATTCCAGGATTCCACATCACTACCTTTTACTAATGTGTAAACAAAGCTGGGGTGACAGAGTTCTGAGAAATGTTCAGTCTCTTGGCTTCAATATATGCTCGACCTTTTGCCCAACTTCCGTAGTGACAGTTTTACATTTGTTTACATCTATATACATTTTCCTGTGTTATTTTATTTCATGTTAAGTGCGTAAAGGGGTAAGAGGCAGAATGTATTAAAGAAGCTTTGAAAACCTCTTGAGAGGAATTTCCTGTCCAAGTTCCAAGCCCTGCTTCCTCCAGCTCCACAATCCAGAACAGAACCCACACATATCACAGCCCAGGGGGCATCACAGCAGCTCTCGGGCACTGGTCATAGATAGCAAAGCTCCCTGGTAGGGTGACCACAAGTTACGGATTTCCCCAGACAGTCCCGGGGTTCAGAGGACTGTCCTGATGCTTTTCTTCATTTCCAATACATATCCCGGCATTTGGATTCCGTTACTTGTCTTACGCATTTCAGAGCATTTAAAAGCAGGTGCTGAGACGGGTCTCGGCCGGGCTCTCCGTTTTTGCCCTCAGAGTAAAGAAAAATCTTAACTCTGCAGCAGTACCAATGCTTTAAGTGGGCCGTTACTGCCCGGTACGGAGTACCTGCACTTTTTCATTTTGAGAAGGAGAGTACCGGCACTTCTCAAGAGAGACGTAATACTTTTAATTGGAGACTACCTGCACTTCTATTTTTCCATTTCAAGCACTGAGCAGTACCACCGCTCAAAGCCTTTGATGCAACTTCAGAGATTCGTTTTAGTTCTTTTAGTCTTATTTCAGAACTGAAGAATCTTCAATGTTTTTTACAACAAAGCCATAGTCGTTGCTTATTTATTTATTTTTATATAGCGCTAACTAGACCCGGAGGTATCAGAGCGCTTTACATGAGAAGCAGTTACATTACATACGGACGCATTAATTTTTGTTCGGCACGGGCAGATTAAGTGATTTGCCCAGAATCACAGAATGTTGAGCGTCCCTGCCGAGACTCGAACCCGGTTCCCCAGCTCCGAGGTCGACCGCCCTAGCCGTCAGGCCACATTCTCTCCCCTTTAAATTTATATTATGCAGCTAACAACCATTGACAAAGTCAATAGTGCTGGCTTGTTGTCGGTGTGCTCCTCCATCTTTGAACCTCTCTCCCTCTCCTCGCAGCTTTGACCGGTTCCCGTCTGTTGCTATCCCTGCACCTCAGCACAGCTCATGGCCCACCGCCTCACCTGGCTCCCGCTGGGACATGTTTGCCTTCAGTGATATATTTATGTTCACAGCGGCCGGTGCTGAATACAAGACAGAAAGTGACTGCGCGACCACCTCCATCGAACGCCGGGATCTCACTGCGCATGCCCAGAAAACAAGAGACTGCTTACAGGGGCATGCGCACAGAGCGCAGCTGCCATGGTACTACTGCGCATGCCCAGACAATAAACCGCACGCAAAGACAATGCCAGCAGTGCGCTGCCGCCGTCGTACTTCGGCGCTTGTCCAGAACACACTACTTTTAGAGCGCGGTCGTCATCGTGCTACTGCGCATGCCTAGAAGACGAGCCACCACTCATGAGAACATGCTGACGAGGTGTGGACATTCTTTATGAGTAGAATATGTAATTCTGTACAAAGCAGCAGTACATAAACAGGACCAATGACATACATTATATGCATTGCTAAAGACAACACCTCTAACCTGCACAAACAATAAACGTTCTAGAACTAACGATTACAATTAATAAGATAGATCTATCTTTCTTCAGGTACTAAAGCGCATTCATAAAAGTTCATAAAATGCGTTCTAATTTCTTTACAGACCCATTAGTTATTATCTTTAAATATGAGTCTTTCATTCGTTATAGCCATAAATTGGGTTAGTATCCCTATAAAAGCATTTGATTGTGTCTTAAAACAAGTTTGAATTGCCTCCTTTACGGTGCGCAAAGATCACTTCCTGAAAGAAGGGAGTAGGTACTTGCTGTGAATATTACCAGTCCTGCCAAGTGTCACGCACCAGGCGTGACGCTAACGCATTTCAGTGTGGTGTTCCGCATCACCGCACTGAAATGCATTTGTCACGCATTTGCGCACTCTGCCTGACGCGCTTAAAGTTGGCTAATAAACCAGGGTGCAGAGCTGCTAGCGCGCGTTGCGGCTGTGGTGGTGCGGCTCTGATCTGTGGGGGGGGGGCTGCCCTAGTGAAGTCGTGCGTTATTACTGGCTCGCCTCTGGCGCCCCTATGATTACCTCAGGCCGGAACAAGGAAGCAGGAAGTGAGGCTCCCGCCACGGCCGGAGTGAGAAGCCGTGCAGAGCGGGCTGCCTGGGGCGGTGGACGAGTCTCGACTCTCTCTGACTCGCGACTCCTCGCAGTGTCACTCATCCAGAATGATCACCATGATAGCAGCGCCGCATTCGAGACTCCTGTGCTGGCTGCATAATAATTCATCGGGCGCGCAGCTGCGCGGCAGCGTGTGTGCGGGGACAGTAGTGGCGCTGCACACCAGTGCTGCAGCACAGGCATCATGTCGTGCGGTGGCGGGCGCCGGCGGCCGACGAGAGGCAGGAGGCCGAGGCGCACGCAGAACAAACTCACAACTCTGAGTAAGTACTTAAGTACTAGTTCTACGCTCGTCGACTGGAGACTGTGTGTCTTGACTTTAATTTCCAGACTGAGAGGCACAGTGACAGTCAGCCTGCTCTCAGTCTGGTGTGGTGGTCATCACGTCGTCGCTCAGCTGCCAGGCAGTCTGTGTGAGACTGTGAGTCGTGTGTGTGACTGTATGTCGTCGGCGGGCCGCGGCCGGGTTAGGTAAAACCACCTTTTGTCGCGCCGCGCCACGGGTCATGATATAAGATAATGAGAGAGTGAATGGCAGGTCAGCAGTCGTGCAGTGAAGTCTGAATACTGATACACTGAGCAAAACAAAAATACCAAATTCAAAATCCCTGACAGTGACACCAGAACTGGACTCCCGAGCACTTTCGAAAATGAGAACTGTGTGTTGTTAAATGCAGGCTTTGTGCGCATCAGACAGTGTAAAAAGTACAGTGATATCTATCACAAACGCACAGCCTTTCAGAAAGTATTATCAAACACGTGCAGGTATGTAGGACTGACTACACATTGCATGATTTTTGCTCGCGAGAAAGTGTCACTCATAGTCACTGAAATGTCACTCATAATTTCACTGAAATTATGAAAATGTCACACATGGCAATCTGAAACCTTGGCAGCTATGTATTACTCAACCCAGGACAGAGACAGATAATTGTGATTCAAAGATTCCTTGCACTAATTACAAAGTCTACAATTTGGGGTGCTGGAGGTAGAATTCCAGAGGCCTACAAACTCTTTCAGATTAATACAGTACACAGACTTAACATTTTTTGTTTTGTTGGTGACTCTAAATTAGAATCAATGTACTGATGATTTGGCTGGAAATAAGAATTCCATGAGAAGATCAGAGTGTATTGTGAAGCTTTTAGTAAATCTCTTAGCAGTGGTGGCTGGTTACATTTGAAAGTGGTGATGCATAAAAGTTTGGTATGACATTTATGTAGTGAGCGACGCAAACAAGGTTAATGGACAAACGTGAGGTCCAGGCTGGGTCCTCCTCCAGAGAAAAAATAAAAAAAGTTTGGCAAACGGTGCATTTTAAAGCAAATTAATTTAGTGACAAAGCAAGGCTTATAAAGCAGTGGAAACGTATAGCCTTGAAATATTAAACACATTAAAAACTGCCCTATATCTCACTGCATTAACATTGCTGCCAAGGTTTCAGATTGCTCTGTGTGATATTTTCATAATTTCAGGGTAATTATGAGTGACATTTAAATGGCTATGACTGACACATTCTCGCGAGCAAAATAAAGCAATGAAGACAGGGGAACCTATAAATGTCAGAAATTACACCCATTTGAGCAACAAGAAACTCTAAGAAGATATTAAAACATCTGTGAAGCACCAGAAATGGAAGGGCATTAACCTAGTGCCCTTGTAATGGGTGGGGGGTAAAGTGTGTTCTACCTATTCACTGTGCTTCGCCTTGATCTGTTTTTTTTCCTTTTTGCATTTCAGTACGATTAATGACAACAAACATCACAATGCAAGGAAAATTCCAAGCCTGGGTGAAACACTCATACCTGACAATGAACATATAGTGTTCTTTCGTGCACCGTTTCTCCCACAACAGACATCCGATGAAGTAAGTATATTTTATTGGAGGGCTGCACGTCATTTCTGGGTACCACTGTTAGCTTTAAAAACCGAGCTGTTAATTAAAACAGGCATGTCAAACCACCGGATCTCATACCTCTGCTGAGGGCTGAAATAGCTTGGTGAGGGCACGTGCTGCAGAGGGCTGTGTGCAAACAGTAGGCAACCTATCCGAATACAGCGGAAGCTTTCACCTGTTAACTACAGCGCACGGACAGTGAAGCGCTTAGGCACACTTACTTAATTTTGCAGCGAGGGCAGCCGGTGAGAGCAGCTGCCATACCGTACACTTGACGGGCTGGCCAGTGTCATAGGTCGCCTCTGTGCCAGTGAGGCTTGGTCGCCTCAGCTACTAGCTGCAGCTCTCTGGGCAGCTGAGCTGTGAACGATTAACCACCACTCTGCCGCCACAGCAGTGATCCGTCAGCCGCCACCCGCGATGGCCCACCACCGTGCCTGGGCCCAGCTGTGTCGTTGTTGCAGCGGAATTCATCATTACCGAGGCAAGCTGAGCTCATGATTGCATGAAGCAGCAAAAAGAAACTATCAGATTTCAACTACTGCACCTCCCACCCGCCTATAAACTGTGAGTCTCAGACAAATTCACACTCCTGACCAGTATGCCGTGCCACACATGATTGAAGTGTTACATTATTGCACTTTAGCTCAGCCAGCCCCCAAGCCACGCATTGCGTGTTACCTGCCACTCTCCAGTTTTCACCAATCATGTTTTACCACTAATCAGCCAGCACTCTTGGCTACTTGACAGCTGAGCTGAGGCGGTATATATGCTTGCCAATGCATTTCAGTGCGGTGATGTGGACCACCACACTGAAATGCATTAGTCTAACGCCTGATGCATGGTACTTGGCAGGGCTGCATTAATATGTTCAACAGTTACTGTAATATGCAAATTGTACAACGCATCAGCTTCAGCCTTTTAAAGTGTGTGCTTGCCTAGTGTCTTGCACTGAATGCAGCAACAACTTTGAAGAAAATGCTCTAACCAGGCTTCGGAAAGGACCCAAAGCTGCTGACTACAATCAGCCATATAGAAATATGTGAAGACAGGCCTTTAAGTGGGATGAAAAATATGGGGGCTCTCTAAAAGGGAACATGTAAAATAAATTTCTGTGATTCCCATAGTGTGCTACCCGACTGGTATGTTGGTTTCTCTCTGAGATGTAATTGCATCCATATATATAACACAACAACTGACCTACACCTAAAACCTGGCAGTACGATTGGCTTTGTCAATGGCTGTCAGCTTAGTGCCAATATCGGCAACACTCCTCAGTTCTCATACCGTGACATACATAAATAAACCACACAACACCTTTTTAGTGGAGAAATTTGCTGCAGGTTTATTTGCATAACCAATATGCCAACATGGTGGGTTATCTTACGGGCGATCCCAGGGCAGGCCAGCCCCTATGCCGCCTGCCCGCCTGATGAGCCAAATTGCACCGTGGCCGTCGCCAATCGGTGGTTACCAATTATTGGGAGAGGCCACCCCTCCCATCAGTGGACCGCCAGTCCACTCCCTTACTCACGCCCCCAACAGGTGGGCGGAGCGTTCCAGGCAGCCCCGGTTGCTCAGACCCACAACCGCCCGTAGGACTAACGGGGCACCTTAGTTCTTCCAGGGGACACACTAAGACATCCCTGGGTATCCTTGGCTTAGCACCCTTGTTGTGCTGCTGCAATACAGTACCCTTCTGTACCTTGCAGACTCTGGATCGCCCTGTAACTCCTCCTGCAACACAAAACAATAAGTTAGATTCTTCCCCTCCCCGTACTACCCATTGGCCGTCCGCAGGGTAAGCTGTAGGGTGGGAAACAGCGAGACGGGCAGCGGTCAAGAGACCGTACAGTGGGCGGGGGAAGGCTTTTGTACCCCTGTCCCCCTCCCACGGCCGGAAGTGACGTGGCCAGCAGACCCCCTGGTCCCTAGCCCAGGGAGCCTAGTCCGCAGACTTCTGTGCCTTCCTGTGGCACTAAGGCGGCCGCCCTGTTGGAGGGTCCCCTACGTGGCCCCCCGGGCAGCCTTGGCATAGTGCCAATATCGGCAACACTCCTCAGTTCTCATACCATGACATACATAAATAAACCACACAACATCTTTTTAGTGGAGAAATTTGCTGCAGGTTTATTTGCATAACCAATATGCCAACATGGTGGGTTATCTTACGGGCGATCCCAGGGCAGGCCAGCCCCTATGCCGCCTGATGAGCCAAATTGCACCGTGGCCGTCGCCAATCGGTGGTTACCAATTATTGGGAGAGGCCACCCCTCCCATCAGTGGACCGCCAGTCCACTCCCTTACTCACGCCCCCCAACAGGTGGGCGGAGCGTTCCAGGCAGCCCCCGGTTGCTCAGACCCACAACCGCCCGTAGGACTAACGGGGCACCTTAGTTCTTCCAGGGGACACACTAAGACATCCCTGGGTATCCTTGGCTTAGCACCCTTGTTGTGCTGCTGCAATACAGTACCCTTCTGTACCTTGCAGACTCTGGATCGCCCTGTAACTCCTCCACAGCTCTGGGTATGGCCACCGTCACCACCAGGGCGCCCCCACCAAGGCAGATATTCCTACCTACAGCCTGTTGCTTCCAAGGCCTCCCCAAGGTCCAGCAAAAATAAGTCCATGCCTACCCTTGAGAGGTTAACCCCATCCACTTCCCAGCATCCAGTAGACTTGGCATGAAGTAAGCCATGCCTGATGAAGCCAAATCCCCTTTGTTCCGTGAATTTACGCATGGCGCTGTTCACTCTCCTACGTGATATCTCAATGGCGTCTCCAGATCGGGCTCCTTGCCAAACTGGGCGAGGTAAAATTTCGGACCACCACAGTTCACATGCCCCCAGCTGATTACTCAACTGACACATGATGTCCCTCATGTCTTGGAGCAGTCCTCTCCTCCCCAGAGTCGTCAGGTCATTCCCTCCCAAGTGTATGACCAGAATAGGAGGTGGACCGATCCCTCCCCCAAGTCTCTGCTGCAGCTTCCTCATCAGCTCGTTCCAGCGCATATCCGGGTAACCTAGCCACGTTATCTCTGTGGCGGAGAAGCCATGCCGCCACTTTCTTATCTCAGCCCACCGTGCCACTCTAACGATGCTTGAATGGCCAATTACCCAGACCTTGGTTCCTGGTAAATAAAGAGATGTTGTGTTTGAAAACCATACTTATTGTAACGTTTATATTCTAATAGTCTACAATTGCACAACAAAACCACATCACTGCAACATCATTTGGCAATCCGGGCCAAAACCGTACACCTTTAAACACCTGACTGTCGGTTGCAACATAGTACCTAAGAGTCCTCTCGCCATATCCTTCCGCTCAAGGCCTTATATATCGTTTGTAGCATTGCGACTCCCAGCGCCCTACCTGCTTAATTCGCTCTGGCGGCATCCCTGATAGGAAGGCTGTGGTTGCCGCCCCAATCCTGAAGGAGTGGCTGCTGAATCTCTTGTCTCCCCCTGTCTGTCCTGACAATTGCAAGCATGCCTGCATGATGTGGTCTACTTGAAACTTTGTAACCGGAGACCCGTCCTCATGCACCAGGAAGTACCCCGCAATCCCCGGGCGGAGGGCCAAATAAGCCTTGCCCAAGAGCAAAGGGCAATACCTAGCGTCCCCCAGCCCCTGTAACAGGACTACTCTCCCTTCTCCTGCCTGATCAGTTTTAGACTGTCTCACCACTATCCTGAGACATGATGTGCTAATGGTAACGTCCTTGATATTCAAAGCCACCCCCAAGGTGTCCTGCTTGGATCGCGCCACTAGCTCCCCAATCCTAAAGGCCCCGAAAAAGGCCAGCGCAAAACTAGCAGAGAATAGTATTGCCTCATACCCCGAGCGGGTGGCCCTGGGCATGCTGTCCAGCATCCCTTGTAGGATCTTGTAACTGATGGGAGACCTGTTGTCAGGGGATCGAGGTTCACTCCTTGCCCATCCCTTAAGTGCAGCCCTGATTACAAAGGATTTGGTCGGGTCAGATAGTCCTCTCAACCTGGCGTGATGACTGATGGCTGACAAATGACCCGAGATCCAGGGGTGGGATTTCCCACCATCCTTGGCCCACAAGATAAACTTTTGCACTCTGAGCTCCAGAGAAGACCCCGCATCCTCCCACGCTCCCATAGTGGCACAAAATTTTTCCAGACAAGTCCTATAGCGCTTCACCGTCCTTGGTGCCAGAGACAGCTCACCTAAACTCCTCATCCGCTGTTCCACTTCAGTAGAAGCCACAGGTGTTGTGGGAAAGGGGTCATCTCCTCTCTCGCTCTCGGCCACGCCTCGCGGAAACGGCGCCCCTGAAAACGAGAGAGAGCGTCAGCAGCCACATTCTGCACCCCTTGAATGTGGCGAGCCCTGCAGTCCACATTGTTTTTCAGGCATGCCCTCACTAGCTCTCTCAACAGGCACAATACCATGGGGCAGCTTGCTGAGTGTGAGTTGATTGCTTGGACAACCGCTAGGTTGTCGGACCAGAACAGGACCCTCTTCGCTGTCAGCACCCCCGGCCAAAGGTGGAGAGCTATTACTATGGGGAAGAGTTCCAACACAGTGATCTTGGAAGTGATCTTTCTCTTCTGCCAAGAGTTAGGCCACCTCTCAGCACACCACTCCCTGTCCAGGATAACCCCGAACCCTTCCCTTCCAGACGCATCTGTGAACAGTGACAATTCTGCGCTGTTAGCCCAGGGTGCGCGCCAGATGACAGACCCATTAAAGTTGTCCAAAAAGTCAGCCCACATTAGCAGATCCTCTCTCATGCCTCTGCTCAATTTCACCATGTGGTGCTTCTTTCTGACCGAAGCAGTGGCTCTGGCCAGCCTGCGCGCAAAGACCCTCCCTGCGGGAATGACCCTGGCAGCAAAGTTGAGTTTCCCAAGGAGGCTCTGCACGAAGGCCAGCGGGGCCTTGTCCTTCCCCACGGCCAGCCGAATCTGCTGTCCCAGGTCCCGAACCTTATCTGGAGGCAGCCTGGATTCACCCAGCACAGTGTCCAGTTCAATCTCTAGGAACGTAAGCACTTGCGCAGGCCCCTCCGTCTTCCTCGGTGCTAGGGGGACCCCCAGGTGATTCGCAAGGGTCTGAAAGTCAGAGAGTGCCGCCTTGCATTCCTGCGTGCCATCCCGCCCAATGAAGAGGAAGTCATCCAAATAATGGGAAACCCCTTCCACCCCAAAGGTTTCCTGTAACGCCCATTGCAAGAAGGAACTGAAAGCCTCAAAGAAAGCACAGGAGACTGCGCACCCCATGGGCATGCATTTGTCAAAAAAGTACCAGCCATCTAGCCTGAAACCCAGCAGGTGTTGGCTGCTCCGGTGCACTGGTAGCAAGCGGAACGCCGATTCAATGTCTGCCTTCGCTAACCAGGCCCCCTTGCCTGCCCTCCTGACTAAGTCCAGAGCCACATCTAGAGTACAGTATGACACTGAGCAAGTTCCCTCCTGAAGCCCATGGTTGACCGAGTCCCCTTCCGGGTATGAAAGGTGATGAATGAGTCTGTAGGCCCCAGGCTCCTTCTTTGGTACCACCCCCAGTGGGGAAACTACAAAGTTGTGCAGTGGGGGCTCCCTGAAGGGCCCTGCTACCCTACCTAGCTCCAGTTCCTTCTTGACTTTGGCCTGCACTACTGAAGGAAGGTCCCTGGCTGACCTGAGGTTGTCTGCCTCCCTGCAAGACAGGGGGCCCACATAAGGGATCACGAAACCTTCAGAGAACCCTCCCAACAATAAAGCCCCGTCCCCCTTGTTAGGGTACCGTCTGAGAAGGGGGAGGATGTTGGACAGGATGATTGGTGACGGCCCTTTCTGTGCGAGGGGAGCTGGCAAGCAGGGGAATGCCAGGGGTGCACTACACTTGGGTGGAATGACAAGTACGGTTGAGGCGCTGCGCGGGGGGTCATGTGCTGGAGGGATTGATCTTTCTGCTTCCGTCAGTGCTGCCTCAATTGTCCTGTTTACTGTCAGCAGACGGTTTCTTATCCTGCTTGGCCTGGCATGAGGTCGCAGGATGTCGGCCACCGCATTTGCTGCAAGCATGCTGGAACCTACACTTGATCCCCCATGAGCATGCCCCTGCGTTATAGAGATTGCATGTTCCAGGAGACACCCTCCTAAACCCCCCTCTTTGGCCCCCCCTACGCGCCCCTCGAAAGGACTGCTTGAAAGCCCTAGTGCTAGTCCGGGAGTACTCTGAACCTGGGTGAGCCACCCCCTGCGCCTTAGGCTGCGTCACTGTGTTCTGCGCCCCGCGGGACCCCATATGGTCCATCCACAACTGGACCTCCTTTTGGTCCCACCCCATCTCCGGGCATACTGCCATCTTTTTCCTAAATTCGCGGTCATAGTTCACCCACCCTGACCCACCCCACTTTTGTGCTTCTGTGTGGATCAGCCTTTAATATTGCACCAGCGCCTGCCCTTGTTCTGGGAATTTTTCCAAGATCACAGACTGGAAAATGGAGAAGGCCGATAGCCAGTTATCGATGGACTTCTCCGGCCATGCCTGGATCCTGACTTTCTTGTCCTCATCTTTCCCCCCAACCCTCCGGGCGTCCTGGCCATGCTGGCCAAGCAGGAGCAGGGAAAAAATGTCTAGAAATTCACGCCTCCATATGAATTCCTTAACAGCAAGAGGCACCTCCCAGGACAAGAAGCTGCTGCCTTAAAAGAGAGGCGCGTGAGTGACCGGCATGTGCCCTGATTGCGCCACCGGGGGGTGCACTGTAAGGGCAATAGCTGCTGCGACCGGCTGGATTGCTGTGGAATGCGCAACTAGGGGAGCGCTGGGTGCGGCCTGAGTGGAGATAGCCGCTGCCCCCGCTATTGGAAGCCCCACCACCTCGCCGTGTTGCACTCCGCTAGTCCCTGCTGTAGGTGCCGTACCCAGGAGAGTCGGAGTCTGGTTACCTAGTCCAAGGACACCAACCGTCCCAGCGGCTCCCGTACCATTGTAAGTTCCTGTTAAACCAGGCCCTGTCTGAGCTCCTAATCCGAGTTCCCCCACAGGGGGGGACAACTGATGCACTTGGGTGAGGCTCCCTTGGAGGGCCCACACATTCGCTGCCGCTGCTACCCCTCCATCCCCATTGTTCACAGGGATGGCCCCAACCATCGC
The DNA here is from genome assembly GCA_963921515.1 of Calotriton arnoldi. Lineage (NCBI taxonomy): Eukaryota > Metazoa > Chordata > Amphibia > Caudata > Salamandridae > Calotriton > Calotriton arnoldi. The sequence continues at coordinate 451,733 of CAWUFW010011537.1, read as the reverse complement.
GCTAGCCCCGGCGAGACCAGCTCTGACCTCTGCCATGAAGCCCTTTAAAGTGTCAGTGAGCTTACCCAAGCCCTCATTAGTTGCGAAGGTCCCTTGGGGCGTGCCGCCGGCCGGGGGGAGGCTAGTCCCTGTGTCACGGGCGGGGGAACGGGCAGCGAGGCACTTCGGGTAGTAGCCACTGCCCGACTCTTAGGTGGCGGCGGGTCTGCCGGGAAATCTTTGACTGTTGCCCTGCGTGTCCGCTTGGACTGGGAGGGGCCTGCCTCTTCGCTAGGCTCCTGGTCTGTGATCGAACCCCCACAGATGACACCAGAATCCACCGGGTTGCTAGCCTTCAATAGTTCAGCGGCCCAAGCCAATCCCTTGGTCTTGGCCAGTTCCACGATGGCTGCTAGCTGTGCGTCTTGGGAAGTGCCTTGCTGGGTTTCCTCCACTTGGGACGTCAACGTGAAAAGCGACGGGGATCCCTGGCTATCCATAATATCCTGATGTGGCCGACTCAACCTGGAAGAAAAAACAGCTGTGAGCTACAACCCTGACCAAAGAGATCAGGCACTCCCAAGATCCTCCTATTGTCCCTTCTGTGACGCACAAAGCTGCGCCTGTACTTACTCTACTGGTTATGAGCTAACATGCTGAAAGGGGTGACGGTCGCTGGGTGCCTCCACGGGTACTGTGGTGGAGATGAAGCAGAGGTTAGGTTAGCTTACCCCCCAACCGTGGTCTTGCACCCTTCCCTTCACACGCCCCATTTCCTCCTAATGTCCCTTATGCATACCCACCTAGCGTCTGTACTTACTCTCCTGAATGTGGACAATCGTGCTCAATAGGAAGCAGCTCGGTGAGTACCTCAGCGAAATCTGAATTGTTCGCCGTCAGTGCGGGTGGGGGGGGGGGGTGGATAAACCGGCAATCCGAGTGGCAGTTCCGGTCCTGACCTGCTTGGGAGAAAACAATCATGAAGAACGTTCAACCGACTGGTCACCCACTGCCTGCCCCCAGGTAGGTACCAAGCCCGTGCTAAAATTCCCCTTTCCCTGCACCCTGTCGGCTGGGGCACCTTCTACAACATATGTTGCTTGGTGCACCTCCCCTCGTGTCCTTGCTTACCACGGCAACCCTGTTGCGAAAGCGGACCGCGTGCCGCCTGAAGATTTGCTGCCGAGCGTGAAACCTCCGTTTGACCCTGAAAAACAAAACATAATTTCATACCAATTCGACCCCACCACAGTGCTGTGCCTAGCATGGTGAACAGGCCAACGTGTACAATGCTGTTTTTGTCTTTGCATCCAGAACTATGACGCCCGTAACCTCGTACCTACAAGAAATCTTACAGTAATGTTCTACATAGTACATCCAAATGAAAACCCTTTCAATGTCAGGCGACCGTGTTTGTATTTTCTGCCTTTACATTCCCAAGCTATCGGGTCATTCTATAGTGTTTTTCTTCACTACACACCCCGTGTAAGTCATCACCTCTGCCGAACACCTGGCGCGTACCATCTGCACACCCCGCTACGGATCAGCTTCCTGATTGTGGCACACCCAAACATATGTTATAATGCGACCCAAGGTAATTTCTTAGGCGTTGTAATGCTGTGTGGCACGAGAGCCAAGCCGCAGATACCGCTAGCAGCTGAGTGGAAGAGCCTCTGCGGGCAGCGCTGGAATGCCCTTAAAACTGCGTGTAATTGTAGGACCTGGCCCACCGTTGGCTCCGCCAAAATCACGCACCCACGTGGCCTGAAGCAACTCCTGCAGTATAAAACAGAGTACCACAAGACACCTTAGTATTCCATTGTATCTCCACATGCCATCTGTACCTTAAAGCATCGCACTTTGTCCCATACTGCGCTCCGTACTTTAACTCTATGCTTCTGGTGGCCATGTGCCATGTTCCCATCTCCCGACTCCAGCCCGCCCGCTCCTTACACCACCAGAGCATCTCACACTTCTTCCATATCCAGCTCGTATCTCTAGGCACTGTTCTCAGCACTTTAATGCTATCCTCTTCGCACCGTCTCATTTCCGCCACAGATATTTATAACCCTATGATGCCTCCTATTATTATACATGCTAAAAAATGTTAAGCCTTTGCAATATTATGAATATGTATTTATATATCTATGTCACTTTCAAGAACTCCTTGTAAGTCTCTTTCTCCAATAGCTCCATGTTCTTTTGCCATTATAGGACTCGGGGAGTTATTCCCTGTTCTGAGTTTATTTTTAAAATGTTTTATAAGGGGCAGGGTAGGGATACCCTGCTCCCCTAGGCCCTGTAGGGAGAACCCCACGGGGCCAAAATAATAATAATTAAAAAAAAAGCTTAGATCCAGTGGGACTCTTGTCGGATCTGGGCAGGTAAAACAAAATTAAGTGGCAGCCGGGCCCACTGTGAAAAACCTAAGGGGAGTGGGGCATGTGGCATCCTCCCCACGCCTCATCGAGGCCCTGAGGACCCCCTTCCCAGGGCTGAGTTTTAAAAATAAGGGTGGGGGCGCATTGACCCCCTCCCTTGCCTGAATACGGCCCCAGGTAACCCATCCCCATTGCATTAAAATAAAATAAAAAGGAGGCGGGTGTGCAGCTCCCCTCCCGGCGCCTCAGTGAACTCCATCTACTGGGGCCAACATACAGGAGGAGGACAGGGCTCCCCTTCTTGAGCCACCAATGAGCACCGAGGACCCCATTCTCCAGAGCTGACAAGTATGTGGACGTGGGCACAGGGCCCCCCTTTCACGAGCTTTAAAAGGCCCTGGAGACCCCATCCCCTGGAGTCGGCTCATACACTGGCTCCCATAGGAGCCCACCCCCAGAACACTGTGGTTTCACTGCCATGCTTTAGCCTGGTATAACCAGACTTTTGTTTCCCTGTCAGTGTTCTTGCAGGCAACGAAACTCAGATTGCTCCCACCGAGCTGGAGCAAGCAGAAACAGCTGCTCCCATTTGGCAGGAGCAATGCCAGCTACTGTAGCACCCAGGATGGGTGCATATAGGGAGCAGCTGGGCCCACAGGGTTCCTGAGGCACCCCCTCTGGTCCCGAATGTGCTGTTTTGATGGGTGCCCCGGGTGGGTGCTGGGGCACCTACCAAGAATTAAATAAGGCCCCAGTGGGTGGGGTCCCTGATGCCCATAGTTGCTTGGGGAGGAGGGGATGCGCGCAGGAAAGCAAAGGTTAAAGTGACATTATAGTTTATATTTCAATGAGACTTCACATTTTAAACTCAAAACCACTGAAATTCACCATTTATTGCTTTCTATATTAACAGTAACTCGTGCCCTAAGGTAATCATCGCGCACCCTCACCATTCCCCACCAATTACTCCACATATTACATCCCTCATGAAATGTTCTATAAAGGATTGATAATGTTTAAGAGGCGCAGACAGTGGTGTTGGGTAGGAGAACTTCATTAAGATAGGAGGAACAACCCCTGGACAGTTCCTCACAACAGCAACTGTCTCCTACTCTTCCCCGCTTCCAGAACCTCTGGAACCATGACTAGAATGTATAAGCAGTTGCTAGGACACAACACATCTTCCTTCCAATAACAACAACAAAAAAACAAAGAATAAGCATTGGATAAAATTAAGGTAAACAATTTCATATAACATAAAGCAAGGAAATTACACTATATACATGGAATACAAGCATTCATTAATTGTGCTATAGGACTTCCCCGACACGTCACATATTTTCCAAAGCAAAGATAAGTTGCAACATGTTAATGACATACGTAATCCGCTACCCACTGCAACAGACATGTCATGACGGTTGGGTACTGTCTCCTTATTGCACATAGCATTCCCCACCTTTTCCTGGTCACCACCCAACTTTTCCAACCACATATCTCGTTCCACGGCATTGCACATAGTGACACTGCGGATATTCCATTTTTTACCATCAGATAACCACACATTGTTGCAAGCAGTCATGGTGACACATTTGGGCACTGACCATTTTGACAATCCCCTTTTTTGAACACCCATGGTGTTCTTACCCAATCTCCAACTGCAAACACTCGTCTTCCTTTTTTAGGTCGAGCATTCGAGACCTCTTGTATATACTTTAGTACATACTTAATATATACTTTATGTGTATGTACTTTGTGGGCTCTAGAGATCAACCCTAGGACTTGTCTGCTTCCGCTTAGGGACTTTTTTTCTGTTCAACTGCCTCTATTTAACTGTCTTGATAGAAAACGACCAGCAGAGATCAGTAAAATACCAGAATTGCTTTCTGCTGAGAGACTTTCTTTTTTAATTTTTCTGGCAACTGCCTCTATTTAACTTTCTTGATAGAAAACGACCAGCAGAGGTCAGTAAAATACCAGAATCACTTTAGCATTCTCTAGATTCCTGTCCATAGAAATTGTCTTCCACTAGCACCCGTAGACGATAATATTTTTCCCAAATCTTGTATTTTCAGTGATATGACCACCGAAGGCCATGATTTTATATTAAAAACAGAGCTTTGGACTATACCATTTCCCGCTGAAAGGCAATATTTCTCGCCATATGTTTCCATCCCTGGTGTCTCACGCAGTTTGGTGCTTACTTTCCCTCCATGTTAAAGAACAGTAGATGTTTTAGCACCCAGGCTAATGTGCTGCATAGCTAAATACATATAAGGTCCCAAAGGCGAGACCAATTGCATTGCAAATGCTTGTTTAATTTGTCATTGTGTCTGCACACATATTTGTCCTGGTGATTTTTGACCTTGCATACTAAGTTCCTTCTATGTACCTTCTGTGAACAACTCTTAAGCATCCATGCATGGGAAACTCTTGTTCCTGGTTGCCTGCCCTTAAGGAGTATAAACGGAGTCTCCTTCGTGACAGAATGGGAAGTGGTGCGGTAACTCCAAAACATTTCTTTTACTGCTTCCTTACAATCCCCACCACTAGTCTCAGTCAATTGAACACATTCCTTCAAAACAATGTTAAATCTCTCTCCTAACCGTTTTCCCTTGGGTTATAAACCGCAGTAGTGTGGTGGGAAATGCCCATTTTGGACAGATAAGATTTAAATTCTTCTGCTACAAATTGGGGCCCATTGTCCGTAACTAATGTGTTTGGACAACCCTCCCTGTGGAAAATTTGATCACAAAACTCAATTATGTTTGCTGCTTTAATTTCTCCAGAAAATGCCACCTCTGGCCATTTTGAATAATAATCAATTAAAACCAAGGCAAATTTATTTGTAATACCTTTGGCATAAAAAGGCCCACATATATCCATGGCCACCCTTTCCCATGGTTTGCTTGCAAAATTGGTGGGAACAATAGGAGATTCTTCTACACGGTGAGACTAGTCGCTACACATGCAATCTACGCAGCCCCGTACATGTTCTTCCACATCCCTGTCCATCCCGGGCCACCAAAAGGTCTCTCTAGCTTTCCTCTTCATACCGGATATACCACTATGCCCTTCATGCAGTAATTTTAAGAGTCTGGAACGTAACCCTTCTGGCACCACCAACCTACCATTTCTGCGCACTATTCCTTCCTCAACCGAAAGTTCTGTTCAAACTGTCCAGATCTCTCCAAATTTTTTCTTGAGCACAAAACCGGATCTTGAAGGATTGGATAATTCGACCATTAGGTCTTTAATGGGAGTATCTTCTTCCACAGCTGATTTCCACTCTTCAACAGAAATGGCACCCTCGCATGACTCAGACACGCTCGCCACTACACAGTCATCATTAGAATCTTCTTCTTCATCTCCACAAAGTAGGGGCAAACGTGATAAACAGTCTGCGTTAACATTGCGAATACCCGGAACATAATTCAGGGAGAAATTACACCCTTGGAGTCTGTACAGCCATTTTGCAAGCCTGGGAGTTGCTTTTGCGGCTCCCTTGGTAATGAACAAGTCTATGAGTGGTTTGTGATCTGACCTGATCTCAAAATGGGTTCCCCAGATATGCGTTTTAAAATAGTTCACGCCCCACCAGAATGCTTAGAGCTTCCTTTTCTATGACAGAGTAAGTGGCCTCCGCCCTCTTAAGGGTGCGGGATGCGAAAGCCACTTCTCATTCTTGTCCTAGATGTTTTTGCATGAGTACAGCCCCCAAACCGTATGCACTAGCCTCCACAACAATCATACTATGATCTGACGGATTAAATGGTTTTAACGCCACTGCCTTCACAATTTGTTTTTTTATAGTAAGAAACGCCTCCTGACATTCATCAGTCCATTCAAACTTGTTGCCTTTTTTCATCAGTACCCTTGGAACATGTCATACACAAAAAGGAACATAAGAGGGAATTAAACAATCAGGTTGCCCTCCACTCATTAAATCATAAAATATAAAACCTGATTATACAAGAACACCAAACCTTTTCAAAGATACCCGGGGCTGCTTAACAATATCTCTGCCCAAAGGCTGGCTTCATAAAGAATGCCAGTCACATCCGGATCTGAGTGTTAAATTTTAACTGTTTGTCAATCCCCCAAATGGCAATTCCTCTTGTGAGTGCGATCAAGAAGAAAAAATATGTGAAAGGTCAGAAAGTACCTCACGTAAGCATCACCAGGGGAGCTGCTGGTTTGTACTCACCAGTTGCTCACGCTTTTATCATTGGTGACTTTCATGACCGTGAACAAAGAAAAATAGTATCCTAATTTTTAGAATTGAAGAAAAGGAAAGAGCAAGAAATAACATTCGCAAAAATGCACAGTAAGTGCTTGTGTCATTCTATGCCAACTGGACCCCGTAGTGAGAAAAGAGAAAGAAAAAATGCTTCTCCAAGCTAAAATGAGTTGTGACTCACTCGCAAATATACATACTTTATTGAATGCCGTGAGCACATTTTCTCTACTACATACACCTTGCTGGTTGCTTCTTTACCCTTGTGTGATAAAATACAATTGAAGAAACATAACAGTAACCAACTGGCTCAATGTCAGGGGAATTCAATTTATAACCACCCACCTTCTCCCATGTACTCTTATCAATAATGAATGGAGAGCAAGAGTCTGCCCAGACTGTTATTTTGGTACCATTGATTCCTAAATCACACTTGGGTGGATTGTATCCTTCACCGATGTCACTGACAGCATTATCGAAAATAACCATTACTTCAACTTCTCCCTCATCAGCAGAATTCTCATCCTCATAGCATTCTCTTATCACATGTACAGAACGCTTCCAATTTTCAGAAGATGAAGAACCAGCTTTACACATGCGTGCAAAATGACCTATCTTTTTGCATTCATAGCATTTGTCCTTGATGGCAACACATTTATGTGAGTCTGCAGTGTGTCTTATGCTACCACATCTGTAACAATCTCGGTTGTGTTTAGGCAAGCTGGTTTTCATGCTATTTTCCTTTTTCTTAGATGGATTTTTTTCTACAACACAAACCTTAGCAGCATCAGATTTCTCCTTCTCTTGGTCAGTGCTCAATTCCTTAACATATCTGGAAGTGTTTTCTAAGCGTCTAGCTACTTCTATGGTTTTCTGTAGAGACGGATCCTTCATGTCCAACAACCTATCCTGAATTTTAATATTATTTGTCCTGTTTTTAAATTTATCCCTTATAATCTCCTCCTGTAAGTCTCTGAATCTACTTGTAGACGCAAAGGTTCTTAATACGGAAATGTACTGTTCCACTGACTCCCCAGGTAATTGTGACCTAGAGAAAAATGTGTACCTCTCTACCACTATACTGACTTTCTTACTATAGTTTTCCTCCAAGGCTTTCACTACTTATTTGTCGATTGGTACTTCTTCGTCACATTGCACCTCTTCACCTTCACCACTTTCCCCACCATCCCCAACACCTGCTTTATCACCAAGATTAATGGAATTTACTCTTGTGGTGATGGGTAATGTTTTCAGCACCTTTCTGCCTTCTACCCCCAGATTATACTTCAATCAATCAATCAATCAATCAATCAGGGGTTTATAAAGCGCGCTACTCACCCGGGAGGGTCTCAAGGCACTACGGGGGTGGGGGAGGGTACAGCTCCGGATCAGTCGAAAAGCCAGGCCTTGAGGTTCTTCCTGAAGGTGTGCAGAGAGGGGAGCGTCTGATGTTGACTGGGAGATCGTTCCAGGTCTTTGCTGCGACGTAGGAGAAGGCTCTTCCGCCTGCTCTGGTTCTGCGGATGCGTGCGGTCTCTGCCAGGGCGAGGTTGGCGGAGCGGAGGTTCCTTTTGGGTACATGGAAGGAGACTCTTTCGTTGAGGTATTTGGGTCCAATGTTGTGGAGGGATTTGTAGGCGTGGGTGAGTAGCTTGAAGGTTACTCTCTTCTCGATGGGGAGCCAGCGGAGGTCTCATAGGTGCGGGGTCATGTGCTCGTGTGGTGGGGTTCCGAGGACGAGTCTGGCTGCGGTGTTCTGGATGGTTTGGAGCTGGTGTAGCAGGGTTTTGTTGATTCTGGCGTAGAGGGCGTTACCGTAGTCCAGTCTGCTAGTTACGAGTGTGTGGGTGACGGTCTTTCTGCATTCGTGGGGGATCCACTTGAAGGTCTTGCGGAGGGAGTTGAAGCAGGTAGAGGCGACGGCGTTGATCTGGCGGGTCATGGTGATGGAGGAGTCTAGAATGATGCCGAGGTTCTGGGTGTGGCCCGTCGGGGTGGGTGGGCTTCCGAAGGCAGGGGGCCACCAGGAGCGGTCCCATGCTGTGGGGGAGGGACCAAGGACCAGGACCTCGGTCTTCTCCGAGTTCAGTTTTAGGCAGCTGTCGTTCATCCAGGCTGCGACGTCTTTCATTCCTTCTTGAAAGCTGAGTCTGGGGTCTTCGTGGTTCTTCGTGAGAGAGAGGATGAGCTGGGTATCGTCGGCGTAAGATACTATGCTGAGCCCATGCTGTCTGACGATGGCCGCCATTGGGGCCATGTAGATGTTTAAAAGCGTGGGGCTCAGCGAGGATCCTTGGGGTACTCCACAGTTGATCTCTGTAGGTTCGGAGAAGAAGGGAGGGAGTCTGGTCCTTTGGGTTCTACCGGAGAGAAAGTAGCGGATCCAGCCGAAGGCGGTTCCTCGTATACCAGCGTCGTGGAGTCTGGCTGCGAGAGTGCGGTGTGAGACAGTGTTGAAGGCCGCGGAGAGCTCTAGTAGGATGAGGGCCGCAGTGTGGCCCTGGTCGAGGAGCATGCGGATGTCATCAGTGGCGACGAGGAGGGCTGTCTCGGTGCTGTCGTTGCTTCAAAAACCAGACTAGGAAAAGTCGAGGATGGCATTCTCTCCGATGAAGGTGGTCAGCTGGGCGTTGATGAATCTCTCGGTGACTTTGGCTGCGAAGGGAAGGAGAGAGATGAGCCGGTAGTTTTTCAGGTCCGTCGGGTCGGCCGAGGGTTTCTTGAGGAGGGGCTTGACTTCTGCCCACTTCCAGTCATCGGGGAAGATGCCGGATTCGAGGGAGGCGTTGATGGTCCGGCCTAGTTCGGAAGTTATGGCGGCGGTGGTTCTGTGGTAGATGTGCGGTGGGCAGGGGTCCATGGGGGCTCCTGAGTGGTTGTTCTTCATGCTCTTGGTGGTGTCTTCAGTGGTAGCAGGTTTCCAGGTGGTGATGGTCGGCCGGTTGTCGGTGGTGGAGAGGGGGGTGGTGTCAGGAGTCTGTTCACTGAAGTTGTCGCAGAGGGCCTTGATTTTCAGGTGGAAGTAGGAGCTGAGCTTGTTGCAGAGGTCCTGGGATGGAGTGACATCCGTGGCTTCGCTTGGGGGTTTGGTGAACTGCTGTATGACGTTGAAGAGCTCTTTTGCGTTACTTGCATTGGAGTGTATTTTGTTCTTGATAAAGGTCCTCTTGGTGGCTCTTATGCGCTGGTGGTATTCGTTCATGGCGTTCCTGTAGTTGTTCAGGTCTTCGGTGGTTTTCTTGTTCCGCCAGAGTTTCTTGAGGCGTCTGCAGGAGCGCCTGGCTTCTTGGAGGTCGGTGGTGAACCAGGCGGCCTTCAGGTGGCATTGATTGACGGGGTGGCGGAGGGTGCGAGCTTGTCACCGCAGCTGGAGATCCAGGGGTGTAGTTCTTTGGCTGCTGAGTTGGCGTTGGTCGTGGCGGAGGGGGGGTCGTGGAGGAGGGTGGTGTTGAGGAGTTTCTCTGTGATCTTGCTCCAGTTCCTTCGGGGCGGGCACAGGGCAGGTTTAGGTGCAATGGTGGTGTTGAAGGTGAAGTGTACGCAGTGGTGGTCTGTCCAGAGGGGCTGTGTGTTGTGGCTGAAGTGGATGTTTGTCCCTCCTGCGAAGATGGGGTTGAGGGTGTGCCCAGCTCTATGGGTGGGGGTGGTGATGAGCTGCTTCAGTCCGAGGTTGGCGAGGTTGTCAAGGAGGGTGGTGGAGTCGGGGTCGTTGCGGTTTTTGATGTGGAAGTTCAGGTCTCCGATGAGGATGTAGTCCATGGAGGCGATGGCGTGGGGTGCGACGAGGTCGGTAATGGTGGTGGCGGAAGAGGTGCGAGGCCCGGTGGGGTCTGTAGACGAGGGACCCGCGCAGCGTGGTTCTTGGGCTGGTTTGGATCTGGAAGTGGAGGTGCTCTGTGTTGGAGAGGGGGTCCCTAGTGCTGGAGGTGGAGAGTCGGAGGGATCTCTTGTGTGCGATGGCGAGTCCTCCTCCTGGGCGGTGGGGGCAGTCCTTTCTTTGGATCTTGTATCCGTCAGGGATGGCGGTGGCGATGTCGGGGGCGAGAGAGTGTCGAGCAGGTCCCAGATTTCCGTGGCGTGTCTGTGGAGGGAGCGTATGTTGAGGAGTATGCACGTCAGGGCATTGGTAGTGCGGGCGTTTGTCGTGGGTTCAGCGGCCATGGGGGGGCTGTTGATGGTGAAGGATTGTTGGCAGTGTCAGCAGGAGAACTGGCCGTGGGTGGTGTTCGGCATTGATCTGTGGCAGTTGTTGTGTCTTCCGGGGTTGAGTGTGAGAAGGGCAGCTGAGTCGTAGCGGCGGATGGTCGGAGAACCAGGGTCCCTGGCGCTGGGCGCAGTCGGGGACGGGCGCAGACTGGCTTGCCGGCGCACCAGCGGCGTGCCCGCTGCGCGTGGCCGCCATTAAGTAGGGGAGGGGGCAGGTAGCGGAGCTGAGAGGCGGGAAAATGGCAGGGGGGAGGGGCCGCCGGGGCAGCAACGGCAGGAAGGGCACAGGGCAGAAAACGGGCACAAAAAAGACAGAGAGGAATAAAATACAAATCAGAAGACAGAGAGGATGCAGAAAACCGGCATAAGGCGACAGAAAACAGATAATGGCACAAAGACAGACACGGGCACAAGAGAGACAGGAAACCAGAAAAGGTGGCACAGAGACAGACACAGACAACAGCGGCCAGCAGAAGAGGATGGCTCTCCCACTGGGCCACCAGGGATGAGGCGCTAGCAGGAGCCTGCGGGTGGAGGAGGGCCTCAACACCTACCTGAGCAGCAGCAGCGCCCAGAGCAACAGTGATGGCACTGGATAGCGGAGCTGCAGGGGGAGAGCAGGTCTCTGACCAGGAGGTCAAGGGTCTTGCTCGCACTCCCTCGCAGCGGCCGCCATTAAGTAGGGGAGGGGGCGGGAAGCGCAGCTGGGAGGTGGGAAGTGGGAGGCGGGAAACCGGCAGGGGGGGAGGGGCCGCTGGGGCAGCAGCGGCAGGAAGGGCACAGGGCAGAAAACGGGCACAAAAAAGACAGAGAGGGAGACAGAGAGGAATTAAATACAAATCAGAAGACAGAGAGGATGCAGAAAACAGGCATAAGGAGACAGAAAACAGAGAATGGCACAAAGACAGACACGGGCACAAGAGAGACAGGAAACCAGAAAAGGTGGCACAGAGACAGACACAGACTACAGCGGCCAGCAGAAGAGGATGGCTCTCCCACTGGGCCACCAGGGATGAGGCGCAGGCAGGAGCCTGCGGGTGGAGGAGGGCCTCAACACCTACCTGAGCAGCAGCAGCGCCCAGCGCAACGGTGATGGCACTTGATAGCGGAGCTGCGGGGGGAGAGCAGGTCTTTAGGGAAATGTACAGATTCAGTAATGAGAGCAACAGAAATTAAACCTAATCGTTGCCACCACATGAACTGCCCGTGCAAAATAAGTAACCTCAAATAGCAAGACTGAAAAGAGAGGCGCGACAGATGACTTCATCTCCCGTCATGCACATTGGTATTGCGCATGCGTCTAGCGGAACTAAAGGCTGGTCACTTGATGCGCTCCCTCCTCCATGACCGCCTCCTCTCTGGATCCCTGGTCTCACTCACTGCGTGCCTTCTTGGTTGGAAACAACCGTTCAGCCTTCTCTAGGAAACGCAGCGCCTTGTCTTGATGCCCGTTCTGGATGGCAGTTAACGCTATGGCAATACAGCGCTCTGCTTCGTCCCCGTTCGAGTAATGCTACCTTCCGGGAAGCTACAAAATCTTCACCACCTATTGCCTCTAAGTAGGTTTCAAAAGACTCTAACCAATCTTCCTATGGAATAGTAGGTTCCCCAGGGTTTTGTAAATATTTGGGAGGGGCTAAAATAGCGAACATGTCCATATTGTTATTATTGAGTTTGCAGTGAATCTAGAATCCCTAATATGTATAAAATATACCGAATATACTAGAAGGTAAATGCTATCACAAATATCATAACAGAACAAGGTACCCTTAATGCTTGAAAGGCAACAAATTACTGTGGTTTAAATCGAGAAAAAAAATAAACCAAAATAATTTAAGTAGTGACCGTGGTCAGCGCTGTTCAGGTCACAGTTACACCTTGTTCGTAAGATGCTGTCAGTTACACTCATGAAGCTGCAAAATCAGCCGAAGTTCCTTGCTCGTGGGACGCGTAAAATCAGTAGAAGTTCCTTCTTTGTAGGATGTGTTTGTCAGTTTCCTTTTTTTTTTAATTATATAACACGAAGCGTCCCAGGCAGAGTTAGCGTTGCTTCAGACTCGAACAGTTGCTAGGTAACGTCATCAAAAGCGGAGTTCACGTCGCTTGGCAGCGTAATGACACGTCACTTCAATTGTGACATCACTCCGTATTCTCACGCTGGTTACGCAACACGCTGGAGCCTCACGTCGCCTTCGTGATGTGCGTCTCTTCACTCGTCGCGCACAGAGCCAGAATGGAGAGATCGTCGCGTACGGGACCAGAATGGAGGGATCAGTAACACGCCAGAGCTTGCTGGTACACAACACGCCAAAGCTTGCCGGTAAGCCCTTTTTGAATGTTAACAAATCGCAGGCCATTAGCCACGCCGGAGTTCAACACGGAGCGCAAACATGTACGCTCACAGCCAGCTTAACACATTCAGCTCAATTCACGCTAAACATACCTCTGCATCATCCCTTCACTGATCAAGCCCTTCGACGGCCGGTACTTGGCAAGCGCTCACACCACTTCAGCCGAATCACCAGCGTTGCGCAGTAAACTCCAACGACTTCCCCAGGCACAGCTGCTCAACCAGCTGCTTAATTCAATCTTGCTCCTCCACGCTGCACAAAACAGCTGGGCTTAAACCTCCCGCACTGTTCCCCATCGTGGACACACAGTTGCACATCCAACCAAGCGACAGTTGGGACACTTGATAGCCCAGGGGTCACAAAATCAGCATTAAATCCGGATCAGCTTCTCCCTATCCAGTCTGCCCTCTGGGAAACACCATCCCATCCTCGTCGCCACTTTTAAGAGGCGCAGACAGTGGTGTTGGATAGGAGAACTTTATTAAGATAGGAGGAACAACCCCTGGACAGGGCCTCACAACAGCAACTGTCTCTTACTCTTCCCCGCTTCCAGAACCTCTGGTAGCTGGTAACCATAACTAGAGTGTATAAGCAGTTGCTAGGACACAACAATAATATCACTCCAACATCTGAAATTACATCATTGATGACAACACTGTGACTGGTGGGGGCATATGTTACACATAACGGAAAGGCTGAATTTAGTGTTTTGTGTTGGGTAGTGGTTTAGGGTACTAGGAGTAATTTTAGGGTGATGGGATGGATAGTGGTTAAGGGTGGTAAGGATAATTTTAGGGTTTAGGGGTGGGTAATGGTAAAGGGTGGTAAGAGTAGTTTTAGGATTTTTAGTAAAGGTGGTAATGGTAATCTAGAGTTTAGAGTGGGGTTAGTGGTAAAGGGTGGTAACGGTAATTTTAGAGTTTAGGGGTGGGTGATGGTAAGGGTAATTTTTGGGTTTAGGGATAGTAAGGGTAATTTTAGGGTTTAGGGGTGGGTAATGGTAAAGGGTGGTAAGGAACAAGCAAGTCGGCCTTCTCATTTGATATTATCATGTTTCAGTAACGTCTCACTCCGCTATTCTTTAGAATAGTCGTATTCTAATTTATACATTCACCAATTCTTCAAATTTAGAGCAGTGGGGGCATGAAAACATGTGGCTGATTATCGTTTTGTATCGTCCAGAAATCACCCTTTTGCAAGTCCCTCAAGTTTCAAAGTCGGGCAAGTGTGGTTCTTTGTGCCCCATACAGATTACTGTGTTTGCCCACAGTTTCACTTTTTGTGCATGTTGTAGTCTATGTGAAACATCCCATGGGTCGGGTCCTCTCTGAAAATCAGTTTTGCCCTGAGTGGGGCTCTTTAGTTGGGTGTAACAGGGTTCCAGTGGTACAGTGAGCAAGGGAACTACATCTAGGCATATCACTGACCACTTAGCGGGTTCCATCAAATACACAAAAGTTGCTTCCAATAAGTGTAACTTCTAGTCTACCAGTTTTGCCCTGATTGGGGCTCTTCAGTATGGGGAAACTTGTTTTGAACTAGTCTTGGATCCAGCTGAGGACATGGTTTGGCAGTTCGGGCCGGACTGTTCGTATTGGAACAGGTTCAAGACTGGGTCTAATCTGAGGGGTGGGTATTCTCGTATGCAACTCCTTCCCCTTCCAGGTGCATAGGGTCACTCGCGATCCACTCTGCAGATTTGTCACGGTCTCGGGCCTGTGGGAGGGTAGGTCCCTCAATGTAACTTCCCTAAATGTGCCTCCCAGACTTCAATCCACGACACTGCCCGACCTGGGCTCACATATATTAAACCTGCCTGGGGGTGACTTATTGGTGGGGGGTGATTGTAATGCACGCCATGAAATGGTTCTTAACTCTTGGTACCTCAAGGTGCCGGCGATGAGAGACAAACTCACGGAGACCACCAACAATTATTTCACCGAGAATGATGGTTCTGTTGATTCAGACGTGATGCTGTGGGAGGCATACAAAATGGTGATTCGAGGCAGCGGGGTGGCGGCGAAAGCGGGACATAGGAAAGAAAAGCCAAAACAACTGGAAGAGATAGAAAGTAAGATTGCCCTTCTCGAACATGATCTCGTGACATCAGACACTCCAGATACCACACATAAACTGTTCATGAAGCAAACCGAGTATAGAAACATCGCTGAAGATGCAGCTAAAGCCCAATATCGGGCCACTCAGCATCGTGTATATGATATTGGCGATAAGGCTAGCAAACTGTTTGCCTAGTTAGATAAACGGAAAATGGCCAACCGATGGGTGGCTGAGATTATAGGCCAAGATGGTACGAAACTGCAGGACACATCTGGGCTTGTGAGAGCATTTGCGGACCACTTTGAGCTGGTCTACACCGCTACTCAGGCCTCCACCCACACAGACGCAAAAGAATTGCTAACCACTCTGGAACTACCCGTTCTGGAACCCCAGGATGTAAAAGAACTAGACGCGACTTGACAAACGAGGAGGTGTCCAAGGCGATTGGCGCCCTGAAATCCGGAAAGGCCATGGGCCCCAGTGGCCTCCTGTTAGAACTGGGGGTCTCTAGTTGGCAGAGGTAGGTACCTTTGACCAAATAGGGACCCTTGCTTCTAGTCAGGGTAAGGGGCTACACTTCTAAAATAACCCCTGCTCACCCCCTTGGTAGCTTGGCACGAGCAGACAGGCTTATCTCAGAGGCAGTGTGTAAAGCATTTGTGAACACATACAGTAATACAGTGAAAACACTACAGATGGACACCACACAGGTTTTTATAAAAATAAGTATTCTTCATATAGACTTAACACAAGACCCAAACGACAAAAATCCACAATACAGTATTAAGAAAATGACTTTTAAATGGTAGAAATAGCTTAATTCAAAGATGATGGTAAATGTGACACGTTTCTCACAAAGTACCTTTGGATGCGTCACGCAAGATAAACAAAAGGTTCGCAGGGAGAACAATACGCCGGTTCCTTGCTTCGGGGGAGGCAATGTGTCTGTTCCTCAGTGCTTGCGCAAAGTAGGCGATGCGTCTGTTCCTTACCGGAGAGGAGGTGATGCGTCGATCTCGTGTTGCGTTCCGGTTACGATGCGACAAGATGGCGTCTCGATGCAATGCGACGATCCGGTGCGATGCGACAAGATGGCGTCTTTGATGCGATGCGACGTGAAGGCGATGCGTGCATGCCCAATGGCCGTGCGGCGACTCTGGAACTTCTGAGCCGCGACAGGCCCTGCGACACGCTTCTCCGGTGATGCGACAGCGAGCCTTGCGGTGGCGACACGCTTCTCCAGTGATGCGACGACAAACAGCTGCGACGGAGACACGCTTCTCCAGTGATGCAACGGCGACCCTTGCGGTGGCGACACGCTTCTCCGATGATGCGACGGCAACAGCAGCGGATGCGTCACGCTTCTTCTTGTTGAGTCGCGCTTCCAGCTCCCAACAATACAGTTCTGGCATGTTTTACACCTAGCGACCCACAACTGAACTGTTCCTTGGTAAAGTTCTTGAGGATATGCGAAAAGAAAAGAAAATGCCGGAAAAATAGTTATTGAAAAAATTAAAACGCATACTCAACTCAGCCACATGGAAAAAATGCAGGATCAGGAGGAGCTCGTTGTTAAGCACTAATGAGCCCTATTTTGAGCTGTAAGCACCTCATTTGCATGTATTAATTTTTGATATATAAAGGAATGTATGGACTTAAATCAGATACCTTGGATAATAAATGAGATGTGCACAGTTGGACATAATGTGGCTAAGAATTTGACACTGGATTTGTAAATTTGCATAATTATAGTATAGATTTTTAAAAGAATTTTAGATATAATGCTTTTAGAAGTATGGAGTTTTATACGTATATACTGTTTGAAATGAAATATTTTTGTATTGCAATGGTTTTAACGAACTATGCAAATAAATAAACTTGAACCATACCTTTAACCTCCGTAACCCTCTCATACCTTTAACCCCTTGCACTTAGCCCTTTACCTTTACACCTTTACGCATTTCCTCTTTACAATTAATACATTGGCCCCTTATACTTAACCCTTTACCAAAAATCCCCTTTAACCCCTTACCTTACCCCTAAACCCTCCTCTTTTACCATATACTTCACTACCTTTGCACTTTTGACTCTTTACACAGTTACTTACCCCTAACTCCTAACCGAAACACCCCTTGCCCATAATATATCCATTTACCATTAAACCTTACTCCTTTACTCTTACATTATTCTTAATCTTAACTGTTTACCGCACTATCCATTACCCCATCCTCTCATCCTTACTCTATCCTAAAAAATATACATATAATATTTCTTATATATTTTTCTTTATATTTGAGGAAGAAATGCCCATGAAGAACTGGCCCGACAATGAAATTAAGACAAGCAGAGTTGGGGCGTGACCACAACCAAGATGGCCGGCTTCTGTCAGTGCTGTATTTTTCAAGCATCATAACATGAAATAATGGAGTACTAGCAGTCATATAGACCCTGAAGTGGGGTGCACCAGCCACAGACACCTCATGAGCAATTCCTGCTAGCATGTCTTGTTCCAAAACAAACCAGAAAGATGGAGGTGGCATGGTGCTGTAATAGCCCAATACCTGATCAGACTCCAGTAGTTCATTCACAGCATGAATAACCTTTCTAATGGACTGGCGCACCAGTGCAGCTCAATGCACATCGACTGGATAAGGTGTCATAAGAGACACTGGGCTCCAGACATCCTGGTATCTGGCCCTAGCAGATGCCCTTGAAGTGGTGATGCGCAGTGATGCACTTTAAGACAGCAACACGGCTGAGCACATTACTGGACAGAACTGGTGAGTACACTTGGCAGGAGGATTTGACTGCTGTGAAGGAGGCCGCAGAAAGTTAGCTCTTGAAAAAGAGAGGATACTGTGAAGAGGGAATAGTAACTGAGTTTCCTCAGCCCTTTTGCATTTTCCTCTCTCAGAAGTAGCATGGGTAACCCATTACTGTGGAGCTCAGGTCTCGAAAAATCCACTCGACCGCTCGCATATACGAGCTAAATTTAACTAGGGCGAGCTGTTTGTAGGTCCTACTCGCCCTTTCTGGCGAGTAGGAAGACAAACTAACTTTTGTCCTCTGTCTCTGAAAACGGAGCAAATGTGATAAGATTTAAAGGCATTTTTATTCCTCACAAAGTTAATGAGCAATAAAGATGCCTTTAAATCTTGTTATCTTGTCACATTTGCTCCGCTTTCAGAGACGGAGGTCCAGTAGGTTGCAGTTAGGTCGAGGAGATTTTTCAAGGTACTAGACCTGCAGGACTAGTACAATTTTGGGGATTTTTCGAGCCCTGGGAGCTATACTGCATTGTTTTTGTGACATGATCACATACCGTACTTTCGCTGTTGACCTGAACTCCATGGAATCGCTTGCTGTCTAGACTCCATGGGGAACCCTGTATGATGACAAAGTGGTTGGATGCCAAAGGACACACTTTGCAAACTGTTCACACTGAAAATTGAGGGTGGTATCAACTGGTTCAGGACTACTCTCCCCGCTTGAGCCAACTGGGGTATAGTGACCAGAGAAGTTAGTATTAGGGATATTTGGGGGGCGGAGCTTGCTCGCGACCAAGATGGCCGCTTGAGCGCATAGCTCCACAACACCGACACACTATCCTTGAATTATTAGCCTTCAGAGGTATCGAACCGTACCTGACGCGACGGGCACAGCGGCCGGATTTGGTGAGGAGTGGAACGCTTCTGCTCCGACCGCTCTACGACGCCGGACGGCGGAGTGAGGACCGTCGGGTTGTGGTGCGAGCGGCTGGGCCTGAATCCCCAGTCTCTCGTGACTGACGGGGCCGCTCTGCCACCCTAGTGCTACGGCAGGGTGCTGTGACCTTCGCCCGGCGTGGAAGGCTGACCCCTCCCCCTTTGAGCATCGAGCGGCGTCTGGATTGTGCCCCTCTCGCAGCTCGTGATCGCTACTCCTGACTGGCTGGGCTGCCAGTTGTGCGGTGGGTGACGGAGGTGCTCCCCGGCTCGAGCTCTGATCCGGATCGTTGCCGCCGCTGCGGCAGGAGGTGAGGCGACCCGAGGGGCCCTGCGGTGCTAGCGCTATGTTCTGAGACCTCCAGAGGGCCTTTTCTGCGATTCCACAAGTCCGGGACCCTGTGAAGCCCTCTTACAGTGTCTACTGCCGGCCACACAATATCCTGATGCCTTGCGGACACGGGCGCAAGTCCGCCATTTTAGTTTGCCTGCGCTCTGCCCTGTCCTCATAGGCGCACTGATGTACGGCGTGTTGGGGTGAGACTGGATTTACTGTGACCACCGGTGCTACTGAGAGGGGCCCTGCGGAGTTGGCGCGCCGTCCTGGGACCGCCAGAGGGCCCTTCCTGTGACACTACAAGCCCGGGGCATGAGGCGCCTTCTTATAGTGCTTACTGCCGGCCACGCTGACTCCTGAAGCCTCGTAGGCACGGCCGCGAGGCCGCCATCTTAGTTTGCCGGCGCCCAGCCCTGCCCTAATAGGCGCATTGCTGTAAGGAGCGTTAGAGTGCGACTGGCCTTACAGAGACCACTGGCGCAGCTGAGAGGAGTGGAGAACAATATTGCTCTGCATGACGCTGCACTCAGGAGGGTTGCTCTGACCCTTCGCCCTAGTGCCCTTCTGCAGCGAGAACTGGCCCAGGCTGCCCCAGCCACTGGTTGCTAACTATCCTTTCACTACCCATTGCTGGAGTGGCGAGATTGCTGTGGGGTGCCTGGATGATCTAGTGCTGCGCCTGCTGGGGGCTACAGCCTGCACTGTCCTTCTAGAGGCGAAGCCTTGTCTGCGGGCGATCTGCCTCAGGAGGAACCGGAGGGTGACATCCGCACTATGCTAGCTGCGATGGAGAAGGGCCTACAGGGCAGCCTTTCGGTTTTGGGCTCTAAGATAGACCCTCTTTCCTACCGTATGGATAGAATGTCTGAACGACTGGATAACCATGCACAGCGCTTAGACATGGCAGAACGCCGTGTCACGGAGGTCGAGGAGGCACAACAGACGTTAGATGTGGGCTACAAGCAGCTGGGGAAGGTAATGCAGGTCCTGCAAGACAAGACGGAGGACTTGGAGGCGCGCTCGAGGCGCAGCAACCTCAGAATCACAGGCCTTCCGGAATCCACCCCAACTGGTAACATGGAACAGTTTATTGAAAAACTACTGGTCACCCTCCTTGGGCAGGAGACGTTTTCATCTATGTTCATTGTCGAAAGGGCGCACCGCTCCCTTGGCCCGCGACCAGTACCAGGAGCTCCCCCGAGACCGATCATCGCGAAGCTCCTTAACTATCGCGACAGACTCTGCACTATGCGCGACCATAGATAAACAACCCCTCCAATTTGAAGGCTCTACTATATCGTTGTTTCCTGACTTTACCATCAAGGTGCCGACAGTTTGCCCCCTTGAAGAAGCAACTACGGGAGGGCAACATTGACTATGCTATGCTCTACCCTGCCAGACTTTGCATTAATCGCCAGGGACGGTCGCTCTTCTTCACGGACCCAAAGGCCTTACAGAAGGCTATGAAGGAATGGGCCAGAGACAAGCGGCGTGACCCGGAGCGACCGCTCCTGGGAGAGCCAGCTGGGGGAGCCCTTGAGACACAGGACTAATGGTGCACCCCTGTACCATGCAGATAAGATGATTACTGCTGTTGGCTGCGGGTGAAGTTGCATGGGCTGTGGGACGTATTGTTTCGCATAGTTTGGTTCTGTGCCTTATATATCTGATACTGTGGCTATGCGGCGTGGGGTGGGCGGCTGCGGGCAGCGGGGGAAAAGGCCTACTTGCTTAAGTCTCTCTACTGGACAAGATAGCTTAACCCTAGGTTGTTGGGGGGGGGGAATATTATTAAACAATACTAACCTCTGAAGATAACAATCCGTTGGAGGTGTGTGGGGCAGAGGCCGAGGGAGATTTCCTCCAATTTATGTTCTGGAAGCGAGCTACCTCTGCCCGCGAGTGTGATGCACAATTGGGGTATTGTTTCAGGTGGGGTGGGGGGGTTGGGTCCTCTTGGCGCTGTATTGATGTTTCTGCATTTGCTATTAGCTTCTGCTGCAGCTCAGGAGGTCAGTTTGTCAGTTCTTCGTCTAGGCCTAGTTGGGGTTGGCCAGGCGTGGGTGGGGGTGGGGAGGGACGGGGTTTCGAGATAGGTAGAGTTAACGGGAGACACTACACAATTTGCACAGATGCTATGCACGCAGCAGGATCTTATGGCTGACACTAGCAGGGGAAGTTCAACAGGGTTTGGCGCCACAGACCGCTCTCCTCGCAGGGTGGGTGCACACGGTTCTTTGCGCGCTCTCACATGGAATGTGCGTGGCCAAATGACCACAGGAAATTGCATAAAGTACTGGCATACCTGACTAGACATGACATTGATGTTGCACTTCTACAGGAAACACACCTACCTCTCACTAGTCCACTGTTTCGTAGTAGAGGCTTGCATGGGAACACACATGCTGCGGGCTTCACCACGCATGCCCGGGGGGTACTCACATGGGTTCGCCCTAAATCTGCCTTCACACTGGAACCCTTGCATGCTGATGCTAACGGTAGATATGTGATCTCTAGATGCAGGGGGATGGGTCTGAACTTACTGATTTGCAATGTGTATGGGCCCAACTATGACAACCCGGACTTTTATGTGGATTTGTTTAACAGGGTGCAGACTTACGAGGGGGGGCAGCGGCTATGGGGTGGTGACTTCAACTTAGTTCTGAACCCGGAGTGTGACCGTTCTGGGGGACCGACCAGGCGTGTTACAGCCTCGGCTCGTACACTCGCTGCCTCTGTGTTGCACGCTGACCTGTGTGATGTATGGAGGCAGCGATTTCTGGATAAAGGGGCATTTACACACTATTCGGCATATCACAACTTGCACACACGCATTGATTACTGGTTGGCCTCTAGACGGTTATATAACCAGGTGCGTACATGTGAGGTGCTCGCACGTACTCTGTCGGACCATTCCCCGGTCCTAATAGTAATTAGTACTCCCTCTAAGACAATCCCTCCATATACTTGGAGATTTCCCCCCTATTCTCTACTGGACGCGGCGTTCAAAGCTGATTTACCAGAGGCAATCGAAACATACTTTGACAAAAATGTGGGCTCGGTAGATAGTCTCCAGGTGGTATGGGAGGCGTTTAAGGTGTATATTCGAGGTGTTACGATATCCAAGCACTCTGGAGTTCTTAAAGCGCTGCGCAAGAGGGTATCAGACCTGGAGGCCACGTTGGCTGACCTGGAGACACGGCTGCAACAGGGTATTGATGATGAGGTGATGCTTGAATTCAAGGCCCAACTGGGGAAATTTCACAATACGGCTGACGCCGAAATAAAACACCTCGGCAAATATGCCACCACTCGTATTTACGGTGAGGGTGAAAGACCGGGTAGAGTTCTTGCACAATTGCTAAGGACCCGCCGGGATTGTTCCGGGGTCACTGTGCTGAATTCTGCGGAGGGGGATCCGCAATCAGGCGACCTTGCCATAGCAGAGCGATTTAGACAATTCTATTTGTCATTATATTCTTCGCGTAGCTCGGGCACTGAGGAAGACATTTTAGACTATCTGACACATATTAAATTGCCCTGGCTGACTAATACGCACCGCGAATTTTTGATGCGCCGCATAGAAAAAGAGGAAATACTTCTTGCCCTCTCTAGTATGAGAGCGTGCAGCGCCCCGGGGATAGATGGCCTGACAGTGGCCTTCTACAAGGCGTTCCTCGACCTACTGCTGCCACACTTAGCTTCTTTATTTGATGACATGTGCGAGTCGGGCACGATGCCGCCCTCAATGAGAGAGGCTATTATAGTTGCCATTTTAAAGCCGGGGAAACCACCGGAGGAATGTTCGTCATATCGCCCCCTTTCATTGCTCAACGTTGACACCAAAATCTTCGCTAAGATTCTGGCCAACCGACTAGTCCCTCTTGTCCCCACGTTGGTTGCTCCAGAACAGGCTGGGTTTGTCCCGGGTCGGAACATCACTTATAATCTACGTACAGTATTTGGCGCTCTTCAACACACCATTCAGGAGACTCGTGCGGTAGCGGTGTTTCTCGATATGGAGAAGGCATTCGACTCGGTTGAATGGCCCTTCATGAGACAGGTCCTGGTACGTATGGGCCTGGGGGAGGTCTTCTTGCAGCTGCTAGGGATACTCTATAGCTCGCCCACAGCCCATATTAAAATAGGAGATTTGGTAACGGACCCGATATGTATTTCACGTGGTACAAGGCAAGGCTGTCCGCTTTCTCCGATTCTCTACGCTTTAGTGGCTGAACCCTTAGCCTGCGCACTGCGAGAGTTTCGGAGATATAAAGGCATCCGTATCCCAGGGTATGAACTCATAGTCTCAGCGTACGCCGACGATACGCTTCTTTATGTGCGTGACCCGGAGCGCCATCTCTCATCTGTCTTGAGGGAAGTGGTGCTTTTTGGGGGGGGTGTCGGGCTTGCGTGTTAACTGGTCCAAATCCATTGTATTCCCCATAACGCCATCCACGACCCAATTCGACCTCGATTATCCGCTGCGATGGACGACGGATTCAGTGAGGTACCTTGGTATACAAATACATTCTGACTCGGAAGTGGTGTTTAGGGAAAAAATATGGTGTATTGGTGAGTAAACTGGAAGATGAAGTGGACCGTTGGATTCGCTTACCATTGACGCTTTTGGGCAGAATCTCAATCATGAAAATGGTGATACTCCCCCGACTCCTGTTCCTCTTCACTAACGTTCCGATGGTCCTCCCTGGTGCTTTCTTTAAGAAACTCACTACTCTGATGGTTAAACTAGCTTGGGCGGGCAAACAGCTGCGAGTTAAATGGCAAATTCTCACGTTACCTTACCACATGGGTGGGCTGGGGGCACCGGATTTTGATCTTTATTACAGAGCTGCGCAGAGTGCTCATGCTCATCCTTGGATACATGGTTCGCCAGATATCCCGCACCTGCGCATTGAGCGTGAGGTGACTTCCCCGCGTCCGCTGCCCATGCAGTTATTTGCAACTCCAGACCATAGAACTTGCATTCTGGACTCGATTAATGCTACAAGCATGCCTGGCATCACCTACTAAAGTTGCAAGCTGGGGCTCTTCTGTACTCACCTTTGGCGCCCCTGGAGTGGTGTCATTGGCTGCCACCATGCAGGGACCAGGGGGTGGTTCGTGCACTCAACTCCATTGGGGTCAACACTATGGGGGAGCTATTTGAGGGCGGCACTGCGAGGGAATGGGACTCCGTGACTGTGGAGGGCGTTACGCCCACACTCCTCACCAGGTTCCAGTTTCACAGGACACGCCATGCACTGCTACAGCTGCTGGGGACTGATCTGTCTGAACCGCCGGAAGTGACTACACTCTCCCTATGCTCAATCGGGACTGGTTTCTAAAATGTACAAACAGGCTATGTCATACAGGGAGAATCATTATACCAAAGCTTGCTTGGCCTGGCAGAGCGATCTAAATAAGGAAATAGATGATGACATGTGGTTATACTGCTGCCTTAATACGAAGCGGGTATCTCTTAATGGCAGGCACCGCTTGATACACTTTAAATATCTCAATAGAGTCTATTATACCCCAGAAAGACTTTGCAAGTATGGACTGCGGGAAAATTCGAAATGTGAGCGCTGCAGCGAGTAAGCAGCGGACTTTGCACACTTAGCTTGGCTCTGCCCCGGGGTGGCTAAGTTCTGGAGACAGGTGTTTTCGGAACTTACAGAGATCACAGGGCAGGCGCTTACGCCTGACCCGGCCTTGGCGCTGCTGGGCTACTCCAAGTCCTTGCCTAAGGGAATACGCAGGTTGGTCGACATGGGGCTTTTGATGGCAAAGCGTAGAGTTGCTATTTGTTGGTCCAGGGGGCCGCTTCCTACGTTAAAACAATGGGCTTCTGATATGTTATACTGCTCTACCCAAACGGAATGTTATAGTGACCTCCTGCCCCCCCGCAATAGACCTAAGAATTTTTGGGCACTGTACACTACATATAAGGCCAAACGTAACAGCAAGGAAGGGGAGTCCCCAGGAGACGGACGGTCATGAAGCTCACGCCTCAGTAATGTAACATTGGGGTTATAATGCGCAGGGGCTTGGTCTATTCCTGTTGAGGTCAGTACGTGTGTAAGAACAAGTGGGATATTGTAATTTGGTGGTACTTCTCGTGAGCAAGATGTGCTGCTTTCTAGTCACCTACCTGCGGGTGGGGGATACAAGTGGGGATGGGGCTATGTAACATTGCTTGCCTATTACCCAGTCGTGCTACGAACTGTTTGCCAATTCGGAATGATTGTTATTGTACTGCCAAGACATCTGAAATGTATCTGACATGTGTTGTATAGCCTGTATTTGGAACTCTTCCTGTCATTGTTATAGCACAATAAAGTAATTAATTTTAAAAAAAGTATTAGGGATATTTAGATAAAAGTTCAAATATGCACCATTCCAGTCACTTAGTGCAAAACCCGTCGTTCACTAACTGATTCCTACTGTGTGGGCGGTAGAGGTTGAGGACCCAATCTGCTGCCTGGAACACACCTGGTGTAGACGACTGCCATTGTTCCGGAGGCTCTGTGAAGACATGTCAAAAAGTGGAAGTCCCATGAACATGACAGATCACATGACTGCACCACCCACCTGGATGCACACAAGCATGTCCACGCACTCCTGAATATCCCACTCCAATGTTGACACAGAAACTACACACACAACTTCTCTTTGAGGAAGCGGTGGCTGGAAGATCAAGAACGGTCTCTACTGCAAGCCCATCCAAGGGCATGGCGAAATAACTTTGGAAACTTTCTTGAGGGCACTAACATCATTTAAATCAATCATCTTGTCAGTCCGGGGGGATGTTATGTCAACAGTGGCAGAGGTAAAGTCAATGAGAGCTGATCTGGCCTTGTTTCTGTCTAAACAGACACCACACAAAGAAGCACATGAGGACGGACAGAGCACTTGAACAGAGGACCGGATCTGGAGCACGTGGGTTGGCATCAAAAATCAACTGAAACAGAAGACAAAAGGAGCTAGAATGTGATATTTTCAGGAGTACCCTGTGGTATGTAGAAGGCAGACATGTTTACTTTTCTGTTGTACTCCATCCTGGAACTCGCACAACAATCGTTCGCACCTCCCTTGGAATTTCAAAGGACCCATACAGTCGCTGAACGGCGTCAAAATTAAACAAAACAAGAGTAGTTGTTTTCTGCAGCATCAGCAGCTGTCATATCCTCACCGGACAGAAAGGGCTGATGTTGCTCAAGTCTCATGATATCTGTATCTTGGCTGACTGCTCCTTTGAGACCAACATAAAGAGGAAAACGTTTCTAGAGTTTAAACTAACTTTACGTAAGTGGTGAAAATAGAGCATTCCACAAACTGGAAAACCACACGGCATTTCTGCATATGTTGCATGTAGGGGATAGAGATATGGCGCAATCTCAGACATGTGAGTGTAACATCAAACCTGGTACTTATAACAACACAGAACGCATTTTCCCAGTCCAACTGAACAGCTTCTCAAAGGGAGGGGGTGAAATCAGTAACGAGAAGATGGGTTGATGGTGAGGTCTCAGAAGGGGGGGATGAACCAAACAGATAGAGATCCTGAAGAACAAACAGATCTCGTCATTCTCTCCCTCTCGCAATCCACGTACCCCCATATTTGAAGCAATGGATGGGTTGGCCTCTTGTGTCCTCTAGAGTTTCTAGCTCTTTGTGGAGCAAATCCGATGGAGATATGAGATGTTACTCAGGTGGGTGGAAAATACTCAACCGCATGACCTCCTTCACGCATAAGGCAGCTTGCGTGTCCGATTTACTCATGCTAGGCAGGTCTGAGATATGCTTTGACAATGGTGGAGAGTAAAGAATTGGTTGCTTTGTTGAACCTATGGTTATGCTCAACCACCAAACTGCAAGGCAGCGGTCTTAGCATGCAGGAATCTATTTTGCCATATGCGGCTCTTGAATACAGTTACTGTTTATAGCGGCATGGGCACAAATAATGACCGTTTGATGCCATATGGGCATCATGTGCAGGAAGGTTGGGATCGGAGATAAGCTTGCCAGTTAAAAGTTCTATTACTAGAGAGTTCAGCAGATCTTGGACATTTCTAACCTCATGCATGACAGAAAGCTAGTTCTGTTGGACCGCACATCACTCCTGGTTTCGCGATTTCTCCAACCCACCAATCGGCTTTCATCCCTCCTGGAATTTCACACATTGATTTTTCAAATTCTTGTAACTCACCTCATGGATCACATTTCATAAACATACGATTAAAAAAGAAGATAAAATGTTAAAATACAGTTCTCCCTAGCTCAGTAAAGTACATTACGCCTCCTCTTTGAAATTGGAGATAATGGGAATAGAAAATGAGATGTGGCGTTTCGGCGGAAGTGCGGGTCGAGCCCACCTTCTGTGGGACAAATGTTGCACATATATCTCATTAAAGTGTTTCCAGTTAGTACACTGGTAAAACACAGTAATATAATTGTAATGCACAGCAACACCATTGTTCTAATCCTCATAAAATTGTATCCCATCTCAATATGTGATTAGACTAAATTATTTGTTGTTCTTTCTCAAATTCTCCAATAAAGTGACCTCTGACCCCTGCCATCATCTTGTTCCATAATCAGGGCTCCATTACTTTGAATCATACTCAGTTCCCATTTTATTATTCTTTATTAATCCAAAACATTACTTTTGTTCGGTGCCTCCTGTATACCATAATGGTCTTCTATAAACGAATATCTACAGTTATCTTTACACTTCCAAGATTTTTAGTCCAAAGATTACTGGGTTCCTTCAGTTTCCCTAGTCAGTTGGTAGATATTACTCGGAAAAGTTCTTATTTATCAATATTTCATGTCCACTTCATATTGTGTTGGGCTGATTTGTTACAACACTCACTTGTTAATGATGACCGGTTGCACCATACTGGAAGGCTTTTCGCCCCTAATCTCTATATCACAGTGATTAACCCACTGCACACCCATAATGCGGCATTCTTAATATAAGACAACATATTTTGGTTAGCCTATTGTATCTCATATGAAGTACTTTTAGAGAGTAGAATTACACGCCTATTAACATACCTCGATCCACAGTATCAGGAATTCTAGGGTTTCATTATAGCACCATCCGCTCAGGTTTTTTCAAGCCACACTTTGCAGACTGGTTGTTCCCCAGCAGGCCCCTCCACTCGTCATCTGAAACGGTAGACACATTCACCAACTAGTCAAAAACATTTTTACATTCTTCGCTTTTTTCTATGCATCAAACACCCAAGATCTGATATCTCTTAACTATCCACTCTGAAAACCGCTTTGGATGAAATTCCACTTGAAAATCAACTTGTTTAATGGATGTTTTCGTCTATCTTTTATGTCATGCCTACAATTAACAAACATTGTTCACTCTATTATTATGCAACGCCTCTTTTTAAGACTCCCCCACTAACATTCATAGGTCGCTTATCTACTTACCAATGTAAGCGCAGTAATCACCCACGGGACCACATTAAAGTCTTGATGCGCACTGATGCGTAGTTTCCTTATTTCAGAGTCTTGTCTCAGGGGTTTGTTAAAGCGCGACTACTCACCCGTAAGGGTCTCAAGGCGCTGGGGGGGGGGGGTGCAGGTTCCATCCATCAAGGAGGGGGTCTGTCGAAGAGCCAGGTTTTGAGGTTTCTTGCGAAGATGGGGAGCGATGTCTGTCTGAGGTGGAGCGGAAGGGCGTTCCATGCTTTGGCCGCGAGGAAGGAGAAGGAGCGGCCTCCCGATCTGGTCTTTCTGGTGCGGGGGACCACGGCGTAGGAGAGCTGGGCTGATCGTAGGGTCCTTTGGGGTGCGTGGAATTTGAGTCGGATGTTCAGGTATGCTGGTCCGGTGCCGTGGAGGGCCTTGTGTGCGTGGGTGAGCATCTTGAAGGTGATTCTCGCCTCGACGGGGAGCCAGTGGAGTGTGCGCAGGTGCTGGGAGATGTGGCAGTGTTTTGGCAGGTTGAGGACCAGTCTTGCGGCAGCGTTCTGGATGTTCTGTAGCTTGCGGGTGAGGTTTTTGTTTATTCCGGCGTAGAGTGCGTTGCCGTAGTTGAGTCTACTGGTGACCAGGGCGTGAGTGACGGTCTTTCGGTGTTCGAGGGGGATCCATTTGAAGGTCTTACGTAGGAGGCGGAGGGTGTGGAAGCAGGAAGATGAGACAGAGTTGATCTGGCGGTCCATTTTGAGCTCGGAGTCCAGGATGATTCCCAGGTTGCGTGCGTGGTCTGTGGGGGTTGGCGGGTTTCCGAGGGCGGGGGGCCACCAGGTGTCGCTCCAGGCATCGGGGTTTGGGCCCATGATGAGTACTTCTGTTTTGTTGGTGTTTAGTTGTAGGCAGCTGTTTTTCATCCATTTGGCGACGGCTTCCATGCCTTCTCAAAAGTTGCGTCTGGCGGTGTTGGGCTCGTTGGATAGGGAGAGGATGAGCTGGGTGTCGTCTGCGTATGACACGATGTGGAGTCCGTAGGTTCTGACGATGGGGGCAAGTGGAGCCATGTAGACGTTGAAGAGCGTCGGGCTGAGGGAGGAGCCCTGGGGAACACCGCAGGTGGTAGGTGTGGGGTCCGAGAGGAAAGGGGGGAGTCTGACCCGCTGCGTCCTGCCGGAGAGGAAGGAGCGGATCCAGTTGAGGGCCTTGTCCTGGATTCCTGCGTCTGAACCTATAAGTAAAACATATTCTTCAATCCCACATTAACATAGTCTCTGCTCCCAAACGAGCCAATCTACAGTAACAATCTTTCTCTCTAACCATAATGTTAAGTTGTATCCATGTGCGATCCCCAGATACAGATTCAAATGTCTGTGCATATGAATGATTTATTCATACCCGTTCTTCTCAAGTTAGGTTTACGAAATACAATCTATGAGGTGAATTACAAGAATTAGGAAATGTTGATTAAATAAATATTATTTTTTTACATAATTGCAGAGGAGTTTTTTGCAACACACAGAGTAATAAGTCACAGTACGGAAATATCTGTTTGAATTATATTAAAAGTTTGCCTATCTGGGAGGGGAATTTGTTGAACGGAAGAGTTTGTTGAACTGCAAAAGTATTACACTCATTGTTGAACGGTATTAAAATCCTGTCCCTTCCGACCTAGAGATGTTACTCTCTTTTGGAGTTATTATTTTATACATTAACCAGCTGCCTGAATCTAGAAAACATATATACACGATCCCCGGAAGAGTATTACATTCTCATTTTCCTACCGCTCGAGCAGGTCACTGCCAGTAGTTCACAGTGGAGTAATTGCCTCAGTTAGATACACACTCAATACATCCCCGTGTCAAACAACATACCTTCTTAAGCCAAGGGTAAGACTCTTAAACTACCATCCTTGAACGTGAAATGTGAATAAACTGATGCATTACATAAAGTGGGGGCAAGTCCTATCCTACCTTTCCTCAAAATCCCCTGATACTGCACTTGTTCAATCAATGTACTTTTCACCCTTAGAATTAGTCAATCTGAAGACAGACTCCATGGGAAAGGTGATCAGCTGCAGCAGAACTACTAGCGCCAATGGGGCACCGACACCAAGTAGTAGCTACATTGCAGCAAGTCATCTACAATACAGTTTCTTAAGCATCTGGACTGTTCTACAAGGTCAATTCATGTTTACAAAAACTGACACCCTTGGGACTGAGCTTATATAAGGTTTGGTTTATGCTCCAAATACCGCTAAGCCCCTGTTTCTTCCAACACTTTCTAGAATCATCACATAATTTAGTTTCTTAGGAGCAGCAGCGGGAAGTGGGGGTAGGAGGAACACTGGAACCTTGTGATAGATATATTATTAGATTGCTTGGGTCTACAGGGCAAGGCCATTCCCACAACAGAGCTGTTGTGCATGCCCTTATGGGAGAGCACAGCCTCCTGGAATCCTGGACTACTGGCACTTCACAAATCCCAGAGAGAGAGAATACACCTTGGTAGCATGCGCTCAGGGTACATGCTTTAAAACGGAATACTTTTTGACATCCAAACTGATCATCGTAAGGACTGTCCACTTCTCGACACTGAAGGCAGGATTTTTTGACGGTGCTCCATTTACATCAGAACTAGATGTAGGCCACGTAACTCCACAACGCAAACTGTGAAGGCTGAATATTACCAAATATAGGGCCAGATGTACGACCGTTTTTTGTGGTTGCAAACGGGCAATCGGCCCGTTTGCGACCACAAAATAGGTCTGTGCAATGTACAAACCCTATTTTGCAAGTCGGTAATCTATTACTGACTCGCAAAATAGGGTTTGCAACTCACTATTAGGAAGGGGCGTGCCAAGGGCGTCCCTTTCTAATAGTGAGTTGCACTTCCATGCGTGATGGTTTTGCGAGCGCAATTGCTGTCGCAAAACACTTGCAGTTTACCACCTATTATAATAAGGTGGTAAGCCACTCACAAACGGGAAAGGGTCCCCAAGAGACCCCTTCCCCTTTTGTGACTGGCAACAAAAATATCTTTTAAGAGCAGGCAGTGGTCCCACGAACCACTGCATGCTCTTAAAAAATGAAACAGAAACGTTTGATTTTTCTTTTTTAAATGCAGCCCGTTTTCCTTTAAGAAAACGGGCTACATTTTAAACAAAAACTGTTTTATTTGAAAAGTTGTCACAGAGCGGATGGTCTGCTGACTCCGGCAGGCCACCATCCCTGCGAGTGCTGGCCATTCCCAATGGGGTTGCAAATCGCAACTGCCTCATGAATATTAATGAGGCAGGTCGTTTGCGACCCCACTGGGAATCGAAAACAGTGTCTGAGACACTGTTGTACATCCATTTTGCGAGCCGCAAAATGACACAATTTGCGACTCACACAGTGGAAGGGTCGTAAATCTGGCCCATAGATCTCAAGTTGCTCTCTAAGGTCTGATTTTTAAAAATCATTGAAAGGCATTGCAAAGGACTTACTCAACACAATCAATGTGACTCTTCAAAAGAAGAAAGTCTAAACTACATACACAAATATTTAACATTAGCAAGTCAGAACACAATGGAAAATATGCATAATGATCA
Organism: Calotriton arnoldi; assembly: GCA_963921515.1. NCBI lineage: Eukaryota > Metazoa > Chordata > Amphibia > Caudata > Salamandridae > Calotriton > Calotriton arnoldi. The sequence continues at coordinate 419,453 of CAWUFW010011537.1, read as the reverse complement.
CACGGTAAACAAATCTGATAAGTGGACGTGAGTGTTTAGATATAATAAAAGATGACCATGGTCATGGCAATCTGGCTGGAAATTTATGAACCCAGTCCTACTCTGTCCGTTATAATGTGAATGACGTTTCTACACTGTTAATTACTTTTAAGACCTTCCTCAGGACAGAAATAATTAGGTACACTTAGGAATCAATAGAGTCAGAAGAAGATAAGTAGCTTCCAGAATAAATCAAAATCACTCTGTTGGCTAGTGGACCATTAGGAGACGACCTATGTACTAGTCTGGGAGTCAATATCATGAAAATGAAATTCATAAGGCCCGAGTAAGTGCCTTCATATAGAACCCGCAACCGAGAAAGGACAAGAAAAAAAGGTGAGTACTCGGGGTACAATGAATCAGGTAACATAGGGACACCCTAGCAGTGCCGTGTGCAAAAGGGAAAAGGAATAAGAGAATACTCCACTGCGACGCAAAAAGGAAAATAAAACTCATCCCAAGTTACTAAGGAATTCATATTCACCGAAAAACTCTTTATCTTGCCTTGCTGAATACCCTGACAAATCATGCCCAATTAATCAATAACATATTCCCATTTACTAGATAATGTTCCCAAAATTGCCAGGCTGTTGCTTACTCGGTGTGGGCAGGAAAAGCAGCAGTCATCAACCAATGAGGACATGAAATCAAGCCAGGCTTCAAAGAGGGGGGACATTATGGAAAAAAATCACCTTGAATAAAATTGAAAAATAATATTACTTTAAAAAAGAAAAACGCTGCTTGCGCCTACAAAAGAAAAATGCTAAATGACAGATACAGAGAAAAGTTGCACGTGAGTTGACTCAAATAAGATGAAAAGTGGCTATCCCATAAACAATGCACATGTATGTTACATGTATGTTGGAACGGTTCATTTTCTTCTTGTATGAGCCAGCAGATCAGTACTTGCATTTCCCCAAGCATGATGAATTATCCAGGCTGTGGAAAAGAAATGGTGTAAAACATGTTTCTAATATTCCTCGCCAATTCCAACTCATGTTGTCCTTGCGTTACCCACAAGTGCACAAAGTCATGGCAAGTGTAAGCCCACCTTGACTGTGCAAGGATGTGACTAAGGTGGGCGCCACTGGGTCCAATGGTACCGGGTTAATACTCTGAATATTTTCCTGTCACAGCACATGCAGCAGAAACTACATTTAATAAATCTCACAAGACCTTGAGGACCAGGTGTGGTTTCTATTTAAACCCAAAGCACTCGAGGTGCCACGCCCATTGATTGTGGTCACCGACGAGGAGAGAGTTTGCTGTGAAGTAATTTACCTGCTGGTTTAGGCGATCCTCGTATGTCGGAGGGATTTGCAGAGGCAATTCACAGAAGAAAATGTGAAAAGAGAAAGGAAGAAAAAGATGAGTGTTTGAAAAACTGTAATGAAATAAGCAGCTAAAGTAACAGAAAACAAGGCATGAATTAAAGGAAAAGGGAAGAAGAGATGTGGCGTAAGGGCCTCAGCTGCTGACTTTGGAACTGGGAAACCAGGTTTGAGTCCCGGCATCCAGTGATTCTGGGCAAATCATTTAATCACCCTGTGACTTAAAAAACATCTGACCTTGTGTGATGTAATCTAGTGCTCATGGAAAGTGCTCTGATGCCTCTTGGGCCGAGTTCACACTATAAAAAAACTACAACAAAAAAGCAGAAACCCATCTACAACTGGTAGGAGTACAGATGACAGTCGCAAGCAGAGCAATCTGTGGAGCTTCATCGAGGAAAGAGGGATAAGTAACCTGCAGGTTAAAGCTTAGTCTAAAATAGACAAGTGCAGTCAAAGTTGTCAAGGGCATCGGGGAAACTGGGCTGAGTCCAAGAACTTGGCTTCTAGAAATAGAGGAGTCATTAGAATGAGGACCCAGTCAATGAAGGTTTTGTGGACTAGTGTTTTCATAGAAAGTGGGCGAACTGGTTTGTCTAGATACAGCATAGTTGTTGAGTACAAAGTGTCAAATCTGAGAAAAAGGAGTGGGGATAAGGGGCAACTCGGACCAGTGCCTCTACGATATTAAAGCAGTCTGAGGAACAGAAATCACCACACCCTCTCTGTCAGGAGATGCCTACAACAGTTTAATAAGGTAAAGCAGGTAATTCTCCTGGCCCATTCTTGAAGAGACAGTCAACTGGTATGGCCTTTCTAGGAGTTGAAGCCCTGGTCAGCATTCAGTAGGATCCAAACAGCATCAACATCAGGTGTGATGTCGTGCAGCGTAGCGAAGAAAGTGCGGAGATTATGGCCACTTGACCTACCTGGAAAGAAGTCCAACCGGTCCAGAAAGGGGAATTTGTTCATAAACGGCAAGGGTGCCAGGATCACTACCTTGGCAAGAATGTTATTGCTTATATTCAATAATGACAAAGCTTGAACGAGAAGCAGACTACCGGCTCCTTACTGGGCTTAAGGAGCTGTGTCACCACAGCCTTCCTGGTTGGGGGCGTTGGTGGGTAGAGCCTCCTCATACATGACCAGCAAGTAGGGGGTTGGAGTGTCTTGAACTGGTTTTAAAACTTAGGAAGTGCCACTTGCCAGGCAATCACCTGTGTTCTTAATCTCCTCCTCAGACTGAGGTTCCAGCAAAGGGTCACAATGACCGTCACCCATCCCCACCAGTGCCACCTGGTGAGGGAGGTGTTGAAAGGTGTGGCGCGATTATTGTGTGGTGAAGTGAAGGTGTTCAGGATGTCGCCAATGGCAGCAGCCCTCTCTCCTTCCGGCTCTAAAAATCAGAGATCTGGAGGTGAGTTTAGTTTGAGTAACCAGGCAAGAGTCCTACCCCGCTCCTTATATTCATGAGCCAGTACATGTTTACCCAGGAAGTTCACCTCTCTACCCACGGTTTCTACAAACGTGACCAAGTGATGCAGTTGTACTTACTTGTGCATCACGGTCCTCTCGATCGCCCTTTCAAGGGAAGGTTGTGCCTGGACGGATCATAAAGCCAAGGCTCGTTTAGAGGTGGAGAAACCCAGATATATTTTCTAAAAGGCTTAGAACACCGGGACAAAGATCCCACAGTGATACTAAAAGATTCAACAAACGCAGATCTGATTTCAGTCCTGAAAGCTGCACCTAGGAGGACGTCCGAAGGAAGCACCACTGGGCAAGGACAGAAGTTATCAGACCCCAGACAGATCTACAGTGGGACAGGTCAATGTGCACCATAGACATCAGGAGAGAGCACTGGTCATTAGCCAATAATCTATTCGAGAACAAGAATTTGGTACAAAAGAGTAATTGGGCACTAATGGCATGTCTCCTTTGTTAAGCTGAAAAACACCGGAACTCACCATTTAGGAGCGAAGAAGGGCGTCCTGCAGGGGTCGAGGTGACTTTCCTGTAAAAGTAGCGCCACATCTATGTTATGACGGTTCAGACAGGACACCACAAGTCTGGCTTTCTTTGGTTTTTTGGGGCTCTAATGTCCAGGAGAGGAGTTTTTCTCAAAGTTTGAACCTGTCTTGTATCAGTTATATATAGAAACTGGTAAAAGAAATGTATATTTGTCCTGACTGACACTCAACAAACTGAAAAATCTAATAACCTCCCACTCTGATAACCCCACAATCACTGAGATGATTCCTCCCACCAAAAACAATTAAGATCAAATATTGCGCTACACTAAAAAAGTGCACAGGAGCAGTAACCACCCATGGCACATCTATTACACTACAATTTCAGAACTGTAGTGCAAAAAGATATGCAGATACTATAAAAACATTGGCAGTGAGTGTAGAGCCATTATTATAACTAGGGCTCACAGTTTTATGGTATTTATTTTTTGACATTTCCATCTGTATTTATCCATATTTCTTTTTTGCTAATTTTATCTGTATTTATCCATATTTATTTTGGGTTTTGTGAAACTGGTAAATTTCAGCGTTTATTTAATGACTCGATGTGCACTCATACTTGAATACCCCACAGCTTTCAAGGATATGACAAACCCACATTAACTTATCATCTGTGGGTTGTTCTTATCATAATTGCGATGAAAACATGCATTTTAGTATCAACCGTGTGCATATCTACTGCGGGATAGCCGCATTACTAAAATTCCTTTCTTTGTTAACGCCTTATCGGTCAATCCCCACAGCTACTGGCCTGGCAGTCACGAATCACCCAAAAACACAACCTATTTTCTGTTTTTATCCATATTTAAAAATAAATACAGACTGGAAAATAAATGTTTTTCTGTCTGTATTTAACTGTAAAAACAGAAAACAGGGAGCCTTAATTATAATGCACAAGACAGAGCCAACCATTAAAACTGTACAAGTCATTCTACATCACTCTGAAGTTCGTCTGGATGCTCACTCCCTGTAGGCGAAACACCTAGGGCTTCGACTCTTGTTAATTCTGAGGTATTTGCGGGTTTCTTTGGGGATGTCGGTGTTTTCCTGCAGTGATTACTCTGCGTCTGCAGAAATTGCCTTGCCTCCTGCACCAGCGCTGAGAAATCTGGGAACAAGGAAAGATTGGAGCTCGGATACTGAAAAGTGCCTCGCTCCCAGCCAAAAGGCAAGTGCTTGGAAAATGACTCTGTAACAAACAGCTCAGTGAGGTGATCTCCCATGATTCACTCAAGACTCTGCACAGCTCTGGTTCAGGAAGGCCCACTATCCTCACGTTTGTGCATCTAGAACATGATCCCAAATCCACTTTCTTAGCCTTGATCAATGTTTAGTGTCATCTCCTTATGTGGCAGAGGTTTGGAGGAAATGACCCTGAGAGGCGTGGCTCTACTTGACCAATCCTAGTGTTATGCTTGTCCAGGCATTCCGTCATTGCGTTCAAACAGCCAGAAAGTAAGTCGATTTTGGCACTGGTCATTTTCATGCTATTCCTTAGTTCTAAAAGGATCTACCTGGAGTCCTGCTCTGCCTCATCTATGGCGGGGACCAGTGAGAAGCCTCCATGTTCTTGGGCTGTCCTGCCATGGGTAGCCCTCTTTTTATTATTAAATGACAGTTTGCCCGGCTTAGGTTGGCATTTCCCCATTTTGATGGTACAAGAAGGCATAGGCAAAAATCAGTTACATAATCTGCGGTTAGGGGAGCACACTGGTGTCGAAGAAAATAAGGGATGGAGTTTGAGCTCAACTTACCAAGAAGGACTGAGTGGATGCAGTATTGTTGCCGTCAGCCGCAGTGGTGGAGCATCGATCAGATCCACCCGCCACTCCACAATCACACTCTTGAATCAATATGACAGGAAGATTTCAGCCGCACTGTGGGATAACGTATGCTGCCAGAGAAACAGCAGTGTGCGCAATAATGTCCACCTGGAGGCTTGGTGTGGCCAGGATCAGCTGGCCAGTCAGAATAGCCATGCCGCAGGAATATGGAAAGTCTATGAATGAGCCGCGGTCCACCTCTGATTGTGCTGGGGGTTAGGGGATATTGCTCAACACCAGTGCCGGGCAACATCCTCACGAGGAGAACAGAGTTGTTGGCTCCTGCTCTCCAGACACATGGAGACTCGGCAAAGAACATTACGCCACACTCATCCCCTCCCATGGCATTGGACAGCGGCACAGACCGGGACCAGGCACAGATGCCGCCACTGAGTCAAGTCGCAGTCAAGAAGGCAGTGGGACAATGTGCAGCTCTAGATGGATGATGTGCCAGGTGGAGAGAGTCTCAGAACTACATGGCTATTTCGGTCAGACACTGACCACACACCAGCCAGAAGAATGTTTTTAAAGAAAATCATCTTGTGGCATTTTAGGACATAGGGGAAGAAACTAATTTCCATTAATACAGACTCTACTGGCTATCTGAAGCAAGATAGTCAAACACCAAAGACATAAGGAGGTAGTTGTCCAGCAGTGAAACCACAGGTACTGTTTGTTGAGCTGTTAGAGGGAGAGTTTGAGTAGAGATTGGTAGAATTATGATTGCAACTTGTTAGGTTTCTCTGATATGACCTCCTCTTGCAACATTCACACCAAGAGGGATAACATTTGACTCAGAAGACCGAACAGTGTACAGAGAGACAGACCAAGAATCAACATCTCCAAATCCCATTTCACCTGTCTCCTGGGCTTAATGTGTGCCTCTGGTAACCAACCTCTGAGGGGAGGAGCAGCTCCAGTGGAGTTTGCAGCAGTCCCCACCTGGCTTCGGCTTGTCTTCCACCACACATTAATTCTGTAACAATCCACTTACTGACTTTTGAGTCATGGCCCCAACATGTACTCTGAGCTCCTGCCAGCATGGTGTAAATGGAACTCTGGGGTTACAGAAGGGCTCATAAACACGTGTTCCAAAGGTTACAGAAATTACAAGCTCCTGCAAAGTTCTCAATTTTTAGTTAATCAAAAACCTTGTTCTATACTAACATATGACAGGCTCACAATCCAGACACATTGGGAAATCTACTGAACTAAAAGGCACACCTGAAATTACTAATGTCTTACCTATTGGTAATTTCGTGATGCATACTGGAATTTCATGAATTTAGAGTTGTTCCATGTATAATGGAAAATTGCCTACTGGTGGAATCGATTTTACCGCACTGTGGTGGACGGTAATTCCACATCACTCCCATTAACTAATGTGTAAACCAATCTGAGGTGACAAGAGTTCTGAGAAATGTTTAATCTATTGGCTTTAATATATGACCGACCTTTTTATTTATTTATTTATTTTATTTATTTATTTGATGAGTTATAGCGCTGGCTAGACCCGGAGGTATCAGAGTGCTTTACATGAGAGTTACATATTGTTACAAGGTTACATCAGAAACAATTTACATCAGTTACTAGGATGTTACAAGGAATAGAAAAACGAGAATATGAGAGCGTAGATGGTGAAGAGAGAGAGGGGTAGAAGGAAGATCCGATCACAGACAATAGTAAGGTGAAACAAGGCACTGATCAGATGCATGAGTCGGTCAGGGGGAATGACGAGACCGTAAGATGTCGGTTTCAGCTTCAAAGACCCCAGGTACCTCGCAAACAAAAATGGAGGCAATTGCGGGTAAACACAAATCGGGTTAAAAAAAAAACAAAACAAAAAAAAAACCTACCCCAGGAGTAGGGTTGAGTGGGGGCAGATCCCAGATCTATAGTGAAGGAAGTCAGAAGGCCGTTGAACACCCACAACACATCAGCAGTCCAGTGATAACAGGGAAGACGAGGGAGCTCAGGCAGCAGCCTCGTAAGGGGAAAGGTGGTCATGGGGGTCAGGCGGGCGCTTCAATGCGGCCGAGGGAAACCAACTCGGAGATCCGGACAGCCGCGTCGCGGCACTCTCGGGGTGGCTCTGACGGGGGAAGACACGAACCACACAACTCTGTTGAAGCCCCGGACTAGGTGCCAGCGGGATGCCAGGCAGCAACAGCAACGGACCGGCCCGCAGGCGAAAGCCAGATCTCCTCGTCGCATTCTCGCCTAATTCTTTGCTGCTAAGCTGCGGGATGGGAGGCAACAGCATCTCGGTTCCCAAAAGGAAGGCGGGCGGCCACGCGTCCCAGCAGTAGTCCCAGTGAGGCGCCGCAGGCAGTCCGTGAATCGCAGCAAAGCCAAGGTCCAGAAAGGAAGAGTCAATCGGCGGGTCCATGGTCAACGATGCAGTGATCAAGCAACTGGCAGACCCACAGGAGCTCACCGGGAGGCGAAGGAAGAAAGGAGAACCAGCGGAGAGAGGACGAGCACTGTGCCCGATGTCCGGCTGGGTAGGTGACGGCCAAGGTAGTGAACCGGAGCCGATCTCCTCTATAGCTGGCGGAGCAGCTCCACCGGACATCAGCCATGTTGGTCAGGCTCCGCCGCCAGTAACATCGGTCACAGTTCCATGGGAGGCCTCAGATCAAATGAGGGAGACCAGAGAGGCGAGAACCGCTGAACAAAGACAAGACCCCAGGTATGTAGAAAGGGTCGATGGAGGGAAGATTTCAGGGGATTTACACCAAAAGGCGATCCCTGGCCGGGAGCTCCCGGCCGCAGCTCTTACCCGTCGGCCATCTTGTCCATACCAAGTGGGGCCACTAGCAGTCTATCCTCTCATCCAGGCGGCCTCGGGGTCCCTAGGAAGTCTTCTGCCCCAACTGCGATTGAGCGGCTGGCGGGGCAAGCCAGTACACCCCAGGCCACAGAGGCTCTGTGTCAGAGAAACCGTGCTGTATCTTCAAGGATCCAGTCTGTGATAAACAGGGTCGGGGACCACTCGTTCACCAGCCGGGCCCCCTTACCTCCCCAAGGAGCACAACCTCCAGCACTGCAAACATCTGCTCCTCCACGCCCCCACTGGCAGGACCTTGTGCTCCAATCTCCGTAGCGACAGTTTTACATTTGTTTGCATCTATATACCTTTTCCAGTGTTATTGTATTTCTTCTTAGGCGCACAAAGGGTTAAGAGACAGGATGTATAAGTACTTTGAAAACCCCTTGAGGGGAATCTCCTGTCCCATGGGGTTCAAAGCCCAGCTTCCCCCAGCTCCAGAATCCATACCAGAGCCCACACAGATTCAAGCCCAGTAGACATCAGAGCAGTGATCGGGCTTTGGCCATAGATAGCAAAGCCCCCCTGGGGCCCCCATACTGCTCATACACATGTATCAATCCGCATCAGTGACCCACATAAACTATCACCCACTGACGCATGACTGGGGGAATGAGCGCCTGGTTTACAACTGCCCGGCCCTGGGAATGACAGCATCCCTGGGTCAGCGACAATAACACACCATCGGAGCACACCATCGCTGGCGACGAGGACTCATTAATGTCCTAGAAGTGACTCTCACGGCAGCTCTGACAGGCCTGCATCCATGGGAGCCCTTGGACCTCAGGACTCACCGCCTACAGCTGGGACACTCCTTCACCGGGCCCAGTGCCGATGATACGACAGGGAGAGGATGATATCCAGCGGTCAATATTTAGACATCACCAACGGAGAGCACATCCTCTGCTCCCTCTTAGAGAAGGTGCACGTGCCTAACCATCATTCTACTGCGCATGCCCAGAAGACGAGATAAAAACACATGCCCAGACAGTGATGACGGACCAAGAGACATTGTACTGGTGCGCATGCCCAAAAGACAAGATTGAAAAAAACACATGCCTAGACAGTGATGACGGACCAAGAGACATCGTACTAGTGCGCATGCCCACTAGACGAGATAAAAATACATGCCCAGACAGTGATGACGGACCAAGAGACATTGTACTGGTGCGCATGCCCAAAAGACAAGATTGAAAAAAACACATGCCTAGACAGTGATGACGGACCAAGAGACATCGTACTAGTGCGCATGCCCACTAGACGAGATAAAAATACATGCCCAGACAGTGATGACGGACCAAGAGACATTGTACTGGTGCGCATGCCCAAAAGACAAGATTGAAAAAACACATGCCTAGACAGTGATGACGGACCAAGAGACATCGTACTAGTGCGCATGCCCACTAGACGAGATAAAAATACATGCCCAGACAGTGATGATGGACCAAGAGACATTGTACTGGTGCGCATGCCCAAAAGACAAGATTGAAAAAAACACATGCCTAGACAGTGATGACGGACCAAGAGACATTGTACTGATGCGCATGCCCAAAAGAGCAGATACTAATCACCATGTTACATCCTCAAGACTGTCCAAAGCCAAGGCAAAATGACTGAGCCCAGTTATAACAAGCATTGGCAAAGCTCACAAGTCTCTCTTATGCTTTGTCAGTGTTTTGTTTAGCCATGTGGTATGGCAAAGCCGCTGCTGTGCAGCTGGTGTTGCCACCTGAACGCTTTTCTACCCGCACAATTGGTATTTTAATGTCCCAGCCCGATACTAAAATAAGCAAAATCATAGCTGCCAAGTTTTCAGATTGCTATGTGTGACATTTTCATAATTTCAGTGTAATTATGAGTGACATTTAAACGACTATGAGTGACACATTCTCACCAGCAAAATCAGGCAATGAAGACGAGGGAAACATATAAATATCTGAAATTTTATGTCAAGACCAGAGGCTCCTATTATGCTTTCTAATCTCGCTTTATTTCAATAGCAGCCAAGATAAACGATAAAACTACACTTCCCAGAAGGCCAAGCAACAGATTGACCAATGGGAAAACATGGAATGTACAACAAGAACCAATGAATAGGCAGTCCCAAGTATAACGTTAGCTCTGACTGCGAACAGCCCTCTTTTCTTGCTGCTCGCAGTCAAGATAAGTACATGCATTCCTTATTGTCCCTTTCACGTTATATTCTATTGGCATTTTTCATGTTTGCTTATCATTATATTTAGTTTTAAGTACTGGTGCCTTTCTGTTGCGCTTTGCACTCCCCCGCTGCTGCTCGCAATTACTGCCCTGCCTGCCGCTCGCACGCGTTGACGATTTCTTCAGCGCGACGCGAGGCGGCCATTTTCACTATTCTCTGCTGTTTCCTCACCTCAGCTGTGTGTCCGGTGTTCTCTCCTGACGCGCTGCAGGTTTACCGCGTTCCTCACACCGGAGCTTCATTTTCCTTTGCTCTCCCTTGCTCCGGTTTGCGTCTGCACCTTTGGGTGTGGTTTTCCTTCCTGGTTCGGTTAGACTGCTATTACGCTCCCACCCAGAGGCTGTCCCAAGTCTCAGGCTCTTTGTTAACCCTTTACTGCCTCGTCTTTGCCTGACTGTATATTTGATTATGGAGCTTGACAGTTCTCAAGGCTCAGACATGCAGAATGAAGAAGGAGAGGCATTTAAAACGATTTGAATGTTTTTATTAATTCCTCTGTGGAACATGCTGTTGTTCCAAAGATATGGAAAATTCTATGTTATCTTTGATGTCCCAAAGCTTTGGCCCATTCTGCGGGGGATAGCAGAAAGAGAAAATTGGTACCTTCCAGCACTAAATTGGATATTTCAGATGCGTCACGTACGTCTAGTGGTGCCTCCCAAGCCTCCTTCTAAGGAGGGCATTTCTTTTCCTCATGGTAAATGTAAAGCTAAGTTAAAAAACGCTGAGGTACCTAAAAAACTGGTGATTTCTCTGATCTTGGACACAAATGATGATCTTGGTGCCGCAGATGATTTGTTTGATATTTTTGATGCCAATGACCCTTCTTCCCCTCCGTCTAAGAGGTCGCTTTGCCGACCGTTCATTCCATAACCAAGGCTCCAGAGGATCTTTTAATTCCAACTCCAATTATCAGGAATTCAAACCCCAATTCCACCCCCAAAGAGGTCGAGGTTTCAGAGGTCGTGGACAAAAGAACTTCAGGAACAATTCCCAACAAGGTAAGTCCCTCAGTTCCTCCCCCCGTTGGGGGTCGTTTAAGTCTATTCCTTCCAAAATGGCGATCTCTGACTGCAGATCCTTGGGTTCTAAACTCTATCTAAGGCTATCTTATAGAGTTTTACGCTCCACCTTTCCAGACAGTTTTTCCTCCTCCTCTCGTCTTTGCAACCAACATGTCAAATCTCATTTCAATAGAGGTTCAATCCCTTCTCCAAAAACAAGCAATTCAAGTTGCCCCTCTAGATCCTTCAGGGTTTCTCAGTTCCATCTTTCTGGTTCGCAAGAAAAACAATAAAATGCGTCCTGTCATAAATCTGAAATGGTTCAATCAATTCGTGGTTTATCGCCAATTCAAAATGGAAACCATTATTCATCTCAGAGATTCTCTTCGTTTACACGATTGGATGGTCAGAATAGACTTACAGGACGCATATCTCACAATTCCGATTCATCGTGCCCACAGAAAATTTCTCCAATTTCAATGGCTAGGAGTGACTTATCAATTTTGCTCCCTTCCCTTCAGTCTGTCGTCAGCACCATGGTGCTTTAAGAAGATTATGAAACCGGTTGTGACGTACCTGAGGTCTCTCGGGGTCAGATTAATAATCTATCACGACGACATCTTGATAATGAATTTGGACAAACAGACTCTGTTATCTCATGTGAACATCTCTGGATCACTCCTTTCAGAACTGGGTTTTCTTTTAAACCCCGAAAAATCCATGCTCATTTCTTCTCAACAAGTCGAGTTCTTAGGTTTTCTCGTAGATTCTTGCACTGCTTCTCTTCAGCTTCCTCAGTCAAAGGTCTCAGCTATAAAATCAGAAATCTCCCAAGTGCTTCGGAGCACCTCAATTTCCCTCAGGTCTCTTGCAAGAATCGTAGGTCTGTTGTCTGCCTCCATTCAGGCAATCTTTCCAGGGCCTCTTCAATACCGAGCCCTCCAGCGCCTAAAAATTCAACATCTGCGCCAAGGCCTGGCTTATTCCAATCTGATTTCTCTAGATCAGGAATCTCATCTAGAGCTTCAATGGTGGATAGACCATTTAGATGCGTGGAACGGCAGAACAATCTTTGCCTCAGCCCCAGATCTTGTATTAAAATCCGATGGAAGCCTGACGGGCTGGGGCGCCCGTTGTGGTACAATCTCGACTGGACGTACATGGTCACTAGAGGAGTCAAAATTGCACATAAACTGTTTAGAGATGCTGGCAGGCTCCTTTGCAATCTAGAGCCTCGCAAAGAACAAAGTTCGCTGTTCTATCCTTCTTCACATGGACAATGTTTCTGCGGTGCGTTACATAAACCATCTAGGTGGCAACAAATCCAAACTCCTTGCGGAGTTAGCGAAGGGCCTCTGGGAATTTTGTCTTCTCAACAAGATCTCGGTCAAAGCGGAATACCTCCTAGGCAATCTCAATTTCATCGCAGACTGGCACTCTCGTTATCTACTGGACTCCAGCGATTGGAGACTTCTTCCATCCGTCTTTCAATGTCTGTTTCAAAAATGGGGCCCTTTGCACATCGATCTCTTTGCCTCTCGCCTCAATTCCCAACTTCCACAATTCTTCAGTTGGCGTCCAGATCCTTTGGCTCTGGCCACAGACGCTTTCCTCCAAGATTGGTCTCCTCATCTCAATTACGCCTTTCCTCCTTTTGTCATGATCAACAGGGTCCTTGCCCAGACCATACGCCAACTTGCCTCTCTGGTGATAGTAGTCCCCTTCTGGCAATCACAGATTTGGTTCCCATCTCTGTTGGAGATGGTGGTGGATTTCCCGGTTCTCCTTCCTTCTTGCAACAATCTTCTACTAGATCCCTTGGGTCAGCCGCACAATCTCATTCTGGACAACTCTTTGGTTCTGTCCGCTTGGAAGGTTTCGGGTCTAACCACTCTGACCACCTCATTTCGCAATAAGCTTCTCTCTTCATTAGCAGAGCCTGGGCTCCAGGAACAACTAAAGCTTACAGGTCAGCATGGTCTTTATGGGCGAGCTGGTGTTTGGGAAAACATATCGATCCCATTTCAGCACATTTAAATTACAATGTCAATTTTCTGGCTTCTGAAGCCAGTTCAGGTAAGTCTTATAGAACGGTTAATCTGTACAGATCGGCGATTTCCCTTAATCACAGTCCTATTGAAGGCAAACCAGTTGGTGAACACCCCCTAATTTGTCGTCTCCTAAGAGGTGTAAAGTTCTCTAAACCTCCTTTAGCAAAGTACTCTAAGTTATGGGAACTGAATTTGGTACTCAAACTTTTTTCTGATTGGCCAGATAATGCAATTCTTTCTTTGAAAATGCTTTCTGCCAAACTTACTATGCTTTTGTGCTTGGTTTCTATCAAAAGTGTTTCTGATGTCAAAGCTATGGACGTTTCCTCTCGTCAGTTTACCCATTCTGGTGTGATGTTTCACATTAATAAGCGTACAAAAACTAATTTGAACACTGTCTTTTATCCCTATTTTCCCTCTCAGCCTAAACTATGTGTGAGTCAATGCCTCAAAGTGTACGAACAACGGACCTTTGATCTCAGAACGTCCTCCCATTCCCAACTTCTCATTTCTTTCCGCAAACCTCATAATCCTGTTTCTTCTGCCACTTTAGCCCATTGGGTTCGCTGGGTGATGTCCCTTGCTGGTATTGATGTTTCTGTTTTCGGGGCCCATTCCACCAGGGTAGCCATGGCCTCCAAAGCTTTTTGGGCAGGCTCCAGATTTGGAGGATATTCTGAGATCGGCTGATTGGTCCAATGACAATGTATTTCGAATGTTTTATTGCAAACCTGTCATTACTGCTGCTTCTTTGGTTGTTGATGTGCTTTGAACAAGCATAATAGGAGCCTCCGGTCTTGACATAAAATGTAGATTTTCCTAGTAATTTATGACGGAAAGACTTAATTTTATTAAAGACACGGAGGCGAGTCTTATCCCACCGAAACACCTTTTAATATGTGTTTTTCTTCCTCCCTACAGCGGCTCCAGCTCTACCACCCGCCTCTTCCTGATGGAGCCATCGTCCTCAAAAGGATTCTGTTCTTCTACGTCATGCTCCATCGTTCAACAATGATTCTCCGATCGTCGCTCCTGCTACAAGGATGACTCTGCTGGATATTGGTCAAGACTTTTTTGCTTGGACTTTAGCCTTTTGTATTGTTCTCTCTATTTTCCCTCTGTTTATGGACAATATCTAATCTGTTCGCTGAAGAAAAGAGGGCTGTTCGCAGTCAGAGCTAACGTTATACTTGGGACTGCCTATTCATTGGTTCTTGTTGTAGATCCCATGTTTTCCCATTGGTCAATCTGTTGCTTGGCCTTGTGGGAAGTGTAGTTTTATCGTTTATCTTGGCTGCTAATGAAATAAAGCAAGATTAGAAAGCATAATACTCGCCTCTGTGTCTTTAATAAAATTAAGACTTTCCGTCATATATTACTAGGAAAATCTACATTACACCCATTTGAGCAACGAGAACCTCTTAAGAAGACCTGCAAAGCACCTAAAAGACTGGGGGGGAAATCATAAAGCTCTAATCTATACTTTGCAGTTTGCATGCAGCTCTTTCATGACAGTTATTAGTTCACTGTTCTATATTGGGATTTCAACTTATACACTGCAAGTAAAAAAAGGATCTCTCTAACAAAAGTACAGACCTATTTACGTTATATCACTCTGACTTATTAAAATTCAGGAAACCCCTGAAAACCTGGCTATTCTCTCATTAATGACCTGCTTTTCAATTCTCCAACAGTGGTTCTTCTTACACAGTGGTTATAACTAGCGCCAGGATACCATTTTTGGTCACAGTGTGCTTTACAAATATCTCATACAACACAATATGCACTCTGTGATCTGCATGCAACCCCTACACTGCAGCAGGCATGTTAACCTCCTGTGCTACTTCATGATGAGTCAAAACTTCCAGTAGACAAAACTCCAATCTCACTAGGAAGAACAATAATCAGACTTATCGTTACATTTTTATTGTTGTATGAAAATTGCTGGAGGCAAGGAAGGCGGAAGCAGGTGCTTGTAAAACTAAGATATACTTTCAAACACGCCCCCCCCCCCCGAACTCAGCACCTGATGCAGTGGCACCGGTCGCACTGCCCTAGAGCCGGCCCTGATTATATCTAACACGTATTATTAATGGGCATCCCTCCTACTTGTAGTTATACTTATTAATAACGTATTGGCTCATAATCCATTGTTATCGAGTTCCATTGACAAAGTGCTGCCATCCACCGTTACCATCCAGACCTCGAGCCGCGTAAACAATCGGAGAAAAATGTCTCATGGATAAATAGATATTTAGATATGGCGTTGAAGGCGACCCGAGGGAATCTTCCAAAGGCTAACAGACCAGAAAAGGGAACAGTGACCTGAGGAAAAACCTGAGACTAGAAAATATAAAACTTTACCGGAGGCAGGAGCTGAAAGAAGCCGGTACAGTCAGGATATTTGTGTTTCTACACAGAAAATGTTCACTCCGAGGGCCGAATTTGGAAAAAAATCTATAGCTTAAGGGCGTTAGCCACTACACCATATAGCACTTTCAAACTTCAGTTCAAGCAGCTTTAAAAACATAAAATAAATTATAACACGATAGCGTTGCAAATTAAGATGCATATAATTAAATCACCTTAATACCAGCAATGCCTTGTGTCCATCCGTGAAGTCCCAACGGGTGCTGCCAAACCGTGCCACCTGCAGAGTTGGCAGCTAGTCATGGCACATGTAAGTCTGCAGGCATGGCACCAGCCCCTGCCCTGCGGCAACGGAACACCCGGGAATGAGTTGACTGATGATCCTGAGGGTTGGTGTTCTCCTGCTGGGCTCCAGGTGCACCGTGATCTGCGCTGCCATGATTATCGCCAGCAGTCAACTCAACAGAAGTGCGCAGAGTACGCACGCTCGTGCCTGTCCCAGTAGTAGTCATTGGCCCCTCCTGTGATGTCAATTAACAGTTATACCACAGCGTGCGCAGCTAAAGCTGCCTCAGCCGGAAACCTCATTTGAAAGAGGACGTGACGTCGACACAACCACCCTAGGAGTAGAAAACGGTGCTGCAGCAGCATGTTAACTGAACTATTCTGTATATTACTTATTTTAATATACAGAGTCGAATAGTTCACCAGGCTCGTAGCATGTGCAAAGGTGGACAGCAGATGCTAAAAATGCGTGACAATGCATTTTAATGTGGTGATGCGAACCACCACATTAAAATGCGTTAGTCTAACGCCTGATGCGTGGTACTTGGCAGGGCTGCAAAATTACCCGACACCCCAGGAACTCAATGCCAATTCTGGCCGACACCAGAATACCCCGACCACTGGCCCTCTAGTGGAACCCATGAGGCCTGAGGGAGAAACAGATTGTTGAGCATGTTCAATCTACTTCAAAGACTTTAAACTGAGATAAGGACAAGAGTATTTGCTGCACTGTAAATTCCCACCATTACAGGAGAATACAGAATCAGACCCTCCTTTCCAAATTAAAGTCACAGAGGGAAAAAGTAATATATTATTACCTTTACTTCTGGTTTTAGGGACAGTTATAGTTAGTTGGACATTTCACTCGTACAAAACCCGTGAAATTCCCCCGTTATAGTTAGTTCAGGTAACTATAACTCACGCCCCTGCAATGCACTGCTGATGACGTCACATATTACATCATTCATGACATGGTCAGTGACATCACTGATGACATCACTGATGACATCTCAAATGACATCACTGATGACATCACTGTTGACATCATCCAGTGAATGTGTTTTTCTTTAAACTTTAAATATGTATTATATATATACCAAGCTGTATTGAAGAATGAGTGGGTGTAGTGTCTGGATGGAGGATTTAGTATGTGTGTGACTGACTGTTTAAGTGAGTGATTAAACGTGTTTTACTGAATGCATGGGTTAGTGACTAAACTGTGTGAATGTCTGTATCAGTCTGTGTGCTGTTGTATAAGCTGCTGCATGGGTTGGTCAGTAGCTACATGAGTGTCTATATGGGTTATTGATTGGTTGCCTGAGTATTTGTATGGGTGTCTGAGTGTGTGTGTGGCTGCGTGGGAGGTGTGTAACTCTGTGCATACATGTTTGAGTGGTTGATTCACTGAGTGTATGGGTTCAAGAAGATGTGGAAAAAGCTGTATGGGCGATTGAGTGTGTGTATGGGTGTGTTAGTGAGTGAATGGATGTCTCACTGGTACATGTCCAAGTAACTACATATGTAAAAGGCAGTGTATGTGAGAGTTAGAGTATATAAATGACTATACATGATAGTCAATGATTGTGACAGTGGCTGTATAGATGAGTGTGCACTTGTATCAGTGATTGTATAAGAGAGTAATTATGCGTTTCTTTCTGTTTGCATAAGTGATGTGTTGTGTGTATTTTCAGGTATAGGTCAGTAAATGGAAGTATGATTGCTTCTTTGCCTGACTGACTAGGTGTGTGAGTAACTCTGGATGAGTGCTGGTGTGTGAGTGTCTGTGTAGGTGTATGAGTGCATATGTTAGTGTTGTATTGATGAATGACTGCATGTATGAGTGATTGTATGGGTGAATGAGTGGATGTATATGTAGACCTAACAACCAGTGACTAGATATGTAGTAAGTGGTATTGGTGTGTCTATGGTTTCGAAAATGGTATTCTGCATTTTGGAGATGGTGTATCAAAGGTTATATTAGGGTGTGAGAAGGTGCATCAGATTGTCACATGGATGATGTCATCAGTGATGTCATCAGTGATGTCATTTGAGATGTCATCAGTGATGTCATCAGTGATGTCACTGACCATGTCATGAATGATGTAATATGTGACATCATCAGCAGTGCATTGCGGGGGCGTGAGTTATAGTTAGCTGAACTAACTATAACGGCGGAATTTCTCTGGTTTTGTATGAGTGAAATGTCCAACTAACTATAACGTCAATGAAACCTATGGTTTTTTCAGTGAATTTTAAAGGTTTTTTAAATGCTAATTTCTAACTATAACGTGGCTGAAACCTATGGTTTTTTCAGTGAATTTCAACGGTTTTATAAATTGTAATTTCTAACTATAACGTCCCTGAAACCTGAAGAAGGACACCTTTCGACAATTGATGTTGCTTTTGCCTCAAACTGTCTTTGTATATTCCAATATATGCCAAAGACAGAAGTGGAAATGGTCAAACCAATTTTGTCCCCAGATTGAAAAATCTAGGAAGAATGTCAACAAAGCTGTGTCTGCAT
Source organism: Calotriton arnoldi (assembly GCA_963921515.1). Lineage (NCBI taxonomy): Eukaryota > Metazoa > Chordata > Amphibia > Caudata > Salamandridae > Calotriton > Calotriton arnoldi. Next base: position 400,948 of record CAWUFW010011537.1, on the reverse strand, counting down.
ACCTCAGAGACCATAGAATGGGGTCGATCTACAACAACAACATACGTTTTGATATGGCTGATATCTACAGAAGTGATGGAGCACACTTCACAGATCAGGGAAATCAAGTTTTTCTGAATAACCTGAAGCTGTGCATCCGCACTTATATGTAGCTCCAACAAATAAACACAAGGGCTCTTTTTAGAGCCGCCTTATATTCCCAATATCGGTTCGCAGAGTGACAGCTGCGATCCGGCTAGCACAGGGAGACCTGCGGGCCGTCGGGCAGGCTCGCAGACGGAGAGCTGCGGCCCGTGGGCTCGGCTCACACAGGGAGAGCTACGGGCCGTCGGCTCGCAAATGCACACCAATGTGCTGGCTCGCAGAGGGAGAGCTTGGGTCTAACTCGCAAAGGGACACCAACGAGCCAATGGCACTGCTAGCAGAGACACACCTATCACCTACCGGACTAGCTCGCACATGTACAGCTAGGGACACGACGGCTCGCAGACGCAGACCTGCGAGCCGACTGACTGGTACTGTTTTATGCTTTAGGGTAGTACAGTGGTGTTTGTGTACTGTAGGGGGTTGTGCTGCGGGTACTGTTTTAGGATTTAGAGTAGTGCAGTGTGTTTGTGTAGTGTTTGGAGGTTCGTGCTGGGAATAGTGTTTTAGGGTTTAGAATAGCGCAGTGGTGTTTGTGTAGTGTAGGAGGTCATGCTGAGAGTAGTGTTTTAGGATTTAGGGTAGCGCAGTGGTGTTTGTGTAGTGTAGGGGGTCATGCTGGGGTAGTGATTTAGGGTTTAGGGTAGTACAGTGGTGTTTGGGTAGTGTAGGGGGTCGTGGTGGGGGTAGTGTTTTTGGGTTTAAGGTAGTGCAGTGGTGTTTTTGTAGTGTAGGGGTCCTGCTGGGGTAGTGTTTTAGAGTTTATGACAATGCAGTAGTGTTTGGGTAGTGTAGTGGGTCATGCTAGGAGTAGTGTTTTAGGGTTTACGGCAATGCAGTGGTGTTTGTGTGGTGTATAGGAGACCGTGCTGAGAGTAGTGTTTTAGGATTTAGGGTAGCACAGTGGTGTTTGTGTAGTGTAGGAAGTCATGCAGGGAGTACTGTTTTAGGATTTACAGTAGTGCAGTGGTGTTTGTGTAGTGTTTGGGGGTTTGTGCTGGGGGTAGCGTTTTAGGGTTTAAGGTAGTGCAGTGGTGTTTGGGTAGTGTAAGAATCGTGCTGGAGGTAGTGTTTTAGAGTTTACGACAATGCAGTGATGTTTGGGTAGTGTAAGGGGTAATGCTGGGAGTAGTGTTTTGGGGTTTAGGGTAGTGCAGTGGTGTTTATGTAGTATAGGGGGTCGTCATCAGCAGTGCATTGCGGGGGCGTGAGTTATAGTTAGCTGAACTAACTATAACGGCGGAATTTCTCTGGTTTTGTATGAGTAAAATGTCCAACTAACTATAACGTCAATGAAACCTATGGTTTTTTCAGTGAATTTTAAAGGTTTTTTAAATGCTTATTTCTAACTATAACGTGCCTGAAACCTATGGTTTTTTCAGTGAATTTCAACGGTTTTATAAATGGTAATTTCTAACTATAACGTCCCTGAAACCTGAAGAAGGACACCTTTCGACAATTGATGTTGCTTTTGCCTCAAACTGTCTTTGTATATTCCAATATATGCCAAAGACAGAAGTGGAAATGGTCAAACCAATTTTAGGGTTTATGGCAATGCAGTGGTGTTTGTGTAGTGTAGGGGGTCGTGCTGAGAGTAGTGTTTTAGGATTTAGGGTAGCACAGTGGTGTTTGGGTAGTATAAGGGGTAATGCTGGGAGTAGTGTTTTGGGGTTTAGGGTAGTGCAGTGGTGTTTATGTAGTGTAGGGGGTTGTCCTCGGAGTAGTGTTTTAGTGTTTATGGTACTGCAGTGGTGTTTGTGTAGTGTAGGGGTCGTGCTGGGGGTAGTCTTTTAGGGTTTAGGGTAGATCAGTGGTGTTTGGGTAGTGTAGGGGGTCGTGCTGGGAGTAGGGTTTCAGGGTTTAGGGTAGTGCAGTGGTGTTTGTGTAGTGTACGGGGTCGTGCTGGGGATAGTGTTTTAAGGTTTAGGGTAGTGCAGTGGTGTTTCGGTACTGCACGGGTCGTGCTGAGGATAGTGTTTTAGGGTTTAGGGTACTGCAGTGGTGTTTGCGTAGTGTAGGGGGTCCTGCTAGGGGTAGTGTTTTAGGGTTTACGACAATGCAGTGGTGTTTGGGTAGTATAGGAGATCGTGCTGGGGGTAGTGTTTTAGAGTTTACGACAGTGCAGTGGTGTTTGGGTAGTGTAGGAGATCGTGCTGGGGGTAGTGTTTTAGAGATTACGACACTGCAGTGGTGTTTGGGTAGTGTAGGAGATCGTGCTGGGGTAGTGTTTTAGAGTTTATGACAGTGCAGTGGTGTTTGGGTAGTCTTTGGGTAGTGTAGAGGATCGTACCGACAGACTAACTCACAGAGCTCCCAGCCGACGGACGGGCTTCTAAAGGCATAGCCGCGACCTTGTGATATGAGGAGAGGCAGCGTGAAAGGCATATCTCACACAGACACAGATGCCAGTGTTGCCTCGCAGAGGTAAAACTACTAACCCGATGGCTTCTATAAGGAGAGATGCGAGCTGATGGAGTAAATCACAAAATGGCTGCCAACACTTCCTGGTTTCAACCGTTCACAGCCAATGAGCCTCAAGCTCGTGCTCGTAACCCCTCAGCCAATCAAATGTCAGAATTCTCAAATATCCATATCGTAAAATTTGAAATTTCTCAAAAACTACTGAACGGATTTACACCATTTAAACAAAAGCGTGCTTTCTGGACCATCACCTTTCTCCCTGCCAAATTTGGCGTAATTCCGTTCAGCAGTTTCACCTGTAGTCTTCTGTAAAGTTTTGTATGGAAATTGCATGGAGAAAACACGTTTTGGGACCCCCTTTTTTCTCAGCCCCTCCTACACCATTCACCCCCAAACTTTCAATATAGGAGCTAATCAAAAAAAGAGAAACTTTTTGGATAATTTCATAAAGATTCGTCAAATGACGCCAAAGTTATAAGCACATAGAGGGCTCCAGGAGGGGGGCCGCGCAACCCCCCTCCCAACATGAGTGAAGCCCCGGGGCTGCGCGGACCCCAGCGGGCCCCCGCAATCCCTGCGAGCCCCTGCTATTATTTTTTAAGAAATGCCCCCGGAACCTAGCCAACCCAAGGGCCTCATTAAAATAAAACGCGGGAACCCACGACCCCAGTGCGAATTGCACCGATATAATTTTGTTTTTTTTTTAAATGATTTCTTTGGCCCTGAGGGTCCTTCTGTGACCCCCTGAGCAGGCCTAGGGGGTCAGGGTTTTTCTACCCTGCCCCCTTCTCTTGTTTTATACCTTTGTTTCTCTGTTTTTGGGTGACTCGCTTCTACCGAGCGACAAGATGGCTGCCAACACTTCCTGGTTTGGACTACTAGCAGCCAATCACAGTGAAGCTCGCGCACGCGACTTAGGCTCCGCCCAGATATCAAAACTTTTATTTTTCTAATTTTTCAGCAACTACTGTACGGATTTACACCATTTAAAAAAAAGGTTGCTTTCTGATCCAAGCACTACCTTTCTGCCAAATTTGGGGTAATTCCGTTCAGTAGTTTCGGCTGTAGCCTTGCACAAAGTTTCCTATAAGAAAATTATTTTTTGACTCTTATTTTTTGAATTTCTCAAAAACTACTGAACGGATTTACACCATTTAAAAAAAAGGTCGCTTTCTGAACCAAGCTCCACCTTTCTGGCAAATTTGGGGTAATTCCGTTTAGCAGTTCGGGCTGTAGCTCGTCGCAAAATTTCCTATGGAAATTAACATGGGGAAAACGAGTTTTGGGACCCCCCTTTTTTCTCAGCCCCCGTTTGACAAATCACCCCCAAACTTTCAGGATAGGAGTTGACCTGGATAAACGTTTTTTTGGGAGAATTTCAGAAAGATTCGTCAAACGACGCCAAAGTTAGTAGCAAATCAAAAAATGCTTTTCCTATGGAAACTAGGTTCTAACTATAATTACCTACTGGCGACCGCCAGTAGGTAATATATAGATAGATATATATATATCTATACACATACATATATATATATTTTTTTTTGCCAATAACTTTGGCGCCGATGACGAATCTTCACCAAATTTTCAAAAAACTTCCCCTTTTTGGTTCAGCTGCTGTGTTAAAAGTTTCGGGGTGATCTGTCAAGCAGGGGCTGAGAAAAAAGGGGGTCCCAAAACACGCTTTCCATATGTTATGTCTATGGGGATTTTTCATTTTTTGAACACGACTACAGCCTGAACCGCTGTTCGGAATGATACCAGATTTGGCAGCAAGCTAGATGTTGGTCCAGAAAATGAGCTTTTTTGTTATTTGGTGTAAATCCGTTCAGTAATTTCAGACATATTTAAGCTTCAAAAAATAGATATCTGGGAGCCCAAAATCCTACTGAAACCCTACTGAAATTTGATTGCCTGAAAACATTTCAACCAGGAAGTGTTGGCAGCCATTTTGGGACTCGGTCGAGTCCCCAAAAAAATGTAAAATAAATAAGAAAAGTAGAAACACTCTGACCCCCTGGGCCTCTTGAGGGGGGTCCCACACGGACCCCACAGGGCCAAAAAAGCATTAAAGAAAAAGATTCGGCAGGATCAGTGGATCCGGCTGAAAATGTAAAAAAAAAACAAAGCATGGGCTCCCACACTTTGTTTATTATCGGCCCCCGGGTGGGCCAGGCCCTGGTGGCATTTTGCAAAAAAGAAAGGGGGGCACACGCCCCCCCTCCTGGGGCTTATTATGCCCCAGGGACCACCACGTCCCCTGGGCTTCTCTAATTATTAATGGGGGGAGAGCAGTATTGCCTCACCACTGCCCTGGGGACCACCATCTCCCAGGAGCTTATTTCTTTTTAAATGGGAGGGGCTTCTCTGACTTCCCCAGCCCTGGGGACCACCACCTCCCTACGGCTTTATTGTAAATTAATGTGGGGGCACATGGAACCCCCCTCAGCCCCGGGGACTGCCACCTGTCATGATTTGGGTCAGGGTTCTACATCCCTGACCGCCTTCAAACAGAACCCTTTGCATGAATGCTGCATGACTGTGGCAAAGATCCTACTTTCCTTTTCTTCAACTAACAGGATATTATATATTCCTGCTGTATTGCAGGTATACATACAGAAACATAATAACTCCTTATCAGGTCAGCGGTACAGTCATTCATTTCCTACCAGGCTGCCTGAACTCGGCAGGTCAGAGCGTACATCCAGGCCAGGTCATGGGATAATAATTCTTGGGTCAAGCATCCGTCACTGCTTCGTATCCTGTTCTGTTCTCTAAAGCCGTCTTCCGTATCTCTGTACCATTGATCGTTTTGCCTAGACTTACTTGCTGCTAAATATTCCAGGGCCATCGGCAGAGCCGATGCTCTTTCCCCCATAGGTGACACAGAGGGTTTGCAAAATCTACAAGAACCTCCTCTCATATTACCCACATAACATTTCCGGGGGGGATAATTACATCCTATGTTTTGCCCACCTTACAAGAAAAAAACATTTTTAGTAATGGTCTAAAGAACAAAAAGATTTAACATACCACAAAGGGTTTTTATACAAAAATTACAGACAATACATAACATCTACATAGCTCCAACATCATGCACTGCTGATGTGTCATGATAATCTCCTGACTAATCACCAGTACCTCCATGTCCGTGGCACACAGTGTCCATGAATTTCGTAGTAGAATTACGTAAGACAAAGACAGGGCACCTCACTGTCGTTACGATTGTTGATCACCCATCTAAAATGGCTCATTTCATACCTCTTAAAAAACTTACATCCGCACTAGAATTTTCACCCATGTTTATGGAACACATAGTGCCTCTGAATGGCATGCCTTCTGTTTTATTCACAGATTGAGGGTCTCAGTTCATATCTCATTTCTGGGGGGTGCTGTGTACATCACTGGATATGGAGGTATGTCTTTCTTATGCTTGCCATCCACAAATGGATGGTCAAGCAGAAAGAACTAATCAAACCATGGAGCAATACTTTCGGTGCCTATTACTCACCATGGAAAAGGAATGGGCAGAGATGTTATGGGCAGTTAAAATTGCCTACAATAGCAGTGCACACATCCATAGGAATGTATCCAAGTACAACATCCAAAAGTATTACCTTGGGAAAAACACAACAGTCCAATGCTTACAGTACAAGAATTCCACACTACCTTACACACCTTATGGCAACAAGCACGTTTCTAATTAGCTAAAGCCAAAGAAGCCTATAAACAAACAGCCGACACCCATCGTCAACCAGAACCGGTATATACAGTTGGGAACCAAGTTTGGTTGTCCATAAAGAATCTCAACCTACATGGTTCGAAAAAGCTGTTGCCATGGTATTTGGGTACATATACCATATCCAAAGTCATTAACAATGTCTTAACTTAATGAAACTGGAACTTCCTATGAGCATGAAAATCCATCCAGTCTTTTTTATGTTTCATGCCACGCGGCCCCCTCCTGGAGCCCTAGATGGCCCTGGGGACCACCACCATCCAGGGACGGCTCATGCTATGTCCCAGGGTGTCCACCCCCGGGACATTGCAGTTTGCTATGGCTTGGCGAAGCATCACTCCTGCCAAGCCATAGCAAACTCTGCTCCACTTTGTACAAGTGAGAGCATGCAAAATGCTCTTGCTTACGCAGAGCAGAATTGCTTTTGGACAGAGGGTGCTGCATGTTAGCAGCTCCCTCTGTCTAACAGCAATGCCCGCTCCCGCAGAATGCAGGGAGCCGGCAGGGACCACGGGGGCCTTCAGGCTCCCCCCCGCAGTCCAGTGGTAAGGGGGTGCAGAGGAGGCACCCACTTTAAATGGGCATGCTTTGTAAATGGGGTCCCTGGGGCCCAATTTGACTTGGGGAGGGGGGAAGCACGGCCCCCTCCCCTTTTTTACAATAAAAAAAAAAGAAGTGGCCAAGCCCCAGGGGATGGGGTCCCCAGGGCCGAAATGGGCCCTGGGAAGAGGGGCTATGCAGCCCTCCTTCCCTAAAAATAGAAATGAATTTATTTTTTAAAAAGCACGGCAACTTGCTGGGGGCCCTGCCCCCTTTCTCCACCACTCTGCAAACGCAACTCCTGGGCGCTGCTGGTTGGGGGATGAAGTTGCCGTGGCTCCAGGGGATCTTTTGGGGCCAACAAGCCCTCCTGTTACCTCCAGTAAGTCCCACACAGGGGGATTGCTGAGAGGTCTTTGGAGGCCAAGCCCCCTTTCTCACCTCACTGCAAACGTGTCTCCTGGTGCACTACTAGTTAGGGAATGAAGTCCTCTCAGATGCAGAGGGACATTGGAGGCCCAGAAGCCCTCTTGGTACTTTCTGTAAGTCCTACAAAGCCGGATTCCTGAGAGCTGGTCAGAGGCCCCACCCCCTTTCTCTACCACTCTGCAAATGCCATTACTACTTAAAAAACAACAGAACTTCACTAAAAAAACAAATGTTACAGGGACGTTATAGTTAGGAAATGGAATTTTAAAAAACTTAGACATTCACTGAAAAAAGGACATAAGGACGCTATAGTTTGGTTCAAGTTTCACTCGTACAAAACCAGTAAAAATTCAGCAGTTATAGTTAGCTGAGCTAACTATAACTCGTGCACCTACAATGCACTGCTTATGACCTCACTGTGAGAAGTTGGCCTGGCATATGCTGTCCACTAATTATAGTGGGCACCTTGCACCAGTCCAAATCGACTCTTATGGTAGGTAGGTTAAAGACAACCTTATTGAAAGCTATCCTAGTGGTAGCTGTGGAGAGCAGCCTTCAGGCTAAGTCTTGAAGGAATGTAAAGCAGCTTGTTTTACCAGTCTATAATCTCTTGAGTGACCAAATGAAAGAGCACCACACCAGGTATATATTCAAAATATATGTATTTATTACTAAACACACCCCTCTAGTCTCTTTATGAGGCTAGAGTTCAAAATACATAGGTTATAAGATCTTAAATCACAGTAATAGCACAAATACACGTTTGGGCCCTAGGGGCGTACCAAACCATATACCAATAAAGTGGTATGCGAACCACGACTGAACTAGACACTAGGCCTAGAGCCTCTAGAAGTGCTTGGACCACAAGGAACCACCCAAGGTAGTGACACAGGGGACCCACGGGAGACGCGTGCAGTGTAAATACACAACCGCGATACGCCGTTAACTTCTATGGAGAAAGTCGGGATCGGGAAAATAGAGGAAAGGGACACTTTAAAGAGGACTAGGACAAAACCCTTTGAGATCTAGGACTTTGAAGAGTCTCTACCCACGGGAGCACCGGAGTACTCGTGTTACCTCACCCAGGGAAGCCGGGTGCATAGGTGCCTTTCGGGGTCGGGTTTCGTCGTCGGTTCTTATGGCGATCTGCTGCAAAGTGCTGCTGGCGACCAGGAGAAAAGTGTCCGGGTGGATCCAAGAGTGGATCGGAGTTCTGAAGAACCTGAAAGCAGAGGGGACAGAGTCTGGGTCACTAGCCAGTGACCAGGGAGGCGATGGACAGATGCCCACCGCTGTCGAGTGCTTCAGGTGCGTTGACGGTCGTCTCGTTTCTGCAGCCACGAGGTCCAGGAGGCGTTGTCGGTGACCAGGAGCAGGATTCGGGCTGGTACACGATGTCTGTCGAGTGCTGCGGTGTCGGCGACCAGATTGGACCCAACAAGCCTTGGCAACGGCAAGTCTCGATGTAGCTGAAGATCGTCGATGGTGCAGACCAGCAAGGTCTGGGGAACTCACCCAGCAAGGGTAAGTGAGGGCAGGCCTGGAGCAACCAGACTGCCAAGTAAAGAAAAGATTGGCCTTCGGTAAGGGCTACTAGCCAACGGGCTAGCGACCGCGAAGGAGCCTCGTGACGCCGCACGTGGAGCTGGCTTACAGGACACTCGTGGAGTGGGGGCCAGTGATCTTCGGTGCAGGTGGTACTGGAGGCTAGGGCTACTCGGAGCCCAAAGCACGACTTCTTGGGAGACCCAGAAGATGGTGCACTTGCAAATGTGCTCGGTGTCCAGGGGTCACGGTCTCAAGTCACCCACGATAGCCACGGGCCTCAGCTTTACTGGGGACTCAGGGTAGCCTCGGGAAGTCTGAGAATCCACCTCTGGTGATGCGATGACTTCGGCGTCCGACGGGAGCTTCAGTGATGCGAACCGGACAGATGCTTCTTTGGTGCCTGCCAAGCAGGGGAGTCACTCCTTGACCCCAAGGGAGATTCTTCAGTCCTCTAATCTTGTCGTAGAGCGTCGAAGGTCCAGGATTCCGTGTCAGAGTTTCGTCCAGGTATAATCTAAAGTCCTAAGGACTGGGTTCCTACCTTTATTCTAAAAATAGGGGATGGACTACTCTGTGGCCCCACCTATGGGTGGGTCAGGGCAGAGGGGTGGCTACACCCTTTCCCTTTGTCCAGTTCGCGCCAAAGCAGGGGCTGCAAGCCCCTGATCCGGTTTGAACTGGGGTATGCACAGGGACACCAAATGTGCCCCCAGTGCAGGACTTCAAAGCACCCGAAAGTGCTCCCGCCCAGCCCCAATACACATTGTCCTGTCTGGGGAGGTGGTCACACCTCCCTGGGACAGGAAACCTATTGTCCAGGCCTCCCCTGCCGGAGTTTCGTCCAGCAGCAGGAGGCCAGACTCGTGTCTGTGGCAGCAGCATCCATTTTGTGATGCCAGGGCTCTGGAAAGAAGTTACCGGACTCGTCAGAGTTAACATGCCTTTCCCTCTAGAAGGGTGGAATGCTACCCCCGCCGCCAGAATTGGCGGGGGGTAGTATTCCAAGATGTTTGACACCAAACACGACATGTTTCGGTGCAGCCATTCCATAGTTAGCATTTTACCGCGAGGATATAATGCGTTTAAGAGTATATGGTCAGGCTGCACTACAAACAGCATCAGAGATGGTCTCCGAACGCTGCAGAGGGGCCCTGCTCATGCAGGGGCACCCTCTCACATAGGAACCATGCACTCTGCCTTTAGGATTGATAAGGCCTGCCTTAGGAGTGACTTATAGGTTTATATGTGTGTATGCATTTAGTGATATAGGTAACCTATACCACAGCAAGGGGTGCACGCACCACCTTACCCAGGCTGCTGTAGCAGACCTGTGGTGTCAGTTTGGATGGCCTACCAGGGGTGGCATAATATATGCTGCAGCCCCTGGCAGGCCTCTGAGGTACCTATGCCCTTGGTACATAGTATACCATATACTAGGGACTTACAAGGGCACTCCAGATCCCAATCAGTGATGTGCCTAAGGCACATGGAGACCCTTTTAAAGAGGAAACAGCTAGGCTGGGGTTCTGAATAGCAGGGCCCCAGCCAGACTAATGTCGAAAACCAGTGAAGTATCAGCAAAAAGTGGGGGTACCCCTGTGAAGCAGATCCTACTCTCCTACACAACCCCCCAAACGTAGGGACATTAAACTAACCTTGCCCAGTTAAGTCTTCATGTTCCAAGTGGAAATACCTAGAGAGTCCATCTGCATTCGCATGGTTACTCCCAGGCCTATGTTCCACTGTAAAGTCCATCCCCTGTAGGGAAATGGACCACCTAAGCAGTTTGGGGTTTTCACCCTTCATTTGTTTTAGCCATAAGAGGGGCTTATGGTCTGTCTGAACCAGGAAGTGTGTACCAAACAAGTATGGCCTCAACTTCTTCAGAGCCCAGACCACAGCAAAGGCCTCCCTCTCTATGGCTGACCAACGTTTCTCTCTAGGGGTCAGCCTTCTGCTAATAAAAGCTACTGGCTGATCCTGACCTTCTTCATTCAATTGTGACAGTACAGCCCCTACCCCCAATTCAGATGCATCTGTTTGGACAATGAACTTCTTGGAGTAATCAGGACTCTGCAGAATTGGAGCAGTGCACATGGCCTGCTTGAGGTCATCAAATGCCTTTTGACAGCTAACTGTCCACTGAACCTTTTTGGGCATTTTCTTAGAAGTTAAGTCATTCAAGGGTGTCACTATTGATCCATACCCCTTGACAAATCTCCTATAGTACCCAGTCAGGCCTAAGAAGGCTCTCACCTGAGTCTGGGTAGTTGGAGCAGTCCAGTCCATGATGGTCTGGATCTTGCTCTGCAAAGGTTGAACCTGGCCTCCACCCACAAGGTGGCCCAGGTACACAACCTGACTCTGCCCTATCTGGCACTTAGTGGCCTTGATAGTCAGGCCTGCCTTTTGCAGGGCCTGTAAAACATTCCTGAGGTGGACCAGGTGATCCTCCCAGGTGGAGCTAAAGACAGCAATATCATCTAGATAAGCTGCACTATAGGCCTCCAGTCCTGTGAGAACTGTGTTCACCAACCTCTGGAAAGTGGCAGGTGCATTTTTCAGACCAAAGGGCATCACCACAAATTGATAATGCCCACTAGGGGTTGAAAATGCTGTTTTGGGCTTTGCAGCATCAGCTAGTCTGATCTGCCAGTAGCCAGCTGTTAGGTCAAATGTGCTGAGATATTTGGCAGAGGCCAAAGTATCTATGAGCTCATCTGCCCTGGGTATTGGATGGGCATCAGTCCTAGTGACTGCATTGAGGCCCCTGTAGTCTACACAAAACCTCATCTCTCTTTTCCCACCACTGGTGTGAGGTTTAGGTACTAGGACTACTGGACTAGCCCAAGGGCTATCTGAGGGCTCAATCACTCCCAATTCCAACATCTTCTGGACTTCAGTCCTGATACAGTCCCTGTCATGGTCAGGTTGCCTATAAATCTTGTTTTTAATAGGCAGACTGTCCCCAGTGTCCACTTCATGAGTGCACCAGGTGGTCTGACTGGGTGTCAGAGAAAACATATGTCTAAACTGATTGAGGACTTGCCTGCAATCAGTTTGTTGCTGGGTAGTGAGGCTGCCTGCCAAGGCTACACCATCAACTGACCCATCGTCAGGGTTCTGTGAGAGCAGGTCAGGGAGTGGGTCACTCTCTTCCTCCTGCCCTTCATCAGTAGCCATGAGCAAGCCCATGTCTGCCCTGTCCACATATGGCTTAAGTCTGTTGACATGGAGAACCCTGTGGGGACTCCTGGGTGTTCCCAGGTCTACTAAGTAAGTGACCTCACCCTTCTGCTCAACAATAGTGTGGGGTCCACTCCATTTGTCTTGGAGAGCTGCTGGGGCCACTGGCTCCAACACCCACACCTTCTGTCCTGGCTGGTAAACAGTTAGGACAGCCTTTTGGTCATGCCAGGCCTTTTGAAGTTCCTGGCTAGCCTCAAGGTTTTTGGTTGCCTTTTTCATGTACTCAGCCATCCTGGAGCGGAGACCAAGTACATAGTCCACTATATCTTGCTTTGGGGGCTTGAGAGGTAACTCCCATCCTTCCTTCACCAAGCACAGTGGACCCCTCACAGGGTGGCCAAACAGAAGTTCAAAAGGGCTGTAACCAACCCCTTCTGAGGCACCTCCCTATATGCGAATAAAAGGCAGGGCAAGAGTATGTCCCATCTACGCCTAAGCTTTTCTGGGAGCCCTTTAATCATGCCCTTTAAGGTTTTGTTGAATCTCTCAACTAAACCATTGCATTGTGGGTGATAGGGTGTGGTGAACTTATAAGTAACTCCACACTCCTTCCACATTGCCTTTAAGTACCCAGACATGAAGTTTGCACCCCTGTCTGATACCACCTCCTTAGGAAAGCCCACTCTTGAGAAAATTCCCAGGAGGGCCCTTGCCACCACAGGTGCTGTAGTGGTCCTAAGGGGTATAGCCTCTGGATACCTGGTGGCATGATCCACTACCACCAGTGTAAATCTGTGCCCAGATGCTGTTTGGGGATCCATGGGACCAACAATGTCAATCCCTACCCTCTCAAAGGGCACCCCCACCACAGGTAGTGGTATCAGGGGGCCTTTGTAGTGCCACCTGCTTTGCCACTGGCTTGGCAGGTTACACAGAGAGCGACAAAACTCCTTACTGTCTTCAGACATGTGGGGCCAGTGAAAGTGAGGGACAATTCTGTCCCAAGTCTTGTTCTGGCCCAGGTGTCCTGCTAAGGGAATATCATGGGCTAGGGTCAATAGGAAGCCCCTGAACTTCAAAGGTATTACCAACCTCCTGGTAGCACCAGGCTTGGGGTCTCTACTCTCTGAGTACAGGAGTCCATCATCCCAATACACTGTATGGGGACCACTAGCTTTCCCAGCAGCCTCAGCAGCAGCTTGCTGTCTGAGGGGTTCAAGGGAGGGGCAGCTCTGCTGCTCCTGGCTCAGATCTGCCCTAGAAGGTCCCCCTGTCCCCAAGAACTCAACCTGGTCAGGCTCAAGTTCCTCTGGGACAGTTCCTTCTTCAGGGCTGAGATCATCCCCCTCAAGGGACTGATCTTCCTCCTGAGCCAAGGGGAAGGCACTGCCTTAACCCTACTACTCCTCCTCTTGGAAGGCACTTGGTCCATTCTTCCAGAATCCAAGGCCTGTTCAGTTTTAGACAGTTTAGCCTGTGACCTGGTCACAGCAAACACATCTGCAGGGATCCCCAGCATTTCTGCATGGGTCCTGAGCTCCACTTCTGCCCAAGCAGAAGTCTCTAAGTCATTGCCAAGCAAGCATTCGACTGGTAGGTTTGCACTCACCACAACCTTCTTAAGGCCAGTTACCCCTCCCCAGGAGAAGTTAACAACTGCCAGAGTATGGTCTGTTCTGACATTGCTAGCATTGGTCACTTGGTACATTTCACCAAGTATAACTTGCCCAGGTAGCACAAGGTCTTGTGTCACCATTGTGACACTTGCCCCTGTGTCCCTAAATGCCAAAGCCTCTCGTCCATTGATTAAAGGCTGTTGTCTGTACTTGCCCAGATTACTGGGACTCACAGTGGAGGTCACATCCATGCCTCCATCACAGACTAACACAGCCTGAGTCAGTTCCCTGACTAAGTCAGAGCCCAACTCAGTTCCCAGGGTGAACCCTACTAAACCCTTTGCTGGAGCACTTCCACCAACTGTACTAGGGGGAACAGGTGCCTTAGGGGCATTGGTGGATGCTGGACTGGAGTCTTTGGACTTGGTGCAATCACTGGTCCAGTGGGTCTTTTGCTTACAGACCTTGCACCATGGTTTTCTTTGGCCTTTACCCTTGGTAGACTGGGAATCCCCACCAGAAGAAGATTTTTGGGGGCCTGATGAAGACTTTTGATCTTTACCCTTCTCCCCACCCTTGTCAGAGTTCTTAGCATCTTGCTTCTTGGTTTCCCCACCTTGGTTCTGTACCTTCTGCTTCACCCTGGTTCTGACCCATTTGTCTGCCTTCTTTCCCAATTCTTGGGGAGAGGTCAGATCAGAGTCAACCAGGTACTGATGCAACAGCTGGTTTTGACAGTTATTAAGAATCTGCTCCCTCATTATCAGATTATACAATCCTGAGAAGTCACACACCTTACTGCCCATCAACCAGCCTTCCAGAGCCTTGGCAGAACAATCCACATAGTCTACCCAGTCTTGAGTCTGTGCTTTTGGGTGTCTCTGAACTTCAACCTGTACTGTTCAGTGGTTAGGCCAAACCCATCAATAAGAGCACTCTTCAAGACCTTGTAATTGTCAGCATCCTCCTCTCTAACAGTGAGGAGCTTGTCTCTACCTTTGTCAGCAAAGGAGAGCCACAAGATTGCTGCCCACTGCTCCTGAGGGACCTTCTGTACTTTACAGGCCCTCTCTAAAGCAGTTATCCATTTGTGGATATCATCCCCACTCTGGTAGGGAGGGACAATCTTGCTCAGGTTCCTATGGTCATAGGACCTTTCCCTATCTCTAGGGACATGGCTGCCACCATGGGACTCTAGTCCCAACTTTCTTCTCTCCCTAAGGAGATCTAGGGATTCTCTATCTAAAGCCAATTGCTTCTTCCTGATCTCCAGTTGAGTTTCCTCATACTGGACCAGTCTCTTTCTTCTCTCATGAGAGGATTCCCTCCTGTGAGAAGAAACAGAGCTCCCTATTGAGGTGCCAGAGTGGTTAGACTCCTGAGAAGGAGACCTAGACTTTCTGAGCACACTCATAATCCTTCCTGGGGGGACAAAGGTGTGGTTCTCCAGATCCTCATCTTCATCTTCCCCAGAAGGGATTGGGTTTTCCAGGTCAGGGTCATTGTCACCCTCCTGGTCAGTTTCAGAGGGGGCTGGGGGTAGTAGTACCCCTGGCCCCTTCCTCATCTGCTGGCCCACCCTCTGCTCCTACCCCTTCAGTCTCTGAAGACTTACTAAGATCATAAGCCACCAACAACTCCTGGAGGTGTTGGGTGGTGGGACTTTGGCCTGTCCTTAATTTCCTCACGTTACACAAAGCTCTCAGTTCCAAGAATGGGAGTGTGTCATACTTGGAGGGGAAGCTCAATGGCTTCCTGCAGGGCATCTCTAGATCCTGCTTTTAAAGACATTACTAGTGTGGTGTGGTGTATGCACTACCTACTCTAGTGTGGCCTACTAAACTCTCTTGAGTTGTAGAAAGGGTTGTGCTATCCCTTAACACACAACTCTAAGTTCAGTAGAACTTACTGATATTCTAAGCTTAAATTATATGTACCTTAGGTACCTTTAGTGGTTTTCAGTTGATCAATTCAATTGAGATTATCTGGTAAAACAATAGCAAGCTGGAATCCCACACGCTGCACACCAATGTGAGAAGTTGGCCTGGCATATGCTGTCCACTAATTATAGTGGGCACCTTGCACCAGTCCAAATCGACTCTTATGGTAGGTAGGTTAAAGACAACCTTATTGAAAGCTATCCTAGTGGTAGCTGTGGAGAGCAGCCTTCAGGCTAAGTCTTGAAGGAATGTAAAGCAGCTTGTTTTACCAGTCTATAATCTCTTGAGTGACCGAATGAAAGAGCACCACACCAGGTATATATTCAAAATATATGTATTTATTACTAAACACACCCCTCTAGTCTCTTTATGAGGCTAGAGTTCGAAATACATAGGTTATAAGATCTTAAATCACAGTAATAGCACAAATACACGTTTGGGCCCTAGGGGCGTACCAAACCATATACCAATAAAGTGGTATGCGAACCACGACTGAACTAGACACTAGGCCTAGAGCCTCTAGAAGTGCTTGGACCACAAGGAACCACCCAAGGTAGTGACACAGGGGACCCACGGGAGACGCGTGCAGTGTAAATACACAACCGCGATACGCCGTTAACTTCTATGGAGAAAGTCGGGATCGGGAAAATAGAGGAAAGGGGCACTTTAAAGAGGACTAGGACAAAACCCTTTGAGATCTAGGACTTTGAAGAGTCTCTACCCACGGGAGCACCGGAGTACTCGTGTTACCTCACCCAGGAAGCCGGGTGCATAGGTGCCTTTCGGGGTCGGGTTTCGTCGTCGGTTCTTATGGCGATCTGCTGCAAAGTGCTGCTGGCGACCAGGAGAAAAGTGTCCGGGTGGATCCAAGAGTGGATCGGAGTTCTGAAGAACCTGAAAGCAGAGGGGACAGAGTCTGGGTCACTAGCCAGTGACCAGGGAGGCGATGGACAGATGCCCACCGCTGTCGAGTGCTTCAGGTGCGTTGACAGTCGTCTCGTTTCTGCAGCCACGAGGTCCAGGAGGCGTTGTCGGCGACCAGGAGCAGGATTCGGGCTGGTACACGATGTCTGTCGAGTGCTGCGGTGTCGGCGACCAGATTGGACCCAACAAGCCTTGGCAACGGCAAGTCTCGATGTAGCTGAAGATCGTCGATGGTGCAGACCAGCAAGGTCTGGGGAACTCACCCAGCAAGGGTAAGTGAGGGCAGGCCTGGAGCAACCAGACTGCCAAGTAAAGAAAAGATTGGCCTTCGGTAAGGGCTACTAGCCAACGGGCTAGCGACCGCGAAGGAGCCTCGTGACGCCGCACGTGGAGCTGGCTTACAGGACACTCGTGGAGTGGGGGCCAGTGATCTTCGGTGCAGGTGGTACTGGAGGCTAGGGCTACTCGGAGCCCAAAGCACGACTTCTTGGGAGACCCAGAAGATGGTGCACTTGCAAATGTGCTCGGTGTCCAGGGGTCACGGTCTCAAGTCACCCACGATAGCCACGGGCCTCAGCTTTACTGGGGACTCAGGGTAGCCTCGGGGAAGTCTGAGAATCCACCTCTGGTGATGCGATGACTTCGGCGTCCGACGGGAGCTTCAGTGATGCGAACCGGACAGATGCTTCTTTGGTGCCTGCCAAGCAGGGAGTCACTCCTTGACCCCAAGGGAGATTCTTCAGTCCTCTAATCTTGTCGTAGAGCGTCGAAGGTCCAGGATTCCGTGTCAGAGTTTCGTCCAGGTATAATCTAAAGTCCTAAGGACTGGGTTCCTACCTTTATTCTAAAAATAGGGGATGGACTACTCTGTGGCCCCACCTATGGGTGGGTCAGGGCAGAGGGGTGGCTACACCCCTTTCCCTTTGTCCAGTTCGCGCCAAAGCAGGGGCTGCAAGCCCCTGATCCGGTTTGAACTGGGGTATGCACAGGGACACCAAATGTGCCCCCAGTGCAGGACTTCAAAGCACCCGAAAGTGCTCCCGCCCAGCCCCAATACACATTGTCCTGTCTGGGGAGGTGGTCACACCTCCCTGGGACAGGAAACCTATTGTCCAGGCCTCCCCTGCCGGAGTTTCGTCCAGCAGCAGGAGGCCAGACTCGTGTCTGTGGCAGCAGCATCCATTTTGTGATGCCAGGGCTCTGGAAAGAAGTTACCGGACTCGTCAGAGTTAACATGCCTTTCCCTCTAGAAGGGTGGAATGCTACCCCCGCCGCCAGAATTGGCGGGGGGTAGTATTCCAAGATGTTTGACACCAAACACGACATGTTTCGGTGCAGCCATTCCATAGTTAGCATTTTACCGCGAGGATATAATGCGTTTAAGAGTATATGGTCAGGCTGCACTACAAACAGCATCAGAGATGGTCTCCGAACGCTGCAGAGGGGCCCTGCTCATGCAGGGGCACCCTCTCACATAGGAACCATGCACTCTGCCTTTAGGATTGATAAGGCCTGCCTTAGGAGTGACTTATAGGTTTATATGTGTGTATGCATTTAGTGATATAGGTAACCTATACCACAGCAAGGGGTGCACGCACCACCTTACCCAGGCTGCTGTAGCAGACCTGTGGTGTCAGTTTGGATGGCCTACCAGGGGTGGCATAATATATGCTGCAGCCCCTGGCAGGCCTCTGAGGTACCTATGCCCTTGGTACATAGTATACCATATACTAGGGACTTACAAGGGCACTCCAGATCCCAATCAGTGATGTGCCTAAGGCACATGGAGACCCTTTTAAAGAGGAAACAGCTAGGCTGGGGTTCTGAATAGCAGGGCCCCAGCCAGACTAATGATCGAAAACCAGTGAAGTATCAGCAAAAAGTGGGGGTACCCCTGTGAAGCAGATCCTACTCTCCTACACTCACATATTACATCACTCATGACATGGTCAGTGACATCACTGATGGCATCACTGATGACATCTCAAATGATATCATACAGTGACTGTTTGAAATTTTTTTATGAGTGTTAAATATATATACACGAAGGTGTATTGGTGAATCAGTGGGTGTATGAGTGCCTGCATGGATAATTCAGTGGGTGCGTCACTGACTGTATACATGAGTGATTAGGTGTCTCAGTGCATGTATGAGTGAGTGATTGGTTGTGTGAACTTCTGTATCAGTCTTTCAGTTGGTGTCTAAGTGGCTGGATGAGTGTGTGAGTGGGTACACAAGTGGCTGTTTTGGTGAGTGATTGGTTGTCTGAGTTCCTGTATGGTTGTCTGAGTGTCTGTGTGGGTGGGTGAGAGGGTGTGTGACTGCCTGTATGGAGGAGTAAGTGGGTGGGTGAGTCAGTGGCTGTATGGGTTGATGAGTGTGTGTATGGCTGTGTGGGTGAGTGGGAAGATGTGTCAGTGGTATATGGATGAGTAAATGGGTATGTGAAAAACAATATAGGTGAGTGAGGGGTATATGAGTGACTGTATGGGTGAGTGAATGTGAGAGTGGATATATGGGTGAGTGTGTGCTTGTGTCAGTGACTATAGGTGAGTGAGTACATGTTAGCATCTGTATGGGTAAGTAAGTGGGTGTGTGTGTAACTGTATCAGTTAGTAAGTGGCTATGTGATTGACTGTATTGGTGAGTGAGTTGGTGTGTGAGTAGCTCTATGGGTGACTGACTCAGTGTGTGAGTGGCTGTATGGGTGTATGAGTGGTTTTGTAAGTGGCTGTATTAGTGAGTAAGTGGAATGGGTGTATGAGTGGCTGTATGGGTGAGTGAGTGGATGTGTGTGTGAATCTATGAATCAGTGAGTGGGTGTGTAAGTACTGGTATGGGTCTGTGAATGGGTTTGTGAATGATTGTGTGGGAGTGGGTGTATGAAAGGTTCTATAGGGGTGTGAGTGGGTGCATTAGTGATTTTTTGGATGATGTCATCAGTGATTTCACTGACCATGTCATGAGTGATGTAATAAGTGAGGTCATAAGCAGTGCTTTGCGGGGTGGCGAGTTATAGTTAGCTCAGCTAACTATAACTGCTCAATTTCACTGGTTTTGTACAAGTAAAACCTGAGCCTAACTATAACGTCCCTATAACCTTTGTTTTTTTTGTATATATATATATATATATATATATATATATATATATATATATATATATATTATTCAACAAACACGGTAACATTTTTCTTTTTAATAAAAAATTGTACTCCCAGAGCTGTGGCACTGCCATGGGAGTTTCCTTTCTCCAAGTTATGCTAATCTCGTGATGGGGTGGTGGGAGAGGAGCATAGCTTGGAGAGAAGAGAATGATTCCCATACAATGAGGGTAGCCTTATGGCTACGCTTCATTGATGATCTTTTTATACTATGGAGAGGAACTGAAGCGGAATTCTTAATCTATATGACAATTCTGAATAACAATGAGGTGGGTTTAAAATTTACCCATAACATCCACCCTACAGAAATTGAGTTTCTGGATACGAAAGTTTACATAAAAGAAAACAAAATCCAGACGACTGTTTTTAGGAAAAAAACAGCCACAAATAGTCTTCTCCACGGATCAAGCTTTCACCCTCAATCCCTTATAAAGAGTATCCCCTATGGGGAATTTATAAGGATGAAACGCAACTGCTCTGAGCCATCGGAAATGGAAAAGACGTTTGAAGAAACAACTACACGTTTCCTTCAGAGAGGATATAAACATAAGGATGTACAGAAGGGGGAAAAGAGAGCAAGACAAAAAAGCAGAGCACAAACATTGGTGAGTGGTAAATCACAAGAAACAACCGTGGAAGATGAAAAACCACGATTGATTTTAACTTACAGCAAAGAGAGCTACAAAATTCAAAAATCCTGACAAAATATTGGAATGTACTTAAAAAGGATCCTGACATCGGGAAGGATTTGGGCAATCGACCGATGATAACATATAGGAAAGCTCCATCTATATCTGATACAATCATAAGAAGCCATTTTGAGAGTGAGAAGAAAACAACATGGCTAGGAACGAAACAACTAGGCTTTGGAAAATGCATAACATGCAAAGCATGCAAGATTGGGAAAAATCTGAAATCGCTTAAAGATCCAAGGGACAGAGTCTTTGAAATTAAAGAAAAAATCACCTGTGAATCAACCCATGTTGTATACCTCTTAGAGTGTTTTTGTGGGAAAAGATACATCGGAAGTACCAAATGTTCTTTAAAAACGTATATTAGAACACATAAGAGCTGTACAAAATGAAGATGCAACTTATGCTCTTGCCAAGCATATGAAGACACATACCAATCGGACGTGGTTAGACATGAAATATTCAGGACTGGTTACAATTCCCCCACATGAGAGAGGAGGAAATCGAGTACTCAAGTTGAGACGCATGGAATCAAAACTGATTATTCGTTTTAAAACCAAGGTCCCCCTTGGGCTCAATGGGGACGAAGAAATGTATATACATTTGTAAATATTTGGTTCAGCTTTTGAGACACAGAGTGTTAATGAGTATATTTTTCAGAGATATTATTTCTCCATACAATAATTTGTTTTCCTTGAATTAGAATGTGATTTAGATTTTAAAAGAACACGTAGCCGGTATTGGATTATTATTGTGTTGCAAGTAGTTTCTTTCTAATAAGCCTAACTTAGTAGCATCTGTTTAAACTGTCTGTAAGACAGTGGGGCACTTAGCCCGCAAGCATATGGGACACCAAGTCATGATTTTTTTGAAATGGATGAGTGGTTCTGTAAAAACGGACACTCTCCATAAGTAAAATGGAATGAATACTTGATAGTATAGCACACATTGGGTAAATCCTGTGTACAAGATGTGAATGTATAATAATGGCTTTTATAATTAACATCTTTTTCTTGCAACATTTTTGGGTAATAAGAAATAAATATAAAAAAAAGTAATTGTAATATATGTAAAACTACCTGTCCCACAATGCCTCATTATGGGCTATGTGGAGACTATGTATAAAAGGTTGGAAATCGAAGTAGGACTTCGTATACTACCGTGAACAAGAACTTTGTGTTCGAAACGCGTAGGTGGCGGAGAAGGAGGTCTCAATAAAGATATATTTTTGTACCAAGGAGAGTGCCGTGTAAGCTGTTGTTGGATAATATATATATATATATATATATATAGGAGGCTTGCTCTTTATATAGTGTAATAAAATGAAGTACACTGTGCAGAGAGTCCCTTACTGGTATGCAGAGGCAAAACTAGATTTTACTAATGCTCTTTTTAGGTTGATCCTCAACAGCGCTTGCACTGTCTGCAAGACCTGGTGTATCTCTTTGTGTGCTTTTGGCACACCCACCGATTGCCATTAGTTTTTATTCGTGGCTTGCTATTCGTGGGTTGCTTTTCAAAGTCCCTCTTTTGGGTGTTTAGTTGATGCCCAGGCGATTTCACTCAGTGAACAGTTTTGTTGGCCATCACTGTTTTCACGCTTCTTCCTGTTCCAGCGTGTGATGGCCCCTCCTCCCATCTGGGCATCACAGCCACTGCTGTTTACGGCTCTCTCGCCTCTTCCAGTCTGTCACCGCTGCACCCCCTCCGACGCTCTGCTTGTACTGTTTCAGACCCACACAGACATATCTGCCGCCTCTCCCTTCACCTCAGCCCCCACCCCTGTCCAGGTATCGCTGCCGCTTCTGTTTACGGCTCTCTCTCTACTTCTAGTCTATCCCCGCTAACACCCACTCCGAGGCTCTGCTTGTAGTGCTGCAGACGGACCACACGGACATAACTGTCGCCTCCCCCTTCACCTCAGCCCCCACCGGCCCCAGCTAACGAGAGGCATTCCATGCAGTGTGAGAATATATTTCTGAAAGGAAAGGGGCACACATCTTCTTTCACGCTGTCTGTCACTGGAAGCCCCATATCACGTTTCACGAAAAATGTCAGCTTCGTGATGTGTCTTACCATCTTAAGCTATGGCTCACACTCGAGTCCAGATAAAACCAATGAAAACGGCTGCTGCAGTGTAACAATAACCAAGAGACACCCGTGCAGCCATGTTTGTCTTTTACATAAATGTCATTAAAGGTGTCTATTCAGTGCACAGAAGCAGCAACCGGGTTCCGCTATATAGCAGACTGTCAGGACAGTCCGTTTTAAATTACTTTTCTGTTGATAAGGTATGCCTGCCTCCTTGGCAGTGATGACAAGTGGCAGCTCTTTAGAGATTGTATTGCCCGATTGTTCAGACGAGCAGAAGGAAGACACAGTAAGATCTTTAGATGCTGCCAAGCTCAGCTCTCAGTCTGATATTGCTTAAAATAGTGCCTACAATCCCCCACATGAAACCTAATTTCTATCATTACAGCATCATACAAGCAGCATCTTGTGCATCTTCCCCTCGCTGGAACCATGCAGGATGAAAGGTTGAATGCTCCTCTTCTGATTAGGGTGCAGGTGCGCCCACTGGGGATGGGAGGGAGGCCTTTTCACTTTATCTGGAAGTGAGAGGAACAAAGAGGCTAATTGCCTCTTCTGCACTGCCTCATTCTTTGATGAGCACCTAATATGCCTTGCGCAAGAGCCACAATTGGCTCCTGAAGAAAAGGCCTCAAAATTATCACAAGCTGCCATGGTGCTCTCTCACAATGCCAGCACAATAGTCATTGACTCAACTGTTCTGCATTGCTCCCTACTCGCAGAGCCTGAGGCTAAAGACTATGCACCCTTTCTAAGGAAAATGATTTTTGCAGGTATTTGGACAGGTTACCCCAGTGTCACATTACCCTGTTTTGTTCCTGAAGTAGTGTGAAATGTTTCTTGCCAACTATTTGATTAAGGAGATTTTGATAACAATGGGAATGCGAGCAGTACATGTCACAACAGTACAGAGTCAATACGTCCAGCGTGTCACTACAGTTCCATTTAAAGTTATGTCATGTGCTATGTTATGTTACCGATTATTTGTATAGATCTGCACTCACTTATTGCTTGGCCTCTAGGTATTTATCAAATTTAACGGACTGAAGAGTGCCATGAATGTCTCAAATCCTTTTTGTGTTTCAAAAGCAGGTTTTGGACCTCGGAGGTTGAATCAGTGGGGTTTGCTTCACTAACAATCCTTCTGTGTGTTGATAAATGTGTACCCTCTTCCTGTGAATAATTATTTTCCTTCGTTGTCACATCCACAAAAGCTGTTAGCTGTTTGCCCCAATGTCCGACTGATCAGATCTAATTCAGCTGCGATGAAACTGTATGCGAAGGACCCTGTCCTTTCTTTGAGGGGGAGGAGGGTAGTTCACATACCTTGGATGACTTGGAAAGGCTCCTATGAAGAGTCTACTTTCAATTCATCTGGCCATTCGAGAGGATTTGCTATGATCAGAAGGGTCTCTCAATCTTAGGAATTCTGGTTTGCGTTTTCGGCCCGTCCAAGCATAGGTAGTCATCTGACTTTCAGGCCACTTGAAATGATCCTGTTATGTTCACTCAGATATCCATCTGGATAAAAATGTATATTTTAATTATGTTTACAAAGCTCAGTGCAATACAATCATTTTTTTTCCTGTTGATTGTTTTGAACTTTTTCTTTAAAAAAAAAAATCTTTTTATTGTTAACAAAACAACAGCACAGATTTCCATTATTACACTTGTCACAACAAAGTAGTCAGTACTGTGGTACATACAGATCAGTAGTGCTATAATAATTCTATTCTGGCCGGTACCCACTAGAACATTAAACGTCTGACTCTTCCGGGGATAATTGTGGCGGTAGCTCGGGTGGCTCACAGATGTTCCCTCTATATGTATTCCATTTCCCCCAAACTTGCATCCATTTCTTAGGGCATCCCCTCGATGTATACACTGTTTTCTCCCTGAACATGCACCAATCCACATCCTCCTCCCATTCCCTCAGTGTTGGGACCGTCTGCACTCCCCACTTTCTAGCAATGTTTCTCTTGGCAACCATTAAGCCCAGTGTCACCCATGTTTTCTCCTTGCTACTCAAGTCAATTGGTTCCCATATATGTAATAAGCACTGTTTGGCGTCCGTTGTCACTGGTACTTCCATAGCTTCTCCCATACATGAGGTGACTCTGTTCCAATATCTGCTGATATGAGGACATTCCCATATAATATGAAAAAATGTGCCCTCTTGGCCGCATAACCGTCTACAGCTAGACTCCTCCCTATATCCCATTTTGACCAATGCTGACCCTGTGACGTAGATTCTATGCAATATTTTTAGCTGTACCAGCTTTAGTTTGGAGGATATTGCCCCTTCCTTTGGGGATGCTGGTGCTTCCACCCATTCTTCTTCTTCTAGTTCTGCTAGGTCGTTTTCCCATTTAGCACGAAGTTGTGGAAGTGGGTCAGGTGAGTGATTTATCAGTTTGGAATATGTCAGGGAAATGGCCTTCTGGGGCATGTACCCATCCAGGAGTCTATCCTCGAGGGGTAAGGACTCAGGAGGGGTTTCTCCCTTTGGGATCGCTGTATGTAGCGGAACTGCTCGGTGTCAGCTAACTCATAACTTTTCTGGAGGGCTGAGAAAGGTAGCACCTCTCCCTTAACCCAAAGGTCCCCCACCCGTGAGATCCCTATTGTATCCGATTTATCAAATCCCTTTGTTTTCCAGAGGGAACCCAGTTTTTCAGTATCCCATAGTGGTGTAGCCTGTGTTATAGTCGTCGCCCAACCCATACTCCTCTGGACCAAATGCCACACCTGCACAGAGTGTTTTGTGGGACCTGTCAGGTGAGGTCCCCCAGGCTTTGAATACAACGCTCGTATGTGATTGCTACTGTGTAGTAGCCATCTGTCCATGGCATACCCCGGATCATTCTGGGGCCGATATGTGCAATGATTGATGGCCACTAGCTGTGCAGCCCAGTAGTACTTTTTGATATCAGGTAAACCGATTCCCCCGTCATACCAGCCTTTTACCAGTTTTGGGAATGAGATTCCAGGCGGGCTATTCCCCCAAAGCAATGTTCTCTGCGCAGTTTCCACTAATCGAAAGTAAGATGCGGGGACAAGGGCAGGTGTGTTCTGGAGAATGTATACAAACCTCAGCAGCGACATCATTTTAAAAAGTGCAGCTCTGCCCAAAAGCGACAGCGGAAGAGTCTTCCAGTGTTCCACATCGTTCTCAGCCACTGCAGCGGAGGTAACAAGTTAGAGGTATAGAACAATTTAGGATCCATAGTAATAAAAATCCCTAGATATTTAAATCCTCCCATAGCTACAGTTGTTTGATACTCCTTTGGCAGGGTTGGTGGATGGCCTTTAATACAAAGATAAGCGATTTTAACCAATTGATGGTATATTCGGAGAATGTGCCAAAATTAGTGAAAATATTAAGAACCCTATGCTGGGACTTCTTTGGGGAGGCCAGGTATAACAAAATATCATCTGCATAAAGAGATATACGGTCCTTCTAGCCCTCAGTCCAGCGTAGCCCTCGAATTACGGGGACCCTCCGGATCCAACAAGCGAGAGGCTCCAGTGTAAGTGCAAATAACAGAGGGGACAAGGGACACCCCTGTCTCGTTCCCCTGTAAAGATGAAAAAGTGCTGATTTTTTATTGTTGACTACGACCTGTGCGAGTGGGTCGGCATATAATAGTCGGACCCAGTTAATAAACTTGGGACCAAATCCTAACCTCTCCAAGACAGCAAAGAGGTATGACCAAACGCCATAGTAGCATCTAAGGATACCATTGCTGCGTCCTCCATGATGGTATGCGCCCTACCCACCACCCCGTGCACTCTCCGTAGGTTCAGGGCTGTGTTTCGTGACAGCATAAAGCCAGACTGATCGGGATGAACCAATTCTGGTATAACCCGGACCAGTCGGGTGGCTAATAACTTAGCTAGAATTTTGGCCTCTGCATTTAGCAGTGATATGGGTCGATACGATGTGCAACTGCTTCTGGGTTTACCGTCTTTGTGTAGGACTACCAACGTGGTAATTCTTTGGTCCTGTGGAAGAAGTCCCTTTTCAAGACTCTCCACAAACATTGCCTTAAGATGGGGAGCCACTATATTGGGTCGAAGTTTGTAGAGTTCTATTGACAATCCATTGGGGCCCATCGCCTTACCCGTCTGGAGCGAACGAATAGCCTGAGCTATTTAATCGTGTGCAATGTCACCCTCTAACAAATTTTTGTTCTCTTCTGTTAATACTGGCATGTGAATTTCCTCCAGTAGTTCTTTAGTCTCTGTGTTCTGTTGAGAGGTCCTGGATACATAAAGTCATTCATAATATTTGGCGAATTTATCCGCAATAGCCTGCGGATCCGTGAGGCGTTTCCCAGTCTCTGTCCACAGCTCTGTAACTAAGAGGCTTGCTAATTCCCTCTTATCTAACCAGGCCAAGAGTTTGCTTGCCTTATCACCCAACTCGTATATATTCCCCAGCTTATGACTGATCATTGTTTTGGCCATCTCTCTCACCTCAGTTCGATATTCCTCTTTGGTCAGCTTGAGAATGTGTGTTTTATTTCGCTCTGTTGAGGTGGTAAGCTCTCCCTCTAATTGTAGTATGTCCTCTTCCAGTCGTAGCAGCTTAGCCTGCTTCTCCTTTTTCTCCCCGGATATTAGGGAGACTGCATGTCCCCGTATCACTGTCTTAAAGGCTTCCCAAAGGATCAGGGCCGAGTCAACTGACCCTTCGTTCTCGATGAAATAGAGCTCTATTTCCCTACTAATTTTTAGTTTGATCTTAGGGTTTCGGAGATGCCAGGGGTTAATCGGAGCTACTCTGGTACAGCAACCCCTCCCAAACTCCATTTGCAACCAAATTGGGGAGTGATCCGAAATGCCTCTCGCTAAGTGTCTGACCTCCTTGACGTTCCCAACTAGTGCCGCAGGTGTGAGTATATAATCTATGCGTGAGAGACTGTTATTGGCTCCTGAGTGAAATGTGTAGTGTGTCTCTACAGGATGATGTACTCTCCATAGATCTACTAGTCCCATGGCATCAAGAAAACTGGGGAGGTGCAACTGAGAGGAATGTATGTCTCTAGGAGGATAACGATCCAAAGTCCCCGATACAACAAAGTTAAGATCTCCCCCTATCACCATTCTACCACTAGGCAATGTTAGCAACACTTTCCCCAGATCCCTGAATGTGGTTTCCTGTAGCCCCGGCGGTAAGTACAACGACATGACCGTCGTTGATTCGCCCTCCCATTGGCCTGACACTACCGCATATCTCCCGAAGTCATCAGTGTGGACCTGGTCAATTATCATTGGGAAAGAGCACTTTTTCAGAATACCCACTCCCCTGGAATCTGTTGTAAACCCTGCGTGTGCCACCATTTGATAGCCCCATCTGGCTAGGGCCTTGCACATATTCCCAATAAGGTGTGTCTCCTGAAGCAAAACCACCTCCGGGGCATGCTGTTTGAGAAACTGCAGTACAATCCCCCTTTTCAGCTTGCCCCGCAGTCCATTCACATTCCAAGATAACAACTTGAGTCGTTTCTCACTTGCGGCGGTCATGGCGTTACTTGGTTTGCACTCCTTGGGGAGGTTTCCCCCTGCCTCCCCCCAGCCCCGGTATGTAATCCAGGGCACCAGCCAGAGTCGACTTGAATTAATGTCCCACCCACTAGACCGCTTCTGTTCTGTATCTTTGAGTGTAAATCTGTGACTGATAAAACATAACATAACAAAAGACCCCCCAACACCCCCCTCCCTGGATCCCTCCCTGCTTCCCCGCAATCTGGGCTCGAAACTGCCCATATTTAAAACAGTGCAGAGTGCCTGTCGCCCTAACTGTAGGAAACTAGAAAATCGATGGGGAGGGTTGGCTACTCCCGCCCAATGGCTCCAGTTCCGCCTTTAATTAACCCCAAATACGGATATTAAAAGCATTATCATATTCAAACAAAATCACTTAGAGCCTGGTATGTCTATGTTAACTGTTTGGACCATCTTCTCCATCCTTCCACCTCAGAAAGCAGACATGCCCCCCAAGACATTCACGGCCAGCAATCCTCACTATGATAAGATAGTGCATGTTCAAGTTCAGGGACCACGTCATCACCGTGCGTTATGGTCCTTCGCAGGCCTCCAGCCCTCCAACCAGTCTTGTGCCACTTCTGGGGAATCGAAAAACCAGGATTTTCCGTCTGCCTCCACCCTCAATTTTGCGGGAAATAACATTGCATAACGAAGACCTTTGTTTCGCAACAGTTTCTTCACCTCTAGAAAAGTTCGCCGCTGGCGTTGGACCGCAATGGTGAAGTCTGGAAAAAAGGAAAGTTCGCTATTTTTGAATTTGAGGGGGGATTAGCTCGAGCTGTTTGCAAAATAATGTCCCGGTCTCTGAAGTTGAGGAGTTTTGCCAGGATAGGCCGTGGGGGGGCCCCCGGCTTTGATCTTCCCCCTGGCACTCTGTGCGCTCTCTCGACCATGAACATTTTTGATAAGGTGGTAGGTCGAAGATGTTTCACTATCAACTCTTCCACAAATAGATCTACGGCCGGCCCCTCCGCTTTCTCTGGGACCCCAATAATTCTAATGTTGTTGCGTCTCGCGCACCCTTCATAATCATCCAGCTGAGAGTCTGTTTTCTTCTGGGCTGCTTGTAGCTCCCTGATCTCCTTCCGCATCTGTTGGGTGTCACTGTTGAGTTCCGCGGTCACCACTTCAATGGCACTCACTTTCTCCCTCGTTTTTTGCAGGTCTGTTCTAATCAGCGCCATTTGAATAGATATGGTGTCCATTCTGTGCTCTAGAGAGGTACGCACCCCCGCTATGGCTGCCATAACATCTACCAGAGTCGGTTCATCCTTAGATGCATTTGTGGGCTTCTCCGCCTCCCCTTTATTCGTTCCCTCCATCTCACCTCCTTTTTGGGTGGTGAATTTATCAAGCTTGGTCTGGAGCGTGCCTCTTTGCCCCTTTGTCCCAGACATAGCGTCGATCACCAGTGAGGAGTTGTTAGAAGCGGGGTCACCGATTCCGACACGGTAGCTTGGCGCGAGGTAGGAAGGCACCCGAAGGCAATGTGTTAAGCACTTGTGCAGCACACACTCACACTGACTCAGTAATGCGCACACAATAAGGGAGACACCACACCAGGCTTTTGTATAAAAACAAGATCCTTTATCTAATTTTAGATCAGCAATAGATAAGGCAGATAATCTTAGGCAACATTGCAATTCATTTAGCTTCTCAAAACCAGTGCGTAAATTCATTCAAGCACATTATAACCGTAAAACGTTACGCCATTAAAAGGCAGTAGCATTAACCTCATTGACAAGTAGGTAACACTGTAGGTCATAGGTTGCAGGTCAAAACATAGACTTCAAATGCATTTAGCGACATTCAATTAGCAAGAATTTAGATGCACATTACACTGTAGATGAGGAGGAACCTGTATCAACCTAGGCGCAACCACATTCAGTACAGTGGGTGTCGCAAAGCAGGTAGGCCTACAACATAGGAACACTTTAACTATTGGCAGGTGAACACAGGCTCAATTCATGTAGGTATATTCAATTCATTAAGGGCCTAACGTAGGTAAATCACACAACACTGAAACCATTTCCCTCATTAGGGGACATAAGGCATGTATGTCATACATCAGTTTTGCTTAGGCTCCTATTCAATTCAGTAAAGGCCTTAATGCCGATTAATCACACCGCATTGGAGACAATAAGGCCTTCCACCTTACAGTTCGGGGGGAACTTAGCTGCTGCTCGTAATCACTAGGGTGACTAGCATCTGTTGCGCCGCTCTCCTTAATCTTGGCCCTACTGGTGGCGTTTCCTGGGCCCCGGGGTAGTGTCGACGTTGGGGACAACCGGGCCCCTGTGTAAGCGTGGGCCCCGGCCTCCCGGACTCACCAGTCACTCCGCGTAATCAGGGGGGGGCAATCATTCCCCGATGTGGTGCTGGGAGCCTCCACCCCAGCCGGCCCGCTCCTCTCTACTGCCGGGACCGGACGGGGGAGGCGAATCGACAAAGTCCCCTCCGGGCAGGCCTTAGCGGGTGACGAGGCAGGGGGGGCCGGCAAGGCTCCTCTCCGGCCCCCGATGCAAGTGACGGCGCGGTGCGGCAGGTCTCCGGCTCCGGTTCCCAACGCCGATCCGGGAGCCAATCAGTGCGCGGCTTTCCCGGGGGCGCGGCCTCTGACGCGGCCGTTGCTCCCGTCGATGGGGAACGCCTCCCGCCCTCCGCTTAGGCCCAGCGCGGCCTCCGCTTCGTCTCAGCGCTCGGGCAGCGGCGGTGATCGCAGCAGACAGCCGTGCCCGGGCCGTGGCGGTGAGTTCAGTCCCCGCAGCGCTTCTTCCGGCCACACAGCGCTTTGGGTGCAGTAAGCGCTTTCTCACACGTAGCGCTTCTAGTCCCTCACAAGGCGTCTCCACTCGCAGCGCTCACAGCAGGGCAGAGGGTTGGCACTTGGCGCTTGGGAGGGGGTAGCGCTTTACCTGGTGATCCCCCAGTAGTTGTTATAGGTGGCAATAGCGTTGTTGCAGGCTCTTGGTTGTCGTGGTAGGTTGCTGGGAGTTACTTGGTTGCTGGTTCAGCACTCGCAGTTACTTGGTTGCATGAACTTGGGGGGTAGGGGGTTGAGTTGGTGGGCACAAGAGGCAGGCAGGTGCCCTGCAGGCACACGGGGGTGGTTCCCTGGGTCCCCTCACGCTGGGCAAGGTCAGTGGGTGGAAGGTGTCCCTCAGCTATCTTAGCACAGCAGTGCCTCAGCCCAGTCAGTACCAGTAGTGTAGGTCTCCCCCTAGGCCCGACAGCCTATACTCCGACGGAGGTTCCCCAGGTCCCGTGGTGCCCCAACTGACTAAAAGGTTTCCCTCCAAACCTCTTATACCCCTAGGTCAGGTGACCCTCCTGAAAGGCGGCAAAACATAACTCCTCCCTGGGCTGGAAGGTTCTAGAAGCTTCCCTCATGTCTGGCTATGAGGCCCAGAGGCGGGGACGGCATGGATACTGTATCATTATGTCCCAGCCTGATCCTGACTACTAGTATGTGTGTGCGCAATGGCCACTCCGCAGTTCTGCTGGTTCTGACTTTGTCGGACAGCCGGTAAGACTTGGTTTTCACAGGCGGGCTGTCCCCTGTGTCCACATCATGGGTACACAGGTGCGTAATCCCAGGAGTGAGGGAAAACAACGAGGAGTACCGCTCCAATACCTGGTGGCAGTCCCCCTGTTGCTCAGGGGTCAAGGTTGGGGAGAGAACCACTCCCTCCACCGATCCATCGTTCTCTTTGGCCGCCAGAAGGTCCAGAAGAGGCTCGCTCTCCTCCTCTTCACTTCCATCCGTCACCATCAGGAGGGTAAGTTCTGACCGCTCCTGGTGTGGCTTAAGGCGGTTGACGTGGAGCACCCTGTGGGGTTGACGGGGGTCTTGAGGTCTACTACATAAGTGGCCTGGCCTCTTCTCTCCAAAATTCCATACGGTCCAGTCCACCGGTCCTGGAGGGCACTAAGCTCTCCGGGCTCCATGACCCATACCTTCTGTCCAGCGACCAACTCCACCGTCCGAGCATTCCGGTCGTACCATTCCTTCATGACAGCTTGACTAGCCTCCAGATTGTCTGAGGCTTCCTTCCACAGCTTGGCTATCTGGCTGCGGAATGCCAGCATGTAGCTGACCACATCACGGGGAGCTTCTTAGAAGACTTCTCCCACCCCTCCTTCACGAGACTGAGGGGCCCCTAACGGGGTGGCCATAGAGCAGCTCAAAGGGGCTGAAACCGACCCCTTCTGCGGCACCTCTCGGTAGGAGAAGAGCAGACAGGGTAAGAGGACGTCCCACTTCCTTCTCAAGTCCTCGGGTAGGCTCCGGATCATCCCCTTCAGGGTCTTATTGAAGCGCTCCACGAGCCCGTTAGTCTGGGGGTGGTAAGGAGTGGAGAACCGGTGAGGTCACTCCGCACTCCTTCCACATGGCCTGCATGTAGGCCGACATGAAATTCGTGCCCCTATCTGACACCACGACCTTGGGGAATCCCACACGGGTAAAAATCCCCATCAAGGCCCGCGCCACCGCAGGTGCAGTGATGGTCCTCAGAGGGATGGCCTCCGGGTACCGGGTGGTGTGGTCCACCAACACCAAGATGAACCTATGTCCCGAAGAAGTCGGCGGGTCCATTGGCCCGACAATGTCAATTCCTACCCGCTCAAAAGGGGTACCGACCACCGGGAGCGGTTCCAAGGGGACCTTCAACTTAGTCCCAGTCTTGCCACTCGCCTGACAAGTCACACAGGTCTTACAAAAGGGTCAGAGGTAACTCTCATCCTGGGCCAATAAAAATGTGGGACCAATCGAGCAAATGTCTTGTCCTGGCCCAGGTGTCCTGCCAGTGGTATCTCGTGTGCCAATTCCAGCAGGAAGGCTCGGTAGTATTGGGGGACCACTAAGGCCCTTGATGACCCATGCACCGGAGCCTTAGGCTCACTGGAGAGGAGACCATCCTCCCAGTAGACATAATAATTACCGGTCTCTTTACCAGTTGCTTGGGCTTCGGCCTGCTGCCGCATGCCTTCAAGCGTTGGGCACTCTCTCTGCGCCCGACAGAATTCCTCCCGGGTAGGCCCTCCTTCCACCTGCCACTCTGCAGGGGTCGGCAAGTCCCCCACGGGAACGACATCCACCTCAGCGGACTCCGGGGTCACCTCCGCGAGCTCCCCATCCATCTCGCAGGGTGCATCCTCAAGGATGTCTTCTTGTCCAGCAGTGGGCTGGGCCATTGTTTCAGGCTCCAACCCGGGTTGAGTTCCTTGCCGGGCAGCCATGGACCGCGTGACCACGCAGGTCCACCCTGGTAATCCCAGCATCTCAGCGTGGGCGTTGAACTCTACCTCCTTCCAGGCAGTATGTTCCAAGTCGTTTCCGAGCAGACAGTCAACTGGCATGGCAGGGCTCACCGCAACTCTCAACAGGCCTGAGACTCCTCCCCACTCAAAGGGAACTTGGGCCACGGGTAATGACCAAGGCTATTATCAGCCATGACAACCGGGTGGAATACTTCAGGAATCACCTGCTCTGGGGACACCAGCTGACGTCTTACCATCGTCATGCTGGCACCCGTGTCCCTCAGAGCCTCCACCTCCTCCCCGTTCACCAGGACCCTCTGCCGGTATTTGGCAGTGTTCGAGGGTACCTGAACCCGTGGGATCATCTCTCTATCCCCCAGGGAAACTAAGCTCAAGCCTGTCCACTCACCTCCCCTACCTAGGGACAACTCCTCCCCAAGCGCTACACTGGCCACCCCGGGCTCTTACCTCCTGTGGGGGCTGGGGTTCTCTTGCGACACTGGGGATCTCCCTTGTAGTGTCCAACCTCCCACACTCGTAGCACCGGACAGTTCTGGGCTGCTGACTCTTGTCAGGGTAAGTGGGTTTCTGGAATCCAGATTGGGGTGGGGAACCTACCCCTCTCCCATGCGGTCTATTTTGGGGCCTTTAAAGAACTCCTTCTTTTATCTCCCCCTCTCTCTTCTGGGGAAAACTCTGTCCGCCTTTCGGGGGTCTCCCCGGATCCCTTGTGGGACACCCGAGTGCTAACCCAGGTATCCGCCTCCTCCGCAAGTTCCCGAGGATCGGTCAGCTTGCGGTCCACCAGGTGTTGGCCCAGCTCTGGAAAACTCTTATCAAGAAGGTGCTCTCTTAAAAATAGATTGTACAGCCCTTCATAATCACTCACTTCGCTGCCACGCACCCAACCCTCCAATGCCTTACGGGCATAATCAAAAAAATCCACCCAGTTCTGTGTGGGAAGCTTGTGGCTGTTGCGGAACTTCTGGCAATACTTTTCTGGGGTGAGGCCAAACTTTTTAAGCAGTGCCTCTTTCATGACAGGGTAATTTGTCTGATCACCTTTATCTAAGGTCAAGAGTGTGTCCCTTGCCAACGGAGGTATGTACCTATACAGGCCTCCCCCCAGTACTTCTCAGGCACCCCATGGGCTACCAAAGACACCTCATACGCCGCCAACCACTTATCAATGTCATCCCCTACACTGAAACTGGCCATCACCTCCTTAGGTAGGTAAAACTTAGGCTCTTGTGGAACCTCAGCGGGTACGCTGCCACCATTCAAGTTGCCCTGCGTCTCCATCTGCAAGGCTCGGAGCTCTAACTCTTTCAGGCTAAGCTCATGCAGAAGCTTCTTCTCTTCCATGGCTAGCCTTGCCTGTTCTCGCTCCTTGTCCATCCTAGCAAGCTCTAGCTTCAATTGCCTCTCCTCCCTCCTGTCCTCGTACTCCTCCACAGACACACTGCTCGCTGACACACTACTGCCTGCCCTGGAACGTCTCCCTGGCAACACATTCTCACTGATGTCTATGTGCAGTAGGTCTAGCTCTCCTGGAGCCTCCAGCTCCCCCTGTTCCTCGACCACTCTCCCTTCCGGGTGGGCCAATACCCATGCCCTCAAGACTTTCAGAAGCTCCTCTCTCTTGGCTCCTCGCTTGACGGGCACCCCCATCCCCCGACAGAACTCCCTCAGCTGCGCCACCGTATACATTTCAAGGTTGGCCAGCTCGAACTCCATCCTGACATGTGGAGCCCCAGACACTTAAGGGAAAAGACTCTAGGACGTAGGCAACAGGTTAACACAGGAGTCTGTACAGTCAGGTAGTGAAGGGCGAATTGTTAGGCTTGCATATAAATAGGTGTCCAATTGCGGCGCACACTGAATCCCTGTAGGGTACTGCACAAGCACAAGTCCTTATCCCACCGCTGAACACCAATGTTAGAAGCGGGGTCACCGATTCAGACACGGTAGCTTGGCGCGAGGTAGGAAGGCACCCGAAGGCAATGTGTTAAGCACTTGTGCAGCACACACTCACACTGACTCAGTAATGCGCACACAATAAGGGAGACACCACACCAGGCTTTTGTATAAAAACAAGATCCTTTATCTAATTTTAGATCAGCGATAGATGAGGCAGATAATCTTAGGCAACATTGCAATTCATTTAGCTTCTCAAAACCAGTGCGTAAATTCATTCAAGCACATTATAACCGTAAAACGTTACGCCATTAAAAGGCAGTAGCATTAACCTCATTGACAAGTAGGTAACACTGTAGGTCATAGGTTGCAGGTCAAAACATAGACTTCAAATGCATTTAGCGACATTCAATTAGCAAGAATTTAGATGCACATTACACTGTAGATGAGGAGGAACCTGTATCAACCTAGGCGCAACCACATTCAGTACAGTGGGTGTCGCAAAGCAGGTAGGCCTACAACATAGGAACACTTTAACTCTTGGCAGGTGAACACAGGCTCAATTCATGTAGGTATATTCAATTCATTAAGGGCCTAACGTAGGTAAATCACACAACACTGAAACCATTTCCCTCATTAGGGGACATAAGGCATGTATGTCATACATCAGTTTTGCTTAGGCTCCTATTCAATTCAGTATAAAGGCCTTAATGCCGATTAATCACACCGCATTGGAGACAATAAAGCCTTCCACCTTACAGTTTGGGGGGAACTTAGCTGCTGCTCGTAATCACTAGGGTGACTAGCATCTGTTGCGCCGCTCTCCTTAATCTTGGCCCTACTGGTGGCGTTTCCTGGGCCCCGGGGTAGTGTCGACGTTGGGGACGACCGGGCCCCTGTGTAGCGTGGGCCCCGGCCTCCCGGACTCACCAGTCACTCCGCGTAATCAGGGGGCAATCATTCCCCGATGTGGTGCTGGGAGCCTCCACCCCAGCCGGCCCGCTCCTCTCTACTGCCGGGACCGGACGGGGAGGCGAATCGACAAAGTCCCCTCCGGGCAGGCCTTAGCGGGTGACGAGGCAGGGGGGCCGGCAAGGCTCCTCTCCGGCCCCGATGCAAGTGACGGCGCGGTGCGGCAGGTCTCCGGCTCCGGTTCCCAAAGCCGGTCCGGGAGCCAATCAGTGCGCGGCTTTCCCGGGCGCGGCCTCTGACGCGGCCGTTGCTCCCGCCGATGGGGAACGCCTCCCGCCCTCCGCTTAGGCCCAGCGCGGCCTCCGCTCCGCCTCAGCGCTCGGGCAGCGGCGGTGATCGCAGCAGACAGCCGTGCCCGGGCCGTTGCGGTGAGTTCAGTCCCCGCAGCGCTTCTTCCGGCCACACAGCGCTTTGGGTGCAGTAAGCGCTTTCTCACACGTAGCGCTTCTAGTCCCTCACAAGGCGTCTCCACTCGCAGCGCTCACAGCAGGGCAGAGGGTTGGCACTTGGCGCTTGGGAGGGGTAGCGCTTACCTGGTGATCCCCCAGTAGTCGTTTTAGGTGGCAATAGCGTTGTTGCAGGCTCTTGGTTGTCGTGGTAGGTTGCTGGGAGTTACTTGGTTGCTGGTTCAGCACTCGCAGTTACTTGGTTGCATGAACTTGGGGGTAGGGGGTTGAGTTGGTGGGCACAAGAGGCAGGCAGGTGCCCTGCAGGCACACTGGGGGTGGTTCCCTGGGTCCCCTCAAGCTGGGCAAGGTCAGTGGGTGGAAGGTGTTCCTCAGCTATCTTAGCACAGCAGTGCCTCAGCCCAGTCAGTACCAGTAGTGTAGGTCTCCCCCCTAGGCCCGACAGCCTATACTCCGACGGAGGTTCCCCCAGGTCCCGTGGTGCCCCAACTGACTAAAAAGGTTTCCCTCCAAATCTCTTATACCCCTAGGTCAGGTGACCCTCCTGAAAGGCGGCAAAACATAACTCCTCCCTGGGCTGGAAGGTTCTAGAAGCTTCCCTCATGTCTGGCTATGAGGCCCAGAGGCGGGGACGGCATGGATACTGTATCATTATGTCCCAGCCTGATCCTGACTACTAGTATATGCGTGCACAATGGCCACTCCACAGTAGCAGAGGCCTGTGGCAGCCATCTTATTAGGAGAGAGCACCTGCACCTCAGCACTGTTTGGCAGTGGTAAGGCGCCCAGAGACCTAGGTCCAACAAAAGTGTAGTGGCAAAAATGAGGCGCAAAGAGAAAAAAAACGGGGTAAGACCACCCTAGGGCTGACAGGTCTAACAGGAGTGATTCGCTATGTTGCTGCGGTCCTGGTGCCAGGGTATGCTGAACGCTTCAATCCGAGTGAGGCCACCTAGCAATGGCCTCAGCCTGCAGGTTTACTCGGGCCACCAATAGATGATCACTTGTCCTCCCAATCAGAGCTCCAGGCTCAGATCACCACTACGAGCTGGAGGACACGTAGTCTGCCACCCTCACAATCCAAGGTGCAATCCCGGCTCTCCGTCCCAGTTAGGCGTAAGGGCACGGACCCAGGGAACAGTCCACGGATCGAATCTGCTCTGTCTGGCTGCTACTGGGATGCCAAAACCCTGGGACCTCTCTTGCTCAAACCATTATAGTCAATGGTCCTTACGTATGGTGCCACTCAGCAGCTCCAAAGCTCTTCACCATAGGGCCTGACTTTGCTCCCCGGCACTGCAGGGGCCACTCCTCGGGGCCCGCTTCTTCTAATGCAGGTCTTGTCCCTCTCACTACTGTCCCCCAGGGGCACCACTCACTGCGCAATGTGTGTCTTTGCAGGCTCCAGACTCGGCAGGTCTGATACCAGCTGCGTCACTGATATCCCTCTGGTGCCGGTATTATTCAAGACGCAGCCTTTCACCCCTCAACACGAGGGGGCGGGAGGGGGGGCCCAGAGGGGGCTGCAGGAAGTGCCGTCCATCCTCCGTTATTTAGCGGGGGAGCAACTCCGCGGTTCCACCGCATTTCACCAGGACACCGGCAAATTCGGTGGGCAGCTGCCGCCCTCCTGGAAGTCTCGGTCGGGCAGATATAACTGGAGCCCGGGGATCACAGGCCTAGACAACGCACGGCTCTTCCCTGCCGCAGACTCGATGCGCCAGCGATTTCAGCGGTCCAGAGCCACAGCGGGTCCCAAGACAGTCCTCCGCTGCGCTCCCGGGGTACGGGACGGATCTATTAGCAGATAATTAGGCGGATTCAGGCCATCGGTGATGGGAGCTTTACCTCAACGCGGCCATTGCGCTCGGCGGCCAGACCACGCCCCATTAACTTTTTCTTATTCTAAACCTATTGCCCATCTATTGCCATTCGTTCTTTACTATGCTTGTCTTAAATGCTTCCTTTTTATTGGTGCATTTTTGTAAGCGATGTCTGCGAGAAATGGTGTATTCAGTCAATGGCTGCATGGATAAATACTTATAAGGTCCCAAAGGCGAGACCAATTGCATTGCAAATGCTT
The DNA here is from genome assembly GCA_963921515.1 of Calotriton arnoldi. NCBI lineage: Eukaryota > Metazoa > Chordata > Amphibia > Caudata > Salamandridae > Calotriton > Calotriton arnoldi. The sequence goes on along the minus strand of CAWUFW010011537.1, from coordinate 362,323 downwards.
GTTGTGGTCATCAGAGGGTAGTGCTAAGCATTTGTTGTACTCACAGAGGCAATAACACACTCAAGAATAAATCTGAAACAAATTTGTAAAAATAACATTGATTTTTATCTAATTTTTCAGACCAAGAATTTCGTTCTAAGGTAAGTTTTTTTTAAGTTATGATTTTTCAAAGTTAGCAAAATAAATCACTCTTGTGCGCAATTACGCACAATAGAAGTCAATGGGAGAAAATAGGAAAAAGCATATAAAATCACACAGTGGGTTCTCGAGGTTCACCTTGTGGATTTAGGTAAGTAGCAGGGCCATGTCCAATGTTCCAGCAGCAGAAGATCAGGAGCGTCACGGATTCGGTTGGGAGCAGGGTGCTGAGGTCGTTGGCAGCCAGCGCACTGCAAAGAAGGGGGCCACATTAAAACACACTGCACAAGGGGACTTAAAGGTAAGTCCGGGGGGGGTCCTACTCAAGGGAGAAGGTTGCAAGGGCCTCAGTACCACAGGAACACAGCAGTTTTTTCGGTACTCAGCCGGGCGGGCTGGGTGCAGAGCAGATAGGGTGTTGAGGTGGTCCTCACGGTCAGGGGAAGGCAGGTTGAAGGGACGATTCCGGTACAGCTGAGCCACTCACTGAGTGGGTCTCAGGGGTCTCAAAGTCCTTCGACGGGTGTCTGCGTCCTAGGTATTTGGAGTCCGGATTGGACTCTTTCTTCTCAGTTTTCGATGTAGGAGGTCTGGCATCACAGATATTGGCACAGCACGGCTCCAATAGGTCCTGTTGTTCTCTCACTTGGCCGGGAACATATCTGAACCTTTGGAGCTGATGTACCTCTTCTGGCTTGGGTGTCGCTGGGGAGCAGCAGTTCGGAAAACCGGACTTCTCGGTTCGGTACCTGCAGGCTGCAGGGGAGTAGCGCCTCTACTCCAATGAAGTTTCTTGGCAATTGGTAGAAGGCTGGAGGTGCTCCGAGGTTCTTGGAGGCCTCACAGATGCAGGACGAGGCAGCACACTGCAATTGTTGAGCCCTAGAAGCAGCCGGCAGGGATTTGGCACCAATGTTCACCAATGTTCTGCAGTAGGACTTCGGTTCCCAGGTCAATAGCTCTTCTTTGTCCGTTGCTCTTCTTAGGTCCATCAAATCTAAGTTCAGGGTCCAGGGATGCCACCTAAATACTACATTTAGGGGTGTTAAAGGGGGTGACAGATATTAGCCAATGAGCTGCCTACCTTTAGGGTGCCTACACCCTCTCAGTGACCACTTCCTGTGGGAAGGGCCACTTCCCTATCCCTGATAGGTTGATTTCCTCCCATCACAAGGTGGAGGAATTGTAAAAGTAGTGTCCACACCACCTGCCCCACCTTAGAGGTGGTGCTGGCTGGATTTGGGCACACCTCCTAATCTAACTAATTTTCCCATCTGCCCTCCTGCCAAAAAGGGAGCAGGAAAGGGGGGTTGGCATCCTCCACTATCTGGAGATGCCTGGGTTGCATTTCAAAGGCGGTATCGTCTTTAAAGCTTCCCGCCCTGACAGGCCCTCCCGGCCTGGAGGAAGTGTGAAGCACCTCTGGCCAGAGCAGGCTTTGTTCCTTGCCTCTGAGAGCACTAGCTCTCTCCCCAAGAAGTCAGAAACATGTCTGGTGGTGGCAGGCTGGCTAAGACTAGTCAGAGACCACACCAGTGCTTGGTAGGTTTTCAGGGGACCCTCTAAAAAGGGTCTCCTGTGTGCATTTATTAATAAATCCATCACTGGCATCAGTGAGGATTTATTAATACAAGATATTTGGTACTAAACATGCTAGGGTACATGACAAGTATCCAGCCCATGTACTCTCTATGGCTTCCATGAGTACTTACACTAACCAAGAATGGACCTAGATATTGTAGGATCATATCTGCTCATGAAGATATGCCCACACATCAGATATAGTGCACCCTGCCTTAGGGCTGTAAGGCCTGCAGTAGGGGTAACTTACCTATATCTCATGCAGTGTATGTAGGCATGGCACACAGGAATGTGTTATAAATGTATGTGTATTGCACACACTTGTCCGTATATTCACTTGAACCAAATTTAACTTTTGAACTTCTGTTTTAATGTTTAGCGTGCTGGTCAGAAACGTGTGACTGCCTAACATGTGCTATGATGTAACTATACCTCAAGTGTCACTGATCACTTGTGACCTGGCCGCACAGCGAATTAATTTATCACCAATTGTTCTGACAGTTTGAACAATGATAAAATCACCAATTTTGTTACTCATTTCTGTCATTGTTTTTACTGATTCATAATTTTTTACAATTGCTGCCAATTGTTCATTAATATCAAATTACATAACAACATGTTTTGTCAATGAACCGTATACTGAACAATCAAAAGTAAGGCCTTTTTCACAAATGAAAATTTCATATCCAATTGTGTGTCTGTTGCCAAATGCATTTCGGGATCACACTCCCTTCTTCAGGGGCCACTGTAAAAAACATAAATAACAACAGGGGTGAGTACCTGTCACAAATCAATTAAATAAATAGGATTATACTGTTTATGTTTTCTCAATTGTTGACTGAATCATAATGAATTCCAAAGTTAAAAATAGATGAGAATACACCTGTGCCTTTAAAACATGAAAAATGTGCTTGAATGAACCAAAGATCAGAAAGACGTTGAGGAGAAGTGGAAAGACACCCTATCTTTTGTGTAAAACGTTCACATAAGTGAAGGGTTACCTTGATGAAAAAAATGCCTATAAACTGACCTAAGCGATACAAAAGGGGATGATGGACGGAACGCTTGAGCCAATCAAACACTCACCTCCAGTCAACTGATCTGGGTTTAATCCATCATCATTCTTTAGCTCACTCCACCACCCCAGTTCAGACATGGCCATATGCAAATCAGTCTGACCCTGTGCCTCATGGGAACAGTCCAGCCCGAACTGCCAAGCCATGTCTTCCATGGACCGGAAACAAGCATCCTAGGACCGGTTTCTGGCATTCCAGCCGTCATCAGCCAGGCTTGCTTGAATCCAGTGGCAAAGTGAGCAAGGGACCCACGTCTGGGCATACCCCCGCCAACTTAGGGCGAACAAAGCGATACAAAAGGGGATGATGGACGGAACGCTTGAGCCAATCAAACACTCACCCCCAGTCAACTGATCTGGGTTTAATCCATCATCATTCTTTAGCTCACTCCACCACCCCAGTTCAGACATGGCCATATGCAAATCAGTCTGACCCTGTGCCTCATGGGAACAGTCCAGCCCGAACTGCCAAGCCATGTCTTCCCTGGACCGGAAACAAGCATCCTAGGACCGGTTTCTGGCATTCCAGCCGTCATCAGCCAGGCTTGCTTGAATCCAGTGGCAAAGTGAGCAAGGGACCCACGTCTGGGCATACCCCCGCCAACTTAGGGCGAACAAAGCGATACAAAAGGGGATGATGGACGGAACGCTTGAGCCAATCAAACACTCACCCCCAGTCAACTGATCTGGGTTTAATCCATCATCATTCTTTAGCTCACTCCACCACCCCAGTTCAGACATGGCCATATGCAAATCAGTCTGACCCTGTGCCTCATGGGAACAGTCCAGCCCGAACTGCCAAGCCATGTCTTCCCTGGACCGGAAACAAGCATCCTAGGACCGGTTTCTGGCATTCCAGCCGTCATCAGCCAGGCTTGCTTGAATCCAGTGGCAAAGTGAGCAAGGGACCCACGTCTGGGCATACCCCCGCCAACTTAGGGCGAACAAAGCGATACAAAAGGGGATGATGGACGGAACGCTTGAGCCAATCAAACACTCACCCCCAGTCAACTGATCTGGGTTTAATCCATCATCATTCTTTAGCTCACTCCACCACCCCAGTTCAGACATGGCCATATGCAAATCAGTCTGACCCTGTGCCTCATGGGAACAGTCCAGCCCGAACTGCCAAGCCATGTCTTCCCTGGACCGGAAACAAGCATCCTAGGACCGGTTTCTGGCATTCCAGCCGTCATCAGCCTGGCTTGCTTGAATCCAGTGGCAAAGTGAGCAAGGGACCCACGTCTGGGCATACCCCCGCCAACTTAGGGCGAACAAAGCGATACAAAAGGGGATGATGGACGGAACGCTTGAGCCAATCAAACACTCACCCCCAGTCAACTGATCTGGGTTTAATCCATCATCATTCTTTAGCTCACTCCACCACCCCAGTTCAGACATGGCCATATGCAAATCAGTCTGACCCTGTGCCTCATGGGAACAGTCCAGCCCGAACTGCCAAGCCATGTCTTCCCTGGACCGGAAACAAGCATCCTAGGACCGGTTTCTGGCATTCCAGCCATCATCAGCCAGGCTTGCTTGAATCCAGTGGCAAAGTGAGCAAGGGACCCACGTCTGGGCATACCCCCGCCAACTTAGGGCGAACAAAGCGATACAAAAGGGGATGATGGACGGAACGCTTGAGCCAATCAAACACTCACCCCCAGTCAACTGATCTGGGTTTAATCCATCATCATTCTTTAGCTCACTCCACCACCCCAGTTCAGACATGGCCATATGCAAATCAGTCTGACCCTGTGCCTCATGGGAACAGTCCAGCCCGAACTGCCAAGTCATGTCTTCCCTGGACCGGAAACAAGCATCCTAGGACCGGTTTCTGGCATTCCAGCCGTCATCAGCCAGGCTTGCTTGAATCCAGTGGCAAAGTGAGCAAGGGACCCACGTCTGGGCATACCCCCGCCAACTTAGGGCGAACAAAGCGATACAAAAGGGGATGATGGACGGAACGCTTGAGCCAATCAAACACTCACCCCCAGTCAACTGATCTGGGTTTAATCCATCATCATTCTTTAGCTCACTCCACCACCCCAGTTCAGACATGGCCATATGCAAATCAGTCTGACCCTGTGCCTCATGGGAACAGTCCAGCCCGAACTGCCAAGCCATGTCTTCCCTGGACCGGAAACAAGCATCCTAGGACCGGTTTCTGGCATTCCAGCCGTCATCAGCCAGGCTTGCTTGAATCCAGTGGCAAAGTGAGCAAGGGACCCACGTCTGGGCATACCCCCGCCAACTTAGGGCGAACAAAGCGATACAAAAGGGGATGATGGACGGAACGCTTGAGCCAATCAAACACTCACCCCCAGTCAACTGATCTGGGTTTAATCCATCATCATTCTTTAGCTCACTCCACCACCCCAGTTCAGACATGGCCATATGCAAATCAGTCTGACCCTGTGCCTCATGGGAACAGTCCAGCCCGAACTGCCAAGCCATGTCTTCCCTGGACCGGAAACAAGCATCCTAGGACCGGTTTCTGGCATTCCAGCCGTCATCAGCCAGGCTTGCTTGAATCCAGTGGCAAAGTGAGCAAGGGACCCACGTCTGGGCATACCCCGCCAACTTAGGGCGAACAAAGCGATACAAAAGGGGATGATGGACGGAACGCTTGAGCCAATCAAACACTCACCCCCAGTCAACTGATCTGGGTTTAACCCATCATCATTCTTTAGCTCACTCCACCACCCCAGTTCAGACATGGCAATTGCTTCAAATCAGTCTGACCCTGTGCCTCATGGGAACAGTCCAGCCCGAACTGCCAAGCCATGTCTTCCCTGGACCGGAAACAAGCATCCTAGGACCGGTTTCTGGCATTCCAGCCGTCATCAGCCAGGCTTGCTTGAATCCAGTGGCAAAGTGAGCAAGGGACCCACGTCTGGGCATACCCCGCCAACTTAGGGCGAACAAAGCGATACAAAAGGGGATGATGGACGGAACGCTTGAGCCAATCAAACACTCACCCCCAGTCAACTGATCTGGGTTTAATCCATCATCATTCTTTAGCTCACTCCACCACCCCAGTTCAGACATGGCCATATGCAAATCAGTCTGACCCTGTGCCTCATGGGAACAGTCCAGCCCGAACTGCCAAGCCATGTCTTCCCTGGACCGGAAACAAGCATCCTAGGACCGGTTTCTGGCATTCCAGCCGTCATCAGCCAGGCTTGCTTGAATCCAGTGGCAAAGTGAGCAAGGGACCCACGTCTGGGCATACCCCCGCCAACTTAGGGCGAACAAAGCGATACAAAAGGGGATGATGGACGGAACGCTTGAGCCAATCAAACACTCACCCCCAGTCAACTGATCTGGGTTTAATCCATCATCATTCTTTAGCTCACTCCACCACCCCAGTTCAGACATGGCCATATGCAAATCAGTCTGACCCTGTACCTCATGGGAACAGTCCAGCCCGAACTGCCAAGCCATGTCTTCCCTGGACCGGAAACAAGCATCCTAGGACCGGTTTCTGGCATTCCAGCCGTCATCAGCCAGGCTTGCTTGAATCCAGTGGCAAAGTGAGCAAGGGACCCACGTCTGGGCATACCCCCGCCAACTTAGGGCGAACAAAGCGATACAAAAGGGGATGATGGACGGAACGCTTGAGCCAATCAAACACTCACCCCCAGTCAACTGATCTGGGTTTAATCCATCATCATTCTTTAGCTCACTCCACCACCCCAGTTCAGACATGGCCATATGCAAATCAGTCTGACCCTGTGCCTCATGGGAACAGTCCAGCCCGAACTGCCAAGCCATGTCTTCCCTGGACCGGAAACAAGCATCCTAGGACCGGTTTCTGGCATTCCAGCCGTCATCAGCCAGGCTTGCTTGAATCCAGTGGCAAAGTGAGCAAGGGACCCACGTCTGGGCATACCCCCGCCAACTTAGGGCGAACAAAGCGATACAAAAGGGGATGATGGACGGAACGCTTGAGCCAATCAAACACTCACCCCCAGTCAACTGATCTGGGTTTAATCCATCATCATTCTTTAGCTCACTCCACCACCCCAGTTCAGACATGGCCATATGCAAATCAGTCTGACCCTGTGCCTCATGGGAACAGTCCAGCCCGAACTGCCAAGCCATGTCTTCCTGGACCGGAAACAAGCATCCTAGGACCGGTTTCTGGCATTCCAGCCGTCATCAGCCAGGCTTGCTTGAATCCAGTGGCAAAGTGAGCAAGGGACCCACGTCTGGGCATACCCCCGCCAACTTAGGGCGAACAAAGCGATACAAAAGGGGATGATGGGCGGAACGCTTGAGCCAATCAAACACTCACCCCAGTCAACTGATCTGGGTTTAATCCATCATCATTCTTTAGCTCACTCCGCCACCCCAGTTCAGACATGGCCATATGCAAATCAGTCTGACCCTGTGCCTCATGGAACAGTCCAGCCCGAACTGCCAAGCCATGTCTTCCCTGGACCGGAAACAAGCATCCTAGGACCGGTTTCTGGCATTCCAGCCGTCATCAGCCAGGCTTGCTTGAATCCAGTGGCAAAGTGAGCAAGGGACCCACGTCTGGGCATACCCCCGCCAACTTAGGGCGAACAAAGCGATACAAAAGGGGATGATGGACGGAACGCTTGAGCCAATCAAACACTCACCCCCAGTCAACTGATCTGGGTTTAATCCATCATCATTCTTTAGCTCACTCCACCACCCCAGTTCAGACATGGCAATTGCTTCAAATCAGTCTGACCCTGTGCCTCATGGGAACAGTCCAGCCCGAACTGCCAAGCCATGTCTTCCCTGGACCGGAAACAAGCATCCTAGGACCGGTTTCTGGCATTCCAGCCGTCATCAGCCAGGCTTGCTTGAATCCAGTGGCAAAGTGAGCAAGGGACCCACGTCTGGGCATACCCCCGCCAACTTAGGGGCGAACAAAGCGATACAAAAGGGGATGATGGACGGAACGCTTGAGCCAATCAAACACTCACCCCCAGTCAACTGATCTGGGTTTAATCCATCATCATTCTTTAGCTCACTCCACCACCCCAGTTCAGACATGGCCATATGCAAATCAATCTGACCCTGTGCCTCATGGGAACAGTCCAGCCCGAACTGCCAAGCCATGTCTTCCCTGGACCGGAAACAAGCATCCTAGGACCGGTTTCTGGCATTCCAGCCGTCATCAGCCAGGCTTGCTTGAATCCAGTGGCAAAGTGAGCAAGGGACCCACGTCTGGGCATACCCCCGCCAACTTAGGGCGAACAAAGCGATACAAAAGGGGATGATGGACGGAACGCTTGAGCCAATCAAACACTCACCCCCAGTCAACTGATCTGGGTTTAATCCATCATCATTCTTTAGCTCACTCCACCACCCCAGTTCAGACATGGCCATATGCAAATCAGTCTGACCCTGTGCCTCATGGGAACAGTCCAGCCCGAACTGCCAAGCCATGTCTTCCCTGGACCGGAAACAAGCATCCTAGGACCGGTTTCTGGCATTCCAGCCGTCATCAGCCAGGCTTGCTTGAATCCAGTGGCAAAGTGAGCAAGGGACCCACGTCTGGGCATACCCCGCCAACTTAGGGCGAACAAAGCGATACAAAAGGGGATGATGGACGGAACGCTTGAGCCAATCAAACACTCACCCCCAGTCAACTGATCTGGGTTTAATCCATCATCATTCTTTAGCTCACTCCACCACCCCAGTTCAGACATGGCAATTGCTTCAAATCAGTCTGACCCTGTGCCTCATGGGAACAGTCCAGCCCGAACTGCCAAGCCATGTCTTCCCTGGACCGGAAACAAGCATCCTAGGACCGGTTTCTGGCATTCCAGCCGTCATCAGCCAGGCTTGCTTGAATCCAGTGGCAAAGTGAGCAAGGGACCCACGTCTGGGCATACCCCCGCCAACTTTAAACTGACCTAGTTCAAAGCCATGTGGTGATGAAAACTATTTGCAATGTCTCCTGTGCTCAAAGCTGAAAGTGAGTATCTGACTGTAACAATCAGTACTTACAACACAATATGGTTGTATAATGCTCGCTTCATGTATAAATATTCTGGCCAAGCTCTCTTCAGTGCAGTTTCTGCAAATAATAGCAAACAATCAGAGGAAATAAAAAGAAAAGATTACCGCTTTGTCTTCACCGAGTATCTATCACCTGTAAGAACATACCTGCTATCAACAACAGCTATTGATGTAATGGTCACGAATTCGTGAATCGGATCTCGCTGTAAACAAAAATATAGAGAATCCAGTTTCTATGCTATTCGGTTATGAAGTCTAAACATTGCTGCTTCAATTTACCAACTGTCTAGAATACAGGATATATGCACAAATACCCTACCATATTGGGCTTCTTTATAAAAGTGCATGAAAGGGTTAACACATACTAACCATTCAGAAATGGAGTTACAAAACAAAAAAATTAAAAGATATGCTTTTATTTGCTGCCTTCCACAGTATCAGAGAGTGCACAGTTGAAAAGGTTGCCATTAATGATTGCTTTGTATGAGAGTGGTTTACCATTCTTAGTTTTCACATTTCCTGAGAGGATGGAATCTATCTATTAAGAGCAAAGAAAGCTATATCACCAACGAACTCAATTTTCAGGTATGTGAATTACAATGCATTTTGAGAAATTATTTTTATTGAAAAAGTATATGTGTATGTGAGGTTGATAAAAGTGAATATGAAATATATGGCAATGTTTTGAAACTTTATTAGATGACCCATGAGTGGTAGAGGAAGTGTTTTAAAATATTTATCAATAGGTGAGTAAGACACTTTCTGAGTGTGTGAGTATGTAACAGTTTGTGTGAGATACATAATTGCTGAGTGAGAAGTCAGTTCACGATGTGTTGCCCAGGAAGTGAATATTGTACATGTTCTGTTTTACTGCATGCTGTAATTGCTAGAAACAAAACTGCTTGCTAAGGGTTAAACTTATACTTAACAATGTATTAGTAGATGTACAAAGTTTTACATGCTGTGCTGTGTTGTATTCTCAAATGTACTTTTATTATGTTGTATCTTGTCCTTTAAGCATTGCATTCTAAAAGCTTAAGTTCCAGCCATATGACATAGGTGCATTCCTCATGAGTCAGTTGTCTGCTGGCTGGAGAGGGATCACCAACGTTATCTCTAGCGCTCCTAATAAAGTGTTTAGTTACATCTACAACTAGTCAAGATATCCTTACCTACAACAGATGGCGACGATTAACCAGCAGAGCACAGAGTGACCTCAGATGTTCCGTTGGTGAAAGGAGAACCCATGCGCGATTAAAAAGAAAAACGACGACAAATCAAACAGTAAGGAATATACCTTAACGAACGCATGCCAGCGAAATTATGTGTTCCGTTCAGATGGAGAAAGTGATTTAATTTAAAAAACGGAAACTATTGTGCATGGCTGTAGGCGATTGATTGTTTAAAAGAGAAATCTCTAGCGCTCCTAATAAAGTGTTTAGTTACATCTACAACTAGTCTAGATATCTTTACCTACAACATGCTGCTCAGAAAGAATGTTTTTCTTTGAACTCTGAGATTTGTAGTCCTAGTTATTCTATTTTATAAAAGGATCAGAAGACTAAAAATTGAAAGGAAAAAACATGCACTGTAGGTGTAGATAACACATGAACCTGTGAAACATGACAGCTATGTTTTAGATACCCTTCAAGGTAGGTGTTGGTAAATTATAGGGCAGGTGTGTATGTGCTTGGATGATAAGACAGGCTCTTTAAACTAATACAGAGTCACATGTGCAGTATCAGAGTTCTAGGCATAGTTAAATATGCAGTGTTTAAACATGGGTCAGGCCTATTAGTGCAGACCCTGTCTGTGAGCTCTCACTGCCAGCTTGCCGTGGCATGTAAAAGCTGTTTGATAAGTCTTTAATCCACATTTTATTACACATAACTCACCTCTGAGATAATATGTAGGTATGTTATAAAGATTGAGAGATGTCCTATTGAGTTTCAGTAAGTTACTGAGGCACTTGCAGACTCTTATGCAAAGCACTACATAGAGTATACCACCCATAATGAAAGTGACATACATGTTTCTAAAGTATTGAGCCTCTGTCTCACCCAGTCACAAAGCGACAAAGACCCTTATACATTCACTCACATACTCAAACTACTTATCTATGCAGCAGTATCAGTGGCAGTTGCAGACGTACCTAAATACCCCTCTATTCCCTAACACAGGCACTGAGGTATTTGTTCAGCCACTTACATGCACATTTAGAGAGCCGTAGTGGCACTACAACAGACAGTACAAAACAAAAGTTTGCACGTGCACAACCTGAAGTTTGAACTGTAAAGTTAATTAATTTCCTCTTTTTGATGTGCTCCCAGAGTATCGCTCTCCGGTCTCGAGCGTGATTTGAATGAACTGTGTATATAGTTTGCCCCTAGATGGGGTGAATCCCCCTAGGCACAATCGATACCCGGTTAGGGGTGTTGAATCAGTAATAGATTTAAACAAGAACGACTCGTAATCGAAAATATTTTTGGAAATTCATGAATTATATTTTTGAAGTAGCAATGAACTTGATTTCAATCCATGATACTCAAATATCCATTTGGTTCACAAAACCTGTGTGACATATTTTTAAATGCATTCCAATGAATTCCAATGCATTTCGGGCATCTTGCCCTTCATCAGGGAAACAATCTACAATTAAGAAATAAAATACAATGAGGAAAACCATCCTGTAAACCGAGACAGTACATGTTACTGTGCTCAGGTGATATAAAAAGTCCAGCATAAGTACAGAGGTATAGGCAAAGCAGGCTGTGAAAGACTGTGATCATTGATCAATCCATGATCAAGTATGAAATGTCCAAAGAAGTGAACGAAGCTCCCAGAGTGACCGGCCCTGAAACGTGTGCTCTACGTGACTAAAACAGACAGTCACATACTAGCACCTTTAATAAACATCTCATTGCACTGCTATAGGTGGACTCTTACACTCAAACAGATATGTAGGCAAGTAGTGATACAACCTCCTCATCCATCCAGACAAATAGTCCTTTAAACATGGGTCAGACTTACTAGTGCAGATCCTGTCAGTGAGTGCAGTCTGAATGCCACCTTCACTTGGCATGTAAAGCCGCCTGTCAAGTCTTAAATCCACGTTTTTGAGCACATAACTCACCTCTGAGATACGCAGTAGGTATGCCATAAAGCATGGTGCTTTGTGCTTATAAAATTGAGAGATGTCCTTTTGAGTTTTAGTAAGGTACTCATGCACTTGAAGACCCCTATGCCAAGCACTACATAGAGTATACCACATATGATGTGGAAGTTTGGCAGAGATCACTGTTAGCATGAGCTGAAGCCATTTTGTTTTTGGCAGCCATTTTAGTTGACCATGTGCTCGCCGTGTGCTCCTTCCGTCTTCGCTGTTGCCTACCCTTGTGCTTTACTAGAATAACTATCTATAGTTAGCTCCTGTAACACTGCACATGCTCAGAAAAGTCTGTAGCTGCTCATGCACCTGTCTTAGTCTGTAAATGTCAGGCTGCTCTAACTGATGTCAGCAACTTCATACTCCTCATACTACTTTCTCCTCATACACTGCCTGAGGGTTTTGTATAGATGTAGTTCAACTCGTGAGGTTTAATAAATTGTTGTTTTGATATTCCAGCTTCTGTGCCAATCTCTATTTATTGGTCTGAGGACTAGAGCGCAAAGAAGGGCGAACCCCTAGCACCGGTAGGCCTTGGTGAGGTCTACTTCTACAATTATGCAAATGATAAACATGTTTCCAAAGCATAGTCTCTCTCTCACCCAGTCACAGAGCGACCGAGGAAGTTATAAATTCACTCACATACTCAAAAATATTTATGGTTGCAGCAGTATCAAAGGCAGTTGCAGACATACCTACATACCCTCTATTCTCTTACACAGGCACTTAGCTATTAGTTCAGCCACATTGAGAGAGCCATAGGCTTAGTAAAACAGTCAGTCATGTGCCGCACACTTACTCAAACATCTCATGGCACTACTACTGGTGGACACCTACACTCACGCATATATGTAGCCAAGCACTGACACACCCTAGTCACCCATCCAGCCAAGTAGTCCTTTAAACATGGGCAGATTCAAAGCAACATAGTAATAGATATGGTAGTATATCCAGTGAGAGACTAATGCATACAGTGACACAGGAAAGACACAGAGACATAAAAATGAACATTAATAGAGTAATGTTAGCTTTATTAGAATAAGACAACTTTTTTGTTGTTAATTAAAAACTTAAATCTGTAATGTGATTGTATATAAAAACTAAAATGTAAATGTAGCTATTGCTTTTATCTTTTCAGGCATCAATTACTAGTTGCATACAGACAGTTAAAATGCCATTAAAAAGTAAGAGAAGAAAGAAACAGAAGCAAGGATACTGTCTCCTCACAAATGAGAAACAAAAGGGGGAAAATGAGGAGAAAATGGTGAAAGAGAAAAGAGCTGCTGGTAAGATAACAAAGAAATTTCTTAAAATAGTTTGTGGACAATTGGAAAGGCAGTGAAATCAAGTAAATAAAAAGCAAAGTTTAAGATCAACTAAGAAAGGAGAAAAGTAGATGATATGAAGAGTAAAATATGAAATAAAAAAGGAGTGAGTTTAACAGGAGGCAGAGGCAGTTTAAGGAAATCCAAGTTAGAATAATCCATAGTAGAGTAATTTAGAATCTAATAAGAAGAATGAAGAGGTATAAAAGAAGAAGAGAAGCAGTCAGACAAAAGGAACGTAACAGAACCACCGCACCGAAGCACACACACTGCAGTTTTTTTTCTCCTTTTCTAATTCCTAGACTTTCGTAAGAAAATCCAATCCAAGCATGAGTGGTAAACTGCTCTCTTTCAATTCATGAAAGAATACGAGTACATCATTATTCAACCAGAAGCAGCCGAAACGTGTTTCGTCCCCCTGGACATTTTTAGGGCTATGTTGCCTTTCAAGAGTTCAAACGTTCTGTAAGCTCATCAGAATCCCGTGTTTTGATTAACAACGCTGTTGCACCGGTAATCGGAAATCGTCACTAGGCGACCCTTCCTGTGGGAACCCCCTTATTCTTGTAATGTTTGTAAGCGGTTAATATTCCCCAGGGGCAATCATATTTCTTCATTCCCCCCAAAAAAAGAACAGTATACCACTCATGCTCAGACTGGATTTTCTTACCAAGGACTAGGGATTAGAAAAGGAGAAAAAAAACTGCAGTGTGTGTGCTTCGGTGCCATGGTTGTGTTACAATATTGTTTTGTACTGCTGTGCAGTGCAGCTTATTTGTACCCGAGGTTGCTGGGTGCTGGCACCACAAGAGCACCACTAAAGACGAACATTGCTTGTTACTTTGAATATTGTGCTCCATCTTTACTGCCCTACACAGTGGATAGACGTGCAGACATCGGGTTTAGCCACCTTTTGTTGGATTTTAGACAAAAGAAACGTATTGAGCATATAGTCAATAAGGTCTTTGCTGTCAAGAAGAAGCTCTTTATTTTGATTCTAAACAGAATGAAGCCACTGGATGAAATAGTGTTGTGTATAAGGAGAAAAAGCCAAAAGAAAAGACTTGTCAATAGAAATAACTTTTGCAAAGTTTTCAGTGGTGAATGAAAACATACTTCTAGTACTGAGCCTTTCTTTAACGAAGAAAGCTACTTTCAAGAGAGCACATTACTGCATGCAGTTGATGAATCTGGTCGATGTTATGAGAGGAAGGATGGTACTCCTATTCCAAAAGAAGCAATGGTAGCTAGAAATATAGAGGAAGGGATTGCTGAAGAGGTACAGGGAAGTCGTAGACAGGCCCCTGTATACAAATGGAACTGTAGCAGTGTTTACAGTATTCAAAAGCAATCAATTGATATATTGAGAACTTTCCTAAGGATTTTCCAAGCAGAAGTCTAAAACAGAAAATTACGGCTTTGCAAGGATTAGATACATGAAAAGTTGGGAAGCATTCTAATTTGCAGGGGCACTCACTAGCATGTCTATGAAACAAAGTGTGCAAAAGCACCCTTCATCATTTCAGAATGTTGGCTGTACACAATTTGAAAATGCAACATAAATTAGGAGGCTTTACTATGTAAAAACTCCTGCCCTATGTTAAAGAGAAATGAATAGAACTCTTTTGCATGGTACAGTGGAAGAGGTAGAAAAGGTTTGTGATGATGTCCAATTTTGTTTCTTTGGTCCTGAAGAGGAATGTAGGGAAAATGAAGACTTGGTATCTGCAGGTGCAGCAGAACAGGACACAGGTATTACTATTGATAACTTTCAAGAAGAGATTAGAAAGTGTAACACAGTGTGTTCAGAGAAACTGAACTGTGTTTGTATATGTTGTCGGCACACTCAAATTCGTTATGTTGCTGCATCTTCAAAATCTGAAGAAGACAACAGAGAAAAATGCAGAGAATTTGTAGCTTATTTATTTGTAGAGGAACGCTTTGATTGTTCCACACAACAAATTATATGTAAATACTGTTTTAATAAGTTGGAGGATAATAAAATGCCAGCTAGAGCAGTCCACAAGTTAGAATTAGTTCCAATCCCACAGGAACACCAAGATGTAAATGTTTATATATAAATCCATTCCAAGCTGTAGTCCGAATGGAGCCAAAGACAGGGATGTTACCTCCAACTGAGCTCCAGAAAGGTCTTAAAGGTAGAGTTGCGTCCTAGATTTCAAGCAGAATATTGAAACTGTAGGGGTGCAGAGAGATTTGGAAAAAGCACTTATTATTTTAGTCAAGGGTGTACCTACCAAGAGTAAGAAAATATGTTAGTAGATGTTAGGAAAGTTAAAAAAGCAACATTGTATCTGGTACAAAATAATATTTTCCATAGAAATATAGATTGTCTTCAAGAAATAACACGTATGGAGGTTGACACATCATCAAGAGGTCAGATTGAAAAGGTGGATCGATCCAGATCAGAATACATGTATGAACCCTACAGTATTCATCCTCTGCTTTCTAAAGAGATTATTGGTTATGCTATTGATCTCTTTCAAATGAAAGAAGCAAAAGGAGATCCCATGAGTGTGTGGGAGAAAGGTTTAGAAGCTCGCTGTTTTCCACATCTGTTTCCTACTGTAGTAGGAGGTAGATATGATGACCGGCCTGTACATGCCAGCAGTTGAGTACAGATCAACTAGACTTTATTCAGAAGATCCTAGATTTCGTCAGTGTACTCCCTATATAGTTCATCTACTATTTGAGATTGACTTGTCAGGGCTATCCCATGCAGTAAATCACATTCTCAAAACAGGAGTGAATCTGCAAAATCTCTCAACAAGGGACTTTGTTGAAAAAGTTCAAGGAAAAGATGAAAACCTGAAATCTAACTTGATCAATCTGATGGTATGTCAACATGGTATTAACTTGCTGTTATGGGTAAAAGATGCCCCGAAACTTGGAACAGACATTGATGAGTTTCTCTTGTCTTTCATACAACAATTGTTGTAATGGTATCTCAATGTAATTGACAACGCGTGCTAATACCCGCATTGTAATGGTACGCGTTGTATTGGTACGCGTTGTAACGAGTGCTATTCATTGTACACACCACGGAGCCGGATCAACAGGGCCCTCGCCCGCTGGAACTTTGATGGAACTTTCGATGGACCTTTGACGATGCCCCCTGGGCGGATACCAAAACTGTTTGTACTTACCTCGGTGCACGAGCAACCTTAGCCGATGCCCGGTGGAGCTGTCATATGCAGCTATAGAGGAGTCTGGCCCTGGTTTCACCCCCTCGGCTGTCACCTACCCAGCCGGTCATCTGACATTGTTTTCCTCGTTTCCCCGTTGTGTTTCCTTCCCTCCCCCTCTCCCTCCTCCTCCCTCCGTGATTCTTTGATTTAATTGATGTAACTATGTAACCTGTAACTCGCTGATCCTCTTGTAAAGCGCTCTGATACCTCCGGGTCTAGCCAGCGCTATATAAAACTTTTCAAATAAAAAAATAAAAAATAAATAAATAAATAACAATATGTGACATGCACCATCCCAAAAGACGGTACTCATAAGAGCTTGAGTGAGCAAGTTCTACAGTTTCAAACTCATAGATGTGGGAAGTACTGTCGTTGAAAATACAGATGCAAAGGAAATTTTACACAAGATGTTGTTTTGGATTCCCATGAGCTGTCATCTCAGAGGGAAGAGTAAACAGCTTTTTGTCTGCAGTCAGACATCAACTGACATGGTAATCACCAAAAAAGACATACAACCTCAGAAGAACAGAAGCTTCCAAGTATATCAATGACTACAACCCTGTTATTCTGAAGATGTGGAATGCAAATATGGATCTACAATTTGTTGCAGACAACTCCATCACTGTTGCTCGCTACGTAACTTCATATATAACAAAATCAGAGAAGACAGAGATGAAAGAGATGTGGGAGGAGATTTCTGCAGAAAAGAGTCTTACCAAGAAATTGTGCAGTTTCAGCTTGAAAATGCTTTCTCACATAGTTATAGGATCCTATGAGTGTTCGGACTGGTTGAGCTCCGCTAGTTTGTTCTCCAAGTCAAGAAGAATTGTATGGGTAAGCCTAGGACTTGCAAGCAGTCGAAATGGAGTATTAAAGTCTTTCCTGGAATATAGTACCTTGCAGAATTGATCCAGAAAGTAGAGACATTCTGAAAACTAATATGTTAGATACATACTACCCAAGAAGGAGTCACCATCTTCAAAATATGTGTCTCTTTGAAGTACTTCAGCACTATATATATAGAAGTGATGTAACTGAAAACATAGAAGAAGGGAGATATGCAGTACTTGGATGTGACGGTTGTTTGGTGAGACACAACAAAGGAAATCTAGTTAACCACAGAAAACTTAGATGCCAAACTCCAGAGTGAAGAGAGTTTTTCTACTTGGCACCTTTGCAGTTGTTCAAGCAATGAATCAGATTTACTTGGACACTATGACAGTTCTGAAGACTCTTTCAACACTGTAAAAGAAAATATTGAGTGTTCTGTCTTTCTAACCTACTTGCAAATGTTGAAAGACGAGATTGAACAGGAGAAAAAACATTGCTGCTGAGATAGCCAGAGAGAGTTCAAAAAGCAACCAAAGTTATGCACCAGCAAGATCTCCAATAATTCAAATGAAGCAGCTATAGCTATGAATGAGGTAGAGAATGAAATGCAGCAAGCAAGACAGGAAACTGGAATTTAAACACTTAGTAGAACTGAACCATGAACAAAAATAAATTTACATGAAAGTTAAAGGTAAAATAGAGCATGGATTTCTTCTTGAGAGGAAACTGTGATTGTTCTTTGATTAAACCAATATTACTATACATCAGTGGTCAAGTTGGCACTGGAAAAAGCTTCCTAATTAAAGTTCTCACCAGTTATCTACAGAAGACTACAGCTTGAAATTTGTCATGTGTAGTAACAGCACCAACAGGATGAGCTGCACATAACATTAAAGGAATTGACTACCAATGCTGCCTGTTGAACATGACAATATACTGGAATACCAGAAATTATCTGGTGATGCTTGTCATGAGGTATCAAGAGTATTGAAAAGACTGAAGCTTCTAATCATTGATGATGTGAGCATGGTTTCGAACATAATGCTTGCCTTCATACACTTAAGAATGCAGCAGATTTTTATGACAAACTACAATGTACTCTATGGAGGAAAGCATTTAATTGTTTTTGGTGATCTACTGCAACTTACCCCTATAAAAGGACAACCTGTTTTCAAAACACTTCTACATAATGAAACAATAAATTCTCAGGGAAGTATTTGCAATGTAAATATATGGCTAAACTTTGAATACAAGGAACTAGTGAAAAATATGTGTCAAGCATCTGATGTGGAATATGCAGATATACTGAAGAACATTAGAATAGGGGTTCTGACAAAAGAGGGGAAACATGCTTTGGAAACTCACCTTATCAAGAAACTATTTCCATCCAATATTACAGCAGAAGAACTAATGTACAATTTAATTGTAGAACAAAAATCTATAGTTTATTTAATGACAACACTTCAAGAGTGCTCCAACTTTAACGAACAATTATTACAACTGGAGAAAGAAGATATTTTGGAAAGTACAGATAAAACATCAGGGAGTCACAATACTACTCACCGATAAACTACAAGCAAAACTGGATTCTTTGTAAAAGTCTGTATCCAAAACTGTAGGATTATGAAAGCTTTGACCCGTGAGCAAAAACTGTCGAGTAATTTTGCGGTATAATTTAAATGTTAAGGAAGGGTTAGTAAATGGTGCTATGGGTAAAGTTATTGATTTCATTAATTTCCCTATTAGAGGTGAGGTTGAATACTTGGCCATATATTATGATCAGATTGATGGTGTCAATCAGATTGGCCGATGTGTTATACATTTTTACTAGTGAAAGACTTCTATGTGCAGTGCTAGCAGTTCCCACTCTCTCTAGCGTATGCTGTAACTATCCATAAATCACAAGGTTTAAGTGTAGATGCAGCTTTTGTTAATATTGGCAGCTCCGTATTTAAAGAAGGAATGTCATATGCAGCATTGTCGCAAATAAGAACAGTGTCTGGTTTGTTTTTGATTGACTTTGATGAGAAGAAAGTTAGTGCTGATGCAAGCTGTGTAAGAGAGTACAAACGGCTAAGATGTCTATTCGCTCCTCATTTAGGCCAGTAGCATGTTTATGAGAAACAGATAATCTGTCCAAAGCGGAATATTACAAAACAGTGTACGGATGCTCAAGAAAAGAAGGGACATAAGGACAATCCAGAGGGCATTAAGAAGAGAAAACTGGGAAATCACTGCGATTTTGTAGGTTACCAGATGGAAAACAGTTCAGATGTCAACTGCTATGCAAATGTTGTTCTGCATGTACTGTTCCATTTACCACATGTAGTAAACAAATTCAGCAAAAATCAGATAACAGAATGTGTTCTTCACTATATAATTTGCTCTGATGTTTAGTGACAGACAGAACTGTAATACATTGTGCCTCAGGTATCCAAGATCTTTAGATATATGTAGTGGATCACTAATATTTACTCTCAACACTTAACAAGATGCACAAGAGTTTATTATGGTGATCCTTGGAGTTTTAGAACAAGAAGAAGTAAATATTGATGAT
The DNA here is from genome assembly GCA_963921515.1 of Calotriton arnoldi. Taxonomy (NCBI): domain Eukaryota; kingdom Metazoa; phylum Chordata; class Amphibia; order Caudata; family Salamandridae; genus Calotriton; species Calotriton arnoldi. The sequence goes on along the minus strand of CAWUFW010011537.1, from coordinate 342,438 downwards.
TTATTTGGACTGAGTTACAAATGGAACCACAACTGTGAAGAATGCTCTTTCACATCTACCATTGAAATCAATTCTGAACGATTTCTATACTTAACATTACCAGATTCTAAAACTGTGCCTTTTGAGAAATTGTTGCGAAATGCTAACCAAAATATGACCTGTGCAAGCAGATCAGACGTTATGTCTACATTGTTCTTAGGAACAACTGGAAAATATATTATAGTAATGCTACAATGATGCAGAGCAGATGGTTCCAAATTCAATCCAATTCAATTCTTTACTGTTTGATTAATTAAAATCTTACAATATAGTGACAATAATTCCTACTATAAAAAGTCTGGTATTAAAAATTAATAAAAACATACATTAATAAATAAATCCGTCATCCTTATTTTTAAATATAGCATACTTAATAGTTCCAACTTCATAATACAATTTACATATTATATACATCCTATAGTACATCTCAATTTAATCTTGCTGTCTAATTCCGGTCTTATTATTAATAAAAACTTTACAAAAGCTGAGTTCAGTGTTATGTCATCTGAATGTACACATCTTATCAGTGCTTGTCTACAAGTCCGTATTCCTCGAGAATTAAAATGCTGCTTGAGTATAGTTTTTATTTCAGTTTTAAGTTTTGGGCATATGCACAGCAAATGAATAATATTCTCTTCTCCTGTTGTACATAAGCGACAGAGCATCAATTCCATCGGTCGAAGCCATTACGTGACATAAGCCTGGGAAGACACCAAAATGAGCTTTTATAAAAATATTTGTTTGCTTCAGAAACCATGGAGCTTCTAAATATGATTGGACTATCACTTTTGTATAACCATTCATTAATGACCATGCATGCTTTCTTTTTGCAAAAGGATCTTTATCAATATATAGTGATAGATTATTTGTTATTTTATTGATAGATTTTTTAATGAATCTGTAGTTATTGGCATATCCCAGATTGAATGCGCTGAATATTCATCTAAAATGGATTGTAAATACTTCCAGAATTGAGACTTCTGATTTGTTTTTATTTCCTGCCATAACAGATTGGACATTTGATTTACATAATTCATTTTTATTCTTTTCCATACTTTTATAAATTGGCCTTTTCATGCTATTAGCTGGTTAATTAACCCAAATTCCAATCTAATCTGTGCAAGTTATGCATTATGTGGAAGATGGAAAAGTGATTTGAAGATTTTTGTCACAGCATTATTGATGATTATAGAGTCTTTTCCACATAGTGCTTCGCTGCCATACGTTAGCGTTGGCAATAATTTTGCTGATATTACTTTTAAAAACGGAAGATAACTCGGCCCTCCTAGTGACTTCTGCAAGGTTTTAAATGCTGTTAATAGGGTGTTAGCTCTCCTTTGCGTATCAGCCTTGTGTAGATGAAATGTTACTTTATCATCAAATAGTACTCCCAGATATTTGTATGATCTTACTTGTTCTAATTGCGAATTATGGAGGAACCATTTATGCTTATACTTTGACCTTAGATTTTTGTTAACCTCCATGATTTTTGTCTTGGTGTCGTTTATAACCATTCCATTCACTTGTGAATACCTTGATATCCTTTTTATCAGGCGTTGCAGGCCGACCTTTGTTTGGCTTAATAGGATAACATCGTCTGCATATAAGAGATTTGATGTCTGAGTACTAGCTAATTTTGGAGGGTAGGCATTCACTTCATCCATTGCTTGTGTTAGGTCTGATAAGAACAGATTAAAAAGCAATGGTTCCAAATTGGAAACTCAAATTACAAACTTTTAAGCTGGACAAATATCCATTTAAGGAAGAACTTTTACTACTTTGTCTATTATCTTTCACAAAGGAGTTAATACAACCTCTGGACACTACACTGTGTATTTAAAAAGCAAAACTGGATGGATGGAATGCAATGACATCAATCTTAAATTCAAACCAAAACTTCCTTTCAAACTACCAAACTCCTATCTTTTTTTTCTTCAACCAAAGTTCTAAGGAGGAATTCTGGATAAAAAAGGGTGTACAGTGTTTCTTCTACGTGGTTCATCTGTATTTTAGACATTATTTGGCCTACTGGGGTTAATGTCATCAAAACATTCTTCCAAATTCAAGAATCCTTTTAACTTCCAGAAAGGAGTGAATATAACATCTAAATACTGCACTCGCTAATTAAAGTCTGAAACTGTATGGACATACTCTGATTACAGCAGCCTTATGTTGAGAGCAAAAACTGCCTTAGAAACTACAAAATGTACCCCTTTGTTTCTTCAACCAAACTTCTATGTACTACTTGTGTAAAAATACTACTGTATGGGATTTTGTATGCATGGATCGTCAGCAGTTTACACATTATTTGGCCTATCATGGGTGATGTTTTCAAAAGGATCTCCAAAACAAAAGAGCAGTTTAAATTTAATTGCAGTATTGTACCAGATATAATAATTTAGACAATATTTCTCAAATAGGTTTGTTTAGATTAGTGTAGTAATTCCAGATAAAACAACTGATTCATGAATTGTAGTGAGCGCAATGCATAGTGTCGCTTATTTATAGTGAGATACTGTGCAGATTTGAGTTTTTTATTACAATCTATTGATTGTTTTTTCCTCATTGTTCGAGGATGATGCTTCATACAGACCAGCATTTATGGTGAAGAAGTATGAAAGCTGAGAACAGTAAAAAGGGAAATTAAAATGCTTTAATGTAATGTGAGATATTAGTACAGCATATGAAATGTCTACTGTTTTGTATAGAATATTAACAGTTTTCATTGTAGAAATTAAGTTTATGTAATTCTGTAAAATGTAATATTAATTTATATTAATATTTCTTTTCTTTTAAACAGATAAATGCCAACATCTATTGGAGTAATGTAATCTCCTAATTAGCTTTTTCTAACTGGGGTTGTCGCTCCTGTATTTTTCAGTCTTTTTCCATCATTTGAAATCTGAGTTCTCGCGCCTAGACACCCTTGGGTATTAGTGCGTGTTACAAATTAAAATTTCCGTTCATTTCTTTTCATTTTATTTCATTTCTGTGTTGTTCAAGAAACATACATGGTCAAGGTACACACCGAGGCAGAGAGTGATACAGCCACTGAGACATCCAGACACACACCGATACAGCCATTCACACACCCACTCACACATCACACACTGGTAGTGCACTCACACAACCACTTATTTGCCCAGTCACTCATGCACCCTCTTACTCACCTATACAGCCACTGACCTACCCATTCACTCACCCATACTCCACTCATACACCCTTTCACTCACTGATACAGCCACTCACAAACCCACTCACCCATATAGCCCCACACTCACCCACTCATGCACACATACAGTCACTCACTCACATTCCTACTCACTCACCTATACAGCCACTGACACACCCACTCACTCACCCATATAGCTATTGACACACCCACTGTAGGAAGCTGGCTCTCTATATAGTGTACTAAAACAAAGTACACTGTGCAGAGAGTCCAGCGAGACCCAGATTGGTACACAGAGGCAAAAGTAGATAATACTAACACTCTATGTGTGGTAGTGTGGGCGAGCAGTTCAGCTTATCAGAGGGTAGTGCTAAGCATTTGTTAAAGTCACAGAGGCAAAAAATGAGACACACATTCAAGATTAAATCCTAGACCAATTTGCAAAATAACACTGATTTGTATATAATTTTCAAGACCAAGAACTTTGTTCACAGGTAGGAACTTCATTTGTTATGAATTTTTACAGTTCAGAAAATAATTCACAGTTGTGCGTAATTACGCACAATAGCAGTCTATGGAGAAAAATAGAAAAATGTATAGACAATCATTCAGTTAGTTCTCTGGGTTTACGTTTGGGTTTAGGAGGGTAGCAAGGCCAGGGCCAATGTTCCACCAGCAGATTGTTGGGAGCGTCCCGGATTCGTCTGGGAGCAGGGTGCTGAGGTTGTTTAAGCTGGTGCTACGGAGAAGGGAGCCACCTCAAAACAGGCTGCACAAGGAGACTTAGAGGAGTCTGGGGGACCCCAAATGAGGCATCGGGGTGCTAGGGCCTCAGGATGTCAGCTGGATCGTTGGTGCCCAGGCCGGGCGGGCTCTGTGCATCAAGATGGTCTTCACAGTCAGGGGCAAGCATGTTGCAGTGGCGATTTCTGGACATATGGGCCGCTCATGAAGTGGGTCTCAGTGGTTCCGATGTCCCTCGACGAGTGCTGGCTTCCTGGGCAGTTGGAGTCCAATTGAGCTCTTTGTCCCGGTGTGGGTTGCAAGCGTTCCAGGTACCTTGGCTATTGCTACGCCACGGCTCTGGTAGGTCCTGGTGTACTCTAACTTGGTGGGGGGACAGATCTGATGCTCCGGAGCTGGTGTACTACTTCTGGTTTGGTTGCTGTATTGGCTTTACCGACGAATGGCAAGTCAGTAAGCCAGACTCTGTGTGTTCAGTGTCTGCGGTCTGCAGAGCAGAGAAGTAGTTCCTTGACTCCAAGGGAGTTCTCTGGTGATTGTCGAAGGGCTGGAGGTGCTCCAAGGTTCTTGGAGGCCTCACAGCAGCAGGACAAGTAAGCACATCACGATGGCCAAGTTTTTGAAGCAGTAGGCATGGTTTCGTGCCAAAATTCTGCGGCATGTACTCTGTTCTAGGGTCAGCAGCTTTTCTTTGTCCATTTTCTTCTTAGGTCCATCATATCTGCCATTCAGGGTCCAGGGGTGCCACCTAAATAGTAAATTTAGGGGTGTTAAAAGGAGTACCACATAGTAGCCAATGGGCTACCTACCTTTAGGATGACTACACCCTCCTAGGACCACTTCCATTGGGTAGTGAGCATAACCCTGACCCTGGTTGGCTGATTCCCTCCTAGGCAAGATGGAGAAATTGGAAAGTGGGGTCCACATCACCTGCCCCAACTTAGGGGTGGTGCTCGCTGAATGTGGGCACACCTCCTAATCTTACTAAGTTTCCCGCCTGTCCTCCCACCCAAAATGGAGCAGGACAGGGGGTTGGCATCCTCCACTAACTGGAGATGCCTGATTTACATTTCAAAGGTGTCCTCACCTTTGAAGCTTCCCGCCTGAGAATGCCATTCCGGCCTGAAGGAGGTGTGAAGCACCTCTGCCCAGAGCAGGCATTGTTACCGGCCTCTGAGAGTAAAGGCTCTCACCGCATGAGGTCAGAAACATGTCTGGTGGTGGCAGGCTTGCTAAGACTAGTCAGACCACAAGAGTATTTGGTAGGTTTTCAGGGGGCACCCCTAAGGTGCCCTCTGTGTGCATTTATTAATAAATCCAACACTGGCATCAGTGTGAAATTGTTAAGGTGATATGTTTGGTACCAAACATCCCTGGGTAGAGTGAAGCCATCATGGTGCTGTGGAACTCGTGATGATGGGTGTCCAGCCCATGTACTCTGTATGGCTTCCTTACACACATACATTATCCAAGAATGGACTTAGATATTGTAGGCTCATATCTGCTCAGGCATATATGACCCCACATGGGATATAGTGCACCCTGCCTTAGGGCTGGAAGGCCTGCTATAGGGGTGACTTACCTATACCCCATGCAGTGTCTGTGGGCATGGCACACAGGGAGGTGTTAAATTGTGAGGGGTGTGCCGCGCACTCTTATCTGTATGTAAACCAATTTCTCCTGTGTAATCTATATAAATTGGTTAAGCGTGCCAGGTGGGAATGAGGTAGCCAGCCTCAGTCAACTGAGTATTTTTTTTGGTCATATGTTATGTTTTGTACATTTCACCCAAAAAAATGATAAGAAAATGATATGATTGCGGAGAGTGATCCGTAATAAAATGATCAATGCTTGAGACAGTGTATTGTATATTGTATTTAAACATTTCTGTATTGTTGACAGTGAAACATTGTAAAATTTGAGCAAAAAAGCTTTTTTGCACCCACAGCAGTGCGGGCAGGGGCAAGTGTATGTTAACACTTGCATTAGATACACAGGGAGGTGTGCCATGTCGATTCTTCAGTTTTTTTAGCACCAAGGCATGTAGCCTGCAATGGCAGTTTGCATGTTCTTGGTGAGGGGTCCCTCGGGTGGCACAATTCGTGCTGCAACACTAGTGGATCCTCTTCAGTCCCAATGCCCCAGGTACCAGGGGTACCATTTACTTGGGACATACAGGGGTTGCTGAAGTTGAGCTAATCATGGTACAGTTTTGGGAAAGAGCTCTGGCAACCTGGTTAGCAGGGACCCAGTGCACCTCCAGTTTGAAATCACATCATGTTCCAGGCAAAACGTGGGGGCTAACCATGTCAAAAGAGGCACTTACCTACACCCACTCACTTACCCATACATCACACATGCACTCACTCACCCATACAGCTATTGACATACTCTCTAACTCACTGATAGAGCTGCTTACACACCCTCTCACTCACTGATAAATGCACTCAGACATACACTCACTCACACATAAAGCCCCTCATACACCCACTCACTCAGACATAGAGCCACTCACACACCCACTAACTCACCCATACAACCACTGACACACCCACTCACTCACCCATACAACCAGTGATATACCCACTCACTCACCCATACAATCACTGACATACCTACTCACTCTTCTACACAGTTACTCACATACCCACTCACTTACCCATACAGCCCCTCACACACCCACTCATGCACACATAAATTTACTCGCATACCCACTCATTTACCCATACAGCCAGTGACACATAAACTCAATCACTGATACACCCCTCATGTACTCACTCACCCATACAGCCAATGACATACCTACTCACTCACCCACACAGCTACTCACATATCCACTCATTCGCCCATACACCACTCATGCACTCACTCACTCACCCATACAGCCACTGACACACCCATTCACTCACTCATACTTCACTCACACACTCTCTCACTCACTGATAGAGCCACTCACATACCCACTCACTCACCAATACAGCCACTGACACATGCACTCACTCACCCACACAGCTACTCACTCAGCTACTCACTTACCCATACAGGTACTAACACACCCACTAACTCACCCATACAGCCACTCACACATTCACTCATTCACTAATCATGCACTCACTCACTCACTCATGCAGCCACTGACACACCCATTCACTCACAAATATTCTACTCATGCACCCTCTCACTCACTGATAAAGCCCCTCACACACCCACTCTCTCACCCATACAGGTACTCACACAGCCACTCACTTACCCACACAACTACTCGCTCACCCCTACAGCTACTCAAACACACACACACACACTCACCTATACAGTCACTCACACACCCACTCAATCGCCCATTCACTACTCACACACCCACTCACTCACCCATACAGTCCCTCACACACCCACCTATTCACTCACACATACAGTCACTCACACATCCACTCACTCACCCATACATCCACTGACATAGATACTGATGTACGCATGCAGACCCTAACAGTCACTCACACACTCAGAGGCAGTCTTGCATTAATTCACTCACTCACTGATACATTGTCTCACACACCATTTCACTCACTCATACAAGCACTCACACACACTCACACTACCACTTACACACTCACAATCTCACTCATACAGCAGGTCATATATCCACTCATTCACTCATAAACCCACTCATAAACTCACTCATACAGTTACTCACACACTAATATAGGCACTCATCCATCCCATCACTCACTCATACAGCCAGTCACTCACCTATACAGACACTTACACATCCAATCAGTCACCCATACAGCCACTAATATACTCAGTCACACACTTATACAACCACTCCTCTTTATATATACAAACAAACATACAGTTTATCTTTTTTTTAACCATGAAGGGCAGTTTTGACCAAAAACTTTTTTTCTGGAACTGTGTTTTATATATATATATTGTTTGATTTTCTAACATTTTGTATTTTTTGTATTTTTCTTCAAACAAAATGGCAACAAGGGGGAACAATTCTAATGAGAAACACGAAAACAATGGAAAAACTGTAGCAAATTATCAAAAATAATTAGCAGGTAGGACTTCGACAGACTGCTCAACAGGGTAGTGCTGCAGACAAGGCAACAGGTTCCAATATGCCTTAACTCAGGAGATATTTCTGTCTGTCGTCTATCCACTTCTGCTGGCAATCTCTCTCTGGGGCCAGGTGGTGTAGCCCTGGAGGTGGATGGTCCCCCTCCAGCTTTCTCCTTCTGTGCCCTCTTCAGGTTAATCTTGTGGTAGGATTTAAGGTGGTTCAACATACTTGTTGTACCACAAGAATACTTGTTGGTGGTGTCCTTTGAAAGGGTCTTATTGCACAAGCTGCATTTGATAATTTTGCCACTTTTTTGGGTTCTCCAGATGGAATTGTAGAGAAATCCCAGGCAATACTTTGCCTTTTAGGGACTGGTCCTTCATCACCAGAGTCTTCCTGATGTTCCTCCTGCTCCGTTGGTTGCTGAGGCACCTCTTGCTTGTCACTACCTCCTAAGGCCATTTTGATTGGAAAAAATGACAAAAAATACCCTAAGTAGAGTTCTGCACTAGTAGTACAGGCAGCTCCAAAGAATGATCCATATATCAGTTGGAATATTCAAGAAGAGAGAAATGTGCTGGAACTTCCTTTGACGATTAATGAAAATTGACTTCTCCAATCAAATCTCTTTGTTCCCAGGTCATATGATTTTCGCGAATGCCGACATCAACGTGAAGACCGGCGGCATCGTGAAGACATGAAATACAATTTTAGTGTGCATAACATTAACAATGATTACAAAAATAGAAGTTTAAATACTATATTAGTAAACAGCTGTTGTCAAACATTAATTACAATATGTGTGTTTTACACTTTTTCAAAAACACACGATCTTTGCGACTTTTCTGCAAAACCGGAACATACATGCCACGATAATTTGCGGTGAATAAAAAAATGGTAGAAAAAAAACACAGTTATTAACCCACTGAAAGAAATGACAAGTGACACAGAGAAATACATAAATGGGTGGTCCATTATGCAGGTGTAGTGTACAATATGCAGTAGACATTTGCACAATGACAAAATAGTAACTAATTTCCCAGTACAATGTGTCACAGATGAGTACACATTTTCCACAAAACTATGGACTCTTCTTAGAAAAAATGAAATTCAGTTAAGATCCTGATGTTCATTTCAGATAAATTAAACCTCTATGGGAAACACTTACAAATATCAACATAGCAGGTTCCCCACGTAGCTCCACATGAGTAAAATGGAAACAATCCTAACCTCTTAAGCTTGGCAAATAGAATGAAAAAACATTTCCTCAAATTTTCCATATTGAAAAATGATCTGAAATCCTTAACTGAAGTGAATGCATCATACATATATTGGAGAAAACCTGAACTTCAGTGAGTGTGACAAATGAATTCTTTAATGACATATCCTTGTAAGAGCAAAGAGCATGGTTCTCTCCTTTAAATAAACTAAGTATGGAAATTCCCAAAAACCATAGCACCACTCACACACCCACTCGTAGACCCATAGACTCACTAACATACCCATCCAAAGATCCATAGCAGCATTCACACTGCACTCACAGACACAAACAGGCTCTGACACAACCAGTGGTAGACCCACACAGGCACTCACACAGTCTCTCACAGACCTACTCACACGTACACCGACTAACAGAGACCCACACAGGTGCTCACACATCCACTGTGAAACATTACAGATTGTGAAAGATTGCAGATCTTAGAAATTCACTGGACAAGCTAAAGGTTACAGGAACTTTATAGTTAGGAAATAACATTTTAAAAACCTTAGAAATTCACTGAAAAAAACAATGGTTACAGGGACATTATAGTTAGGCTCAGATTCTACTTGTACAAAACCATAGAAATTCAGCATTTATAGTTACCTGAGCTAACTATAACTTACGCCCCTGCAATGTACTGCTTATGACCCCACATAATAAATCATTCATGACATGGTCATTGACATCACTGATGACATCTCAAATGGCATCACTGATGCCATCATCTACAGACCCACTCAAACACCACTTACACCCCTATATAACATCTCATACACCCGCTCGCACACTCACACAACCACTCACATACCCATTCACAGACACATACAAGTACTCAATGCACTGCTGATGACGTCACATATTACATCATTCATGACATGGTCAGTGACATCACTGATGACATCACTGATGACATCTCAAATGACATCACTGATGACATCATCCAGTGACTGTGTTTCTGTAAAGTTTAAATATGTTTTATATATATATATATAGGCCAAGGTGTATTGAAGAATGAGTGGGTGTATAAGTGTCTGAATGGATGATTTAGTAGGTGCGTGACTGACTGTATAAGTGAGTGATTAAATGTGTCTTACTGAATGCATGGGTTAGTGACTGATGCAGACATTCACACAGTTTAGTTTGTCAGTTGGTGCGTAAGCGGTTGCATGGGTTGGTGAGTAGCTAAATGGGGTCTATATGGGTTATTGATTGGTTGTCTGAGTATCTGCATGGGTGCCTGAGTGTCTGTGTGGGTGTGTGGGGGTGTGTGACTCTGTGCATAGATGTGTGAGTGGGTGAGTCACTGGGTGTATGGGTTCAAGAGTACATCTGTGAAGGGCTGTATGGGTGGGTGAGTGTGTGTATGGGTGTGTTGGTGAGTGGATGGATGCCTCAGTGGTACATGTGTGAGTAACTGCATATGTGAAAGGCAGTATATGTGAGTGTTGGAGTATATAAATGACTATATGTGAGAGTGAGTGATTGTGAGAGTGGCTGTATGGATGAGTGTGTGCTTGTATTACTTATTGTATAAGAGTGTAAGTATATGTTTGAATAAGTGAGGTGGAGTGTGTATAACTATAGGTGAGTACATGGGAGTGTGATTGATTCTTTGCATGACTGACTAGGTGTGTGAGTAACTCTATGGATGAGTGGCGGTGTGTGAGTGTCTGTATAGATATGTGAGTGCATATGATAGTGCCGTATTGATGGTTGACTGCATGTATGAGTGACTGTATGGGTGACTGAGTGGATGTGTGTGTAGACCTAGGAATTAGTGAGTGGGTATATACTAACTGGTATTGGTGTGTCTATGGTTTCGAAAATGGTAGTCTTTATTTTAGAGTGGGTGTATCAAAGGTTATATTAGGGTATGAGGAGGTGCATCAGATTATCACGTGGATGATGTCATCAGTGATGTCATTTGAGATGTCATCAGTGATGTCACTGACCATGTCATGAATGATGTAATATGTGACGTCATCAGCAGTGCATTGCGGGGGCGCGAGTTATAGTTAGCTGAACTAACTATAACGGCCGAATTTCTCTGGTTTTGTACGAGTGAAATGTCCAACTAACTATAACGTCCCTGAAACCTGTGGTTTTTTCAGTGAATTTCTAAGGTTTTTTAAATACTAATTTCTAACTATAACGTCCCTGAAACCTATGGTTTTTTCAGTGAATTTCAAAGGTTTTTTAAATGGTAATTTCTACTATAACGTCCCTGAAACCTGTGGTTTTTTCAGTGAATTTCAAAGGCTTTTTAAATGCTAATTTCTAACTATACCTACAAAGGTAGGACATGTGCAGAAAGAGGAAGAAAGGCGCAGAAAGAAGCAAGAGAAAGGCAGAAAGAGGCAACAGAAGTCCAGAAAGACGAAGAAAGGTGCAGAAAGAAGCAAGAGATGTGCACAAAGAACCAACAGAGGAGCAGAAAGAGGCCTTGTTGCAAAGTCAACCTGTGCCCCCAACTTTTTCCTGACGGGTACTGATGGTAACTGACTCTGACTAACCAGGCCTGGAGCTAGTGCTATGCTGAAAGACACTTAGAATACAGTGAAAACACCTACATACACTAGGGTACACTATGGGTTGGGGTACCCCTGTGATTGGCATGACCTCCCCTGTATGGCCCTAGTACATAATAGTCAAAAGGGGCCAGGTTCCACACGGGCAACCTGGACTGAAACGTGCACAGCTGGGGGGTTAAATACTCACTAGATACAAATCTTTCCTTAATTTACACAAATTATCAAAGGAGGATCTTTGTATATACAGTATGCAATTTATTCCACATTGCATAATACATAAATACAATAGAACTTTACAAAATTCAGTTATTGCCACTATGGCTTATCATAATTCAATGTACAATGCATAATTGTAAGGCAATTGAGGTTCAAAATGAAATCCAGCCCAATGCATTTCGGGACTGCCTGTCCCTTCGTCAGGGGCGAACCTGTGAAAATGTATATAATGATGAAATGTTGTTCAATGCACAAAAATGGAGCCATCTTAATCATGAAATCAGCTAAATGACTTGAGCCAGTGGACCATTTAAATGTTACATGTGTCGTCCATGTGAAATGGACTAATCAAACTACACATGTCAGAAGTCTAGTATCGTGGCAAAAATCATGCAAGCATCATGCACACCAAATGTGAATCTGAATGACAAACCGAACAAAAATCCCAGCAACACTGTGGTGATCCTACAAGAAAACTGTCAAATGTACACACCTAAATGCAAAAAACTTACTCGTATGATGTTGATTGGATATAACACACCACACTGAGAATTATCAATCTCGAAACGATGAACCTCGGGCGAGGTTATCCAACGGTCAACTAACGGTCACGTCGTGGTTGTAAATAGTAACAACATGCGTGTTCATCTAGAAGTTCAATGTGCCTAAAAGAATCAATAACCACCAATGCCACCAGTTCTTACCACGAAGTTTCAAAGTTCCTCAAACAGTTCGTAATCGTCTGAACAGCGTGTGTCACCTAAGCAACAAGCAAAACAATATCATAATAATGTCCATGTTGATACTATTGCACTGGCTTCGTGCTGACAAACTATTTTAATAGGTTGAGGTCTTACCCCCACAGGATGTCCGTACTATCCAATATCCACACAGTTAGTCACAAGCCGCAATACCACCGGTTTCAGCAAGCTCCGGTCTTTCAGCAACCATCATTTACCTTTGTGTACTCTCGCGAGTACACGTCCCATCATGAGCGCCATCTTGAAATGGACCCAAAGAAAATAAAACTAAGAATCTTGCCATGAAACTGGTGTTCTGGCCAATACTGTCGACAACCTGTCTCATAGAAAACTTGATCATCATGGCGAAATGCTTAAAAAACAAAAAGCACTCCCTATGTAAATAATAATACCGTAACTCTTTATAGTACGAGTAAGATGGAACAACCTCGCCGCCATCATGGATTGGGCAGACTTCACTAAGTTCAATAAACTCGAAAGAAACGGTACTGCACCTCAACCATGTGCACATGCTGGAATGCAAACATCAAATCACACGGAGTACAATCAGCTCGATGATGACAATACTAGGCCTCTGACATGTTTACAAGTTTTAATAGATTAGCAGGTGTTAAAATATTTTCCAAAGGTGCTTTGTGATCAATTAACATCTATGTCAAAAACTTTATGTGCATAGCGATATGAACAATATGAACAATGACAACATGATAAGGATCCCTGCTGCTAAGTATAACTTCTTATATAATGCAAATCTTTGCGGTGAACACTAAGTGTTCTATTGTGAGGGAACAACTGGATTTGTCTTGTTATATGTGTCTGAGAATATGAAACATGATAAGTTGTGAATGGAAAATCAATCAGACAATGTAGATCTGCATAGATGCGACACTGCCATATGTACCTTTCATAAAAAACATGACATGTCCAATTTGTCATTTAGCCCAAACGGCATTAAAGTGTTAAGTCTCTTAATCCAATAAATCTCCTTTTGTAGAAGCAGTTTAGAGTTGTCTATACCATCACGTGGAGAAATGTGCTCAATGATTTGGAATTTAATTTGTGCAATGGTACGGCGAGCTTCTTCCCAATGCAGGGCTAAACTTGAAGTGTTTTTTTTTTCCTGATCCGACTTTTGTGTTCCGTTAAATGGGTCTTCATTTTTCTGTCGGTCTTGCCAATATATAATAAGCCGCAAGGGCATTTAATGGAATAGACTATGCGTGTGGAGTTGCAATCAAAAGCTTGTTTGATTTTTATTTTTTCTCCAGTTCTGGGATGTAGTAATGTGTCACCACCTATGGCATTATTGCAATGGATGCAATTTCCACATTTCGACGTACTGGACTTGATGTCCGCTCTCTTAGACTTCCTAGTCGATAGTATCTCTTTGAGATTACGCCCTCTTGTGAACGCAAACAGAGGTTTATCCACATAAAAACCGTTGAACTCTGATTCCTCTTTCAGTAATTCCCATCGTTTGAGGATAATCTGTTTGATTTGAGTGGAAACTGTGGAGAACTTAGAAACAAACACGCTTCTGTTCGTGGTCTTTTTGAGTTGTTTCTGGAGTATATCTGTTCTACAACGTGAACTCGCACGTTGTAAATGTGCATCCAGTAATGCTTCTGGGTAGCCTCTTTCTATATAATTTTTCTTCTGAATCTCCATAGTTTCAAAGCTGGTGTCCATATCGGTGGTGATGCGTTGAATCCTCAAGAATTGTGAGTACGGAAGATTCTTAATCAGTGATGACGGATGAAAGCTTGAGAATTAAAGAGCATTATTCCGATCGGTTTCTTTTTTATAGACTCTTGTGATGATGGCATTAGAATCTATTTCTATCCAAGTGTCTAAGAAAGCAATACCACTCTTCTTGATCGTACTTGTGAATTGAATCCTCCCATCTATCGAATTCAAAGCTCTGATATTTTCCAACAATATTTCTTCCGTGTTCTTCCATATAAGGAAAATATCATCAATGTAGCGTCTGAAGCAAATTAGTCCATCCTTTCACCTGTTGTTATTCAAGATATGGTCAGATTCAAATTTCGCCATGAAGGTATTGGCATAAGATGGGGCTCCAGGAAAGCCCATCGAAGTTGCATTCAATTGTACAAAGAATTCATTATTCCATTCAAAGTAGCTATTATGTAGACAGAACTCGAGGAGTTCTATCACAAAGCAACTTAGATCATCTTTGGTGGTTTGTTGCAATAAAGCCCATTCAACAGCCTCAATACCAAGTGCATGGGGTATAGAAGTATATAATGACACCACGTCGATAGTGCATAGCCACCAGTTTACGCTCACATCCTCTGTAAGTGATTGGATGCTCCTAAGGAAATCATTTGTGTCTTCGATGTATGTATCCCAGTTTTTCACAAACGGTTGCAAGTGTGCATCAATGAAACGTCCAGGAGTTTCAAAGACGGACCCACAACCGGAAACTATCGGCCTACAGGGTGGATCTGTCATACTCTTGTGCACCTTGGGGAGCATATATAGTTTGGGACGTCTCGGGAAACGTGTGGTCAAGAATTGTTTGGTTGTTTCATCAATTAATGATAAATCCACAGCTCTTTTAAGGATATGTGCCAAAAGATTGCTTATTTCCATAGTGGGATCATAATTGAGTTTTTCATAGATGTTAGTATCATTGGCATGGGCGTTAACTTTGTTTTCATAAAAATCGCGGTCCATCATCACCAGTCCTCCACCTTTATCAGCTTTCTGAAATACAATAGAGGTGTTATTCGCTAAGTTCCGTAATGTGCTGTGTTCAGCACGACTCAAATTTTTCTTACAATTGTTTGCCTTGGAGTAATTGATTTTGTCAAGATCATTCTTTACTAAAGTCTCAAAGGTATCCAAAGTTTTGTGTGATACCGGGGCCACAAATGTGCTTTTGGGTTTGAATTTAGGCTCTGTTGGGGTGGTTGTTGGTGGTACTATGTTGGTGAAAAAGTTTTTTAATCTTAAAATGTGCATGAATTTGAAAAAGGCTATTTCATTTTCTAGCTTAGTGCTAGTGTACGTAGGAACAAAAGATGTCCCTCTGTTTAAGACTTTTTCCTCAGATCTTGTCAAACTAACTGATGAGATATTGATTATGAGGTTTTGTTTTGGCTCCTCAATCCTGTTTTCAATTTTTGTTTTTCTTTTTCCTCTGCGAGTTTTTGTTGTTGTTGTTTTGCCCCAATGTCCGGTGGTTCTCCCGGATCTCCCGCCTGGACTAAAAAAGAAACCGAAGAAGAGCTTCCCTGGGCTACCTCATTATCCTCAATATTGATGGGTTGGCTCTGTACAACTGTCGTGTTCATGGGAGTTCTTCTGGTGTCTATGTCCTTCTCTGTGGCCACACTTTCCTCTGATGAGCCCATGTTATTGCGTCTTGTGTAACGTTTTTGGGCATATACTTTTGCCCACGTATACGCTTCGTTAAGCTTGTAATCTATTGTGTCTCGTTTAAATTTCCTCAACTTCATTTCTTGCAGCTCTTTGCCGTATCTATCTAATTTAACATTCAATTCCTCCAAAAATTGTTTCCAAGCTGAATCCTCCATCCTTGTAGACATTTCTCTTTTGATATTAAAGATTTCTTCCTCCAAGTCCTTTATTGTTTTTGACAATTCTTTTATCAAGAGCAGAATCAAGTCGAGAGAACATTTATTTAGAATCGCGTACCACTTCTCCATAAAGATGTGGTTGTGTTGTAGTCTGAATAGCATTGGTTTGATGGCCAGTCTAAGACCGCGAGGAATCCTTTTAACTTTATGGTATTGGTTTAAAGTTGCCGCATGTAGGCGCTGGTTTAGTTCTCTGCGGGTCAGAAATTCTAGTTGTTTCAACTGTTGTGAGATGGTTCCGCTCTGTGCATCGAAAGCCTTAGTTTCCTGAATAAGCTTGTAAATTAGATCTGCGTCTTCAGCAGTATAAGCCTTGGTGTTTGCTCTGTTATCTGTAATATTGGCGATGGCATCGAATGACATGTTTAGACTTGGGTGCACAAGCCCAGTGGTAGGCAGAAAATGTAGTAATACAATGGAAGAGTGGATTGTGCACACCTGCTTTAAATAATGTAAATGTGGAAGTTTCAGAATGTTTCAGACTGTGTAGCATGCTACGTTTGGCCAATGTCTGCCTAACATGCCATCAATAATCAAAAGGGGCCAGGTTCCACACGGGCAACCTGGACTCAAACGTGCACAGCTGGGGGGTTAAATACTCACTAGATACAAATCTTTCCTTAATTTACACAAATTATCAAAGGAGGATCTTTGTATATACAGTATGCAATTTATTCCTCATTGCATAATACATAAATACAATAGAACTTTACAAAATTCAGTTATTGCCACTATGGCTTATCATAATTCAATGTACAATGCATAATTGTAAGGCGATTGAGGTTCAAAATGAAATCCAGCCCAATGCATTTCGGGACTGCCTGTCCCTTCGTCAGGGGCGAACCTGTGAAAATGTATATAATGATGAAATGTTTTTCAATGCACAAAAATGGAGCCATCTTAATCATGAAATCAGCTAAATGACTTGAGCCAGTGGACCATTTAAATGTTACATGTGTCGTCCATGTGAAATGGACTAATCAAACTACAAATGTCAGAAGTCTAGTATCGTGGCAAAAATCATGCAAGCATCATGCACACCAAATGTGAATCTGAATGACAAACTGAACAAATATCCCAGCACCACTGTGGTGATCCTACAAGAAAACTGTCAAATGTACACACCTAAATGCAAAAAACTTACTCGTATGATGTTGATTGGATATAACACACCACACTGAGAATTATCAATCTCGAAACGATGAACCTCGGGCGAGGTTATCCAACGGTCAACTAACGGTCACGTCGTGGCTGTAAATAGTAACAACATGCGTATTCATCTAGAAGTTCAATGTGCCTAAAAGAATCAATAACCACCAATGCCACCAGTTCTTACCACGAAGTTTCAAAGTTCCTCAAACAGTTCGTAATCGTCTGAACAGCGTGTATCACCTAAGCAACAAGCAAAACAATATCATAATAATGTCCATGTTGATACTATTGCACTGGCTTCGTGCTGACAAACTATTTTAATAGGTTGAGGTCTTACCCCCACAGGATGTCCGTACTATCCAATATCCACACTGTTAGTCACAAGCCGCAATACCGCCGGTTTCAGCAAGCTCCGGTCTTTCAGCAACCATCATTTACCTTCGTGTACTCTCGCGAGTACACGTCCCATCATGAGCGCCATCTTGAAATGGACCCAAAGAAAATAAAACTAAGAATCTTGCCATGAAACTGGTGTTCTGGCCAATACTGTCGGCAACCTGTCTCATAGAAAACTTGATCATCATGGCGAAATGCTTAAAAACCAAAAAGCACTCCCTATGTAAATAATAATACCGTAACTCTTTATAGTACGAGTAAGATGGAACAAACTCGCCGCCATCATGGATTGGGCAGACTTCACTAAGTTCAATAAACTCGAAAGAAACGGTACTGCACCTCAACTATGTGCACATGCTGGAATGCAAACATCAAATCACACGGAGTACAATCAGCTCGATGATGACAATACTAGGCCTCTGACATGTTTACAAGTTTTACTAGATTAGCAGGTGTTAAAATATTTTCCAAAGGTGCTTCGTGATCAATTAACATCTATGTCAAAAACTTTATGTGCATAGCGATATGAACAATATGAACAATGACAACATGATAAGGATCCCTGCTGCTAAGTACAACTTCTTATATAATGCAAATCTTTGCGGTGAACACTAAGTGTTCTATTGTGAGGGAACACCTGGATTTGTCTTGTTATATGTGTCTGAGAATATGAAACATGATAAGTTGTGAATGGAAAATCAATCAGACAATGTAGATCTGCATAGATGCGACACTGCCATATGTACCTTTCATAAAAAACATGACATGTCCAATTCGTCATTTAGCCCAAACGGCATTAAGGTGTTAAGTCTCTTAATCCAATAAATCTCCTTTTGTAGAAGCAGTTTAGAGTTGTCTATACCATCACGTGGAGAAATGTGCTCAATGATTTGGAATTTAATTTGTGCAATGGTACGGCGAGCTTCTTCCCAATGCAGGGCTAAACTTGAAGTGGTGCTTTTATTCCTGATCCGACTTTTGTGTTCCGTTAAACGGGTCTTCATTTTTCTGTCGGTCTTGCCAATATATAATAAGCCGCAAGGGCATTTAATGGAATAGACTATGCGTGTGGAGTTGCAATCAAAAGCTTGTTTGATTTTGATTTTTTCTCCAGTTCTGGGATGTAGTAATGTGTCACCACCTATGGCATTATTGCAATGGATGCAATTTCCACATTTCGACGTACCGGACTTGATGTCCGCTCTCTTAGACTGCCTAGTCGATAGTATCTCTTTGAGATTACGCCCTCTTGTGAACGCAAACAGAGGTTTATCCACATATAAACCGTTGAACTCTGATTCCTCTTTCAGTAATTCCCATCGTTTGAGGATAATCTGTTTGATTTGAGTGGAAACTGTGGAGAACTTAGAAACAAACACGCTTCTGTTCGTGGTCTTTTTGAGTTGTTTCTGGAGTAAATCTGTTCTACAACGTGAACTCGCACGTTGTAAATGTGCATCCAGTAATGCTTCTGGGTAGCCTCTTTCTATATAATTTTTCTTCTGAATCTCCATAGTTTCAAAGCTGGTGTCCATATCGGTGGTGATGCTTGAATCCTCAAGAATTGTGAGTACGGAAGATTCTTAATCAGTGATGACGGATGAAAGCTTGAGAATTGAAGAGCATTATTCCGATCGGTTTCTTTTTATAGACTCTTGTGATGATGGCATTAGAATCTATTTCTATCCAAGTGTCTAAGAAAGCAATACCACTCTTCTTGATCGTACTTGTGAATTGAATCCTCCCATCTATCGAATTCAAAGCTCTGATATTTTCCAACAACATTTCTTCCGTGTTCTTCCATATAAGGAAAATATCATCAATGTAGCATCTGAAGCAAACTAGTCCATCCTTTCACCTGTTGTTATTCAAGATATGGTCAGATTCAAATTTCGCCATGAAGGTATTGGCATAAGATGGGGCTCCCGGAAAGCCCATCGAAGTTCCATTCAATTGTACAAAGAATTCATTATTCCATTCAAAGTAGCTATTATGTAGACAGAACTCGAGGAGTTCTATCACAAAGCAACTTAGATCATCTTTGGTGGTTTGTTGCAATAAAGCCCATTCAACAGCCTCAATACCAAGTGCATGGGGTATAGAAGTATATAATGACACCACGTCGATAGTGCATAGCCACCAGTTTACGCTCACATCCTCTGTAAGTGATTGGATGCTCCTAAGGAAATCATTTGTGTCTTCGATGTATGTATCCCAGTTTTTCACAAACGGTTGCAAGTGTGCATCAATGAAACATCCAGGAGTTTCAAAGACGGACCCACAACCGGAAACTATCGGCCTACAGGGTGGATCTGTCATACTCTTGTGCACCTTGGGGAGCATATATAGTTTGGGACGTCTCGGGAAACGTGTGGTCAAGAATTGTTTGGTTGTTTCATCAATTAATGATAAATCCACAGCTCTTTTAAGGATATGTGCCAAAAGATTGCTTATTTCCACAGTGGGATCATAATTGAGTTTTTCATAGATGTTAGTATCATTGGCATGGGCGTTAACTTTGTTTTCATAAAAATTGCGGTCCATCATCACCAGTCCTCCACCTTTATCAGCTTTCTGAAATACAATAGAGGTGTTATTCGCTAAGTTCCGTAATGTGCTGTGTTCAGCACGACTCAAATTTTTCTTACAATTGTTTGCCTTGGAGTAATTGATTTTGTCAAGATCATTCTTTACTAAAGTCTCAAAGGTATCCAAAGTTTTGTGTGATACCGGGGCCACAAATGTGCTTTTGGGTTTGAATTTAGGCTCTGTTGGGGTGGTTGTTGGTGGTACTATGTTGGTGAAAAAGTTTTTTAATCTTAAAATGCGCATGAATTTGAAAAAGGCTATTTCATTTTCTAGCTTAGTGCTAGTGTACGTAGGAACAAAAGATGTCCCTCTGTTTAAGACTTTTTCCTCAGATCTTGTCAAACTAACTGATGAGATATTGATTATGAGGTTTTGTTTTGGCTCCTCAATCCTGTTTTCAATTTTGTTTTTCTTTTTCCTCTGCGAGTTTTTGTTGTTGTTGTTTTGCCCCAATGTCCGGTGGTTCTCCCGGATCTCCCGCCTGGACTAAAAAAGAAACCGAAGAAGAGCTTCCCTGGGCTACCTCATTATCCTCAATATTGATGGGTTGGCTCTGTACAACTGTCGTGTTCATGGGAGTTCTTCTGGTGTCTATGTCCTTCTCTGTGGCCACACTTTCCTCTGATGAGCCCATGTTATTGCATCTTGTGTAACGTTTTTGGGCATATACTTCCGCCCACGTATACGCTTCGTTAAGCTTGTAATCTATCGTGTCTCGTTTAAATTTCCTCAACTTCATTTCTTGCAGCTCTTTGCCGTATCTATCTAATTTAACATTCAAGTCCTCCAAAAATTGTTTCCAAGCTGAATCCTCCATCCTTGTAGACATTTCTCTTTTGATATTAAAGATTTCTTCCACCAAGTCCTTTATTGTTTTTGACAATTCTTCTATCAGGAGCAGAATCAAGTCGAGAGAACATTTATTTAGAATCGCGTACCACTTCTCCATAAAGATGTGGTTGTGTTGTAGTCTGAATAGCATTGGTTTGATGGCCAGTCTAAGACCGCGAGGAATCCTTTTAACTTTATGGTATTGGATTAAAGTTGCCGCTTGTAGGCGCTGGTTTAGTTCTCTGCGGGTCAGAAATTCTAGTTGTTTCAACTGTTGTGAGATGGTTCCGCTCTGTGCATCGAAAGCCTTAGTTTCCTGAATAAGCTTGTAAATTAGATCTGCGTCTTCAGCAGTATAAGCCTTGGTGTTTGCTCTGTTATCTGTAATATTGGCGATGGCATCGAATGACATGTTTAGACTTGGTAGGCAGAAAACGTAGTAATACAATGGAAGAGTGGATTGTGCACACCTGCTTTAAATAATGTAAATGTGGAAGTTTCAGAATGTTTCAGACTGTGTAGCGTGCTACGTTTGGCCAATGTCTGCCTAACATGCAATCAATAATCAAAAGGGGCCAGGTTCCACACGGGCAACCTGGACTCAAACGTGCACAGCTGGGGGGTTAAATACTCACTAGATACAAATCTTTCCATAATTTACACAAATTATCAAAGGAGGATCTTTGTATATACAGTATGCAATTTATTCCTCATTGCATAATACATAAATACAATAGAACTTTACAAAATTCAGTTATTGCCACTATTGCTTATCATAATTCAATGTACAATGCATAATTGTAAGGCGATTGAGGTTCAAAATGAAATCCAGCCCAATGCATTTCGGGACTGCCTGTCCCTTCGTCAGGGGCGAACCTGTGAAAATGTATATAATGATTAAAGGTTTTTCAATGCAAAAAATGGAGCCATCTTAATCATGAAATCAGCTAAATGACTTGAGCCAGTGGACCATTTAAATGTTACTTGTGTCATCCATGTGAAATGGACTAATCAAACTACACATGTCAGAAGTCTAGTATCGTGGCAAAAATCATGCAAGCATCATGCACACCAAATGTGAATCTGAATGACAAACCGAACAAATATCCCAGCACCACTGTGGTGATCCTACAAGAAAACTGTCAAGTGTACACACCTAAATGCAAAAAACTTACTCGTATGATGTTGATTGGATATAACACAACACTGAGAATTATCAATCTCTAAACGATGAACCTCGGGCGAGGTTATCCAACGGTCAACTAACAGTCACGTCGTGGCTGTAAATAGTAACAACATGCGTGTTCATCTAGAAGTTCAATGTGCCTAAAAGAATCAATAACCACCAATGCCACCAGTTCTTACCACGAAGTTTCAAAGTTCCTCAAACAGTTCGTAATCGTCTGAACAGCGTGTGTCACCTAAGCAACAAGCAAAGCAATATCATAATAATGTCCATGTTGATACTATTGCACTGGCTTCGTGCTGACAAACTATTTTAATAGGTTGAGGTCTTACCCCCACAGGATGTCCGTACTATCCAATATCCACACTGTTAGTCACAAGCCGCAATACCGCCGGTTTCAGCAAGCTCCGGTCTTTCAGCAACCATCATTTACCTTCGTGTACTCTCGCGAGTACACGTCCCATCATGAGCGCCATCTTGAAATGGACCCAAAGAAAATAAAACTAAGAATCTTGCCGTGAAACTGGTGTTCTGGCCAATACTGTCGACAACCTGTCTCATAGAAAACTTGATCATCATGGCGAAATGCTTAAAAACCAAAAAGCACTCCCTATGTAAATAATAATACCGTAACTCTTTATAGTACGAGTAAGATGGAACAACCTCGCCGCCATCATGGATTGGGCAGGCTTCACTAAGTTCAATAAACTCGAAAGAAACGGTACTGCACCTCAACTTTTTACTAGATTAGCAGGTGTTAAAAATTTTCCAAAGGTGCTTCGTGATCAATTAACATCTATGTCAAAAACTTTATGTGCATAGCGATATGAACAATATGAACAATGACAACATGATAAATATCCCTGCTGCTAAGTACAACTTCTTATATAAAGACACATCCAGTTGTTCCCTCACAATAGAACACTTAGTGTTCACCGCAAAGATTCTCATTATATAAGAAGTTGTACTTAGCAGCAGGGATCCTTATCATGTTGTCATTGTTCATATTGTTCATATCGCTATGCACATAAAGTTTTTGACATAGATGTTAATTGATCACGAAGCACCTTTGGAAAATTTTTAACACCTGCTAATCTAGTAAAACTTGTAAACATGTCAGAGGCCTAGTATTGTCATCATAATAGGGCAGGGGGATTAAAACTAACTCTAACTAAGAGGTGCAGAAGGAGGCAAGAGAAGTGCAGAAAGAAGCAACACAGGTGCCGAAAGAGGCAAGGGAGGTGCAGAAAAAAACAAGTGAAGTGCAGAAAGAGGCAAGTGAGGTGCAGAAAGAAGCAAGAGCATTGCACAAAGAACCAACGGAGGTGTAAAAAGAGGCAAAAGGGGTGCAGAAAGGGGTAGGAGAGGTGCACAAAGAGGCAAGAGAGGTACAGAAAGAGGCAGGAGGGGTGCAGAAAGAAGTAAGAGAAGTGCACAAAGAGGCAAGAGGATTCCTGAAAGAAGCAACAGTGGTGTAGAAAGAAGCAAGAGAAGTGCAGAAAGAGGCAAGTAAGGTGGAGATAGAAGCAAGAGCAGTGCAGAAAGAACCAACAGAGGTGCAGAAAGAGGGAAGAGGGGTGGAGAGAGAGGCAAGAGAGGTACAGAAAAAGGCAGGAGGGGTGCAGAATGAAAGGAAGAGCAGTGCAGAAAAAGCCAAGAAAAGTGCAGAAAGAGGCAAAAGAGGTACATAAAGAGACAACAGTGGTGCAGAAAGAAGCAAGACAGGTGCAGAAAGAAGCATGGAAAGTGCAGAATGAAGCAACAGGGGTGCAGAAAGAGGCAAGAGAAGTGCAGAAACAGGCAAGGGAAGTGCACAAAGAGGCAAGAGAATTGCTGAAAGAAGCAACAGAGGTGTAGAAAGAAGCAAGAAAAGTGCAGAAAGAGGCAAGTGAGATGCAAAAACAGACAGGAAAGGTACAGAAAGAGGGAAGACGAGTGCAGAAAGAGTCAACAGGGGTGCAGAAGGAAGCAAATGAGGTGCAGAAAGAGGCAACAGACGTGCAGTAAGAGGGAAGAGAAGTGCAGAAAAAGGCAAGAAAAGTGCAGAAAGAGGCAGAAGAGGTACATAAAGAGACAACAGGGGTGCAGAAAGAAGCAAGACAGGTGCAAAAGAAGCATGGAAAGTGCAGAATGAAGCAACAGGGGTGCAGAAAGAGGCAAGAGAAGTGTAGAAAGGAGCAAGTGAGGAGCAGAAAGAGCCAACAGAGGAGCAAAAAGAGGCACGAGAGGTGCAGAAACAGGCAAGAGAAGTGCATAAAGAGGCAAGAGAATTGCTGAAAGAAGCAATAGAGGTGTAGAAAGAAGCAAGAAAAGTGCAGAAAGAGGCAAGTGAGATGCAAAAACAGGCAGGAAAGGTACAGAAAGAGGGATGATGAGTACAGAAAGAGACAACAGGGGTGCAGAAAGAAGCAAATGAGGTGCAGAAAGAGGCAACAGACGTGCAGAAAGAGGGAAGAGAGGTGCAGAAAAAGGAAAGAAAAGTGCAGAAAGAGGCACAAGAGGTACATAAAGAGACACCAGGGGTGCAGAAAGAAGCAAGGCAGGTGCAAAAAGAAGCATGGAAAGTGCAGAATGAAGCAACAGGGGTGCAGAAAGAGGCAAGAGAAGTGTAGAAAGGAGCAAGTGAGGAGCAGAAAGAGCCAACAGAGGAGCAAAAAGAGGCACGAGAGGTGCAGAAACAGGCAAGAGAAGTGCATAAAGAGGCAAGAGAATTGCTGAAAGAAGCAATAGAGGTGTAGAAAGAAGCAAGAAAAGTGCAGAAAGAGGCAAGTGAGATGCAAAAACAGGCAGGAAAGGTACAGAAAGAGGGATGATGAGTACAGAAAGAGACAACAGGGGTGCAGAAAGAAGCAAATGAGGTGCAGAAAGAGGCAACAGACGTGCAGAAAGAGGGAAGAGAGGTGCAGAAAAAGGAAAGAAAAGTGCAGAAAGAGGCACAAGAGGTACATAAAGAGACACCAGGGGTGCAGAAAGAAGCAAGGCAGGTGCAGAAAGAAGCATGGAAAGTGCAGAATGAAGCAACATGGGTGCAGAAAGAGGCAAGAGAAGTGTAGAAAGGAGCAAGTGAGGTGCAGAAAGAGCCAACAGAGGTGCAAAAAGAGGTAAGAGAGGCACAGAAACAGGCAAGAGAAGTGCACAACGAGGCAAGAGAATTGCTGAAAGAAGCAACATAGGTGTAGAAAGAAGCAAGAAAAGTGCAGAAAGAGGCAAGTGAGATGCAAAAACAGGCAGGAAAGGTACAGAAAGAGGGAAGACGAGTGCTGAAAGAGACAACAGGGATGCCGAAAGAAGCAAATGAGGTGCAGAAAGAGACAACAGGGGTGCAGAAAGAAGCAAGACAGGTGCAGAAAGAAGCATGGAAAGTGCAGAATGAAGCAACAGGGGTGCAGAAAGAGGCAAGAGAAGTGTAGAAAGGAGCAAGTGAGGTGCAGAAAGAGCCAACAGAGGTGCAAAAAGAGGCAAGAGAGGTGCAGAAACAGGCAAGAGAAGTGCACAAAGAGGCAAGAGAATTGCTGAAAGAAGCAACAGAGGTGTAGAAAGAAGCAAGAAAAGTGCAGAAAGAGGCAAGTGAGATGCAAAAACAGGCAGGAAAGGTACAGAAAGAGGGAAGACGAGTGCTGAAAGAGACAACAGGGGTGCCGAAAGAAGCAAAGGAGGTGCACAAAGAGGCAAGAGACGTGCAGAAAGAGGGAAAAGACGTGCAGAAAAAGGCAAGAAAAGTGCAGAAAGAGGCAAAAGAGGTACATAAAGAGACAACAGGGGTGCAGAAAGAAGCAAGACAGGTGCAGAAAGAAGCATGGAAAGTGCAGAATGAAGCAACAGGGGTGCAGAAAGAGGCACGAGAAGTATAGAAAAGAGAAAGTGAGGTGCAGACAGAGCCAACAGAGGTGCAAAAAGAGGCAAGAGAGGTGCAGAAACAGGCAAGAGAAGTGCACAAAGAAGCAAGAGAATTGCTGAAAGACTCAACAGAGGTGTAGAAAGAAGCAAGAAAAGTGCAGAAAGAGGCAAGTGAGATGCAAAAACAGGCAGGAAAGGTACAGAAAGAGGGAAGACGAGTGCTGAAAGAGACAACAGGGGTGCAGAAAGAAGCAAAGGAGGTGCACAAAGAGGCAAGAGACGTGCAGAAAGAGGGAAAAGACGTGCAGAAAAAGGCAAGAAAAGTGCAGAAAGAGGCAAAAGAGGTACATAAAGAGACAACAGGGGTGCAGAAAGAAGCAAGACAGGTGCAAAAAGAAGCATGGAAAGTGCAGAATGAAGCAACAGGGGTGCAGAAAGAGGCAAGAGAAGTGTAGAAAGGAGCAAGTGAGGTGCAGAAAGAGCCAACAGAGGTGCAAAAAGAGGCAAGAGAGGTGCAGAAACAGGCAAGAGAAGTGCACAAAGAGGCAAGAGAATTGCTGAAAGAAGCAACAGAGGTGTAGAAAGAAGCAAGAAAAGTGCAGAAAGAAGAGAGTGAGATGCAAAAACAGGCAGGAAAGGTACAGAAAGAGGGAAGACGAGTGCAGAAATAGACAACAGGGGTGCAAAAGAAGCACATGAGGTGCAGAAAGAGGCAACAGACGTACAGAAAGAGGGAAGAGAGGTGCAGAAAAAGGCAAGAAAAGTGCAGAAAGAGGCAGAAGAGGTACATAAAGAGACAACAGGGGTGCAGAAAGAAGGAAGACAGGTGCAAAAAGAAGCATGGAAAGTGCAGAATGAAGCAACAGGGGTGCAGAAAGAGGCAAGAGAAGTGTAGAAAGGAGCAAGTGAGGAGCAGAAAGAGCCAACAGAGGAGCAAAAAGAGGCACGAGAGGTGCAGAAACAGGCAAGAGAAGTGCATAAAGAGGCAAGAGAATTGCTGAAAGAAGCAATAGAGGTGTAGAAAGAAGCAAGAAAAGTGCAGAAAGAGGCAAGTGAGATGCAAAAACAGGCAGGAAAGGTACAGAAAGAGGGAAGATGAGTACAGAAAGAGACAACAGGGGTGCAGAAAGAAGCAAATGAGTTGCAGAAAGAGGCAACAGATGTGCAGAAAGAGGGAAGAGAGGTGCAGAAAAAGCCAAGAAAAGTGCAGAAAGAGGCAACAGAGGTACATAAAGAGACAACAGGGGTGCAGAAAGAAGCAAGACAGGTGAAGAAAGAAGCATGGAAAGTGCAGAATGAAGCAAGAAAAGTGCAGAAAGAGGCAAGTGAGGAGCAAAAACAAGCAGTAAAGGTACAGAAAGAGGGAAGACGAGTGCAGAAAGAGACAACAGGGGTGCAGAAAGAAGCAAATGAGGTGCAGAAAGAGGCAACAGACGTGCAGAAAGAGGGGAGAGAGGTGCAGAAAAAGGCAAGAAAAGTGCAGAAAGAGGCAAAAGAGGTACATAAAGAGACAACAGGGGTGCAGAAAGAAGCAAGACAGGTGCAGAAAGATGCATGGAAAGTGCAGAATGAAGCAACAGGGGTGCAGAAAGAGGCAAGAGAAGTGAGAAAGGAGCAAGTGAGGTGCAGAAAGAGCCAACAGAGGTGCAAAAAGAGGCAAGAGAGGTGCAGAAACAGGCAAGAGAAGTACACAAAGAGGCAAGAGAATTGCTGAAAGAAGCAACAGGGGTGTAGAAAGAAACAAGAAAAGGGCAGAAAGAGGAGAGTGAGATGCAAAAACAGGCAGTAAAGGTACAGAAAGAGGGAAGACGAGTGCAGAAAGAGACAACAGGGGTGCAAAAGTAGCACATGAGGTGCAGAAAGAGGCAACAGACGTGCAGAAAGAGGGAAGAAAGGTGCAGAAAAAGGCAAGAAAAGTGCAGAAAGAGGCAAAAGAGGTACATAAAGAGACAACAGGGGTGCAGAAAGAAGCAAGACAGGTGTAGAAAGAAGCATGGAAAGTGCAGAATGAAGCAACAGGGGTGCAGAAAGAGGCAAGAGAAGTACAGAAACAGGCAAGAGAAGTGCACAAAGAGGCAAGAGAATTGCTGAAAGAAGCAACAGTGGTGTAGAAAGAAGCAAGAAAAGTGCAGAAAGAGGCAAGTGAGATGCAAAAACAGGCAGGAAAGGTACAGAAAGAGGGAAGACGAGTGCAGAACGAGACAACAGCGGTGCAGAAAGAAGCAAATGAGGTGCAGAAAGAGGCAACAGACGTGCAGAAAGAAGGAAGATAGGTGCAGAAAAAGGCAAGAAAATTGCAGAAAGAGGCAAAAGAGGTACATAAAGAGACAACAGGGGTGCAGAAAGAAGCAAGACAGGTGCAGAAAGAAGCATGGAAAGTGCAGAATGAAGCAACAGGGGTGCAGAAAGAGGCAAGAGAAGTACAGAAACAGGCAAGAGAAGTGCACAAAGAGGCAAGAGAATTGCTGAAAGAAGTAACAGTGGTGTAGAAAGAAGCAAGAAAAGTGCAGAAAGAGGCAAGTGAGATGCAAAAACAGGCAGGAAAGGTACAGAAAGAGGGAAGACGAATGCAGAACGAGACAACAAGGGTGCAGAAAGAAGCAAATGAGGTGCAGAAAGAGGCAACAGACGTGCAGAAAGAGGGAAGATAGGTGCAGAAAAAGGCAAGAAAATTGCAGAAAGAGGCAAAAGAGGTACATAAAGAGACAACAGGAGTGCAGAAAGAAGCAAAACAGGTGCAGAAAGAAGCATGGAAACTGCAGAATGAAGCAACAGGGGTGCAGAAAGAGGCAAGAGAAGTGTAGAAAGGAGCAAGTGAGGTGCAGAAAGAGCCAAAAGAGGTGCAAAAAGAGGCAAGAGAGGTGCAGAAACAGGCAAGAGAAGTATAGAAAAAAGGCAAGAGAATTGCTGAAAGAAGCAACAGAGGTGTAGAAAGAAGCAAGAAAAGTGCAGAAAGAGGCAAGTGAGATGCAAAAACAGGCAGGAAAGGTACAGAAAGAGGGAAGACGAGTGCATAAAGAGACAACAGGGGTGCAGAAAGAAGCAAATGAGGTGCAGAAAGAGGCAGCAGACGTGCAGAAAGAGGGAAGAGAGGTGCAGAAAAAGGCAAGAAAAGTGCAGAATGAGGCAAAAGAGGTGCAGAAAGAGACAACAGGGGTGCAGAAAGAAGCAAGACAGGTGCAGAAAGAAGCATGGAAACTGCAGAATGAAGCAACAGGGGTACAGAAAGAGGCAAGAGAAGTGCAGAAACAGGCAAGGGAAGTTCACAAAGAGGCAAGAGAATTGCTGAAAGAAGCAACAGAAGTGTAGAAAGAAGCAAGAAAAGTGCAGAAAGAGGCAAGTGAGGAGCAAAAACAGGCAGGAAAGGTACAGAAAGAGGGAAGACGAGTGCAGAAAGAGACAACAGGGGTGCCGAAAGAAGCAAATGAGGTGCAGAAAGAGGCAACAGATGTGCAGAAAGAGGGAAGAGAGGTGCAGAAAAAGGAAATTAAAGTGCAGAAAGAGGCAAAAGAGGTACACAAAGAGACAACAGGGGTGCAGAAAGAAGCAAGACAGGTGCAGAAAGAAGCATGGAAAGTGCAGAATGAAGCAACAGGGGTGCAGAAAGAGGCAAGAGAAGTGTAGAAAGGAGCAAGCGAGGTGCAGAAAGAGCCAACAGAGGTGCAAAAAGAGGCAAGAGAGGTGCAGAAACAGGCAAGAGAAGTGCACAAAGAGGCAAGAGAATTGCTGAAAGAAGCAACAGAGGTGTTGAAAGAAGCGAGAAAAGTGCAGATAAAGGCAAGTGAGATGCAAAAACAGGGAGGAAAGGTACAGAAAGAGGGAAGACGAGTGCTGAAAGAGACAACAGGGGTGCAGAAAGAAGCAAATGAGGTAGAGAAAGAGGCAACAGACGTGCAGAAAGAGGGAAGAGAGGTGCAGACAAAGGCAAGAAAAGTACAGAAAGAGGCAAAAGAGGTACATAAAGAGACAACAGGGGTGCAGAAAGAAGCGAGACAGGTGCATAAAGAAGCATGGAAAGTGCAGTATGAAGCAACAGGGGTGCAGAAAGAGGCAAGAGAAGTGCAGAAACAGGCAAGGGAAGTGCACAAAGAGGCAAGAGAATTGCTGAAAGAAGCAACAGAGGTGTAGAAAGAAGCAAGAAAAGTGCAGAAAGAGGCAAGTGAGGAGCAAAAACAGGCAGGAAAGGTACAGAAAGTGTCAGGTTACTATAGGGTACACTAACCTTCAGGAGACAAATCCAGTGGGGGCGATGCCTAGATCCCAAAGCCCCTTTGCTCTGCCCCACAAAGGGATGTGAAGCACTCCACCCTGCACTGCAGAGCGCAGGGGATAGGGGAAAAGAATAGGGAATAACGGAAAGAAGTTTCCGCCGCCTTCCTTCTTAACGAAGCTCCCGTTCCAGGCCCTCTGAGAAAGTGCGCACAATAGGGTAGTCCCAACGATTCCTCACAAGGCTCTGTAGAAGGGAGAACAACCAACAACATGCGGGTTATAACACACACTTTCCCTCACTCCCTCCAGCCCAGCTAGCACTCCTCCCGTTCTCTCCCA
This sequence comes from Calotriton arnoldi, assembly GCA_963921515.1. Classification (NCBI taxonomy): domain Eukaryota; kingdom Metazoa; phylum Chordata; class Amphibia; order Caudata; family Salamandridae; genus Calotriton; species Calotriton arnoldi. The sequence continues at coordinate 311,483 of CAWUFW010011537.1, read as the reverse complement.
AGGAAGGACTCACTTGCACTTCTGGGTCCTAATCGGAACTGGAGTAGGCAGTCCTCTGGCACAGATAGCACAGTAAGAAAACAGGAAACCAACGGAAGCGCGAAAAGCTCTCTCCTTGACAGTTGCGCTGAGTCTATAAGTAAACGAGTAACTAAATCAAGAAACGGGAATGCTCGAAGGGCGTGATACGTCTCACGGCTCGAGTCCCTCGGGTTGGGATCCTGTTCCCAGCTGTAGATAACGGCAGGGCATCACGTGACCGACAGGTTGCAGCCTTCTCGTTTCATACGAGAAACACCACAAATCACGGGGATACTGAGGTGGCAGGCGTTAATGCGAAGTGAGGAAATCCTCTCCGCAAGCCTACTTCCTTTGTCCACCAGGGGGGAGTATGTCTCCACAGGAGCCGTCACGGGACCACGGGTGTTCGAAGAACAAGTACTCACCCGGTTCCGACCGCGAGGCTCGAGGATACCTGTAGGTCCGTAGCAAGTCTTCAGAAGAGCCGCCGCGGGACCACGGGTGCGTGAGGAGCCAGGACACACCCGGTTCCGACCGCGAGGCTCGAGGTTACTGGTAGGTCCGGGCTGCGCGGCGCGCAGATAAACAGGCAGGCAGGGAAGGGGAAGAACTCCCCAGAGGCAGCTGAGAGAAACGCAGCCGGCAAGGCTTTACCGGACTTCACAGCGTTCTCTCGGATGCGCGTAGGTAGATCGGTGCTTCTCCAACAGAATCCAGTTGGTACTGACTCTGTGTAGTGACAAGCACCGGATCCCCCTAGTGGAAGGCTAGATATAGACAGCCCATCCTCCAGGGAAGATCCGGTTGCCCGCCCAGGTGCATGTTGGGACGTGTAGTCCGTCTACCGGTTTCTGCGGGACGTAATCATGACAGAAAGAGGGAAGACGAGTGCAGAAAGAGACAACAGGGGGTGCAGAAAGAAGCAAATGAGGTGCAGAAAGAGGCAACAAACGTGCAGAAAGAGGGAAGAGAGGTGCAGACAAAGGCAAGAAAAGTACAGAAAGAGGCAAAAGAGGTACATAAAGAGACAACAGGAGTGCAGAAATAAGCAAGATAGGTGCAGAAAGAAGCATGGAAAGTGCAGAATGAAGCAACAGGGGTGCAGAAAGAGGCAAGAGAAGTGTAGAAAGGAGCAAGTGAGGTGCAGAAAAAGCAAACAGAGGTGCAAAAAGAGGCAAGAGAGGTGCAGAAACAGGCAAGAGAAGTACACAAAGAGGCAAGAGAATTTCTGAAAGAAGCAACAGAGGTGTAGAAAGAAGCAAGAAGAGTGCAGAAAGAGGCAAGTGAGATGCAAAAACAGGCAGCAAAGGTACAGAAAGAGGGAAGACGAGTGCAGAAAGAGACAACAGGGGTGCAGAAAGAAGCAAGACAGGTGCAGAAAGAAGCAAGAAATGAGCAGAAAGAGGCAAGTGAGGAGCAAAAACAGGGAGGAAAGGTACAGAAAGAGGGAAGACGAGTGCTGAAAGAGACAACAGGTGTGCACAAAGAAGCAAATGAGGTGTAGAAAGAGGCAACAGACGTGCAGAAAGAGGGAAGAGAGGTGCAGAAAAAGGCAAGAAAAGTGCAGAAAGAGGCAAAAGAGGTACATAAAGAGACAACAGGGGTGCAGAAAGAAGCAAGACAGGTGCAGAAAGAGGCATCAAACGTGCAGAAAGAGAGGTGCAGACAAAGGCAAGAAAAGTACAGAAAGAGGCAAGTGAGATGCAAAAACAGGCAGGAAAGGTACAGAAAGAGGGAAGACGAGTGCAGAAAGAGACAACAGGGGTGCAGAAAGAGGGAAGAGAGCTGCAGAAAGAGGGAAGAGAGCTGCAGAAAAAGGCAAGAAAAGTACAGAAAGAGGCAAAAGAGGTACATAGAGAGACAACAGGGGTGCAGAAAGAAGCAAGACAGGTGCAGAAAGAAGCATGGACAGTGCAGAATGAAGCAACAGGGGTGCAGAAAGAGGCAAGAGAAGTACAGAAACAGGTAAGAGAAGTGCACAAAGAGGTAAGAGAATTGCTGAAAGAAGCAACAGAGGTGTAGAAGGAAGCAAGAAAAGTGCAGAAAGAGGCAAGTGAGATCAAAAACAGGCAGAAAAGGTACAGAAAGAGGGAAGACGAGTGCAGAAAGAGACAACAGGGGTGCAGAAAGAAGCAAATGAGGTGCCAAAAGAGGCAACAGACGTGCTGAAAGAGGGACGAGAGGTACAGAAAAAGGCAAGAAAAGTGCAGAAAGAAGCAAAAGAGGTACATAAAGAGACAACAGGGGTGCAGAAAGAAGCAAGACAGGTGCAGAAAGAAGCAAGAAATGAGCAGAAAGAGGCAAGTGAGGAGCAAAAACAGGGAGGAAAGGTACAGAAAGAGGGAAGACGAGTGCTGAAAGAGACAACAGGGGTGCAGAAAGAAGCAAATGAGGTAGAGAAAGAGGCAACAGACGGGCGGAAAGAGGGAAGAGAGGTGCAGAAAAAGGCAAGAAAAGTGCAGAAGGAGGCAAAAGAGGTACCTAAAGAGACAACAGGGGTGCAGAAAGAAGCATTGAAAGTGCAGAATGAAGCAACAGGGGTGCAGAAAGACGCAAGAGAAGTGTAGAAAGGAGCAAGTGAGGTGCAGAAAGAGCCAACAGAGGTGCAAAAAGAGGCAAGAGAGGTGCAGAAACAGGCAAGAGAAGCACACAAAGAGGCAAGAGAATTGCTGAAAGAAGCAACAGGGGTGTAGAAAGAAGCAAGAAAAGTGCAGAAAGAGGCAAGTGAGATGCAAAAACAGGCAGGAAAGGTACAGAAAGAGGGAAGACGAGTGCAGAAAGAGACAACAGGGGTGCCGAAAGAAGCAAATGAGGTGCAGAAAGAGGCAACAAACGTGCAGAAAGAGGGAAGAGAAGTGCAGAAAAAGGCAAGAAAAGTGCAGAAATAGGCAAAAGAGGTACATAAAGAGACAACAGGGGTGCAGAAATAAGCAAGATAGGTGCAGAAAGAAGCATGGAAAGTGCAGAATGAAGCAACAGGGGTGCAGAAAGAGGCAAGACAAGTGCAGAAACAGGCAAGGGAAGTGCACAAAGAGGCAAGAGAATTGCTGAAAGAAGCAACAGAGGTGTAGAAAGAAGCAAGAAAAGTACAGAAAGAGGCAAATGAGGAGCAAAAACAGGCAGGAAAGGTACAGAAAGAGGGAAGACGAGTGCAGAAAGAGACAACAGGGGTGCAGAAAGAAGCAAATGAGGTGCAGAAAGAGGCAACAAACGTGCAGAAAGAGGGAAGAGAAGTGCAGAAAAAGGCAAGAAAAGTGCAGAAAGAGGCAAAAGAGGTACATAAAGAGACAACAGGGATGCAGAAATAAGCAAGATAGGTGCAGAAAGAAGCATGGAAGTGCAGAATGAAGCAACAGGGTTGCAGAAAGAGGCAAGAGAAGTGTAGAAAGGAGCAAGTGAGGTGCAGAAAAAGCCAACAGAGGTGCAAAAAGAGGCAAGAGAGGTGCAGAAACAGGCAAGAGAAAAACACAAAGAGGCAAGAGAATTTCTGAAAGAAGCAACAGAGGTGTAGAAAGAAGCAAGAAAAGTGCAGAAAAAGGCAAGTGAGATGCAAAAACAGGCAGCAAAGGTACAGAAAGAGGGAAGACGAGTGCATAAAGAGACAACAGGGGTGCACAAAGAAGCAAATGAGGTGCATAAAGAGGCAACAGACGTGCAGAAAGATGGAACAGAGGTGCAGAAAAAGACAAGAAAAGTGCAGAAAGAGGCAAAAGAGGTACATAAAGAGACAACAGGGGTGCAGAAAGAAGCAAGACAAGTGCAGAAGGAAGCATGGAAAGTGCAGAATGAAGCAACAGGGGTGCAGAAAGAGCGAAGAGAGGTGCAGAAACAGGTAAGAGAAGTGCACAAAGAGGCAAGAGAATTGCTGAAAGAAGCAACAGAGGTGTAGAAAGAAGCAAGAAAAGTGCAGAAAGAGTCAAGTGAGATGCAAAAACAGGCAGGAAAGGTACAGAAAGAGGGAAGACGAGTGCAGAAAGAGACAACAGGAGTGCAGAAAGAAGCACATTAGGTGCAGAAAGAGGCAACAGACGTGCAGAAAGAGACAACAGGGGTGCAGAAAGAAGCAAGGCAAAGCAGGAAGAAGCATGGAAAGTGCAGAATGAAGCTACAGGGGTGCACAAAGAGGCAAGAGAAGTGCAGAAACAGGTAAGAGAAGTGCACAGAGGCAAGAGAATTGCTGAAAGAAGCAACAGAGGTGTAGAAAGAAGCAAGAAAAGTGCAGAAAGAGGCAAGTGAGGAGCAAAAACAGGCAGGAAAGGTACAGAAAGAGGGAAGATGAGTGCAGAAAGAGACAACAGGGGTGTAGGAGAGTAGGATCTGCCTCTTATGGTTACCCCCACTTTTTGCTGATGCTTCACTGTATTCTGACTTTAGTCTGGCTGGGGCCCTGCTATTCAGGTCTCCAGCCTAGCTGCTTCCTCTCTAAATGGATTCCAAGTACCTTAGGTACTTCTCTGATTGGATTCTGGGGTGCCCTTATAAGTCCCTAGTATATGGTATACTATGTACCCAGGGCATAGGTACCCCAGGGGCCTACCAGGGGCTGAAGCATGTATTGTGCCACCCCTGGTAGGCCCTCCAAAATGACACCACAGGTCTGCTACTGCAGCCTGAGTAAGGTGGTGCATGCACCCTTACAGTGGTATAGGCTACCTATATCACTACCATTGCACACACATATAAACCTATAAGTCACTCCTATGGCAGGCCTTGACAATCCTGAAGGCAGAGTGCTTGGTTTTCATGTGAGAGGGTGCCCCTGCATGAGCAGAGCCCCTCTTCAGCATTCGGAGTACCTCCTCTGATGCTGTTTGCAGTGCAGCCTGACCATATACTCTTAAGTGCATTATAACCTCGCGTTAAATGCTAACTTTGGGATGGCTGCACTGAAACATGTCGTGTTTGGTGTCAAACATCTTGGAATACTACCCCCCGCCAGTTCTGGTGGCGGGGTAGCATTCCACCCTTCTAGAGGGAGAGACATGTGCCAACCGGCATACCCGGTATTAACTTTACAGAGCCCTGGCATCACAAAAATGGATGCTGCAGCCACAGAAATGAGTCTGGCCTCCTGCTGCCGACCGAAACTCCGGCAGGGGAGGCCTGGACAATAGGTTTCCTGTTGCAGGGAGGTGTAACCACCTCCCAGACAGGCTGATGTGTATTGGGGCTGGGTGGGTGCACTCTCAAAGTGCTTTGAAGTCCAGCACTGGGGGCACATTTGGTGTCCCTGTGCATACCCCAGTTCAAACCGGCTCAGGGGCTTCCAGCCCCTGCTCTGGCGCGAAACTGGACAAAGGGAATGGGTGTAACCACCCCTCTTCCCTGACCCTCCCATAGGTGGGTCCCCAGAGAATGTCCAACCCCCTAACTTAGTATAAGTGTGGGACACCAGTCCTTAGGACTTTAGATTTACCTGGACGAAACTCTGATACCGAATCCTGGACCTTCGACGCTCTACTTTAAGATTAGAGGACTGAAGAATCTCCCTTGGGGTCAAGGAGTGACTCCCCTGCTTGGCAGGCACCTAAGAAGCAATTGTCCGGTCTGCATCACTGAAGCTCCCGCCGGACGCCGAAGTCTTCGCAACACCAGAGGTGGATTTCCAGACTTCCCCGAGGCTACCCTGAGTCCCCACCAGCGAAGCTGAGGCCCGTGGCTATCGTGGGTAACATGGAACCGTGACCCCTGGGCCCCAAGAACATTTGCAAGTGCATCCTCTTCCTTGTCTCCCATGAAGTTGTGCTTTGGGCTCCGAGTAGCCCTTGCCTCCAGCACCGACTGCACCGAAGATCAGTGGCCTCCACTCCACGAGTGTCCTGTGAGCCAGCTCCAAGTGCGTCCAATCGAGGCTCCTTTGCGGTCGCTAGTCCGTTGGCTAGTGGGCCCTCCCGAAGGCAACTCTTCTTTTCCTTGGGCTCCCTGGTTGCTCCAGACGTGCCCTGACTTACCCTCACTGGGTGAGTCCCTCAGACCTTGCTGGTCTGCAGCACCGTCCTTTCTTCATTTCCACGAGACTTGCCGTTGCCAAGGCTTGTTGGGTCCAATCCGGTCGCCGATACCTCAGCAAGCGACAGACGTCGTGGGACAGCTCGAATCCAGCTCCTGGTTGTCATCGACGCCTCCTGGACCTCGTGGCTGAAGAGTCAAGGTGACCATCAACCTACCTGAAGCACTCGACATCGGTGGGCATCTGCTCATCGCCTTCCTGGTCACTGGCTAGTGACCCAGACTCTGTCCCCTCTGCTTTCAGGGTCTTCAGATCTCCGATCCACCTTTGGATCCACCCGAACACTTTCGACTTGGCCGCCAGCAGTACTTTGCAGCAGATCGCCATTCAAAACGACGACGAAACCCGACCCCGAAAGACACCTATGCACCCGGCTTCCCTGGGTGAGGTAACACGAGTACTCCGGTGCTCCCGTGGGTATAGACTCTAGAACAACCTAGGTCTAAAGGGGTTTGCTTCAAGTCCTCCTCTAAGTGTCCTTTTTCTCTAAAACTCCAACCGCGACATTCCCCATAGAAGTCAACGGCGGCTCGCGGCTGTGTTCACACACTGCACGCGTCCCCCGTGGGTCCCCTGTGTCACTACCTTGGGTGGTTCCTTGAGGGCCAAGCACTTCTACAGGCTCTAGGCCCTGTGTCTAGCTCAGTCGTGGTTCTTATACCACTTTATTGGTATATGGTTTGGTACGCCCCTAGGGCTCAAACGTGTATTTGTGCTATTACTGTTGATTACTGATTTGTAACTTATGTACTTCGAACTCTAGCCTCATAAAGAGACTAGAGGGGTGTGTTTAAGACTAAATACATATATTTTAAATATATACCTGGTGTGGTCCTCTTTCATGTGGTCACTCAAGAGATTATAGACTGGTAAAACAAGCTGCTTTACATTCCTTCAAGACTTAGCCTGAAGGCTGCTCTCCATAGCTACCACTAGGATAGCTTTCAATAAAGGTTGTCTTTAACCTAATTCCAATTTGGGGGTGTTTGGACTGGTGCAAGGTGCCCACTATTGTGAGAAGTTGGCCTGGCATATGATGTCCACTAATTATAGTGGGCACCTTGCACCAGTCCAAACAACCCCTTATTGGAGATAGGTTAAAGACAACCTTATTGAAAGCTATCCTAGTGGTAGCTATGGAGAGCAGCCTTCAGGCTAAGTCTTGAAGGAATGTAAAGCAGCTTGTTTTACCAGTCTATAATCTCTTGAGTGTGAAAGAGCACCACACCAGGTATATATTCAAAATATATGTATTTATTGCTAAACACACCCCTCTAGTCTCTTTATGAGGCTAGAGTTCGAAGTACATAAGTTAGAAGTTATTAAATCACAGTAATAGCACAAATACACGTTTGGGCCCTAGGGGCGTACCAAACCATATACCAATAAAGTGGTATGCGAACCACGACTGAACTAGACACTAGGCCTAGAGCCTCTAGAAGTGCTTGGACCACAAGGAACCACCCAAGGTAGTGACACAGGGGACCCACGGGAGACGCGTGCAGTGTAAACACACAACCGCGATACTCCGTTGACTTCTATGGAGAAAGTCGGGATCGGGAAATTAGAGAAAAGGGACACTTAAAAGAGGACTAGGACAAAACCCTTTGAGATCTAGGACTTTGAAGAGTCTCTACCCACGGGAGCACCGGAGTACTCGTGTTACCTCACCCAGGGAAGCCGGGTGCATAGGTGCCTTTCGGGGTCGGGTTTCGTCGTCGATTCGAATGGCGATCTGCTGCAAAGTGCTGCTGGCGACCAAGAGAAAAGTGTCCGGGTGGATCCAAGAGTGGATCGGAGTTCTGAAGAACCTGAAAGCAGAGGGGACAGAGTCTGGGTCACTAGCCAGTGACCAGGAAGGCGATGGACAGATGCCCACCGATGTCGAGTGCTTCAGGTGCGTTGATGGTTGTCTTGACTCTTCAGCCACGAGGTCCAGGAGGCGTTGTCGGCGACCAGGAGCAGGATTCGGGCTGGTACACAATGTCTGTCGAGTGCTGAGGTGTCGGCGACCGGATTGGACCCAACAAGCCTTGGCAACGGCAAGTCTCGGTGAAGATGTAGATCGTCGAGGGTGCAGACCAGCAAGGTCTGTGGAACTCACCCAGCGAGGGTAAGTGAGGGCAGGCCTGGAGCAACCAGGATGCCAAGTAAGAAAAGGATTGGCCTTCGTTAAGGGCTACTAGCCAACGGGCTAGCGACCGCGAAGGAGCCTCGTGACGCCGCACATGGATCTGGCTTACAGGACACTCGTGGAGTGGGGGCCAGTGATCTTCGGTGCAGGTGGTGCTGGAGGCTAGGGCTACTCGGAGCCCAAAGCACGACTTCTTGGGAGACCCAGAAGATGATGCACTTGCAAATGTGCTCGGTGTCCAGGGGTCACGGTCTCAAGTCACCCACGATAGCCACGGGCCTCAGCTTTGCTGGGGACTCGGGAAGTCTGAGAATCCACCTCTGGTGATGCGATGACTTCGGCGTCCGACGGAGCTTCAGAAATGCGAACCGGACAGATGCTTCTTTGGTGCCTGCCAAGCAGGGGAGTCACTCCTTGACCCCAAGGGAGATTCTTCTGTCCTCTAATCGTGAGTAGAGCATCGAAGGTCCAGGATTCAGTTTCAGAGTTTCGTCCAGGGATAATCTAAAGTCCTAAGGACTGGGTTCCTATCTTTATACTAAAGATAGGGGTTGGACTACTCTGTGGCCCCACCTATGGGTGGGTCAGGGCAGAGGGGTGGCTACACCCCTTTCCCTTTGTCCAGTTCGCGCCAAAGCAGGGGCTGCAAGCCCCTGATCCGGTTTGAACTGGGGTATGCACTAGGGACACCAAATGTGCCCCCAGTGCAGGACTTCAAACCACACAGATGGTGCTCCCGCCCAGCCCCAATACACATTATCCTGTCTGGGGAGGTGGTCACACCTCCCTGGGACAGGAAACCTATTGTCCAGGCCTCCCCTGCCGGAGTTTCGTCCAGCAGCAGGAGGCCAGACTCGTGTCTGTGGCAGCAGCATCCATTTTGTGATGCCAGGGCTTTGGAGAGAAGTTACCGGGTTAGTCAGAGTTAACATGTCTTTCCCTCTAGAAGGGTGGAATGCTACCCCCACCACCAGAATTGGCGGGGGGTAGTATTCCAAGATGTTTGACACCAAACACGACATGTTTAGGTGCAGCCATTCCAAAGTTAGCATTTTACCGCGAGGATATAATGCGCTTAAGAGTATATGGTCAGGCTGCACTACAAACAGCATCAGAGAATGGTCTCCGAACGCTGCAGAGGGGCCCTGCTCATGCAGGGGCACCCTCTCACATGGGAACCATGCACTCTGCCCTTAGGATTGATAAGGCCTGCCTTAGGAGTGACTTATAGGTTTATATGTGTGTATGTATTTAGTGATATAGGTAACCTATATCACAGTAAGGGGTGCATGCACCACCTTACCCAGGCTGCAGTAGCAGACCTGTGGTGTCAGTTTGGATGGCCTTCCAGGGGTGGCATAATACATGCTGCAGCCCCTGGTAGGCCTCTGAGGTACCTATGCCCTTGGTACATAGTATACCATATACTAGGGACTTATAAGGGCACTTCCAGATTCCAATCAGAGATGTGCCTAAGGCACATGGAAACCTTTTACAGAGAAAGCAGATAGACTGGGGCCCTGAATAGCAGGATCCCAGTCCAACTAAGTCATAAACCAGCAAAACACCATAAAAAAGTGGGGGCAACCATATAGTCAGATTCCACCTTCCTACATAACCCCCCAAACGAAAGGAGATAAGGCTAACCTTGGCCAGTTGAGCCTTCATTGACTAAGTGGTCATACAAGGAAGCACCTGCACTAGCATGGTTGCCCCCTGTCTTATGGTCCACTAAGCAATCCCTCACCCTAAGGGTATAAGAGGGTCTCCACCATGGGGAATCACTACCTGTGGTGTGCTTAGGTAAAGTACAAGGCTGGTGAGGTGTCTGAGTAGGGAAGTGAGGCCCTAGGAATGTTGGCCTCAGTTTCCTCAGATCACTGGTCACCATGTATGCCTGTCTTTCCATGACTGAGTTGCACTTTGCTCTAAGGGTCAACCTTTGGCTGCCTACAGCCGGGGGTTGGGTCCCTTTGGATGGACTACTGGAGGGACAGGGCAGGTTTGGAACCTTCAGGTCCCAGGTTTGCCCTTGCCTACCAGAGTCCTTCTGGGGGAGGTCCCTACATAAAGGCATGGGGGATCCCTCAGTGTGTAGAGGAGTTTTCACCTGGCTAGGGCTACTAGACTGGGTGCCCCTAATCTGCTGATGGGGGGTTCCTCTGGACAGGGGGCCCTGGGGGTCCACTGACCTCCCTGACCTCTGCAGCCCTGGGCTGGCTGAGGCAGGGTAGAGAGGGGCAGGTTACCTGCTCCAGACTGGGTACCACCTTGGAAGGGTCCTCTGCCACCAGGGGTGTGGCCAGGCCAGGCCTGACTACCTCTGGGGCAGTTCCTTCACTAGGGGTAGGGTCAGTTCCCTGAGGAGGCTGACCCTTACCTACTGTCTGGAGGGAAGAAGACTTTTCTTCAACCCTTGTGCTCTCTTTTGGGGAGAGTGGGCCATTCTTTCAGGCTCCATCTCTCCAAATTCTTGGGCTGGGGCTGTGGCCATCACAGCCCCACTAACCTTTACAGGGACGCCCAACATCCTAAGATGGGTTTGGTGTTCAACTTCAGCCCAGGCTGAAATTTCCAAATCATTGCCCATCAGGCAATCTACAGGTAAGGTGGGGGACACTGCCACTCTCTTTGGGCCTGTGACCCCCTCCCAGCTGAGATTGACTATGGCCATGGGGTGATCTGTTCTGACACCATCAATGTTGGTTACCTGGTATTTAAACTCAGGTAAAAGCTGGTGAGGGGGGACTAGTTTCCCTGCCACCATGGTGACACTAGCCCCTGTGTCCCTAAATGCCACAGCTTTCTGACCATTAATTATTGGCTCCAATCTGTACCTGCCCAATGCTATGGGACCCATGGTAAAGGTGGCAAATCCTATACCACCATCAGAGTCAGAGGAGTCTGTTGAGGAGTCCCTGTCTAAACTAGGGCCCACCTCTGTTCCTCTTGCAAAAGCACCTAACTTTTTGGGTGCACTACTCCCAACTGGAGGATTACTACTGGTAGTACCAGGAGGGGTGGTAGTAGTTGTGGGAGGAACATTTTCTTTATTGCCAATCCTGGGGCAACTGGGATCAGTTTTCCAGTGCCCAGGCTTTTACAGACATGGCAATATGGTTTCTTTTCAGGAGAAGAAGGAGTTTGGGACCCACCCCCAGAAGAGGAATTTTGGGGCCCTGTAGTGGACTTATCCTTAGATTTGTCCCCACCTTTCTCTTGGGACTTAGTAGAATCTTTCTTCTGGTCACCACCCTGATTTTTAGTTTTTACTCTGGTTCTGACCCATTTGTCTGCCTTCTTTCCCAATTCTTGGGGAGAGGTCAGATCAGAGTCCACCAGATACTGGTGCAAAAGCTGGTTTTGACAATTATTAAGGATCTGCTCCCTCATAATCAAATTGTACAATCCTAAAAAGTCCTGCACTTTGTTGCCATGTATCCAACCTTCCAGAGCCTTAGTAGCACAATCTACAAAGTCTACCCAGTCTTGAGTCTGTGCTTTTTGGGTATCTCTGAACTTCAACCTGTACTGTTCAGTGGTTAGGCCAAACCCATCAATAAGAGCACTCTTCAAGACCTGTGTAATTATCAGCATCCTCCTCTCTAACAGTGAGGAGCTTATCTCTACCTTTGTCAGCAAAGGAGAGCCACAAGATTGCTGCCCACTGCTCCTGAGGGACCTTCTGTACTTTACAGGCCCTCTCTAGAGCAGTCATCCACTTGTGGATGTCATCCCCACTCTGGTAGGGAGGGACAATCTTGCTCAGGTTCCTATGGTCATAGGACCTATCCCTATCTCTAGGGACATGGCTGCCACCATGGGACTCTAGTCCCAAATTTCTTTTCTCTCTAACGAGATCTAGGGACTCCCTGTCTAAGGCTACTTGCTTCCTTCTGAGTTCAAGCTGAGCTTCCTCATATTGAATCAGCCTTGTTCTCCTCTCATGAGAGGATTCCCTCCTATGAGATGAGACAGAGCTCCCTATTGAGGTGCCAGAGTGGTTAGACTCCTGAGAAGGAGATCTAGACTTTCTGGGCACACTCATAATCCTTCCTGGGGGGACAAAGAGGGCATCATCCTGATCATCCTCTTCATCTTCCTCAGGAGGGATTGGGTTATCCAGGTCAGGGTCATTGTCACCCTCCTGGCCAGTTTCAGAGGGGGGGCTGGGGTATTGCTACCCCTGGCACCACCCTCATCTTCTGCCCCACCCTCAGCTCCTACCCCTTCAGTCCCCAAGGGCTTACTAAGGTCATAAGCCACCAACAACTCTTTAAGGTGTTGGGTGGTGGGACTTTGGCCTGTCCTTAATTTCCTCAAGTTACATAATGCTCTCAATTCCAAGAATGGGAGGGTATCATACTTGGAGGAAGAAGCCCAGTGGCTTCTGGCAAGGATTCTCTAGATCCTACCTTTAAAGACATTACTAGTGTGGTGTGGTGTATGCACTACCTACTCTAGTGTGGCCTACTAAACTCTCTTGAGTTGTAGAAAGGGTGTGCTATCCCTTAACACACAACTCTAAGTTCAGTAGAACTTACTGTATTCTAAGCTTAAATTATATGTACCTTAGGTACCTTTAGTGGTTTTCAGTTGATCAATTCAATTGAGATTATCTGGTAAAACAATAGCAAGCTGGAATCCCACACGCTGCACACCAATGTGAGAAGTTGGCCTGGCATATGCTGTCCACTAATTATAGTGGGCACCTTGCACCAGTCCAAACAACCCCTTATTGGAGATAGGTTAAAGACAACCTTATTGAAAGCTATCCTAGTGGTAGCTATGGAGAGCAGCCTTCAGGCTAAGTCTTGAAGGAATGTAAAGCAGCTTGTTTTACCAGTCTATAATCTCTTGAGTGACCAAATGAAAGAGCACCACACCAGGTATATATTCAAAATATATGTATTTATTGCTAAACATACCCCTCTAGTCTCTTTATGAGGCTAGAGTTCGAAAGTACATAAGTTAGAAGTTATTAAATCACAGTAATAGCACAAATACACGTTTGGGCCCTAGGGGCGTACCAAACCATATACCAATAAAGTGGTATGCGAACCACGACTGAACTAGACACTAGGCCTAGAGCCTCTAGAAGTGCTTGGACCACAAGGAACCACCCAAGGTAGTGACACAGGGGACCCACGGGAGACGCGTGCAGTGTAAACACACAACCGCGATACTCCGTTGACTTCTATGGAGAAAGTCGGGATCGGGAAATTAGAGAAAAGGGACACTTAAAAGAGGACTAGGACAAAACCCTTTGAGATCTAGGACTTTGAAGAGTCTCTACCCACGGGAGCACCGGAGTACTCGTGTTACCTCACCCAGGAAGCCCGGTGCATAGGTGCCTTTCGGGGTCGGGTTTCGTCGTCGATTCGAATGGCGATCTGCTGCAAAGTGCTGCTGGCGGCCAAGAGAAAAGTGTCCGGGTGGATCCAAGAGTGGATCGGAGTTCTGAAGAACCTGAAAGCAGAGGGGACAGAGTCTGGGTCACTAGCCAGCGACCAGGAAGGCGATGGACAGATGCCCACCGATGTCTAGTGCTTCAGGTGCGTTGACGGTCGTCTTGACTCTTCAGCCACGAGGTCCAGGAGGTGTTGTCGGCGACCAGGAGCAGGATTCGGGCTGGTACACGATGTCTGTCGAGTGCTGAGGTGTCGGCGACCGGATTGGACCCAACAAGCCTTGGCAACGGCAAGTCTTGGTGAAGATGTAGATCGTCGATGGTGCAGACCAGCAAGGTCTGTGGAACTCACCCAGCGAAGGTAAGTGAGGGCAGGCCTGGAGCAACCAGGATGCCAAGTAAGAAAAGGATTGGCCTTCGTTGAAGGGCTACTAGCCAACGGGCTAGCAACCGCGAAGGAGCCTCGTGACGCCGCACGTGGATCTGGCTCACAGGACACTCGTGGAGTGGGGGCCAGTGATCTTCGGTGCAGGTGGTGCTGGAGGCTAGGGCTACTCGGAGCCCAAAGCACGACTTCTTGGGAGACCCAGAAGATGATGCACTTGCAAATGTGCTCGGTGTCCAGGGGTCACGGTCTCAAGTCACCCACGATAGCCACGGGCCTCAGCTTTGCTGGGGACTCAGGGTAGCCTCGGGGAAGTCTGAGAATCCACCTCTGGTGATGCGATGACTTCGGCGTCCAACGGGAGCTTCAGAAATGCGAACCGGACAGATGCTTCTTTGGTGCCTGCCAAGCAGGGGAGTCACTCCTTGACCCCAAGGGAGATTCTTCTGTCCTCTAATCGTGAGTAGAGCGTCGAAGGTCCAGGATTCAGTTTCAGAGTTTCGTCCAGGGATAATCTAAAGTCCTAAGGACTGGGTTCCTATCTTTATACTAAAGATAGGGGTTGGACTACTCTGTGGCCCCACCTATGGGTGGGTCAGGGCAGAGGGGTGGCTACACCCTTTCCCTTTGTCCAGTTCACGCCAAAGCAGGGGCTGCAAGCCCCTGATCCGGTTTGAACTGGGGTATGCACAGGGACACCAAATGTGCCCCCAGTGCAGGACTTCAAAGCACACAGATGGTGCTCCCGCCCAGCCCCAATACACATTATCCTGTCTGGGGAGGTGGTCACACCTCCCTGGGACAGGAAACCTATTGTCCAGGCCTCCCCTGCCGGAGTTTCGTCCAGCAGCAGGAGGCCAGACTCGTGTCTGTGGCAGCAGCATCCATTTTGTGATGCCAGGGCTTTGGAAAGAAGTTACCGGGTTAGTCAGAGTTAACATGTCTTTCCCTCTAGAAGGGTGGAATGCTACCCCCGCTGCCAGAATTGGCGGGGGGGTAGTATTCCAAGATGTTTGACACCAAACACGACATGTTTAGGTGCAGCCATTCCAAAGTTAGCATTTACCGCGAGGATATAATGCGCTTAAGAGTATATGGTCAGGCTGCACTACAAACAGCATCAGAGATGGTCTCCGAACGCTGCAGAGGGGCCCTGCTCATGCAGGGGCACCCTCTCACATGGGAACCATGCACTCTGCCCTTAGGATTGATAAGGCCTGCCTTAGGAGTGACTTATAGGTTTATATGTGTGTATTATTTAGGGATATAGGTAACCTATATCACAGTAAGGGGTGCATGCACCACCTTACCCAGGCTGCAGTAGCAGACCTGTGGTGTCAGTTTGGATGGCCTTCCAGGGGTGGCATAATACATGCTGCAGCCCCTGGTAGGCCTCTGAGGTACCTATGCCCTTGGTACATAGTATACCATATACTAGGGACTTATAAGGGCACTTCCAGATTCCAATCAGAGATGTGCCTAAGGCACATGGAAACCTTTTCACAGAGAAAGCAGATAGACTGGGGCCCTGAATAGCAGGATCCCAGTCCAACTAAGTCATAAACCAGCAAAACACCAGGAAAAAAGTGGGGGCAACCATATAGTCAGATTCCACCTTCCTACAACTATAATTAGTGGACAGCATATACCAGGCCAACTTCTCACATTGGTGGCAGCAGTGGGATTCCAGCTTGCTATTGTCTTACCAGATAATCTCAATTGAATTGATCAACTGAAAACCACTAAGGGTACCTTAGGTACATATAAATACAAGCTTAGGATACAGTAAGTTCTACTGAACTTAGAGTTGTGTGTTAAGGGATAGCACACCCTTTCTACAACTCAAGAGAGTTTAGTAGGCCACACTAGAGTAGGTAGTGCATACACCACACCTCACTAGTAATGTCTTCAAGGCCAGGAACCAGTGGTTCCTTGCCAGAAGCCAGTGGGCTTCTTCCCTCCAAGTATGATGATCTCCCATTCTTGGAATTGAGAGCATTGTGCCATGCTAGGAAGTTGAAGACAGGCCAAAGTGCCAGCGCCCAACACCTCAGAGAGGTGCTTCTGTCAGATGATCTCAATAGACCCATAGGGCCTGAAGGGGTAGGCAGAGAGGGTGGGGCAGAAGATGAGGAAGGGACCAGGGGTGACATCACCCAGGCCCCCCCCCCCTCTGAAACTGGCCAGGAAGGTGAAAATGACCTTGACCTGGAAAACCCAGCTATTCCTGTGGATGAGGAGGAGGATCAGAATGACCTCACCTTTGTCCCACCAGGAAGGGTTGTGAGTGTGCCCAGAAGGACTAGATCTCCCTCTCAGGAGTCTAACCACTCTGACACCTCAATAGGGACCTCTGTCTCCTCTCATAGGAGGGAATCCTCTCAGTGAGAGGAAAGAGAGACTGCTCAAGTATGGAGAAGCTCAGCTTGAGACTCAGAAGAGAGCAGTTGGCTATAGACAGGGAGTCCCTAGAGCTTGAAAGGCAAAGAAAAAGTTGGGACTAGAGTCCCATGGTGGCAGCAATTTCCCCAGAGATAGGGAAAGGTCTTATGACCATAGAAACCTGAGCAAGATTGTCCCTCCCTACCAGGGTGGGGATGACATCCACAAATGGATTTCTGCACTGGAGAGGGCCTGTAAAGTACAGAGGGTCCCTCAGGAGCAGTGGGCAGCAATCTTGTGGCTCTCCTTTGCAGACAAAGGTAGAGATAAGCTCCTCACTGTTAGAGAGGAGGATGCTGACAATTACAAAGTCTTGAAGAGTGCTCTGATTGATGGGTTTGGCCTAACAACTGAACAATACAGGTTAAAGTTCAGAGATACCCAAAAAGCACAGACTCAAGACTGGGTGGACTTTGTTGATTGTTCTGCTAAGGCTCTGGAAGGTTGGTTATTGGGCAGTAAGGTATGTGACTTCACAGGATTGTACAATCTTATCATGAGGGAGCAGATTCTTAATAACTGTCAAAATCAGCTGTTGCATCAGTACCTGGTGGACTCTGATCTGACCTCTCCCCAAGAATTGGGAAAGAAGGCAGACAAATGGGTCAGAACCAGGGTGAGGCAGAAGGTACAGAACCAAGGTGGTGACCCTAAGAAGCAAGATTCTAAAAACTCTGATAAGGGTGGGGAGAAGGGTAAAGACCAGAAGTCTTCACAAGGCCCCCAAAAATCTTCTTCAGGTGGGGAGTCACAGTCTAACAAAGGGAAAGGCCAAAAGAAACCATGGTGCAAAGTCTGTAAGCAAAAGACACACTGGACCAGTGATTGCACCAAGTCCAAAGACTCTGTTCTAGCCCCCACCAGTGCCCCTAAGGCACCTGTTCCCCCTAGTGCAGTTACAATTGGTGGTGGGAGTACACAAGCCAAGGGTTTAGTAGGGTTGACCCTGGGTAAGGAGATGAGCTCTGACCTAGTCAGAGAACTCACTCAGGCTGTCCTAGTCTGTGATGGAGGCATGGATGTGACCTCCTCTGTGAGTCCCAGTAATCTGGGCAAGTACAGGCAACAGCCATTAATAAATGGAAAAGAGGCTTTGGCATTTAGGGACACAGGAGCAAGTGTCACCATGGTGACACAAGATCTTGTGGATCCTGGGCAGATTATACTTGGTGAGATGTACCAAGTGACCAATGCTAGCAATGTCAGAACAGACCATACTCTGGCAGTTGTTAACTTCTCCTGGGGAGGGGTAACTGGCCTTAAGAAGGTTGTGGTAAGTGCAGACCTACCAGTTGAATGCTTGCTTGGCAATGATCTTGAAACTTCAGCTTGGGCAGAAGTGGAGCTCAGGACCCATGCAGAAATGCTGGGCATCCCTGCAGATGTGTTTGCTGTGACCAGGTCACAGAGCAAAATGTCTAACACTGAACAGGCCTTGGATCCTGGAACAATGGACCAAGTGCCATCCAAGAGGAGGAGTAGTAGGGTAAAGGCAGTGCCTTCCCCCTTGGCTCTGAAGGAAGATCAGTCTCTTCAGGGAGATGATCTCAGTCCTGAGGAAGGAACTGTCCCAGAGGAGCTTGAGCCTGATCAGGTAGCGTTCTTGGAGACAGGGGGCCCTTCCAGGGCAGATCTGAGCCAGGAGCAGCAGATCTGCCCCTCTCTTGAACCCCTCAGACAGCAAGCTGCTGCTGAGGCTGCTGGGAAAGCTAGTGGTCCCCATACAGTGTATTGGGATGATGGACTCTTGTACTCAGAGTGTAGAGACCCCAAGCCTGGTGCCACCAGGAGGTTGGTTATACCTCTGAAGTTCAGGGGCTTCCTATTGACCCTAGCCCATGACATTCCTTTAGCAGGTCACCTGGGCCAGAACAAGACTTGGGACAGAATTGTCCCTCACTTTCACTGGCCCCACATGTCTGAAGACACCAAGGAGTTTTGTCGCTCCTGTGTAACCTGCCAGGCCAGTGGCAAGGCAGGTGGCACTACAAAGGCCCCCTGATACCACTACCTGTGGTGGGGGTTCCCTTTGAAAGGGTGGGGGATTGACATTGTTGGTCCCATGGATCCCCAAACAGCATCTGGGCACAGGTTTATCCTGGTGGTGGTGGATCATGCCACCAGGTACCCAGAGGCTATTCCCCTTAGGACCACTACAGCACCTGTAGTGGCAAGAGCCCTCCTGGGAATTTTCTCAAGAGTGGGCTTCCCTAAGGAGGTTGTATCAGACAGGGGTGCAAACTTTATGTCTGGATACTTGAAAGCAATGTGGAAGGAGTGTGGAGTGACTTACAAGTTCACCACACCCTATCACCCACAATGCAATGGTTTAGTTGAGAGATTCAACAAAACCTTGAAGGGCATGATTAAAGGGCTCCCAGAGAAGCTTAGGCGAAGATGGGACATACTCTTGCCCTGCCTTTTATTTGCATACAGGGAGGTGCCTCAAAGGGGGTTGGCTACAGCCCTTTTGAACTTTTGTTTGGTCACCCTGTCAGGGGTCCATTGTGCTTGGTGAAGGAAGGATGGGAGTTACCTCTCAAGCCCCCAAAGCAGGACATAGTGGACTATGTACTTGGTCTCCACTCCAGGATGGCTGAGTACATGAAAAAGGCAACTAAAAACCTTGAGGCTAGCCAGGAACTCCAAAAAGCCTGGCATGACCAAAAGGCTGTACTGACTGTTTACCAGCCAGGACAGAAGGTGTGGATGTTGGAGCCAGTGGCCCCAGCAGCTCTCCAAGACAAATGGAGTGGACCCCACACCATTGTTGAACAGAAGGGTGAGGTTACCTATTTAGTAGACCTAGGAACACCCAGGAGTCCCCACAGGGTTCTCCATGTCAACAGATTGAAACCATATGTGGACAGGGCAGACATGGGCTTGCTCATGGCTACTGATGAGGGACAGGAGGAAGAGAGTGACCCACTCCCTGACCTGCTCTCACAGAACCCTGATGATGGGTCAGTGGATGGTGTAGCCTTGGCAGGCAGCCTCACTGCCCAGCAGCAAACTGATTGCAGACAGGTGCTCAATCAGTTCAGGCAAATATTCTCTCGGACTCCAAGTCAGACCACCTGGTGCACTCATGAAGTGGACACTGGGGACAGTCTGCCTATTAAAAATAAGATTTATAGGCAACCTGAACATGTCGGGGACTGTATCAGGACAGAAGTCCAGAAGATGTTGGATTTGGGAGTTATTGAACCCTCAGATAGCCCTTGGGCTAGTCCAGTGGTCCTTGTGCCAAAACCTCACACCAGTGGTGGGAAAAGAGAGATGAGGTTTTGTGTGAGCTACAGGGGTCTCAATGCAGTCACTAGGACTGATGCCCATCCAATACCCAGGGCAGATGAGCTAATAGACACTTTGGCATCAGCCAAGTATCTAAGCACATTTGACCTAACAGCTGGCTACTGGCAGATCAGACTAGCTGATGATGCAA
Organism: Calotriton arnoldi; assembly: GCA_963921515.1. NCBI lineage: Eukaryota > Metazoa > Chordata > Amphibia > Caudata > Salamandridae > Calotriton > Calotriton arnoldi. The sequence goes on along the minus strand of CAWUFW010011537.1, from coordinate 291,636 downwards.
AGCCAAAGACAGCATTCTCAACCCCTAGTGGGCATTATCAATTTGTGGTGATGCCCTTTGGTTTGAAGAATGCACCTGCCACTTTTCAGAGGTTGGTGAATACAGTCCTTACAGGTCTGGAAGCCTATAGTGCAGCATATCTAGATGATATTGCTGTCTTTAGCTCCACCTGAGAGGATCACCTGGTCCACCTCAGAAATGTTTTGCAGGCCCTGCAGAAAGCAGGCCTCACTATCAAGGCCACAAAGTGCCAGATAGGGCAGAGTCAGGTTGTGTACCTGGGCCACCTTGTGGGTGGAGGCCAGGTTCAACCCTTGCAGAGCAAGATCCAGACCATCATGGACTGGACTGCTCCAACTACCCAGACTCAGGTGAGAGCCTTTTTAGGCCTGACTGGGTACTATAGGAGATTTGTCAAGGGGTATGGATCAATAGTGACACCCCTGAATGACTTAACTTCCAAGAAAATGCCCAAAAAGGTTCAGTGGACAGTTAGCTGTCAAAAGGCATTTGATGACCTAAAGCAGGCCATGTGCACTGCTCCCATTCTACAGAGTCCTGATTACTCCAAGAAGTTCATTGTCCAAACAGATGCATCTGAATTGGGGGTAGGGGCTGTACTGTCACAATTGAATGATGAAGGTCAGGATCAGCCAGTAGCTTTCATAAGCAGAAGGCTGACCCCTAGAGAGAAACGTTGGTCAGCCATAGAGAGGGAGGCCTTTGCTGTGGTTTGGGCTCTGAAGAAGCTGAGGCCATACTTGTTTGGCACTCACTTCCTTGTTCAAACAGACCACAAGCCCCTCTTATGGCTAAAACAGATGAAGGGTGAAAACCCCAAACTTTTGAGGTGGTCCATTTCCCTACAGGGGATGGACTATACAGTGGAACATAGACCTGGGAGTAACCATGCCAATGCAGATGGACTCTCCAGATATTTCCACTTAGAACATGAAGACTCAACTGGTCAAGGTTAGTTTAATGTCCCTACGTTTGGGGGGGGGTTGTGTAGGAGAGTAGGATCTGCCTCTTATGGTTACCCCCACTTTTTGCTGATGCTTCACTGTATTCTGACTTTAGTCTGGCTGGGGCCCTGCCATTCAGGTCTCCAGCCTAGCTGCTTCCTCTCGAAATGGATTCCAAGTACCTTAGGTACTTCTCTGATTGGATTCTGGGGTGCCCTTATAAGTCCCTAGTATATGGTATACTATGTACCCAGGGCATAGGTACCCCAGGGGCCTACCAGGGGCTGAAGCATGTATTGTGCCACCCCTGGAAGGCCCTCCAAAATGACACCACAGGTCTGCTACTGCAGCCTGAGTAAGGTGGTGCATGCACCCCTTACAGTGGTATAGGCTACCTATATCACTACCATTGCACACACATATAAACCTATAAGTCACTCCTATGGCAGGCCTTGACAATCCTGAAGGCAGAGTGCTTGGTTTTCATGTGAGAGGGTGCCCCTGCATGAGCAGAGCCCCTCTGCAGCATTCGGAGTACCTCCTCTGATGCTGTTTGCAGTGCAGCCTGACCATATAATCTTAAGTGCATTATAACCTCGCGTTAAATGCTAACTTTGGGATGGATGCACGGAAACATGTCGTGTTTGGTGTCAAACATCTTGGAATACTACCCCCCCCACCAGTTCTGGCGGCGGGGGTAGCATTCCACCCTTCTAGAGGGAGAGACATGTGCCAACCGGCATACCCGGTATTAACTTTACAGAGCCCTGGCATCACAAAATGGATGCTGCAGCCACAGACACGAGTCTGGCCTCCTGCTGCCGACCGAAACTCTGGCAGGGGAGGCCTGGACAATAGGTTTCCTGTTGCAGGGAGGTGTAACCACCTCCCAGACAGGCTGATGTGTATTGGGGCTGGGTGGGTGCACTCTCAAAGTGCTTTGAAGTCCAGCACTGGGGGCACATTTGGTGTCCCTGTGCATACCCCAGTTCAAACCGGCTCAGGGGCTTCCAGCCCCTGCTCTGGCACGAAACTGGACAAAGGGAATGGGTGTAACCACCCCTCTTCCCTGACCCTCCCATAGGTGGGTCCCCAGAGAATGTCCAACCCCCTAACTTAGTATAAGTGTGGGACCCCAGTCCTTAGGACTTTAGATTTACCTGGACGAAACTCTGATACCGAATCCTGGACCTTCGACGCTCTACTTTAAGATTAGAGGACTGAAGAATATCCCTTGGGGTCAAGGAGTGACTCCCCTGCTTGGCAGGCACCTAAGAAGCAATTGTCCGGTCTGCATCACTGAAGCTCCCGCCGGACGCCGAAGTCTACGCAACACCAGAGGTGGATTTCCAGACTTCCCCGAGGCTACCCTGAGTCCCCAGCGAAGCTGAGGCCCGTGGCTATCGTGGGTAACGTGGAACCGTGACCCCTGGGCCTCGAGAACATTTGCTCGAAGTTGTGCTTTGGGCTCCGAGTAGCCCTCGCCTCCAGCACCGACTGCACCGAAGATCACTGGCCTCCACTCCACGAGTGTCCTGTGAGCCAGCTCCAAGTGCGTCCACTCGAGGCTCCTTCGCGGTCGCTAGTCAGTTGGCTAGTGGGCCCTCCCGAAAGCAACTCTTCTTTTCCTTGGGCTCCCTGGTTGCTCCAGACGTGCCCTGACTTACCCTCACTGGGTGAGTCCCTCAGACCTTGCTGGTCTGCATAACCATCCTTTCTTCATTTCCACGAGACTTGCCGTTGCCAAGACTTGTTGGGTCCAATCTGGTCGCCGACACCTCAGCAAGCGACAGACGTCATGGGACAGCTTGAATCCAGCTCCTGGTCATCGTCGACGCCTCCTGGACCTCGTGGCTGAAGAGTCAAGATGACTGTCAACCTACCTGAAGCACTCGACATCGGTGGGCATCTGCTCATCGCCTTCCTGGTCACTGGCTAGTGACCCAGACTCTGTCCCCTCTGCTTTCAGGTTCTTCAGATCTCCGATCCACCTTTGGATCCACCCGAACACTTTAGACTTGGCCGCCAGCAGCACTTTGCAGCAGATCGCCATTGAAAACGACGACGAAACCCGACCCCGAAAGACACCTATGCACCCGGCTTCCCTGGGTGAGGTAACTCGAGTACTCCGGTGCTCCCGTGGGTATAGACTCTAGAACAACCTAGGTCTAAAGGGGTTTGCTCCAAGTCCTCCTCTAAGTGTCCTTTTTCTCTAAAACTCCAACCGCGACATTCCCCATAGAAGTCAACGGCGGCTCGCGGCTGTGTTCTCACACTGCACGCGTCCCCCGTGGGTCCCCTGTGTCACTACCTTGGGTGGTTCCTTGAGGGCCAAGCACTTCTACAGGCTCTAGGCCCTGTGTCTAGCTCAGTCGTGGTTCTTATACCACTTTATTGGTATATGGTTTGGTACGCCCCTAGGGCTCAAACGTGTATTTGTGCTATTACTGTTGATTACTGACTTGTAACTTATGTACTTCGAACTCCAGCCTCATAAAGAGACTAGAGGGGTGTGTTTAAGACTAAATACATATATTTTAAATATATACCTGGTGTGGTCCTCTTTCATTTGGTCACTCAAGAGATTATAGACTGGTAAAACAAGCTGCTTTACATTCCTTCAAGACTTAGCCTGAAGGCTGCTCTCCATAGCTACCACTAGGATAGCTTTCAATAAAGGTTGTCTTTAACCTAATTCCAATTTGGGGGTGTTTGGACTGGTGCAAGGTGCCCACTATAATTAGTGGACAGCATATACCAGGCCAACTTCTCACAAAGGGTGCAGAAAGAAGCACATTAGGTGCAGAAAGAGGCAACAGACGTGCAGAAAGAGGGAAGAGAGGTGCAGAAAAAGTCAAGAAAAGTGCAGAAAGAGTCAAAAAAGGTACATAAAGAGACAACAGGGGTGCAGAAAAAAGCAAGACAGGTGCAGAAAGAAGCATGCAAAGTGCAGAATGAAGCAACAGGGGTGCAGAAAGAGGCAAGAGAAGTGTAGAAAGGAGCAAGTGAGGTTCAGAAAGAGCCAACAGAGGTGCAAAAAGAGGCAAGAGAAGTTCAGAAACAGGTAAGAGAAGTGCACAAAGAGGCAAGAGAATTGCTGAAAGAAGCAACAGGGGTGTAGAAAGAAGCAAGAAAAGTGCAGAAAGAGGCAAGTGAGATGCAAAAACAGGCAGGAAAGGTACAGAAAGAGGGAAGACGAGTGCAGAAAGAGACAACAGAGGTGCAGAAAGAAGCACATGAGGTGCAGAAAGAGGCAACAGATGTGCAGAAAGAGGGAAGAGAGCTACAGAAAAAGGCAAGAAAAGTGCAGAAAGAGGCAAAAGAGGTACATAGAGAGAAAACAGGGGTGCAGAAAGAAGCAAGACAGGTGCAGAAAGAAGCATGGAAAGTGCAGAATGAAGCAACAGGGGAGCAGAAAGAGGCTAGAGAAGTGCAGAAACAGGTAAGAGAAGTGCACAAAGAGGCAAGAGAATTGCTGAAAGAAGCAACAGAGGTGTAGAAAGAAGCAAGAAAAGTGCAGAAAGAGGCAAGTGAGATCAAAAACAGGCAGGAAAGGTACAGAAAGAGTGAAGACGAGTGCAGAAAGAGACAACAGGGGTGCAGAAAGAAGCAAATGAGGTGCAGAAAGAGGCAACAGACGTGCAGAAAGAGGGACGATAGGTGCAGAAAAAGGCAAGAAAAGTGCAGAAAGAAGCAAAAGAGGTACATAAAGAGACAACAGGGGTGCAGAAAGAAGCAAGGCAGGTGCAGAAAGAAGCATGGAAATTGCAGAATGAAGCAACAGGGGAGCAGAAAGAGGCTAGAGAAGTGCAGAAACAGGTAAGAGAAGTGCACAAAGAGGCAAGAGAATTGCTGAAAGAAGCAACAGAGGTGTAGAAAGAAGCAAGAAAAGTGCAGAAAGAGGCAAGTGAGATCAAAAACAGGTAGGAAAGGTACAGAAAGAGTGAAGACGAGTGCAGAAAGAGACAACAGGGGTGCAGAAAGAAGCAAATGAGGTGCAGAAAGAGGCAACAGACGTGCAGAAAGAGGGACGATAGGTGCAGAAAAAGGCAAGAAAAATGCAGAAAGAAGCAAAAGAGGTACATAAAGAGACAACAGGGGTGCAGAAAGAAGCAAGGCAGGTGCAGAAAGAAGCACGGAAAGTGCAAAATGAAGCAACAGGGGTGCAGAAAGAGGCAAGAGAAGTGTAGAAAGGAGCAAGTGAGGTGCAGAAAGAGCCAAAAGAGGTGCAAAAAGAGGCAAGAGTGGTGCAGAAACAGGCAAGAGAAGTGCATAAAGAGGCAAGAGAATTGCAGAAAGAAGCAACAGAGGTGTAGAAAGAAGCAAGAAAAGTGCAGAAAGAGGCAAGTGAGATGCAAAAACAGGCAGGAAAGGTACAGAAAGAGGGAAGATGAGTGCAGAAAGAGACAACAGGAGTGCAGAAAGAAGCAAATGAGGTGCAGAAAGAGGCAACAGACGTGCAGAAAGAGGGAAGAGAGGTGCAGAAAAAGCCAAGAAGAAGTGCAGAAAGAGGCAAAAGAGGTACATAAAGAGACAACAGGGGTGCAGAAAGCAGCAAGACAGGTGCAGAAAGAAGCATGGAAAGTGCAGAATGAAGCAACAGGGGTGCAGAAAGAGGCAAGAGAAGTGTAGAAAGGAGCATGTGAGGTGCAGAAAGAGCCAACAGAGGTGCAAAAAGAGGCAAGAGAGGTGCAGAAACAGCCAAGAGAATTGCTGAAAGAAGCAACAGAGGTGTAGAAAGAAGCAAGAAAAGTGCAGAAAGAGGCAAGTGAGATGCAAAAACAGGCAGGAAAGGTACAGAAAGAGGGAAGACAAGTGCAGAAAGAGACAACAGGGGTGCAAAAGAAGCACATGAGGTGCAGAAAGAGGCAACAGACGTGCAGAAAGAGGGAAGAAAGGTGCATAAAAAGGCAAGAAAAGTGCAGAAAGAGGCAAAAGAGGGACATAAAGAGACAACAGGGGTGCAGAAAGAAGCAAGACAGGTGCAGAAAGAAGCATGGAAAGTGCAGAATGAAGCAACAGGGGTGCAGAAAGAGGCAAGAGAAGTGCACAAAGAGGCAAGAGAATTGCTGAAAGAAGCAACAAAGGTGTAGAAAGAAGCAAGAAAAGTGCAGAAAGAGGCAAGTGAGATGCAAAAACAGGCAGGAAAGGTACAGAAAGAGGGAAGACGAGTGCAGAAAGAGACAACAGGGGTGCAGAAAGAAGCAAATGAGGTGCAGAAAGAGGCAACAGCCGTGCAGAAAGAGGGAAGAGAGGTGCAGAAAAAGGCAAGAAAAGTGCAGATAGAGGCAAAAGAGGTACATAAAGAGACAACAGGGGTGCAGAAAGAAGCAAGACAGGTGCAGAAAGAAGCATGGAAAGTGCAGAATGAAGCAACAGAGGTGCAGAAAGAGGCAAGAGAAGTGCAGAAACAGGCAAGAGAAGTGCACAAAGAGGCAAGAGAATTGCTGAAAGAAGCAACAGAGGTGTAGAAAGAAGCAAGAAAAGTGCAGAAAGAGGCAAGTGAGATGCAAAAACAGGCAGGAAAGGTACAGAAAGAGGGAAGACGAGTGCAGAAAGAGACAACAGGGGTGCAGAAAGAAGCAAATGAGGTGCAGAAAGAGGCAACAGACGTGCAGAAAGAGGGAAGAGAGGTGCAGAAAAAGACAAGAAAAGTGCAGAAAGAGGCAAAAGAGGTACATAAAGAGACAACAGGAGTGCAGAAAGAAGCAAGACAGGTGCAGAAAGAAGCACGGAAAGTGCAAAATGAAGCAACAGGGGTGCAGAAAGAGGCAAGAGAAGTGTAGAAAGGAGCAAGTGAGGTGCAGAAAGAGCCAAAAGAGGTGCAAAAAGAGGCAAGAGTGGTGCAGAAACAGGCAAGAGAAGTGCATAAAGAGGCAAGAGAATTGCTGAAAGAAGCAACAGAGGTGTAGAAAGAAGCAAGAAAAGTGCAGAAAGAGGCAAGTGAGATGCAAAAACAGGCAGGAAAGGTACAGAAAGAGGGAAGATGAGTGCAGAAAGAGACAACAGGGGTGCAGAAAGAAGCAAATGAGGTGCAGAAAGAGGCAACAGACGTGCAGAAAGAGGGAAGAGAGGTGCAGAAAAAGCCAAGAAAAGTGCAGAAAGAGGCAAAAGAGGTACATAAAGAGACAACAGGGGTGCAGAAAGCAGCAAGACAGGTGCAGAAAAAAGCATGGAAAGTGCAGAATGAAGCAACAGGGGTGCAGAAAGAGGCAAGAGAAGTGTAGAAAGGAGCATGTGAGGTGCAGAAAGAGCCAACAGAGGTGCAAAAAGAGGCAAGAGAGGTGCAGAAACAGGCAAGAGAAGTGCATAAAGAGGCAAGAGAATTGCTGAAAGAAGCAACAGAGGTGTAGAAAGAAGCAAGAAAAGTGCAGAAAGAGGCAAGTGAGATGCAAAAACAGGCAGGAAAGGTACAGAAAGAGGGAAGACGAGTGCAGAAGGAGACAACAGGGGTGCAGAAAGAAGCACATGAGGTGCAGAACGAGGCAACAGATGTGCAGAAACAGGGAAGAGAGGTGCAGAAAAAGGCAAGAAAAGTGCAGAAAGAGGCAAAAGAGGTACATAAAGAGACAACAGGGGTGCAGAAAGAAGCAAGACAGATACAGAAAGAAGCATGGAAAGTTCAGAATGAAGCAACAGAGGTGCAAAAAGAGGCAAGAGAGGTGCAGAAACAGGCAAGAGAAGTGCACAAAGAGGCAAGAGAATTGCTGAAAGAAGCAACAGAGGTGTAGAAAGAAGCAAGAAAAGTGCAGAAAGAGGCAAGTGAGATGCAAAAACAGGCAGGAAAGGTACAGAAAGAGGGAGGACGAGTGCAGAAAGAGACAACAGGGGTGCAGAAAGAAGCAAATGAGGTGCAGAAAGAGGCAACAGACGTGCAGAAAGAGGGAAGAGAAGTGCAGAAAAAGGCAAGAAAAGTGCAGAAAGAGGCAGAAGAGGTACATAAAGAGACAACAGGGGTGCAGAAAGAAGCAAGATAGGTGCAGAAAGAAGCATGGAAGTGCAGAATGAAGCAACAGGGGTGCGGAAAGAGGCAAGAGAAGTGTAGAAAGGAGCGAGTGAGGTGCAGAAAGAGCCAACAGAGGTGCAAAAAGAGGCAAGAGAGGTGCAGAAACAGGCAAGAGAAGTGCGGAAAGAGGCAAAAGAATTGCTGAAAGAAGCAGCAGGGGTGTAGAAAGAAGCAAGAAAAGTGCAGAAAGAGCCAACAGAGGTGCAAAAAGAGGCAAGAGAGGTGCATAAACAGGCAAGAGAAGCGCACAAAGAGGCAAGAGAATTGCTGAAAGAAGCAACAGGGGTGTAGAAAGAAGCAAGAAAAGTGCAGAAAGAGGCAAGTGAGATGCAAAAACAGGCAGGAAAGGTACAGAAAGAGGGAAGACGAGTGGAGAAAGAGACAACAGGGGTGCAGAAAGAAGCACATGAGGTGCAGAAAGAGGCAACAGACGTGCAGAAAGAGGGAAGAGAGGTGCAGAAAAAGGTAAGAAAAGTGCAGAAAGAGGCAAAAGAGGTACATAAAGAGACAACAGGGGTGCAGAAAGATGCAAGACAGACGCAGAAAGAAGCATGGAAAGTGCAGAATGAAGCAATAGCGGTGCAGAAAGAGGCAAGAGAAGTGCAGAAAGAAGCAACAGAGGTGCAAAAAGAGGCAAGAGAGGTGCAGAAACAGGCAAAAGAAGTGCACAAAGAGGCAAGAGAATTGCTGAAAGAAGCAACAGAGGTGTAGAAAGAAGCAAGAAAAGTGCAGAAAGAGGCAAGTGAGATGCAAAAACAGGCAAGAAAGGTACAGAAAGAGGGAAGACGAGTGCAGAAAGAGACAACAGAGGTGCAGAAAGAAGCAAATGAGGTGCAGAAAGAGGCAACAGACATGCAGAAAGAGGGAAGAGAGGTGCAGAAATTACAAGAGATTTGCAGAATGAGGTCAACAGAAGTGCAGAAAAAGAAAGAAACGTGCAGAGAGAAGCAACAGAAATGCAGAAAGAGGCAAGAGAGGCGCAGAGGGAAGCAAGAGTGGCTTGCACACCATTAGTACCAATTTAACACCCACATTTAGCAATAAGTAACACGTGACCATTCTAGGTTTGCAAAGGGCCTTCCACCACGCTGTAACACTTGTCGCTGCATTTTTGGTAACGTTTGACCCATTTCAGCTAGAAACAAGGCTTTTTTTGTTCAAATCTGCAGATTAGGGTGCAGATGATGAATTATGTGGCTAATGCAGAAAATGTATAATTGTGCGAAAGTCGGTGCAGCCAAACAGTCACATAATTCCAGTGGCCCTGCTCATACCTCTGACTAGGTCCACAAGTGCTCCTCAGTGATTCCATCTTTTTTTGTCTCACTGAGTTCATAGTTGAGCTCATATGGAAACGAGGAAGACTAAACCTGACGTTACCACTCCACAACACAGACTACCATACCACATAATTACTCTCCATAACACATAATCCCACTCTACATAATTCCTATACATTAAATACCACATACTTTCTATCTACATAATTTCACTGCACAACATATCACATAATTCCACTACACACAAAGTACATCCACTCCACTCCAAAAAACATTAGTAAAAAACTTTTGCATTTACAACGCCAATAGCTCTAATTGTCACAAATGCGAAACCTATTACATTGCAAACACTTTTTTAACTAGTAGTCGCGTTTGCAGAGTGGTGGAGAAAGGGTGCTGGGCCTCCGACCAGCGCTCAGGAATTCCGGTGCGTAGGGCTTACATGAGGTACCAGTAGGGCTTCTTGGCCCCCAAAGTCCCTCAGGAGTAAATTGGACTTCATCCCCCATCCCGTAGTCTGCCAGGAGGCGCGGTTGCAGAATGGTGGAGAAAGGGGGGCATGGCCTCCGAAGATGTCTTAGCAATCACACTGTGCGGGACTTACTGGAGGTAACAAGAGGGGTATTTGGCCCCCAAGGACATCTTTGGGGGCCAACTACCCCTCCTATTACCTCCAGTAAGTCCCACACAGCAGCATTGCTAAGTTCAAAGAGCAGGCCACGCCCCCTCTTCCCACCACTCTCCAAACGCGCTCCCTGGCGCGCTCTTGGATGGGGATTGAAGTCCCCTTCGCTGCTGGGGGTCCTTTAGGGGCCAACTAGCCTACCTCTTACCTCCAGTAAGCCCCACACAGTGGGATTGCTGAGAGGTGGACAAAGGCCACGCCCCCTTTCTCCACCACTCTGCAAACGCACCCCCTGGCGCGTTCTAAGTTGGGGGATTAAGTCCCCTTGAATACTGAGGGTCCCTGGGGGCCAACTAGCCCACCAGGTACCTCCAGTAAGCACCACACAGCTGGATTGCAGAGAGGTGGTCCGAGGCCACGCTCCCTTTTTACACCACGCTGCAAACGCGGCTTCTGGCGCACTGCTGCTCGGAGGATGAAGTCCACTTGTGTCCTGACGTCCTCAGGACACAAGAGGACCTCATCGCCCCACCAGCAGTGTACCAGAAGCTGCATTTGCAGAGTGGTGTAAAAAGGGGCGTGGCCTCGGACCACCTCTCTGCAACTCAGCTCTGTGGCGCTTACTGGAGGTACCTGGTGGGCTAGTTGGCCCCCAAGGACCCTCAGGATTGAAGGGGACTTAATCCCCCAATTTACAACACGCCAGGGGGCGGTTTGCACACTTGTTATATCTTGAGGGTCCCTGGGGCCAACTAGCCCACCAGGTACCTCCAGTAAGCCCCACAGAGCTGCGTTGCAGAGAGGTGTAAAAAGGGGCGTGGCCTCAAACCACCTCTCTGCAATGCAGCTCTGTGGTGCTTACTGGAGGTACCTGGTGGGCTAGTTGGCCCCCAGGGACCCTCAGGATTGAAGGGGAGTTAATCCCCCAACTTAAAACCCACCACGGGGCGCGTTTGCACAGTGGTGCAGGGAGGGGCCTGATGTGACAAGTGTGCAAACGCGCCCTGTGGCGCATTTTAAGTTGGGGGATTAATTCCCCTTGAATCCTGAGGGTCCCTGGGGCCCAACTAGCCCACCAGGTACCTCCAGTAAGCGCCACAGAGCTGCGTTGCAGAGAGGTGGTCCGAGGCCACGCCCCTTTTTACACCTCTTTTTCCCTCAGTGTTTAGCTTATACCCGGGGACAGATGAATAAGAAGCAACTTCTGACATGAAAGCGGGGGGCGAAGAATTCGGTTCAGAAATAAATAATAAAATATCATCAGCGTATGCAGCCAATTTCACCTGTTGTGAGCCATGAATGAAACCATGAATGTTAACATTCTGGCGGATTCGAGATAAAAATGGTTCCAATGCGAGATTAAAAAGGAAGGGGGAGAGAGGACAACCTTGTCGAACCCCTCTATGTAGTTTAAAAAAAGAAGATATGAGTCCATTAGCACAAATAGCTGCCTTAGGGGAAGAGTAAAGAAGAGAAATGAAAGCCATGTACTTCGGCCCAAAACCAAACCAAGTTAAAGCTTGAAAGATGATGGACCAAATGACACGATCGAAAGCCTTCTCGGCATCTAAAGCAATGGCCGCTAGAGAATTGGGCAAGTTTGCAGATCTAGAAATAATATAAAAAAATAAACAAGTATTGTCTGAAAGAAATCTACCTTTGACAAAGCCAGATTGTTCCTTGCCTAAAAGATCAGGGAGAAGGACTTCTAGCCTCAAGGCCAATGCCTTGGAGACAATTTTACAATCTAAATTAACTAAGGAGATAGGACGATAATTCTTACAAAAATGTGGATCTTTACCTGCTTTCAGAATTAAACAGATAAAGGCATCTAGAAATGAGCCAGAGGAGGGAGCCAAATCAAGAAAAGAATGAATTAACTGACAGAGTTTGGGAGAAAGCAGTTTGGAAAAATATGTATAAAACTCAGCTGTGAAACCGTATGGTCCAGGGGCTTTGTCTTTTTTAAGGGAGAATAGGGCAATATCTGTCTCTAGGGAGGAGAAATCAACTTGAGAATAAGCCGGCTTTGAAATAGTGGAGAGATCATTTAAAATTGTAGAATCGGAAGGTGCATGCTCCGGCGTGTAAAGATCCATATTGTTGAAATTGAGTTAGAATATCTTAGTCATGGTGATGAGAGGAGTCATTATCGTCAATAATTGATTCGATGAATAATTCTTTTTGTTTAATTTTCAGATAGTTAGCTAGAAGCTTTGCAGCTCTATTTTGACCTCCATAATACTTAGCACTATATGAAGCAGCGTTAACAGTGGATACTATATTAAAATTAAGTTTGGCTTTAATTAACTGATTTAGAACTTGTTGGGAATTGGATGTATGGTAAGAATGTTCTAAAAGCTTAATTTCATTAAGAAGAAATTTAAATTGGGATTGTGACAGATGTCTTTTTTTTTTTTAAACGAAGTTCATTATAAAATCTCGAGCTGAGGCCTTGAATGTATCCCAAACAGTATGAAAAGGGATGCCTTTCGTCTGATTAAGGAGGAAACATTTCTGAGCAAAAGCTGTAAAGGAGGAGGTGAAAGAGGAATCCAATAGTAAGGAGTTATTAAATCTCCATATTTTTGGGAAAGTAGATTTGGGTATGATGTCTAAATGTACAGAAAGTGGGGCATGGTCGGATATCAGAATGGAGCCAATATCCACTGAATGCAAGGACTGAGTGAGGTGATGTGATACAAAAACATAATCAATTCAAGATTGAGTGTGGTGTACCGGAGAGAAAAATGTGTATTCCCTTAGGGTTGGGTTGCACGAGCGCCAAGCATCAGTTAGATTACGTCTCTGAATAGCTTGTGTGAAAGTTTTCTGTGATTTGTTTGGAATGTATTGCGATGTTGAGTGTCTGTCCAAAAAGGGATCAACAGGTAGATTGCAGTCACTGGCTAGAACCAGACTGTCATCTGGATCAGTGGCGGTTCCTTCAGTGGGCTAAGGGGCTCCACCCCTTCTGATTTCCTGCTGTCTGTTTCTTATTTGTTATATTCCCCCCGAAATGCTAACAGCAATTTCACTCTTTGAAGCAATCAGGCCCTTTTTTTACAGGCACATGCGCTAGTGCGCATGTGCCTGCTGTCGCATTTTTTGCCGGACTTACATTGCTTCAGCTCTGGCCCTCTAAAGCCTGCTAGGCTTTAGGAACACACCCCCTTGTACCATGGTGCTTCCCTAGGCTACCTGTCAATCAGCGAAGATGCACAGTGCCTTTTCCATCTCGTCACAGGGCGAACCTTACAGATCCCACCTCGCCCTGTGATGAAATGTGAAAGGGGCAGGGTTCAAGAGAGGCTCCGGATATTTGCATTGCGTCATCGTCGTCGTTAGCCTAAGCAGTGCGCACCACTCTCCAGGAACTCACTGCCTTCCCCTTTAGAATTACTGCTTATTAGCGCTTCTGCAGTAACTTCATGCTTCTGTGAGGTAAGGTTTGAAACATGAAGGTGATTTGTAGGCCTCACAAGGTTGAGCGTCTTTAAAGTGCTGCTGTGGAACAGAGGGATGTGTGTATTGGAAGGAAGTTAATAATTATAGAATCGTGCAGGACTTGAAATAATTTTGAAATCTTGCAAAGACCCTAAATAGTAAACTGCATCTGGGCCACGAAAAACACTCTAGGTTTACGAAATTTCAAATATGGATCTCTCCACCTTCGCAAAAGTTTGTCAATACAGTGCCGGCCTACACAGGGCATATTCTTGTTCAATCTTTCCAGGGTTTGCAGTGAGTGATATTTTTTCGAGTATCATGCATTAAGTCAGATTTGCTCAAGCATCTCGGGCTCACTTTGTCACTTTTTTTTTTTTATTTCTTTTTATTATTAACCATAACAACATCACAGCTTGCAAGTGGTCCAAATCAAATGTCATGATATTCGGCGACATACTACATACTGTTCTATATAATCACATGAAGATTACTATACAATGAACATTAACATATCAGGGTTTTGACTCTTCCAGGGACGGTTGCGCGGGCAACATGGGCGGTTCACATATGTTACCCTTATATGCGTTCCATTTCCCCCATATTTGCATGCATTTTCTAGGGCAGCTCGTGATGTATATACTGTTTTTTCTCGATATATGCACCAGTCCATGTCACCTTCCCACTCCCGCAGTGTTGGAGTCGTGTGCACCCCCATTTCCGTGCAATATTCCTCGACCATCAATCTAAAGTCAATCAATCAATCAATCACAGAATTTGTAGAGCGCACTACTTACCCGCGAGGGTCTCAAGGCGCTGGGGGGAAGGAGGGGGGGGGGATGCTGCTACTGGTCGAACAGCCAGGTCTTGAGTAGCCTCCTGAAGGTCAGCAGGTCTTGGGTCTTTCGTAGGCTTAGTGGGAGGGTGTTCCAGGTCTTGGCGACGAGGTGTGAGAAGGATCTGCCGCTGGTGGTTGTTCTTCGAATGCGGGGGACGGTGGCGAGGGAGAGGTCGGCGGAGCGGAGCTGGCGGTTGGGGACGTAGAAGAAGAGTCGTCTGTTGAGGTAGGCTGGGCCAGTTTTGTGGAGTGCCTTGTGTGCGTGGGTGAGGAGTTTGAAGGTGATCCTCCTGTCGACGGGGAGCCAGTGCAGGTTCCTCAAGTGGGGGGTGATGTGGCTGTGGCGTGGTACGTCGAGGATCAGTCGTGCGGAGGCGTTTTGTATGCGTTGCAGTCGCTTGATGAGCTTGGCCGGGGCTCCCGCGTAGAGGGCGTTCCCATAGTCTAGTCTGCTACTAATGAGGGCCTGGGTGACTGTTCTTCTTGTGTCTGTCGGGATCCACCTGTAGATCTTGCGAAGCATGCGGAGTGTGTTGAAGCAGGAGGAGGAGACTGCGTTGACTTGCTTGGTCATGGAGAGCGTTGAGTCGAGGATGACTCCCAGGTTGCGTGCGTGGTCGGTGGGTGTCGGGGCTGCTCCCAGCGTCGTTGGCCACCAGGAGTCGTCCCAGGCTGAGGGGTTGGAGCCGAGGATGAGGACCTCCGTTTTGTCCGTGTTCAGCTTTAGTCGGCTGATCTTCATCCAATCGGCGACGGCCTTCATTCCGTCATGGAGTTTGGCTTTGGCGGCGAGGGGGTCCTTGGTGAGGGAGAGGATCAGTTGAGTGTCGTCGGCGTAGGAGATAATGTTGAGGTCGTGTTGTCTGGCGATGTGTGCGAGCGGGGCCATGTAGATGTTGAACAGTGTTGGGCTGAGGGACGATCCCTGGGGTACGCTGCAGATGATCTCGGAGGCTTCGGATCGGAAAGGTGGGAGGCGGACTCTCTGGGTTCTGCCATCGAGGAAGGAGGTGGTCCATTCCAGGGCCTTGTCTCGGATCCCTGCGTCGTGGAGGCGTGCGCGTAGAGTGCGGTGGCAGACAGTGTCGAAGGCGGCGGAGAGGTCCAGCAGGATGAGGGCTGCGGTCTCACCAGGATCCTGATGTCGTCGGTGGCGGAGATGAGGGCAGTCTCAGTGCTGTGGTTGCTGCGGAACCCTGATTGGGATGGGTCCAGGATGCTGTTTTCTTCGAGGTATCGGGTTAGCTGTTTGTTGACGATCTTCTCGATGACCTTGGCTGGGAACGGAAGCAGAGAGATGGGCCGGAAGTTCTTGAGGTCTCTCGGGTCAGCCTTGGGTTTTTTGAGTAGGGCGTTGATCTCTGCGTGTTTCCAGCTCTCTGGGAAGGTCGCGGTCTCGAAGGAGAGGTTGATGATGTTGCACAGGTGGGGTGCGATGGAGCTGCTGGCTTTGTTGAAGATGTGGTGCGGGAAAGGGTCTGACGGGGAGCCGGAGTGTATTGTGCTCATGGTCTTGATGGTGTCCTCGATGTAAACGCTGGCCCAGGCTGGCAGGGGGTCGTGGTCGATGGTGTGTGGCGGGTCTGGTGTATCGATCTTAGTTGGGGTTGTCTGGGTGTTGAAGCTGTCGTGGATGTCGGCGATCTTGCGGTGAAAGAAGGTGGCGAGGGAATCGCACAGGGGTTGCGACGGCGGGATGTCGTTGGTGTTGGAGCTGGGATTGAAGAGTTCCTTCACGATGTTGAAAAGCTCCTTGCTGTTGTGTGCGTTGTTGTCGAGGCGGTCTTTGAAGGAGATTCTCTTGGTGGACCTGATGAGGTGGTAGTGGTTACGGATGGCGTCTTTGTGGGCGGTGTGGCTGTCCGGTGTCTTATCACTGTGCCATTTCTTCTCTAGTTTCCGGCAGGTACGCTTGGAAGCTAGGAGTTCCGAGGTGAACCAGCTGGCTCTTTTGGTGGTGTCGCTGTAGGTGAGCTTTTTCAGCGGGGCGAGGGTGTTGGCGCAGTCGTCCATCCATCGTCTGAGGTTGCAGGCAGCGTCGTCGGTGTTGGATGGGTCGGAGGGAGGGCTGAGAGCGAGGGTTGCCTGGAGTTGGTCTTCGGTGACTTTGCTCCAGCAGCGGCGTGGGATCTGTTGGGTGCGGTGGTGTGTGGTGGGTTTCTGGAAGGTGAAATGGATGCAGCGGTGGTCGGTCCAGAGGAGTTCCGTGGTGTGGCTGAAGGAGACGTGGGAGCTTGAGGAGAAGATGGGGTCAAGCGTGTGGCCGGTGGAGTGGGTCGGTGTTGTGACGAGCTGGCTCAGGCCGAGGTTGGCGAGGCTGTCGATCAGGGTGGTGGTGTTGCTGTCGTTGTTGTTCTCCAGGTGAAAGTTCAGGTCTCCGAGGAGGATGTAGTCGGTAGAGGTCGGTAGAGGTCAGGCTTTCTCTTTGCTACCCAAGTCCGTTGGTTCCCATATGTTTAGGAGGCAGCGTTTGGTCTCCATAGCTATCGTCTGTTCCATAACTACCCTCATACACGAGTGAACCGCTCTCCAGTATCTAGTAATGTGAAGGCATTCCCATATTATGTGAAAAAAAGTGCCTTCTTGACCACATCGCTGTTGACAACTAGTCTCATCTCCATATCCCATCTTGACCATTGCTGGCCCAGTGACATAGATCCTGTGCAGTATTTTCAATTGCACCAACTTCAACTTAGAAGATATCGCCCCCTCCCTTGGGGACGCTAGCGCCTCCATCTATTCGTCTTCGTCAAGCTCTGCTAAGTCACTTTCCCACTTCGCCCGAAGTGGCTGGAGGGGATCAGCACTTTGTCACTTTTATTCTTCTGCAGCACAGTGCTACAGTGCCTTAATATGTGAAAAAACGTTTACCATATGGCTCTGTGCATTTGCTAGGCTCTCTTTAGTCACAGCATATCATGTGCTCTGGTTTATGACCATAATTTCAGGTGAGGTCAGGGCTTTACGAGGGCCGGTTATACTCGGTAATACTTTAAAACGGACATTGAAACGGGTCCCCTAGGGTCCTTTTTTTATGTTCTTAGTTGTAATGGCAAAAACACTGATCGGTTTATAAATAATGAATGCAAAAACGTTTTAGGTAATCTATGTCAGCTATTTAATTTCTATTTATAGTTCACATATTTTACTTAATCTTGCATTCCCTAAAAGTGTTCGCTATTTGCAGGATGCTGTGTCTCTATATTTTTTTCATGAGTCTTATTACTCTTGTATAGTGCATACTTTGAAGTGAGTCCTTTCCAGGTGTTTGTAACTGGCCACGATTGAGAGCTCTGTAATTGATGGTAAAGTCTGCACAAGTTTCATACAGTGCATGCCACTGTGTCAAAATGGTGTTCAGAGTACATTGTCATCCAATCGTTGGCCTCTCTGCAGAGCGCACAGAGCAATGGTCACGTATTCCAGTTGCAATTGTGCAAAGAAAATAGACAGTTGTCAAAAAATGAACAAAACGAAAGTAAACGAAAATGCAGTGCTTATAGATGAATCAGTGCGCTGTGTGTTGGGGGTAAAGTGTAGGAGATGGGAGGAAGTGCATTTGAGGAGAGAATGAAAGAAGGTGCTGAAGAGTAAAGGGACGAGATGGGAGATATGCTGATGTAAGAAATGTATAGAGAAAAAAAGGGCATACGTGTATAATACAAAGTAAACATAATGAGTGATTAAGCCACTATGAAAACCCTACCCCTTCGAAGGAGCCTCAAAAATGCAGGAGGATGGGGAGATCAAGGCATTTTCTTTTTGCAGTCTCTATAGCTGACATGGTGCCTTTCAACAGAGCCATCAATATTATATACATGTATCTATTCACAATCACTTGGGCTGCTTTCCTTGCTCGCCTGCTCCTTGAAATTTCAGAGATAAGTTTACGCCTCACCAATTACACATTTCACCCGCCGCCACTGCGAGTAATTAAGCCACTATGAAGGCCCCTACCCCTTCAAAGGGGCCTCAAAAATGCAGGAGGTTGGGGAGATCAAGGCATTTTCTTATTGCAGTCTCTATAGCTGACATGGTGCCTTTCAAAAGAGCCATCAATATTATATACATGTATCTATTCACAATCACTTGGGCTGCTTTCCTTGCTCGCCTGCTCCTTGCAATTTCAGAGATAAATTTACGCCTCAACAATTACACATTTCACCAGCCGCCACTGATCTGGATATTGCAAAAGCTCCTGAGAAATTAGAGACCAACATTTACAATCAGGTGCATTGGGCCCATATACATTAAACAAAACGATTGATGTTTTATACCAGTACAATTTAAGTATTAACCATCTCCCCTCTTCATCCTTTTCCTGAGAAATCAATTGGACTTTCAAAGACTTATGACAAAGTGCACCATGCTTTTTCCCCAGAGCAGGTGAATAGAAAACCTCACCCACCCATCCTCTTCTCAGTTTTGTACTTTCAGTATCTGATAAATGAGTCTCCTGCAGAAAAGCTATACGCGCATTAAATTTTGCTAAGTGAGTGAGAACACGCTGACTTTTAATCGGAGAATTTAAACCCTTGACATTCCAGGAAACCATTGTCAAGACCATTGTGAACAGACAAAATGCAAAAAACAATCAGACCTTGATTGAGAGAAAACACAACGAAACCAGAAAAGAGAAAGAAGAAAAAAATTTCTGCAGAGAATAAAATAAGTTAGAAAGTTTAAGACAAGAGAGAAATGAAAAGGTAGAAAGGAGGAAAAAAAGAGAAAAAAGGAAACGAAAGACCTCGTGATATGAGAAAAAATACATCGAACAATAATATAACACAAACAGGGTAAGCAGACAAACAATAAGGATAACATACCTAACAAAAACCTTATGAAGGTGGGGGGACGGACCACACGAGGAAGACATCACGTCCAGAGGGAGTGACATGACGCAGGAAGGGAGGCCATGCGACAAATAATGTGGAATGAAGGCATCCACGACAAATAGACATCACCTGTAGGAACAAAAAAGAACATTTTAAAATGTTAATCAGAGAAAAAACAACGTATTAGATGTTTAAACTAGAACAAGAAAACTCATCAACATCAAAAATGGCATAATAAATTCCGAAAAGCGATATTGGCAACAACTAAGCTTAGCAACAAAAAGCAGTCACTTTTTAGATACTGAGGGAGCAACGTCCATGACATCAGCTTTGCTGGACGTAAGGAAGTCCCGCAAACGAGAAGGATCCTCATAAGTCATTGTTTTATTATTATGAGTAACTTTGAAAAAACATGGGTGAAAAAGACCAAACTGGGCTCCAATCGAGCGAAGGGCAGGTCTTATGCTCAGAAAGTCTCTTCTGTCTGCCGTAGCTTTGGCATAGTCTTGAGAGAAATATAAGGTATTTCCAGATCAGGTGATTTTCTTAAGGCGACGCGCAGCTGAGATAACCTGCATTAAATCTGTATACTCTAGGAATTAGAGAATAACGCCTCTTGGTCTCTTGAAGTGTGAAGCAGCCAAAGGAGGGCGACCCAATCTGTGAGCTCTTTGGATATTAAGTTGCGAATTCTCCGGTAACTGTAGGATCTGAGGTAAAAAAGATTTGAAAAAAGAAATAACATCCGCCCCTTCCGTGCCTTCAGGAAGACCATAAATGCATAGGTTATTTTGTTGATTATGATTTTCAAGTTCTTCGACTTGTCTCTGCAGAGAAGAAACTTGAACCTGTAAGGAGTTTACTTTAAGAGATGTGTCATTTAGGTGTAGGATTTGTTGTTCCGCTGAAGACAAACGCTCTTCCATGAGTGACCAACTCTCAGTGAGAGTTTGCAATTTAGCATTAGTGTCCTCGATAAAAGGGCACAGAGCCCTGATTTCTTCCAATAAAAGGTCAAGTGAGGCTGCAGGCGCAGTTTTTGTAGGTGAAGGTGGGTCTTTTTTGAGCCGCTTAGCTTGTGATTTATTGGCTTGAGATTACCCTATAGGTGAGATATGAGAAGAGGTCATGTTCGACCCTGCACTTGAGGTGAGGTTTTCCACTACGGTGGAGACAGTCGAGGCCGGCAGACGTCTTTTTTTCCTACCTGAGACTGAGTTGTAGAATGAAGAACTTTAGACCTGCCCATGTAATAAAGTCACACAGAAATGGCCATAACACGAATCCAGTGTGGGGAAATTATTACTCTTCCACAGATATGTCTACAACTGATGCAGCAGTTAGAGATTTCAAAAACGAGCATGCCATTAAAGAAAAAAGAAAAGCAGAGCGTAAAATGAAAGTCTCCACAAAATTCTTATCACAAAGCTGAAAACCTGTTAATGTTGACGCAGTGTTCCAGTTCCAGCAGCAGCTTGGGAAAGAAACAGAAATTTATTTTAGAACTTGTCAGAAAGCCCTTGAAGTAAAGAAACATTTCTTGCAGGAGACAATGCCTTTAAGAAAATAGGAGACTCCAATGTAGCCATTGCCTTTAAAAAATGTGAACAGCCTTCAAGGGAGGAACTTGCCAAAAAAGTTCCTCAGAGAACAGGGCTGGTTCCATTCATAATCAAAATGGCGGCCAGCTCTGAGGGAAAGAGACAAGTTGCTTTAAACCTGACTTGTGGCCCCCCGCGACCTATAAAACACATGAAATGCAGCCACTGTACATACCCTTTCGAAAACAGGTCACACAGCGAGTAATTAAGCAGGGGAGCCGCCGTCAGACTGCCGACATCCGAACCGACCTCTGGAGCCTCACCGAGACGGGGCCATCTTCATAGAGAGGTAAGCCACGACCCCTAGAAAAGAGGTTTTAGCAAGATGCATCTAGCGTGCAGAGCGCTGGGGAGCGGCACAGTCGATGATTGAAGGGCTCAGACTTACAAGCACAGAGTCTGCAGTTGACATTTTTGAATATTGATTGACTTTTATCATCCTCCAATAGAGGTGGAAATGGTGTCTGGCATCTCAGTCCGACCTCGCATTAGCCGCAAGTGCGTAGCGTCATGGCAAGTATATGTGGGGTTCATTGGGTGCAGGCCTGGGAAGGGAGGTGCCAGGTTAATGCTCAGAACATATTGCTATCACATCAGACACAGAGAAACAAATTTTAACAAATCTTGTGAAACCTTGAGAATCAGGGGGAGTTTCCGATTTAAACCCTGCCAGCTCACTGGTCACTGGTGAGGAGAGACATGGCTGCTGATGAACATCATTACCTTCTGGGTGAGATCATCCTGTATTTCACACGTTGCCGCTGCCACAGATGATTATGCATTTGGTACTACCTAGAGTCCACCAACCTGCAAAGACGAAAACAAACTGAGGTCAGTTCACAGTATACGTCTGTCAGACATTTGCATACAAAGTGCTTTAAAAAAGTGAAACAAGAGAACATGTGCAAAAGAACATTGAGAGCTAAAGGAAGAAAAGGAAAAGTGCTTCAAAAAATATCCGAAGTAAAACAGCTGAAGTAAGGGAGAACATTAAATTAAAGGAAAAATAAAGAGAAAACTCATGTACGAGAGGTAAGAGCAATAATGGTAATTACGAGCAGAGCAAATACCAGAGATTCATCCAGGAAAGTAACCTGCAGAGTATGACTTAGTCTAAAATAGACACGTGTCATCAAGGGTGTAGGATCACAGCAACCAGAAAACTGGAAAGAGGTCAGAACTAGCCTTCTAGAAATAGGTGGTGCATTAGAATAAGGTCCCTGTCAATGAAGGTTTTGTTGATTAGTTTCTTCATAGTGAGTGGGAGACCAATTACTGTAGTGAACAGTGCATATCAATAAGGTAGAGTGGAGCATGGACCAGAAATGTTTGCTATGTCCCAGAGTGAAGTTGGTCTTTCTGGATAACAGCATGCAGAGTATGTTGATGAGGAGGACACCAACAAGCTACACACTGTGCTTGAGATACAAGTAGTATTCCTATACGTCTTGGATGGAGAAACTGCCCCCTTCACAGGGAGTACCAGGGCGATCAGCTCACAAGTCTGACCCCCACCCGAGGGTGCAGGGGGACCTGCTAAGGGTACCAAGATGTGATCAAAGAGCCAGACGGGGCCTTGGACTGACACAAACTGTTAGCTGGTCCTGGAGAACATTAGAGCGCAACAGGCAAAAGTGGGAGCCTGTAGTACCATGCTACACAAATTGAAGTACAATAAGCTCCTTCACTATGCAACCAAGTGCTTACTTACATTCATCTGACCACAGAAACTTTATCAACTTCCTCACTTGGAAAGTTTTCATGCAAAGTTCCTTACACATTTCTAAAAAATTCTGAGCGGGCAGGTGAGAAGATGATGGGCTGATCCCGTAATGAGAAATTGCCCCCTCCCACTCATGCCCGTGAGCACTGCTGATCAGGGCATGGCCACCCTGCTGGGAGCACTTTGAGCATGGACAGGAGAAAAAAAGAAAAAAAGGCAAGAACACCAGACATCCAAAAGAGGATTACGGTTGTAGCAGACTTACTATTTGAGTCGCCGTTTTTGATCGACAGGCACACCGATCTACAGCCTCCCATGGAGTGTGTGTGGAGGATGCAGGCACTGGCCCTTACTGATGGGCAGGAGTATGGTACCGCTGTGAAACAGTGCACTTAGAGGCAGGTGTGGAGCCCTCAGAGCAGCGCAGACGAGCTCGGAACTGAACCAGCTAGAGAATGGTGGTAGGACATTCCAATCATATGATTTGGCAGAGAGCGGGCCTCTCAGGTGGGGAGGCCAATTCTGAAACTTCTGGGTGGAGGCAAGGCAGCCAGCCTTCTTCAAGTATGCACAAAGGAGTACCTTGCTGCTGGTGAAGAGTCTTCTTTGGCTGAAGTTCTAATGGCGGCAGCCCCAGTCAGGAAGATTGTTTCACCCACTACAGTTGCTGCTGCAGAATAGATAAAAAGTAACATTGTAGCAGAAGAGTATGGCTGAACAGCATTAGAGATGCAGCATAGTGGCAGTATATCGGAGCTGGCATTTTATGAGTCTAAGAGGCTTGTGAGCCTAATGAGGCTGAAGTACCGCTGTCCCCTCTGAAATCATCAGGAAATGCAGTGGCTGCAGTGCAGGTGGAAGTGATGGACAAAATGGTGAGTAACTTGTGCTTATCTGCCGTACTGCTGGTGGGGCAATCTGGGGCGATAGTCTATAACTAGCTGAGTAATCCCAGAAGGCAGAGTGGAACACTGAAATGTTTTCAAACTGGCAAGAGTAAGGGTGGGCGAGTTAAGAATTTTACTGCAAGTAGAAGCTCTAAAGGCAGCCCGCTGTGGGACTAGTTAATGTCAAAAGGCGAAGTGAAAACAACAGTGTCTCGCCTATCTACCATTAATGCAGAAGCTAAACCATTAACAAAAGGAGGCGGGCTGCAAAACATCGAGCCCATAGCCGCTGCCATGCTTGGCCCAGACGCCGGTTCTCAAATGGATGATTGCCTTAGCTCTACTGGTAACCACTCACCTCGCTTCTCCATTTCTGGGACATTAAGAGATTCTCCACTTAATAATGACCCTCAGAAGCCATCCCTTCAGGCAATCTTACAGCTTTTGCAAGCTCAGCGGCAGAGACGTAGCAATAGCACGCAGAAGCACAACAGCATTATACGCAAGTCAGGGCTGATAACACTGTACTTCAACAATAAATAGTGGAAGTTGCCAGGAAAGTAAGTACGTTGTCCACAGACGTAGTAGAATTCAGCAATGGGTGGCAGATGTAGAGGAGGTTGGAACAGCTGCCGCTCAGTCTATCGAAAGTCACGATTGCCGGCTGGCTATGATGGAGTCTAAAATTGAAGACCTCGAAAACTGCCAGAGGAGGAATAACCTGCGAGTGTTCGGTATTCCTGAAGGGAAAGAGGGGGATGACCCCTGACAGTACATTTTGCAGATATCCGGGAAAGCTTTTCCTGATCTCATGGACTCGGATATGGACTCACAGATACGATGTGCCCATCAGCTTTACATAAATCGTCATAGCAAAAGGTCTATCTTTAAACAGCAATCTGCTTACTCACGCCCGATCCGAGTTTATATAGGAAACTTCTTACTGAGACAGGCGAACTCAATGAAAGCCCGCCCGCTTAACCAGTCATGGTGGACACTCTGTCAATTTTTGTTCGATCTGATCTCAGTAAACACACAATGGACAGGCGATGGGAGCTACGCCAATTGATTGACCCTCTTAAAGCAGTTCGAGCACAAGCCTTTTTGCAAGAACCGGCGAGACTAAAAATAATCTATAATAGGCGAACTCAGATGTGTTTTACCGACCAGGACGCTATGGTGGCCCTCAATAATATCAAAGGACAGTCAAGTGATTAAGATTCGCTAACTGAAATGTTAAATATTGCTTATAGTTATTAGAATATAGTCTTCTCTAAATGCAAGGGTTCTGTCTGTTACAGACTATTTTTTTCCTCTTCTTTGGCTGTCATGGAGGGGGAGAAACTGTCTTATTTAAAAATGTGTTTTTTTTGCACAATCCTTTTCTCCTTTTTGTTCTATGATATGAAGGGAAGGCCTAGGTTATCTGTGGAAATTCAGGGGCGGGGCGGCTATCTCTTGTGGCTGTCTTGAACCATCAACTGCCCAAGAGTGGGGAAGATTTCGCTAGCTAGAGACAGGAAGAGGTTCCTGCAGCAGGCATATGCACTCAAGTTTTGGCATATTGCAAGTGGTGGTATTCATGCGGGAGAAAATTAGTCAGATTAATCAAATCAATCAGAGGATTTATTACAATTTGATGGAGGTGTAGAAGGGTGCAGATGTTATGGGCAAGATGGGATGGCTAAGGGTGGTACTAATATAACAATGCGTAGACTTAAATGTATGTGCTGAAATGTATCGGGACTGAATTCTTCCAATAAACGACACTTGGTATGGGAGGAGATCAAAATATACAACCCACTATATTCTTCCAATAAACAACACCTGGTACGGGAGGAGATTAAAATATACAACCCACATATAGTAGTGCCAACAGACACACTTGGCAGACAAAGATCTACATATTACTAAACAACTCAGTTACAAATTGGATATACACATGCCACAAACTGCTACAATACGAGGGATTGCTATAATGGTGGCAAAGAGTCTGGAATGCAAGATTTTGAGGTTCGTTTCTGATGCTAAGGGTAGATGGGTGATTGCTCAACTTATGGTGTATGGCCAGAAATGTGTAATCTGTGCGGTGTACGGGCCGATTGTGGATGACCCAGAGATGCTGAATACGCTTTGTCTGAAATTATTAGATTGTTCCGGTGAAATATTGGTAATAGGAGATTTTAATTGTCTCCTGGATTATACTATAGATTCTACTAATCATTTAGTTTCACCACGAAAGGTAAAGACAAGAGCTTCTATCTCAGAGCTTATTTGGTTACATGGGTTAACGGATGCCTGTAGGGCATTGTATTTTACTTCACCAGGGCACACATATTATTCATTCCCACACAAACACTATTCCCAGATAGACATGATTTTCATTGTCGGGAATTCTTGGAGAAGTAGAAATAGCTGTATGGTCCAAAGGTCTCATTGGACCATAATCCTTTAATTTTGTGTATAAGCTTATCTGCGATAGAGGGCTGACGGCATCAGTTTTCATTACCTAGATACCTTCTCACTAACTTGGAATTCCCCAAGATGGTTGTAAGTTCTCTCACTAGATTTCTGGAGGACAATCTAGGCACAGTTACACCACTGTTGGAATGGGACACTTTGAAAGCTTGTATAAGGGGCATCACAACCCAGTTTATCTACACACAAAATAGAGGCATACAAAATAGTGCCAATCAGCTGGGACAGGCAAACTTACAATTAGAAATATCCCACAAAGCTGCTATTAGGGTGAAGAGCCCTGACAAAGGAGCTATATATGTTCAGCTTATTAACAAGTGATCTCAATTGGGTCAAATTTTTAGGGAGAAAATTGTGGCTACCTATTCTGAAAATAAATCTCCAATAATGACCTTATTTCCACTTTATTTTGTAGATACAGAGCCTCCTTATATCTAATAGCAAACCTTTCCTAGTTTGGACTCCACATCTTCAAATCTATCTGATGACCTATGTTTCTTAGCAAATTTACATTTGGCATATTCAACAGTAAGGCCTTGAATTTCTAGAAATTCCAGTACTTTTTCTAGTTTCTGGTCATGGTCTTCTTTGTTACTTCCCATAACTAGTTTGTCATCTTGGAAAAATAAAATCCCTTTTCATTTTTCCAAACAGATGAAACACTACTGCCGCTAAGCCGAATGGCATTTTTTTTCAACTGGAAGCCCCTTACTTGAGTAATGTACACCTTGTATTTCTTACTCTCTTTATGAAGAGGTATTTGGTGGTAGGCGGCAGATAGATACAGGGTGGAAAATACTTGCATACCCTTTCTCACTTTGTCATAGTCAGCATTTCACTGATCCTGGGTAAAGGGAACTGATCTACAACAGTGTTATCATTTAGAACACGTAGATCAATGCCCAATCTCACATTACCATTGACTTTGCGCACAACCACTAATGGGGCTAACCACTCTGCTGCTTCTACTGGCTCAGCATCAATTAATCGTGTTAACTTCTTATTGACTTAATCCAAGACTGCCATTGGTACATTCCTTGCTTTGTGGGCTTTAGGAATAGCTTTGTCTTTCAGGGTGATTTTGTGCTCAAAATGTTTCAACCTTCCAATTTTTCCATTGAACACATTGGGAAATTTCTACAATGTTGTCTTTCCCATTACTTCTTCTTCATTCACAATTAAAACCTGTTCTTTACTATTGGGGTCTAATATTATATGTAAATTATTCTGTTCCAACCACTCAAGGACAAAGGAACCCTTCCTTGCTACATATAATTTTCCACAAGCCTTCCTATTCTTGAATCTGAAAATCAATCTCCTGTATCCAATCATGTCAAGAGTCTCACCTGTGTAACTTTCTGGTGCAATATCAGAATTCTCCAGAATAGATCCTAATTTCTTTTCTAAGTTATTCTTGCATACTTTTCGGTTCACAATAGTGTAGGGTGAACCCAAATCTGCTGCCATATGTATACTTACATCTCCGAACTTCATGAAACATATAGGCTTGTTTCTATAATTTTCATCTGACATATTTAGTATGACTTTTTCTCTAACATTCAAGACGCTCTCACTTTCCTCTTCACTAGACATATTAGTACCCTCAATACTAGTAACTTACATCTCAACACATTTTACTTTATCACATTTCTTTTTTTTATTCTTGTAGACATCACATAGTGACCCATTTTCCCACATCTGCTATATTTTTGTTTTTGTGCAGGACAGACTACTATTTGCTAAGTGGGATGTACTGTCACACCTGTAACATTTTAGTTTTTCATTAACTACCCGAGACTTGTCCCCAGCTTTGTCAATGGTACCTTTAGCTACTACCTCAGACTCAGGTTCAGTAGTTTTCTTTATTGCATTAGCATACCTTCCTGACATTTCTGCCTTACATACTATAGACAATGAACAAGTTACTTACCTTCGGTAACGATGTATCTGTAAGAAACATTAGTTAGTTATAGATTCCTTACCTTAGAATTACCCCCAGGCATCAGACTGGATCCGGAAAGTTTTTTCGTCAGCAGTACCTCTGCGTGCCGGAAGGTGGCGTCGGTCGGCTCCGCGTCAGTCGTTGGCATCGTGGTCGTCGGGATAACGTTGCGGCAGCTACTTAGACGCCGCCCTCGCGCGCTGACGTCAGTTCTGTACATGACTTTCCGCGCCAGAAACGCAGAGCCATGCAAGACACTGACCACTGGTGCACAAAACTAGGGCCCTGAAAGGATGTCCTTAACCCTCGAAATCAGTTAGCAGAACGGGGAGGAAAGGTGGGGCAGTAAGGAATCTATAGCTATCTAATGTTTCTTACAGATATATCGTTACCGAAGGTAAGTAACTTGTTCATCTGAAAGAAACACGTTAGTTATAGATTCCTTACCTTAGAATAGATACCCCAGCAATACCAATCCCGGTGGTGGGTCTGCGAACCAAGATCACACCAGAAAGTCCTGGAGAACAGAATGGCCAAAGAAGCCGTCTCTCCGGACTTGGCTGTCCAGGCAGTAGTGTTTGGTGAACATGTGCAGCGATGCCCATGTGGCTGCCTGACAGATGTCATTCAGAGGAACTCCTCTTCCCAAGGCAGTAGTGGCTGCCGTCGCCCTGGTGGAATGGGTGGGTAGCCCGACTGGAGGCTCCTTTTTAGCCAGAGAGTAACATGCCTTAATACACAACACGACCCATCGAGAAATGGTGCGTTTGTGTACGGCCCGACCTTTCTTTACGCCCACTTAGCCAACAAAGAGTTGATCATCCACCCGGAACTGTTTTGTGCGATCCAGATAGAAGGAGAGCGCACGTTTTGGGTCCAGACGGTGGAGCCTCTCTTCCTCCTTTGAAGGATGCGGAGGCGGAAAGAAGGTGGGCAAACAATGGTCTGCCCGATGTGGAAGGCAGTGACCACCTTAGGAAGGAAGGATGGACGGGTCCTGAGAACCACCTTGTCCGGATGAACAGACAGGAAAGGAGGTTTGGAAGAAAGGGCCTGGAGCTCACTCACCCTTCTAGCAGAAGTGATGGCTACCAAGAAAGCAGTCTTAAGAGTCAAGAGACGTAAGGGACAGTTATGAAGCGGCTCAAAGGGAGCGCACATTAAATAGGTTAGAACAAGATTGAAGTCCCACTGAGGCATAACGAAGGGGATTGGAGGAAAGAGATGTGTTAAGCCTTTTAAGAAACGGTTAACTACTGGGATCTTGAAAGAGAAGGCTGATCTGGCAGCCGAAGGAAGGCAGAGACGGCTGAAAGATAGCCCTTGATAGTGCCCAGAGCAGAGCCCTGCTGGGCTAAAGAGAGAAGGAACAAGAGAACCTCAGAAAGAGGGGCAGAAAGGGGATCCGCAGCATTTGCTGTGCACCATGCCACAAACTTGTTCCACCGGCAGTGGAGGGACGCGTGGCTGCCAAGATTACGTCACAGACTTCAGGAGGCAGGTCGAAAGACGTCAACTGCCGCCGCTCAATCTCCACGCAAGGAGGTGGAGACTGGACTGGTTCGGGTAGAGGACCGTCCCCTCCTGCTGCGACAGAAGATCCTCCGGAAGAGACAGTCTGATCGGAGGATCGATGGCCATGTTGAGCAGCTCGGGATACCAGACTCTTCGTGCCCAATCCGGTGCCACAAGAATGACTTGGGCCCGGTCACGCCTGATCTTCTTCAGCACTCTGGGCAGAAGTGGTATAGGCGGAAAGGCGTACAACAGACCGCAACTCCACTCGCGACGAAAAGCGTCACCGAGCGAGTGCCGCCTTGGAAATTCCAATGCGCAGAATTGCTGACATTGCGTGTTCTCTTTGGTGGCGAATAGATCTAACCAAGGCTCTCCCCACTGTCGAAAGAGACCTTGCACCACCTCCGAGTGAAGACGCCATTCGTGATCCATCACGCACCTGCGGCTGAGTTCGTCCGCCCTGGCGTTCAGAGAACCTGCCAGGTGTTGAACCACCAGGGATATGCCCTGATGTTCCAGCCATGTCCAGAGGCGAAAGGCCTCTTGACAGAGGGTCCACGATCCCACCCCGCCTTGTTTGTTGCAGTACCACATGGCAGTGGTGTTGTCCGTGAACACCTGCACTACTCTTCCCCGGACAGAGGGAAGGAATGCTTTCAGTGCAAGACGAATCGCCCGGAGCTCGAGAAGGTTGATGTGAAGCCCGGACTCCGCCGGAGACCAGAGGCCTCTGATCTCCGCCTCTCCCATGTGGCCGCCCCATCCCAGAAGGGATGCGTCCCTCACCACAGTATGGTCTGGTTGGGGAAGGGAGAGGGATCTGCCATTGACCCAATCCTGGTTCGGGAGCACGGTAAACTGAAAGTGCTCGTGGCCTACCGTGAACCGTAGGTAACGCCGGTGGGCCAGCAGGACGGGAATGTGAAAATAAGCATCCTGCAAGTCCAACGCTACCATCCAGTCTTCCGGGTCGAGGGCAGACAAGACCTGAGCAAGCGATTGACGTCCCTGAGGTCCAAGATAGGACGCAGGCCCTTGTCCTTCTTGGGGACCAGAAAGTAGTGGGAGTAACAACCACGACCTACTTCTGGGACAGGAACGCGCTCGATGGCTCCCTTGGCCAAGAGAGCCGTAACTTCCTGCTGGAGAAGGGCCAGATGATCCTCCGACATGCGGTGGCATCTCGGTGGCATGGCTGGAGGGGTAGTCTCGAAGGGGAGGGAGTAGCCCCTTCGGACTATTTGCAAAACCTACCTGTCCGACGTGATGGGGCGCCAGGGGGGAGGTGATGGCGAGTCCTGCCGCCCACTGGCGTTTGATAGGCCTGAAAGGTCGGACTAGGAAGGTTTGGAGGCTGTGGCAGAGGGGGGGTTAGTGGACTGGCCCGCCCGCTGGCCCCCGGAACCACGACGGTTGTTCCCACGTCCCCGGCCACGCGAAGGTTGGGTAACTTGCTGCGGCCTGTGGCTCTGGGCGGGACGTAGCGGGGCACCCCTTCCGTAGCCACAATAGGGGCGAAAAGCAGACTGCGCAGGGCGGGTGGAGAGGCCCAAGGACTTGGCCGTATCCCGTGAGTCCTTGAAACGCTCTAGAGCGTTATCTGCTTTGTCGTCAAAAAGGCGACGGCTATCAAAGGGCATGTCCATCAAGGTGTTCTGGACATCCCCTGAAAAGCCAGTGGACCTCATCCAGGCGTAGCGACGAAGCGCTACTGACGTTGAAATGGTCCTGCCCAGAAAGTCGGCGGTGTCCAGACCACAACGTATCGTAAACTTCGCTGCATCCCTCCCGGCGGCAACAGCCTGGGAGAGCACTGCCCGGGCCTCCTCCGGACACTGAGGCAGCACTTGCGCCACCGTATCCCACACCGAGTGAGAATAACGGCCCAAGAGACATGCAGTGTTTACGGACCGCAGTCCTAAGCTGGCGGAAGAGAAAATTTTCTTACCAAGGTGGTCCAGCTTCTTGGATTCCCTTTCCGGTGGAGCGGTAGGGAAGGCGCTCTTGGAAGTGGAGGCTTGGACTACCTAGCTCTCCGGGGTGGGCTGTTGGGAGAGGAAAGTGGGGTCGCCCGGAGCCGGGCGGTGGCGTCGGGCAATCATCCTGTCCACGGGAGCCCCCGTGTTGGGCCTGGACCACGTGCCCAAAAGGACGTCGGTGAGGGCCACATTAAACGGCAGCAGGGGCTCCGAAGAGCTTGCAGCCGGTTGAAGCACCTCAGTCCTGACCGCCACGGTAGGAAGCTTGAGGTTGAGAGCCTCGGCCGCACTACGCAACACCACTGCGTATGACGCTCCCTCCTCCGTAGCCACGGTAGGAGACAACATGCCAAGGTCAGGGGAGGTGTCCAAACCACTTGCATACCCCAGTTCCTCTCTCCAGTCCTGTTCAGTGTCCAACTGGTCAGTTAAAGGGTCACCTGACCCCTCCCAGTCCTCCTCCTCATCCTCTGGGTTCCATTGTGGTTGAAAAGAGACCCCAGGAGTGAACAGGGGCACAAAACCCCCCCCCGGCGCCAGATCCGGCGTCGGACGACGCCGGTCCGGCTCCGTGTCCACGTCGGGATGAAGGCCGGGGTCGACGCCGGCCGGGGAGCCGACCGGCGTCGAGCGCGGTAGTGGTGCTGTCAGAAGCGGCGCCGGTGGAGGCGTAATGAGGTCAACCGGCGCCGATCCGGATCCAGGCCTGGATCCAAGGGGGGCCTGCGGCGCCGGGGCCGGACCCACCAGCAGCGAAGACCTAGGCCCCCCAACCGAGTCCGTGGGGCCCGAAGGCACGCCGCAGGGATCGGTCCGCCCAAAGAAGGCATGCATCGCCTCGTAGAACGTACGAAGCTGGGCGGGAGTCGCTCCGGGTCCCGGAAAGGGAGGGAAACTCGGAGTCGACTCTTCGGGCTCTGCGCACGGAGCCGCGGGAGGGGCACCACCCGCGTGCCTCGTCGGATCGGCCGACCGACGAGGAGAAGTCAAAGAGCGACGATGCTTCTTCAACTACTTCTTATGCTTCGACTTACCCGACCCCGAGTGCGAAGACTTAGAAGATTTCGAACCGGAATGGTGGTGGCTCCGCGACCGGTCCCTCGACCTCCCTCTCGACCGGGACCTCGAACGGCGCGGAGCCGACTGCCGCTGCTCAAGCAGCTTTCGGGACCGCTCCCGCAAAGCCTTCGGTGCCGTCGACCGGCAGTCGGAGCACGACTTGGGGTCGTGGTCGCGCTCCAGGCAAAAAAGACACACGCGGTGCGGATCCATCACCAACATCATGCGATGACAGGAACCGCAGGCCTTGAAACCAGGCATCCCTCGTGCACCTTCGGAGTCGAAGACTCAAAAAAAGAAGTCGACAAAAGTCGAGAAAAAGTTAGTCAAAAAATGACTGAGGTACCGCTCTTCTCGGATCTGCGCTGGCTGGCGCGGAAAAAGAAAGAACTGACGTCAGCGCGCGAGGGCGGCGTCTAAGTAGCTGCCACGACGTCATCGAAGCGACCACGATGCCGACAACGGACGCCGAGACGACCGACGCCACCTTCCGATGCGCAGAGGTACTGCTGACGAAAAAACTTTCCGGATCCAGTCTGACGCCTGGGGGTAATTCTAAGGTAAGGAATCTATATCTAACGTGTTTCTTTCAGATACATCTTTTAACTATTCATCACGAGTAATCCATAACATTTCCTGTTTCCTGTATTGCATTACTACTTGATCTCCTATCAATTCTTCAAGTAGACCTCCAAATGTGCAATCTAATGATAATTTTCTCTATGTTGTGACGTGTTCATCTATGCTTCTTCCTTTTGTTGTTTCCTATACACATCTTGGGAGAAAGATACTTGTCCAAATGTGTTATGATTTCAACAAACACATTACCACCCCCATCATCATTTCTCTATAAAGTTGTCCATAAATTCTTAGTCCTTCAGGACTCAATGAATGTAATATTAAACTTTTTTCCTTTTAGATGGCAATTTGTCCTCGAAATCAATAGTCGCTATGTAGTTTAAAAATACTACTTCCACTGTAGCCATTGTATGGGAGTTCACCTGGACTGCACAAAACGTCTTTAGGAGGGTTTGCCGTAATATTAGCTATGTTAGAAGTGGAGAGTGGCTTCAACTTCCTTCATCACTTCTTTAAAGGTACCAATGTAAGGATAATACAGCACTAAGTCTGGAACATTCACTCTACTAATACAGAACCAATACAGAACTAGCTTACACAATTCCTTTAAAATATGCAGTTTAACATGACTTATGATGTCAGGATAATACAGCGCTCATGTCTGGAACATACACCCTGCTAATACAGAATTAATACAATACTAGCTTACTCAATTCCTTTAAAATATGCAGTTTAACACGACTGTTGATGTGCTATGATCCACTTGTCACTGGTGACCTTTACTGAAATATTGCCACAAATTATTAACATTAAAAGTATTAAAATTAATAGCTTACAATTGTTAGCTATAAGGTGTGCGAATCACCACATTCACTGTGTATTCTCCACTTTAAATGCTTAAGATAATTAGTTATGCTTCAAGGTGTGTGAATCACAGAGTGTTCTCTGCACAGCATTTTGAAAATTATTAGTTTTGCTTTAAGGTGTGCGAATCACAGAGTGTTTTCAACACTAAATACTCAAGGTGAGCAGATCATCGCTCGGTTTATTGCTACTCACTGTGCTCCCATTGCACCCGCTACTTCCAATATGGTGGTTGATGCCTTTCAAAGCACAGCATGTGTGCTCACCTCTGTTCCCTGCCTCAGCACGAAACAGTGCAGCCGCACATGAGGAAATTCGCATGCTGAAGGAAAAAGGCCCATCACAGCACCAAAACTTCTCTAAATCTCTCCCATGCTCCCCACTCAAAAACACCTCAATGTATAGGCAGCCTGAGGAGTAAGCATCTTCCGATAGCTCCAGGCATCAGTTTCTGAGGGAGGGCACACATAATGCGCATGCACAGTGTTCCGTCAAGTGCACTAGCCTCGCAGCTCCCCAGCAGCTCCCCTGCTGATAACGAGAAGGAGGCACTGCTACAAATGGTCTTCTCAACGGGACACCAGCCTTCACATTCTCAATTAGAAAGGTGCTCCTTTAAAGTTCTTTGTCAAAATCAAAGAGGTTCAGCAGGAACACTGGATGGGCATACGCTGGCTCATGAATAAGGATTGGCTGCAATTCGTCACCAATTTTGTGAAGTAACACGCTACACAAATGGGAGTAAAAAAAGCTCCTATATTAAGCGACCAGGCGCTCCGCATCTTCCAAGCAACTGATTTCTCCAACTGTCATGTCTCACATTCTAACGTCAACATTCCACGTTCTACTGAAGTAATTACTTCCATGACATCAACTCTACAGAGCCCTGCCGATGGACACCCGGAGGCTTCAGAACAGATTCAGATAAAGTTCTGCTAATGGAGCGTGCTATGAAACGATCTACTTCGGACACTCAATGAGCCGCTTCCTTCTCAACTCCCACAAGCTCACGACACTCGGTGCCTGGAATCATGGGAAGTGTAGGCCAAGCTCTGGCACGACCCACAAGTTAAGACTGGGGGCACATTAAATGCATTGTGTGCCCTTGACATCTGGTGCCACAGGCTCCTGGAATCATGGGAAGAATATGCTAAGCTCTGGAATGACCTTCTAATCAAAAAGGTCTATGTGCCAACAAAGGGTTGTTCGTACAGTGGAAAAGAGAAGGGGGGCGGCATAAACAGGCAGCTCTTGTCATTGAAACACTGATTCCAATAATATGAGAACCACTGTAAGAGAAACTAGCATCACTCATGGTGTCTTACTATTACTATAAGTGATATGAGCTAATGTCCGCTACTGGCCATCAAATGAATGAATATCAGGATTTCTAAAGCGCGCAGCTATTCAAAGGAGTGTCCCAGCGCTGAACAGAAAGTAAAAAACAGGCTGAAAATGTTAGAGGGTGAAAAGCCATATCTTAAGTTGTTTTCTGAAAGGCCTCTCATAAGCAATTTGATGTAGTCCAAGAGGAAGTCTGTTCCAGGCTTGAGGAACCAGAAGAGAAATGGATCTGCCTCCACCTGTGAGACTTTAGCCAGATGGCCCTGGGAGGAACGAAGAGTTCTAGGGGGAGTGTAGAAGTGAACCCTGAAAGACAGGTACTCAGGGCCAGAGTGCTTCAGGGCTCTGTGCATGAGGACAAGAGTCTTAAACATTATTAACAGGGAGCCAGTGGCAGGTCTTCAGGTGTAATGAGACCGAATTTCGTCTGAGTAGATTGAGAACCAGGCGGGCCGCTGTGTTCTGAACCGCCTGCAGTTTCCTCAATAGATATTGTAGAAGGCCTGCATACAAGGCATTGGCGTAATCCAGCCTGGATACAATCAAGGCCAAGATCACAGTTTTTCTCACAGGCAAGCAAAGGAACTGTAAATATTGTTTGACAGTTCGCATACGGCCAAAGCATGTACCAACTACTGCGTTGACTTGGCTATGTAGTGTCAGCTGTTTGTCGAACTTTATTCCCAGGTTTTTTACTACATCAACTTGCTAGTTAGGTAGGAGAGCTCCATCTGGCCGATGAGGGAGAAATTTAAGCCATAGCTAAGAACCTCTGTCTTACCGGTGTTACATGTAAGCTGGTTAATACTCATCCAATGACACCACTGATAGGCAGGGCTTAATAGCGTCATGGGTAATAGGCTCACCCTTCTTGAAAGAGAACATCAGCTAAGTGTCATCGTCGTACAAAATTATCTTAGCCCCATAAGACTCGACCAAAGCTGCTAAAGGGGTCAATTAGATGTCAAACAAGATTGGACTAAGGGCCGAGCCTTGCGGCACTCCAACGAAAAAGGTGGCAACAAAACCTCCTGATGTCGGTCTTCAAGGAAGGAATTCAGCCACTTTATCTTTGTGCCCCTAATGCCTATATCAAGTAGACAGGAAAGTAGCCTGGAGTGCGGGACCGTATCGAATGCAGCAGAAAGGTCAAGCAGTACCAGGAGCGACGTTCCTGCTGCATCGAACGTACATTTGATTGCATCGGACACCTCCATAAGTGCTGTACTAAATTTAGGCCTGAACCCTGATTGGCTAGAATGGAGGAGTGAGTTGGACTCGATGTAGCCTGAAATCTGCCAGTTTACAAAGTTCTCCACAAATTTAGATGAAGCAGGCAGTAAGGAAACAGGCCTGTAATTGCTTGGATTGTTTGGGGCTGCATTTGATTCAAAAGAGGCAGAATTTTAGCCTATTTCCAGTTAGACGGGACAATGCCAGAAGACAGGGACTTGTTAAGTAGGGTTCAAGACCGGATTGATGACGTCTACTCCCGAGTAAGGACAAAAGGTGGGCAGGGATTTGAAGGGGAGCTAGACTCAAGTATTAAAATGGCAGCTCTCGAGCCATCCAATGGGATCGGGTCAAAAGAAGAGAGTGCACAAGTGACAGTGACTGGGAGTGGAGGATCAATGGCTGAGTGGTCTATAATGGTTAGACCCTTTTAAATTTCTAGAATTTAATTTTTTGTTAAACTGGCTAGTTGATTGCACCACTTAACCGAAGGGGCTTTACTAAGGTGGCAAGCGACCGGGTCTAGGAATTATTTTACTATTTTAAAGATCTCTTTGGGCTTGTTTTCTGCCATATCAATATTTCCCTCAAAAAATATCCTTTTAGTGGAATTGACTAGTTTGGTATAGATTTTTAATGCCGATTTATATTTAACTTTGTCAGCCAAGCTATAGGTTTTGCGCCAAGCCCTTTTGGCCTTTAAAAAAAAAGAAATTCCTGCCTCAAAGTTTCGGTAAACCAGGGGCAAGAGCGCTTGGTTCGGCTTATCAAGCATCTGGGGAGGGGGGGCTAGTTGTTCCAAAGAGCATTTACCAATGTTACAGCACAGAGTCAAGATGTCCGGCGAGAGTGAGAGGGATTCCCTAAAGAAAATTGTGCTGCAGAGGTCAAAGGGAGTTTACCTCTATAAAGTGAAGGAGGGTCAGTTCATCCTCTGGCCAGGGATTTAAATGGAAATATAGAAGTGCAGCCACTCAGTACCTACAGTGCCTGTTTGCCCCTGTGCCTGTACTCTACTGTTAAATGTATTGCAGTGCTGAGAAGTGCTGGTGCTCTCCCATTACATTTACTGCAGCAGTGCTGAGAAGTGCTGGTACTTTCCTATTAGATGTATAGTAGCAGTGCTGAGAAGTGCTGGTGCTCTCCCATTACATTTACTGCAGCAGTGCTGAGAAGTGCCGGTACTTTCCCATTAGATGTATAGTAGCAGTGCTGAGAAGTGCTGGTGCTCTCCCATTACATTTACTGCAGCAGTGCTGAGAAGTGCCGGTACTCTCCCATTAGATGTATAGTAGCAGTGCTGAGAAGTGCCGGTACTTTCCCATTAGATGTACTGTAGCAGGGCTGAGAAGTGCTGGTGCTCTCCCATTACATTTACTGCAGCAGTGCTGAGAAGTGCCGGTACTCTCCCATTAGATGTATAGTAGCAGTGCTGAGAAGTGCCGGTACTTTCCCATTAGATGTACTGTAGCAGGGCTGAGAAGTGCTGGTGCTCTCCCATTACATTTACTGCAGCAGTGCTGAGAAGTGCCGGTACTTTCCCATTAGATGTATAGTAGCAGTGCTGAGAAGTGCTGGTGCTCTCCCATTACATTTACTGCATCAGTGCTGAGAAGTGCCGGTACTTTCCCATTAGATGTATAGTAGCAGTGCTGAGAAGGGCAGGTACTCTCCCATTACATTTACTGCAGCAGTGCTGAGAAGTGCTGGTACTCTCCCATTAGATATATAGTAGCAGCACTGAGAAGTGTTGGTATTCTCCCTTTAGATGTACTGTAGCAGGGCTGAGAAGTGCTTGTACTCCGCCATTAGATGTATTGTAGCAGTGCTGAAAAGTGCTTGTACTCTCCCATTAGATGTACTGTAGCAGGGCTGAGAAGTGCTGTACTTTCCCATTAAATATACTGCAGCAGTGCTGAGAAGTGCTTGTACTCTCCCATTAGATGTATTGTAGCAGGGCTGAGAAGTGCTGTACTTTCCCATTACATATACTGCTGCAGTGCTGAGAAGTGCCGGTACTCTCCCATTAGAAAGAACTGTAGCAGTTCTGAGAAATTATGTACTCTCCCATTAAATATACTTCAGCAGAGCTGAGAAGTGCAGGTACTCCTCTAGTAAATATACTGCAGCAGTGCTGAGAAGTGCAGGTACTCTCCCATTAGATGTATTGCAGCAGTGATGACAAGTGCAGGTACTCCTCTATTAGATGTACTGCAGCAGTGCTGAGAAGGGCAGGTACTCTCCCATTAGATGCAGAGATCAAAGTGGACAGGGGCCCATACATTTTTAATTTAAAAAAAAGTTTCCCTACTTTTTGTGGAATGACAACCACTTTGGGACAGTTAATTTCCGATAGTTGCTTCAGCTGAAGTGTCCTTCTGTGAGTCTCCTGTGCTGTGATACCGAAGGCGGGCAGACAGCTAAACAATAAACAAGCCTTCTTGCCAGGGTGCCTGCTTGTCTGAAAGGAATGTAAATGTACGAAAGCACAAGTTACTTACTTTTGTAACGATACGGGCACGTCTCGGGGTCATGGGCGTGCCCCAAGCAGAAGAGACACACGTCATGCGGGTCCGCCACCGACATGGTTCCCTACTGCACCAGAAGTCGAGTACTCGACAAAACAAGAGAAACAAGTCTCAGAAACCAAGTTAAAATATTAACTAGGAGTACCGCTCTCTCTCGGATCTGCGCTTGCTGTTGCGGAAAAAGAAAGAACTGACGTCAGCGCGCGTGGGCGCGTCTAAGTAGCTCCGACGAAGTCATCTCGGCGACTACGACGCCAGCGACGTACGCGGAGCCGCACGACGACGCCTACCGACGCGCAGGGGTACTGCTGACGAAAGCTTTCCGGATCCAGTCTGACACCTGGGGATATTCTAAGGTAAGGAATCTATCACTAACGTGTCTCTTTCAGATCTGGTTTATCGACAAATGTAAAGGATGCTTGGGAGCCAGTACTGAATTTAATTGATGGAATTAGTTGAAACTTTGTGATAACAATTTATTCTTTTTTGAGTGGTATTGCAATGGAGTTACCAGCTGAGCTGTGAATTGTTCTGCTTTTAAAAGACATTATAAAAAATTGCATTACGTACAGTCTGGGTATTATTAAAATCTATATTTTAGAAGCACCATTGTATCTTAAAACGTTTTGTGCATGTTGTAGCAGTCTATCTACTACTGTGTGTAGTGCAGGTTTAAAATAGTGACTTGCATATTCATAGTGCTTTCTGTCACAGGCTGGGACATCGTAGCCCCAAAAATACACAAGTCACTATTATACGCTGCACTAACCACAATTCAATTCTGCCGCTCTCTGGTTACACTCAGACCTCTGAAGTGCATTAACTAATAGAGGTTTCACAATGTACTATAGTGCATTCCTGTGAGAAAGTGCCCTCTTTCTGCATGGTTGCCCCCACTTTTTGCTGAATTGGTGATGTGCTTTGACTGAGTGTGCCCTGGGCTCCTGCTAATCGGGTACCCAGGGCCTATGTTCTTTCCCTAAAACTGCATTGAAGCCTAAACCCAATTGGCATCTCTAGCCACAGGTCAGACCCTGGTAAATGGTACCACAGGTACCCAGGGCACTGTGACCAGAGAAGGCCTCTAAGGGCTGCAGCACTTATTGTGCCACCCTTAGAGGTCCTGTACCTTTACACTCACACACTGCCTTTGCAGGCTGCGTGTTTTGGTGCAGAACAAAGTGAAGAGTTGACATGGCACACATCCCTGTGTGCTATGCCTACAACCTACTGCCCTGGCATAGATCAGTCACCCCTCTAGCTGGGTGCACTATACCAGTAGTGAGGGTACAGGTGTGTGAGCCCTGTACCCTTACAGTGTCTAAGTCAATTCTTAAACATTGTAAGTGCAGTGCTGGGAGTTTGCCATTACGAACTCCACATCACCATAATGGTTTCACTGAAAACTGAGAAGTTTGGTATCAAACTTCTCAGCACATTAAACCCACACTGATGCCAGTGTGGGATTTAATGAAAAATGCACACAGAGGGCATCTTAGAGATGCCCACTGAAAACTGACCCACCACTAGTGTCCAGGCAGAGAGGCTGCTTTCAGCTGCCACCACCAGACATGTTTCTGGACCCCTGGGTTGAGAGCCTGCTGCTCTCTGGGGCCTGAAACAATGCACATCCTGGGATGAGGTGCCAAGCCTCCTCCCCCAGGATGGGCAGGGTTCACGAAAAGGAAGCTTCAAAGGATTGCCACCTTTGTGAGCTTCCCCAGGCCACTTGCTGCTGTCAGCAACTGGTCCCCACTGGTTCTGACCCCCACTTTGGGCGGGAGAACCGGTGGGAAAAACAAGTGAGGAAGAGAGGTGTGCCCACCTCTGCCAACTCCACCCCTCAGGTGGGGGAGGTGAGGTGAAGCACAACTCTCAGATCCCGCCATCTTGCAGATGTGGGGACTCAGCCAACCAGGGACAGGCTCATGCCCCCCTCCCACTGGAGGGTGGCATAATAGGGGGTGTGCCCACCCCAGGTAAGGGACCCATTGGTCCCTACCTTCTACCTACCTGTAACGCCCCTAAATCTAGTATTTAGGGGCACCCTGAACCTTGCTTCCTCAGAAAAGAAGAAACTACAAGGAGAAGAAGAAGAAGGACCGAACAGCCATGCAGCAGCTAACAAGAGGAAGACGCCCACTGACTTGGACCCAGCCCTATGGGCCTTTCTCCGCCTCGAACCTGCTCCTGCAAAATCCCGGTGTGTCCTGCAGCCAGCAAACTCGAGAACCCCAGAGGACCTGCCTGTCTTCAACCTCCCGTGAACACTGGATTTGTTCATCTGCAACCTCTGGTTCTGGCCGGACACCGCGGATCCGCCTCACTCTGCACCCGCTGTCCACGGCCCGAGCTCGAGTGGGCAAACACCACGATGAGGTCCCACCGGCCATCCTAACCCGAGATCCAGCCACCCATGACCTGCCTCAAGCCTCCAGCTGACGCCTGCAGCCTAAATCCGGAAGGTCCCCCCAACCGCGACCAGGAGCTGGTAAGAAGATCTGACCCCAAAAGGTACCCCTGCACCCGACGCCCCACGGCGTTGGGTGGCCAAACCGAAGGTGCCTAACCAACCCCTAACTTACCTCTCGAAGTGGTGGTCGCACCCAGAAGACCTTCGTCCCCAAGCCTGCAGTGCCTTTGCAATCCGGAGGTTCCCCATTGCAAACAACAGGGAGCCTGACGTCGAAACAGCACCCTGCTCCCGGCCGCCCTAGTGCGGCTGAGGGTGCACCTTTGGTGCTACTTTGTTTCCCCATTTGCCCTGAGCTAAAGTCCAGGAGCTTTGCTCCCACAACCAAGTGGCCTGCTTGTCAGCAGCCACCAACCGGAGGCCCCCTATCCCCCATTGGATAACATTGGGCCTCAGCACTCTGCACCCGGCGGCCCCAGTGCCGCTGAGGGTGTAACAAGAGTGCATCCTTGACCCTGGGGGACCCCTGAGTCTACCCCCAGACCACAACTCCCACTACCAAATACTTACCTCAAAACCGATAACACTATTTTCCTCCATAGGATAACTGTAGGAGAGTAGGATCTGCCTCTTATGTTGCCCCCACTTTTTTTCTGATGTTTACACTGGTTTCTGGCCATAGTCTGGCTGGGTCCCTGCTAATCAGGGCCCCAGCCTCTCTGTTCTCTCTAAACGACTTGGAGTGCACTCTAGGTGCACTAGTGATTGGATGCTGTGGTTCCTTATGAGTCCCTAGTATATGGTACCTTAGGTGCTAAGGGCATAGGTACTTCACAGGCCTACCAGGGGCTGCAGCATGTATTATGCCACCCCTGGGAAGCAGACTAAATCTGACACCACAGGCCTGCTACTGCAGCCTCGGTGAGGAAGTGCTAGCACCCCTCACTGAGATATAGGTCCCCTATATCTCTCCTACACACACATATAAACCTATCAGTCACCCCTAAGGCAGGCCCTATCAATCCTGAGGGCAGGGTGCTTGCCTTCTATGTGAGGGGGTGCCTCTGCCTGAGCAGGGCCCCTCTGCAGCTCTCAGAGTACATTCTCTGGTGCTGTTTGTGGATGCGGTTAAACCATATACTTTTAAGGGCATTATATCCTCGCGGTAAAATGCTAACTTTGGAATGGCTGCATTGAAACATGTCGTGTTTGGTGTCAAACATCTTGGAATACTACCCCCCCGCCAGTCCTGGCGGCGGGGGTAGCATTC
Organism: Calotriton arnoldi; assembly: GCA_963921515.1. NCBI lineage: Eukaryota > Metazoa > Chordata > Amphibia > Caudata > Salamandridae > Calotriton > Calotriton arnoldi. The sequence goes on along the minus strand of CAWUFW010011537.1, from coordinate 249,222 downwards.
CACCCTTCTAGAGGGATAGACATGTACCTACTGTGGAAACGCGGTAGAATCCTGCAGAGCCCTGGCATCACAAAATGGATGCCACCAGTCACAGACACTGGGCTGCCCTCCTGCTGATGACCAACACTCGCAGTGGAGGAAGCCCAACAATAGATATCCTGTCCCAAGGGGTGTGACCACCTTCCAGACAGGGTTTAGTGTATTGGGGCTGGGTGGGTGCACTCTTAGAGTGCTTTGAAGTCCTGCACTGGGGGAGCAGAAGGCTCCTCTGTGCATACCCCAGTTCAAACCGGCTCAGAGGCTACCTGCCCTGCTCTGGCGCGAAACTGGACAAAGGGAAGTGGGTGTAGCCACCCCTCCCCTGACCCTCCCATAGGTAGGGTCATAGAGCTAGTCCCTCCCTTTCTTTTAGTATAAGAGGGGGAACCTGTGCATTGCAAACTAGATTTCCCCGGACGACGCTCTGAAGAAGAATCCCGGACCTTCGACGTTCCACTACCTTTGGAAGACTGAAGAATCTCCCTTGGAGTCAAGGAGTGACTCCCCTGCTTGGCAGGCACCAAAAACTACAAACGACGGTCCCAAACTATGCCGCTCCTGCCGAAGTCCGAAGTCCCTGCAGCCCAAGAAGTGGATTTCCTGACTTCTCAAAGGCCATCGTGAGTCCCCAGCGAAGCTGAGGCCAGTGGACCCCAAGAGTGACGAGGAACCGCGACCCCTGGGTACCGTGCACTATTGTCGTGTGCAACCCCTTCACAACGTTCCACGAACTTGTGCTTTGGACCACGTGTGGTCCCAGCCTCCAGCAGGAATCCCTCCGAAGATCAGAGGCCTACCACGTCCCGAGTGACCGTGGGCCCCTGTTGAGCGAATCCTCCTGAGGCGTCTTTGCGATCCCTTGACAGCCGGCTTGTGGGTCCCCAGAAGACTTTCTAAACAAACCAAAGGGCTCCCCTGGTTGCTCCAGGCCTGCCCTGACTTACCCTCACTGGGTGAGTCCCACAGACCTTGCTGGTCTGCGCCATTGCCTCTTTACACTTTCCCTGAGACTTGCTGTTACCAAGGCTTGTTGGCTCCAATCGAGTCGCCGACACCGCAGTAAGCTGCAGACATCGTGGGACACGCCGAATCCAGCTCCTGGTCGTCGTCGATGTCTCCTGGACCTCGTGGCTGAAGAGTCAAGGCAACTGCGAACGACCTGAATCTTGCGATGACGGTGGGCATCCATCTTCCTTGCCCCGAGTCACTGCCAAGTGACTTTGAACACTGTCCCCTCTACTTTCAGGTCTTCCATCTTCCGAATCCAGGCTTGGATTCCTCCGGACACTTCTCCTGTCGCCGCAAGCAGCAAGTCTTCACTGGCTCCCATTGAAAACGACGCCGCGACCCGACACCAAAGGACACCTATGCACCCGGCTCCCTGGGTGAGGTAACTTCAGCACTACGGTGCTCCTGTGGGTTTGGGCCCTAGAACTACTTACCCTGTAAGTGACTTGCTTGTAGCTTCCCTCGAAGTGCCCTAAAACTCTTATTTTCTAAGTGCGACAATTGCGCTGACTCGTACAGGGTTCGCGTCTGTGTTAGACACACCGCGTCCATCTCCTTTGTAACACTATCTAGAACTGTGTCCTTCGACTCGTACTGAGTCCGATCGGTGTTCGCCTCGAACACAAGGGGCCTGTAACATTGAGATCTCCATTGCGCTGACTCGCACAAAGTTCGCGTCTGTGTTAGACACAGCGCGTCCATCTCCCTTGCAACTCTATCTGTAACCGCGTCCTTCGACTCGTACAAGGACCGATCGGTGTGTTCGCCTCGAACACGCAAGGGACCTTTAACATTGAAATCTCAATCGCGTCTGTGCGCATAGACTCGTACAGGACTCGCACCGGTGCCAGGACACCGCGTCCGTCCCCTGTGGGTCTCCTACAACTACCTGGGGTGGTTCTTGGGGGTCCCTCGATTCTAGATGCCCTAGACCTAGGTCTAGCCAAACTAAGATTGTGATATTCGATTGTGCTAAACTTATTTTGATAACATTTGACTTGTACATATGTTCCTGACTTCTAATCTCATAAAGAGATTAGTAGAGAGTGTTTATTAATAAATACTTATATATTTGATATATATACCTGTGTGGTGTCTTTTCATTTGGTGATTCAAGAGATTGTGTGGTAAAACAAGCTGCTTTACATTCCTTCAAGACTTAGCCTGAAGGCTGCTCTCCACAGCTACCACTAGGATAGCTTTCTATAAAGGTTGTCTTAAACCTATCTACCATAAGAGTCGAATTGTTCTGGTGCAAGTTGCCCACTATAATTAGTGGACAGCATATGCCAGGCCAACTTCTCACATTAACATTGACTGTTTTCCTTGGAAAAGTTTCTAAGTGTGGAGTTTGAAAACCTAAAGAAATTCTTTAAAGTTGTACTGTTTAACAAAAACTATTTTACTTACCTGTTTACAGGAAATGTCCCAGGGTAGTATCCAGGTATACTACTCTGTGTAAGAAAAGTAATCTCAAAAGTAACTTACCAATAATCTTACTGAAAATCCCATTCAAAGTATATGTACTGTACTCTGAAAAGCATTGCATTACCAGTAACACTACTGTAATCAAATCAAAGTACAGTTACAATTGCAATCCAAACTGTGTTACAATCTGTATATTTACTGCAAAGTACTTATCACTTACCTGTGCCAGGCTTGCTTGGTTCTAGGAAATAAAATAACTAAAAGAATATTTTTATACAAAAACAATTGGTCTGAAGTTCAGTCTTTTGAGTGTGTGAATTCATTTGCTGACTGAGTGTGTACAACAAATGCTTAACACTGTCCTCTGATACTGCCTTACTGCTCGACCACGCTAACACAAATAGAGAGTGAGGTGCTATCTAACTTTACCTCTGCCTACCTTTGGGGTTCCACTGGACTCCGTGCACACTATACCTCACTTTGGTATAGTATATACAGAGCCAGCTTCCTACAATTCCCCACTGATTAACCTTAACTTTAAAAAAAATATATTTCTCATTTGTGCTGCGCGTTATATACATAGCTACCTGAAGGTGAAAGACTCGAAAACGTACAGAATATTTTGTTTTTAGCCACAGGTTTAACACCCCCAACGCATGCAGTATCACAGTCACAATACTTTTTTTTAATGCACTTGCATCGCTAATTAAATGTATTGCACTAGTGCTGAGAACTGCCGGTACTCTCTGATTAAATGTACTGCAGCATTGCTGAGAAGTGCCAGTACTTTCCAGCTAGATGTATTGTAGCAGTGCTGAGAGGTGCCGGTACTCTGTCATTATATTTAGTGCAGCAGTGCTGAGAAGTCCCACTACTCTCCCATTAGATGTATTGCAGCAGTGCTGAGAAGTAAAGGTACTCGCCCAGTAAACCTGACCTCCCCTTTGCCTTTTATAGTTTCTATTTGTATTTACCCTGCTTCTCTCCCAGGGTGTTAAAGAGGTTTCGTTTGCCTTAATACTTTGTTGTAATGTGGTTACTTCTGCTCTGTGTTGTTTATGATTGTTTCTCTATACTCCTGACTTTAATGTGTTAGCTACATTTCTATTGGCCCAAAACGTGCTGTAGAGACTTCAAAATGATTGATCGCAAAACTACCTGGTTTTGCGAGGAGTCACCTGCGTTTTGGTCATGGGCTAGCGGCCATCTAGGGAAGCCTCACAAACACAGACATTTCTGACAACTAGACACCCAGGGGAGTCCAGGGAGGTGTGGCTTGCGTAGATCTCCCAACATTTTCCTATCCAGAATCCCCAGCAAACCTCAAATTTAGCTAACAAAATCACGTTTTCCTCACTTTTCTGTGTGGAAAAGTTGTGGGCTCACCGGGCCGCCACAAATTTCCTACTACACAGCATTCCCCCAAGTCTCCCGATAAAAATGGTATCTCAATTGTGTGGGTAGGCTTAGTGCCCGCAACAGTAATGGCCTAAAATGTACAGAGGAGACTTCAAAATTATCAATCACAAAACTACCTGGTTTTGAGAGTGAGTCACCTGCGTTTTTGATCCCGGGCTCGCAGGCCATCTAGGGAAACTTACCAAACACAGACAGTTCTGGAAACTAGACACCCAGGGGAGTTCGAGATGGTGTGGCTTGCGTAGATACCCAACGTTTTCCCAGAATCTCCTGCCAACCTCAAATTTCGCTAAACAAATCAAATTTTTCTCACATTTCTGTATAGGATCACTACACCAGCACACCTTTCCTACCACCCAATGTTTCTCTCAGTCTCCTGAGTAAAACGATACCTCACTTGTGGGGGTGGGCCAAGAGCTTGGAACTGAGAAGGACCAAAAACTTAGAGATTGAGGGGATAGCACAGCGAGCTCTAAGCGCTACATATTTTTTTTAAATACGTTTTAGGCTGGCTCTGAATTGGACACCCACATAAGTGAGGTATAATTTTTATCAGGAGACCAAGGGGAACACTGGATGGTAGAAAATTTGTGCCGGCGCGGTGATCCCACTGAGGAATGTGAGAAAAATTTGATTTTTTTAGCTAAATTTGAGGTTTGCAGGGGATTCTGGGTAGGAAAACATTGGGTATCCACGCAAGCCACACCTCCTTGGACTCCCCCTGGTGTCTAGTTTTCCGAGCGGTCTGGATTTGGTAGGTTTTCCTAGATGGCCGCCGAGCCCGGGACCAAAAATGCAAGTGACCCCCTTGCAAAACTAGGCTGTTTTGTGATAGATACTTATGTCTCCACAATACGTTTTGGGCCCTTCCCTGCTGCGGGTACTTGGCCCACCCACACAAGTGAGGTGCCATTTTTATCGGGAGACCTAGGGGAACGCTGGGTGGTAGGGAATTTGTGTCAGCCCAGTTATCCCACAAATTTCCCACACAGAAATGTGAAGAAAATGTGATTTTTTTTAAAGCTAAATTTGAGATTTGCAAGGGATTCTGGGTAGGAAAATATTGGAAGATCCACAGAAGCCACACCTCCCTGGACTCCCCTGGGTGGCTAGTTTTCTGATATATCTGGATTTGGTACATTTCCCTAGATGCCTGCCATGCCCGGGACCAAAAGCGCAGGTGTCTCCCTTGCAAAACCAAGTGTTTTTGTGATTGATTATCTTGAAATCTCCACAGTATGTTTCCTGTCGCAGGTGCCGGCTGAGCTAGGGTCCACAGCTAGGCACATTGTGAAAAACAACTGTGCCTGCGTTGTGTTTTGGGCCGTTTCGTGTTGCGGGCACTAGTCCTTCCCACACAAGTGAGGTACCATTTTTATCGGGAGACTTGGGGGAATGCTGGGTGCATAGAAGTTTGTGGCTACCCGCAAATTCCAGAACTTTCCATCACATAAAAGAGAGGAAAATTTGTTTTTTTTTTTACAAAGTTTGAGGTTTGCAAGGGATTCTGGGTAACAGAACCTGGTGAGAGCCACACAAGTCACCCCATCCTGGATTTCCCTGGGTGTCTAGTCTTCAAAAATGTACAGGTTTGCTAGGTTTCTCAAGGTGCCGGCTGAGCGAGGGTCAAAATCCACAGAATAGTAGAACAAGTGTTATTACCAATTGACTTTCTATGCATTTCTGCCTTCCAAATGTAGGACAGTGTTAAAAAGAAGTAATTTTGAAAAAATGTCCTCTGATTCACATGCTTTTATGGGTACCCACAATTTTGGACATGTGCAGATAACCACAACTTCTAAACTCCATATCTTGTTCTCATTTCAGAAATACATACATTTCCTTGATACCTATTTTCACTCTTTATATTTTACCAAATGAATTGCTATATACCCGGTACACAATGAAAAACCATTGCAAGGCACTGCTCAGTTTTTGGCTCTGGGTAACTCGGGTTCTTGTTGAACAAGTCCTATATATCCCTGCAACCAGAAGGGTCCAGCAAATGTAACAGTACATTGCTTTCAAAAATCTGCCACACTTACAAGAAGTTACAGGTGAAAAGGTTTCAATTTCAATATTTTTTTTATTTCAACTGTTAGTTTCTATCAGAAAACCTTGAAGGATCTACACAAATGGCCCCTTGCTGAATTCAGACTTTTGTCTACTTTTCGGAAATGAATAGCTTTTCGTGACCCATTATTGCTTTCACACCCATTTCTACCACTAACTGGAAGGAGGTTAAAAGCAGAAAAAAATAGGAAAAATAGGCTATGTCCCAGTAAAATGCCAAAACTGTGTAGAAAATTTTAGTTTACTGACAAAAGTCTGCGTGTTCCTGAAACTAGGAAGATGGTGATTTTAGCATCACAAACCCTTTGTTGATACCATTTGCAGGGAAAAAAACAGATGCTTTCATCTGCATCACTTTTTTCCCATTTGTCCCCAAAAACCCAAAGTTTTGCTGCATTTTGGCTAATTTCTCAGTTCCCTCAAGGGGGATCCACAAATCCTAGGTACCTTTAGAATCCTCAGGATGTTGGAAGAAAAGGATGCAAATTTGGCGTGAATACCTTATGTGGACAAAAAGTTACGGGGGCCTAAGCGTGAACTACCCCAAATAGTAAAAAAAAGGCTTAGCACTGGGTGAAAAAGGCCTAGCAGCGAAGGGGTTAAGGGCTAGTGGGTGGAAACTATTTCCCAAACGGAATATTCCCTATTGCTAAGCAGGGCTGATTGGACGCTATCCAGTCTCTGCGTCATAGACACTGTATTCATCAGCTCATTATGTATTATATACATGTACATAATACAAATATAATATGTATTATATTAGGAAGTCAGAGGTGGTAGGAGCTGAAAACATAAGCCAGGGTGTTTAATTCCTAATAGGTAACAACATGTGGAAGCGCCTAGTGCGCCTAAATTAGAAGTTATCACTGTGGCCTAAGCTGCTCACAGCACAACATTTTCAAAATATGCCCAGTAATTAGTGGAAATTGGAATTATGAAACTGACGTGCTGAGCTGTCAGCAGGAAACACCCAGTAACCAAGAGATCATGTCAGGAGAGGCTGCACCAGTGTGGAAAGGTTGACTCAGTAGTCATGTTGGTGTTATCATTGACGGATGCTACTTCTTCTGGTGGGAGTAGGGCAGCAGACGTTGAGGACTGACTGACTGACAGACAGCTGTCCATCATGCAGATATGGCAGAATCACCTATCTTTGGGAGGGGTGCATGCAGAGGCATCTCTTGGTGAGACAGAGGGCAGTGAGTCTGAGATGTCTTGACCATCACCAAGCTGAAGCGCTGACCGCCAGGCACTGCAAGAGTAGGGGAGTCGCCTGTGGGTCTTAGGAATCGGCCCCCTGAGGAGTCAATGTTTCAGTCCCAATGAGAGAAGCGCATAGAGCTCTGGAGAAGTGATCTTTATGTTACAATTTTCAAGTCACAGATTTAAATGCCAAAAGTTAGTTTGGTGGGCTAATGGACCTAGTGTGCTCTGTGAGTGTGTGTGTAACATTAAGGTTAATTATTACATGTGTGATATAGAGGCTACACCTGACTGCAAGGAGCTGAGGAGTGCTACAGGTAGGAATTGTTATACCAGTAGGAGTATCTCAAGCTGAGTGTGCTATACATACACCAGACAACAAATATAGATTTCTATTAGGATGTGGGGGAAGGCAACACATTAGTGAGAGACAAGTAGGAGGGAGGACACAGAGGCCTGTGGGTAATACGGATGTTCCCCTCTCCTGCAACTCAATTCACCAAAAAGAAAAGGTGCTTTCCAACATTTGTCAAGAGGGATTTTCAAGAAGGAAAAGAAAAGCGTTACAGAAGGACATTTTCCAGTGATAGGTCTGAAAGTCCCCAGTGTCTTGCTAGAACAGCTTTCAAGTATGAAAAGATATGATGAAGATGGCCAAGTCTAAGTTTAAGCGCATTCTGCATTTCTCCCTATAAAACTCAAATACAAGGAGGGTTGTGTGCCTCTGACCTGCTGATCCCACTGCACTCTCCTTCACCTCCCAAGAACCAGAAGAGATATCAACACAGGCCTGTGGGTGTTCACCCTTCCCTCTCTCCACCCATGAGCTCTTGAGCACCAAATCAAATAGCAAACCAGGGTAAACATCTTCTCCATGAAACAGATGAGCAGAGTCTGAAATGTGAAAGGATTCCCCGCAGGAGGTGGTTTGAGAGACATCAGGCCCCAGACACATCAATGATTCTCTTTATTTACCCCTGTAAGGGGGCGGGAGGAGGAGGGACTGGTCTATAAGAGAACATCAGAGGTTCAGGAAGGCATGCACTGGCTGTGGAAGCACCGATCACCCAGTGAAACACAACAAAGACAAAGCCCCACTCAACTCAGAGCCCCTGGGCCCATCTACTATCAAGACAATGCATTTATTAGTGGGAAGTGATGCCTAAAAGACCCCTTTCAAGCTAACCCTTGCATAAGTGATGGCGGGGAGTAAAGACAGCAGGGCCAGTAACTGCAGGATAGCATAGTCTGCATGATCGTAACAAAAGCGAGCAGGCACCCCAGTGGGAGAACCGAACCTCTCCAGAAATAGTCCGCTTTACAAAATTCAACATCACAACCAGGGACATTAATACTTAACACAAGCAGCCAACAGCGGAAAGAAACATGGGGCATTCTGGGTTTACTTTTCAATGCATTTCTCCTGATGAAGGATCAGTTATTACATGGACAGGAGAGGGGTCTGGGTCACAGATTATAACTAGCAGTTGTCAGGTAAAGAGAAGTGTGATATGGAGCCGGCAAGAACAGTGCCCAGAACACGTCTGTCTTCTGCACATCACAGACAGTGGACTCAGCACAAATTTGCACAAACTATCAAGGGTCCAAACTGAGGATTAGGATTAAATATGCCACCCATGAAAATAAAAATACTGCTTTCTAGTGTCTCGTTCCCCATCCTGAGGGTTGCAACCCTGATTTTTGGTGAGTCAGAAAAGTCTGAGCAATAACTAAACATGCCTTTAAATTCTGTGTTTATCTTGTCACATTTGAAATGTTAGGCTGCTTTATTTATTTAACATGGGGATTTATATTTACTTTTCTTTCTCTGACTGCAAATTGAGAGATTTTAAAGTGAATTATGTGACAATCTTCCTGGAGTACAGGGAGTGTGAAAGAAAAGGTTGTTGGATGTTGTTTGTTTGAGAGATACAACACAATGTAAATACCTCTAAATGAACTGTATGCATTCAGCAGTTAGGAAAACAAAACTTAGGCACAATTTTTGTAATTTTCATCTCAAGTGTGCTGAAAACAGAGATTTTAACAGGATCAAAACAAATCAACACACTTTTACTTGGTGATGCACAAATGATAAATATTCACTGAAACTCAATTTTCACTCAATTAATCAATACATATATCTTTATTCAGTCTGAAACAAACCATAAAACCACAAATAAGTAAACAAAAATGTAAATAAACACTCATTATCATTTGTGCACTATGTAGTTTTGTCAGTAAAACTGTAAGTCTGTGCAGATTTAGCGGCCAGTTCAATGGAAAATGTGCAGTCTGTAATTGACATGTGCTATGACACGGTTCTTTACGTAGATTAAAGAATCACACACAGCATGTCCATTAAATAAAGCTAGGTCACAAACGTTAGCTGTTGTAAAAAGTTGGTTGTGGTACTAAAAAGTTTGGGAACCACTGTTCTACAGTGTTTCCTCTTGCCAAGACCAAAATATTTTCTCTGAGTAAAATACTGCATGCATTACCTTATTACATTAAGAAGTTCACATATGGATTAAAATAGGTGTGCTATCTCAAACTAACCCTATACCACAAAGTGAGCTAAAACTAAATTCCAAGGTATTTATTATTGAAGAAATTCTGCAGGAGGCCAATTATCAGCTATTTGATGTGGCTTTTGATAAAGCATTAATTGTTCAAACTCTAATTATTGCCTCAATCTGGATGACTGAGAAAACCTTTCTTTCAGGCTGAATGCTTTGAAATGCCCAGCTTGCTCTGTGTTCTTTAGTGATACAGAAGATTTGACTTTCGGGTGAATGTTTTTCCTAAACTGGGCAGTGAGGAGGTCTCTCTCCTCTGTACGTTCTCTGATGATTTAGAAGATGCGAGAACTAAGAAAAGGGGGAGGGGGGTCCAAGGGAAATTTACAGACCAGCGAGGACTGGTTCCCCAAACATTAATACAAAACACAGAGAATCCTCAGGTCTAAAATGCTGAGACAGCATCAAGAGGGACAACAACAAAGATAACTAGTCGCTAGTGGGAGAGTCCTTTAATTAGGACGAAATCCCATCGCCCACCAAGGTGGCATGCTTCATCATCTGGGATTCTCCTCTTGGGGGAGACTCCTAGCTCAGCCAAGTGCTACAACCCCCTCACTGTGAGGGAGGAGCTCAGGGATGTTTTTAGGTTTCTACTCTGCGGAGGATGTACTAAATCCTACAGATGAGGAGCTTAAGACTGGTTCGGTAGCGGGCGTAGTGCAGGAAAGAAACTCAAAATGTGAGGTAGGTGATATTAAAACTAACTACTAGGAGTGAAAAAAACTTTATTGGTTCATCTGTCACATGCAGTAACTATCATTTTCATACTGCAGGTGCACTGTTTTTAATCCTGACACTAGGAATGAATCAATAAAGTTTTTTTCACTCTTAGTAGTTAGTTTTAATATCACCTACCTCACATTTTGAGTTTCTTTTTCCTGCACTGCGCCCGCTACCCAACCAGTCTTAAGCTCCTCATCTGTAGGATTTAGTACATCCTCCGCAGAGTAGAAACCTAAAAACATCCCTGAGCTCCTCCCTCACAGTGAGGGGCTTGCAGCCCTTGGCGGAGCTAGGAGTCTCCGCCAAGAGGAGAATCCCAGATGATGAAGCATGCCACCTTGGTGGGTGATGGGATTTTGTCCTAATTAAAGGACTCTCCCACTAGCGACTAGTTATCTTTGTTGTTGTCCCTCTTGATGCTGTCTCAGCATTTTAGACCCGAGGATTCTCTGTGTTTTGATTTAGAAGATGCACCTTTTTAGTACAGCTTTTCTTGTGCTCACTGCAGTGAAACAGCCTCCCTCCTGTGTGCACTCCCTAGTGCCTTGAGATAGTCTGAAAGTCATTAAAGCTCTTCTTGCACTCAGTGCAGCGATGAGGCCACTTTCCTGTGTGTATTCTCTGTGATTTACAAGACGCCCCTTTTAAGTAAAGCTCTTCTCACACTCAGTGCACTGATACAGCCTCTCTCCTGTGTCTATTCTCTAGTGCACTTGTCACTAAAGCTCTTCTCACACTCAGTGCATCGATACAGCCTCTCTCCTGTGTGTATTCTCTAGTGTGCTTATCACTAAAGCTTTTCTCACACTCAGTGCACCGATACAGCCTCTCTCCTGTGTGTATTCTCTGGTGCGCTTGTCACTAAAGCTCTTCTTACACTAGTGCACCAATACAGCCTCTCTCCTGTATGTATTTTCTGGTACTTTTGGCGTGTTCGCCTATCGCTAAAGTTCTTCTCACACTCAGTGTACCGATACAGCCTCTCTTCTGTGTGTATTCTCTGGTGCGCATATCACTAAAGCTCTTCTTACACTCAGTGCATCGATACAGCCTCTCTCCTGTGTGTATTCTCTGGTGCTCTTGTCACTAAAGCTCTTCTCACACTCAGTGCACCGAAACAGCTTCTCTCCTGTGTGTATTCTCTGGTGATTTGGATGATGCACCTTTTTAGAAAAGCTTTTCTTGCACTCACTGCAGTGAAAAGAGGCCTGACTCGTGTGTAGTCTCTTGTGCCTTGGGAGTTTGCGTCAGAAAAGCTTGTCTCATACTCATTCCTCTGTGTCTTTTCTAGTAAGTTAGAAGATGCCCCTTTTGAGTACAGCTCTTCTCAATATCAATGTATTGAAAAAAGGCCCACTCCTGTGTGCATTCTATGATGATCTGTAAGATTTACTTTTTAGTAAAGCTCTTCTCACACTCTGTGCAGGCATGAGGTCTAACTACTGTGCGATTTCCCTGGTAATTTATAAGACTCACTGAAGTGAAAGGTTTTTACCCCTGTGTGTATTGCCTGGCAACGGTATAGAGTTTGCTTTTCAGCAAACCCCTTCTCAGACTCACTGCAGTGATGGGGCCTCGCTCCAGGGTGTATACTGTGGTGATTTACAAGATGCCCCTTTAAGTAAAGCTCTTCTCACAATTAGTGCATTGTAAAGGTCTTGATCCTATGTGTATACTCTGGTTATTTACAAGATACCCATTTTGAGTCAAGCTCTTCTCACACAGTGCACTGAAAAGGCCTTACTCCTGTGTGTATTCTCTGGTGCATTTGGAGTGTTCGCTTGTCACTAAAGCTCTTTTCACACTCAGTGCAGCGATGAGGCCCCTCTCCTCTGTGTCTTCTCTGGTGAGTTAGAAGATTCCCCTTTGAGTAAAGCTCTTCTCACAATCAGTGCATTGAAAAGGCCTCACTCCTGTGTGTATTCTGTGGTGATTTAGAAGACTCCCTTTGGAGTAAAGCTCTTCTCACATTCAGTGCATTGAAATGGACTCACTCCTGTGTGTATTCTCTGGTGAGATAGTAGATGCACCTTTTGCGTAAAGCTCTTCTCACATTCAGTGCATTGAAAGGGCCTCACTCCAGTGTGTATTCTCTGGTGATTTAGAAGACTCCCTTTGATTAAAGCTCTTTTTACAATCAGTGCATTGATAAAGTCTTGCTCCTGTGTGTATTCTTCGGTGAATTCTGAGAGTTTTCTTGGAAACAAAGTTTTTCTCACACTCAGCGCAATGAAAGAACTTCTCTCCTGTGTGCATTCTTTGGTGAAGAAGATTTTCATTTTGTGCAAAACTATTTTCACGCTCAGTGCAGTGACTGAGTCTCACTCCTGCATGTATATCTTCAGAGGTCTGAAAAGTGGTATTTCGAGCAAAGCTCTTCTCACGTGGACGACACTGGTATGGCCCCAATAGTGTGTGTGTTATTTTGTGCCATAGAAGGCTTGGCTTTTTAGTGAAGCTCTTATCGCACACAGAGCAGGGATAAGGTCTTGTCCCTGTATGGACTCTACGATGCTCCACCAGAAGTGCCATATTGATACTTTGTTTTCCACACTCACTGCAGGTGAAGGTTACATTTCTGGTGTGGATTCAGCTGGTATTTTTATTTTTGCGAGTTTGTGAGTTAAAATCTTTGCAGGCTTGAAGCATGTGTTTGGCTCTTTATCGATCATTATGCCGTCTGCTGATTGATGTGCTGTAGAAAGAAACAAGAGCAGGTTTAGTTCTTAGAATCATCTTCAAAATATTTAAGCACAGAGTTGTGAAATTAATGTCAAATTGATTTGGTCTTGTTGCATCAAAAGGCTTGATGAGCTAGTAAAAGCTTTTCATTAATAGACGACAGCTGCCCTGAGTCTGTCTACTACCCTTGTGCCTGTGAGATTTAAGGACTGTTAGGAAATCTGTAATATTCCCTCTCACGTGAAGTAGATGTCAGGAGAGTAGGTTTTATTGCTAAGATACAGAAAGCAAGCCACCACAGTGCACACAGAAGTAGGAAAACCTTCAACTGCCTGGAATCTTGGGGATTCACAGATTACCACCTGCTAAGGCCATTAAAGCATCATACAGGAGGTAAACATGCACAGTGATGGCATTACATAATAGGAAAAACAGGATAATGGAACACTGTGTGACATCTCTCCGTAGAAAACAAAATCAAAGAAGGAAAGTTCATGAAAGCGATGGTCTACTACATGACATCGCTACTTAAGAGGAACAAGAGAAAATTAATGAAAGCAAAAATTAGGTTGATATTTTCTGCAAAATACTAAAAATACACTCTATAAAGAAAACAAGCATAGCAAAAAGAATGAAAAGCACATCATCAGCAACATTTTGCTTTAAGCATCTCTCTCAGAGACTCATACAAACAAGAAGAGTCCATTTGACTTCCACCTGGTTTCTCTCTCTTTCACACCTCTTTGACTCTCAGCATTCCATCAATGACGGCAATTTACCCTAACTGCATTTCTCCATACTTTATCCTCCTAGTGATTTATGAGAACTCCTGTGAGAGGGGATCACTCCCTGCTGACCTTCGACATGCAGTGATTGCAGTAGCATATAAAGAGTGCAAGCCCAGGGATGACTGATTACTTTGGGTTGTATCCTCCAAACTCCATCTTGAATGTCGAGACTAAATTATTGCCAACAATACTAGCTCACAGGCTAGCGCGAGCGATTACATCACTGATACACAGGAATCAGACAGGCTTTATGCCTGGCTGATCGATGCAACAAAATCTCCGGCGTCTACACAACTGGCTAACTGCGGTGCAAGATGCCCCCTTTCCACTGGTACTTCTCGCCACAGACGTGGAGAAGAAATTCGAATCAATTTATTCGCCAGACCTTTTTGCGACTCTGAGAGATTTGGTTTTGGTCCACAATTCTGCAGTTGGGCAACTTTGCTGTACACTGACCCCACAGCAGCAGTCTGTGGGAATGAGGCAAGCTCAGACCCATTCTCCTTAGGCCAGGGCAGCAGGCAGGGGTGTCCACTTTTCTCCTTACTGTTTGCCCTTTGTATGGAATCCCTGGCAAGCTTGATCAGGGCATCGGGGGAGGAAGTGGAGGCGCTACAGTGGCAAATGGAGAAACAATCTCTATTTATGTATGATGTCCTATTATACATCACTGATCCTGCCGCGTACTTGGGACCCCTACTTGAGAAGGTGGAGGCCTTTGTGGAATACTCTGGATACAGGGTGAACAGAGGCGAATTGACACTTTATAGAGTGGGGCAATGGAACCAGAGATATGAGTCCCTGAATCAATAAAGGTCTTCGCGGGCGGCTTAACATATCTGGGCATCTCTGTAACGCAGCACCCAGAGGTCTTCTGGGAGCAAAACCTTGAACCACAAACGGTGGCCTTACAGGTGGACATGGCCAGATGGAGAAAGTTGGCACTCTACGCAGGGCGGCCATCCTCAAGATGATCACCCTCCCCAAGATATTATATGCAATGCGAAATAAACCCCCTTCCCGATCCCGGAATCCTTATTTGCTAGGTTGGACAGGGAGATGAAGCAATACCTGTGGGATGGTGAGCCTCCCAGGAATGCTTTCAGGACTTTATGTCGGTTGGTCTACAATGGTGGGATCGCTCTCCCCCACTTTCGGGCATACTATTGGGCCTCCCAGTTCCAAGCAAAAATTTATTGGGCCCGTGGCCTAAGAGATGACTCCATGGTGCATCTAGAGAAGAGCTTTATGGAGAGCCCCTCGTGGAGACACCTCTCTTAAAGCGGCGAGTGCAGATCTGAGATATGGGGCCCGTCCTGAGCGGTGATGTTTGCCTGGGACAGGACTAAGGCATATCTGGGGTGGAGGGGGTGGGTGACCAAGGCCACACCTTTGTGGGTGGGTGGTATGCTCTGGGAAATAGGAACCACCACGGTTTTGACCACTGGACTCTGATAGGAATCTCCACCCTTGGGGATGTGATTGAGGGAGAGAATGTGAAATCCTTTGAGTGCCTACGAGAGGAATATGGCCTGGCAGCCAAGCAGGACTACAATTAGGCCCCACTCAGGCATGCCCTGCTGGGGGACAAAATAGACTGGTCAGACCTCCTAGAAACATCACCCCTGGACAGCCATTTATTAGATGGCCCACTTGTCATACAGTTCTTACCAATTAAGTGGGACTGTATATTAGGTCAACGAAAACGGCAGGATATGGATACTCAGTCCGTCTATACCATCAGGAAATGTTGACAATTTCTAGCTAGCTCACAGTACCCCACCTGAACCCCAAAACTTTCCAGGGTAGCTGATGTTATCTGCAACCGCATAACTGAGATTCTCAAGGAAATATGGAAACAGATATACCCTTTTGTTGTCACTTTGCATGCCCAAGGTAAGGTACAAGAAAGAGACGAAAATGTATTTTCAAACATTTAGTGCTAAATCGTATTCTTGTATAAAAAGCATGAGCTGCGATAAATAGGCAGATGAAACAAAGCAAGTGTTGGTACACTCCCATCTCTTACTACCTACACTATTGACAGCATAGTGGGAGTACCCACTGCGAGATCAATTGGGATGGCCTAACCTCCCATACCTGGGTAAGATGTACCAAAGAGCCAGTCTAGTGTAGTGCAGGGTATCGTCCCTAGCAGGATGGAGGTCAGAGTCAGCAGGGCTGCATCTCTGTCACAGTGCAGGTTCCACGATAATCCCAGCAGGCGTGTTTCTCTGCCGAATGTAGTACAGAGGCAATATTTATTGTGAAAGCACTGTTCAGATCGCTCTGTGTCAGAGGTGCAGAGCTGATGCGATAATATGTCTGCAATTTCGGAGCTGTTGCCAACAGACAATCATGATACAAGGGAATCACGTTCTGTGTTCCTAGCCTTGACCGGAGTGTACAGAATACATGCAATAAAAATGTACAACGAATAGGCTTCATGTACATTGCCTTTTCAGTACATTATCGCATGAGTCTAAAACCAAGTTAAAAGTCACTATCAGAAAGAGATGCCAAGTTAAAACATGCAATCTAAAATGGAGGCTCTATGTGGGCCCTGGTGTGCTTCACCACACCCTCCCTTTGGCGATGCAAGAATTAGCTCAAACTGAGTAAAACCGTAAAAGCTATAAATATATATGTAAAAAAGCAAATGCACTTCAATAATAAAAGCAGCTGAAAGCCATATTAAAAACATGCCAATTAAAAAGCCAATAAAATCTAAAAACAAAAGTCAATTGCTTAAACACAAGGGGCGAAATCAAAATCTTGTAGGCTTCTGAGGAGTTTCCATGTCTAGAGTCACTAGTGACCAATAAAGAATTCACATCTGCAGACGACCGATCCACAGTGGCCTGAGAAGCAAATTCCAGTGCACAAACATGGTCAAATCTAGCCAACTCAGCAGATGCTGAAGGCATGGCAGCTGGTAGTGAAACTGCAACATTAGAGCCAGATCCCAATAATCCAGGAGCCGAAGCATCCATATCAGCCAGAAGTAAAGGCTCATAGTACGCATCAAGCAGCAATGGCAGCCTCGTAGGACAGCACTGAAGGTGGGTCCTCAACGGACTAATTCAGATCCATACCCATAGATTGAACCAATTGCGTAGCCAGACACAAGTTCAGCGCACATTCGAAAGGGCCCAAAAGACAGCAGTACACAGGGCGTCCACATTCTAACTACACGGGTCTGAAGGATAAAGACCAGTTCACGTTCAGTTCCTGGAGTAAAGACATTCCAAATTACTGTATTATGCGTTCACAACACAGCAAGACATGTGGCAGATTCATCACCATTTGGCATCGAGGTGGAACATCCATTGCAGAGCAACAAAAATGGGGCCAAAATAGCAACAACTAGGAATAACACAATTGGTATGTCTCTAAAAACACTTGAAACCAAAAAGTGCAGTGGGGGTGTGGCTAAGGCTGACTTGATGACGGAGGCTCCTTAACAGAGCTACATGCTCCACTCCCTGAATTCAGCAATAATCCGAAGTTGCTGCTGCCAGCGTTCACCCTCACCGGCTCTAAGTGAGGGTACCAAGGTCAGGGGACCTGGATGGGCACCCTGTAAAAATATTTGCGCCCCCTGTCGGAGAGTGACAGAGGGCCCTCTCATGCGGCCCTGTGACATTGCTGCAGCGTTTTCTGTTGGAGGCTGGAACCGGGCCTTCCCACCTCTGCCCCTGCTTGCTTAGAGTGACGAGCATCCTGGGCAGGAGATCCCTGTGAAGTTACAATAGGGGTGCATGCCACAGGGATCTGGCCACCTCGGAGAGCAGAGGCACCCCCACATGGTCAGTGGCACCAGATTGGGCCTCGCCAGGGTCAACGGTGCAGGGATTGGCCCACGATTGGTATCAGCCCTAGGCTTGTGTCCTGCCCCCAGTGGCGTGCGGCATTGGGGCTTTCTATGGCCTGGAGCAAAAGAGGTCCGTGACCGACCGCCGTATCTGTGATTCAGGTGATCCCGGGGAGACGGCTGTGTGCCAGTGTAGGAGACGCTGCGGGTGGATAATGAACGCCATGGGTAGGACTAGCGAGGGGCCTCCAGGGTGTGCATGACATCGAGCCTTACACTTTGGGGCCTTCCACAGAGCGTTGTGCACTGGGGGCCTGCAGATGATTCTCCTGGCTGCTTGAAGGCAGGGCCTGTGTCTCCTAACACAGTACGGCACCAGACTGTGATTGGCATAAGACCTGGTATTTGTTGTGGAGCCCTTGTGCAAAGGCAATCACTGCATTCCTTGCTGAATATCTAAATACGATGCAAGACTTTTCATTACATAGGAGTGCAGCGCATATATATATATCGAACAAAATGCTGGCTCTCCCCACTTCCAGCCGGCGAAGAGAGAGTCACGGACTCCGAATTGCGTGGCAAAAACAGGTCTTTATTCAGCAAAGCCGTATGACGCGTTTCGGAAAACAAGGTGCCCTTGATCACATACGGAAACGCAGTCCGCCTGCAGTTTTTATTCTATGTTGTGTCATTTCCCCGTGTCACGTGAGTAATAAACATAAACAGCATACTATGTTATACACTTTCACATAGTCTGTTCTTTTCGATCCGCTAGTTCTTCTATTTAGACATTTGTATTATTCCACGCGCTGTACTATTCATTGTTTTCCCACGCAGGCAAAACGAGTGAGTCTTAGAATTAGATTAGTGTTAACATAATCTGATTGCACATTAGTCAAAGTACGATAAATTAGTAAATGCATATGAATTAAAACAATTTGAAAATATATACATAATTCAAATACAATAAATGTTTTAAATATCTAAAATGCACTGAATGTTAAATAATTAAACATTAAATATTAAATGTTAAAACCATGTATTGCTGCATAATGCTGTCTAATATATCTTGCTGATTGTACTGTGCAAAAAAGCCTCACATGGTTATGCCTGAAATAGCCAAGGTTAGACTGGTGGATATATAGTGGGGTACTATAATGTGGAGTGAACCTCCTATTACTGCATGAATGCTGTAAACTAACTTAGCTCCCTTATATCATCCTAGTCATCTGTCAGATTAGAAATAGTATAACAGCTAAAAGTGCTGGAAGTGTCTGTTGATAAAATAGACTAAAAACTCGGATCGCAGTGTCTATAAAGTGCAAAATTCAGTGCAAAAAAGTGCTGTTGCTTATAGGTAGGGCAGCCGCCCTGCCAAGCTTGCAAAGTGCTAGTGCTAAAAAAAAAAACTAAATCTAATATCAGGACTGTGGGTTTGAAAACAATAGATTAGCAGCTGAGAACAGGTATAGAATCCCATCATAACTGAATTAATTCATTCATATGTGTTGAGATTATCTATCTAATGTTCGTGTAATATGTGCATATAACAAGAGATGTGGGATAGCAAGTCACTACTATAAATCATGTGTTATGCATATATATTATAGGAAGTTGTGTAGATCCTCCGTGTTGTTGAGCCCATTAGGAAATCTGCTGTCTAGTTCGAGGATCATGCGCGATTCCAATTGGCGCAGAGACCGCTCCCTATTACCTCCTCTGCGTGGATTAGGTACCGCCGTGATCACATAGTATTTGAGACTCTTAAGATTGTTATTATGTGCTAACTTAAAGTGTCTGGCAACTGGGTACGCTGTGTGATTGTTAACAATTGCTCGCAGGTGCTGCAATATTCTGACATGCACCTGTAACTTCGTACTACCAACGTACCTGAAGCCACAGGTGCACGTCAGGACATATACAGCGAATTCTGTTCTGCAATTGTAGCTGCCTTTGATCATTATAGCAGTAGGACTGAAGGGGGTCATATATTTTATAGTGTTTTCTCCGAATTTACATGCTCTACAGGTAGAGCATTTGAAGAACCCTTGTCTTGGCTGTAGCCACATTTTACTAGAATGAACCTCAGGGCTACTTTTGACTAATTGGGACCTCATGGAGACACCCTTCCTAAAAGTAATAGTGGGATTGTCTGTTAGATTAGGTGCCAAAACCGCATCTGTAAGGATAATAGGCCAATTACGTTTGATTATAGACCTGATTTGTCTTTCCTGCTGGTTATAGGTAAGGATGAGTCTAGGTGCGTTAGTGTCCTGTGGTTCAACTGTGGTATTGATCTTTAATTCCAACAGTGAATCTCTGGGTTTCAGAGCCACTTTTGGTAGCGCATCCTTGAGGACTGAGTCACCATATCCTCTGTGTCTGAATCTCATTATTGCTTCCTGTGTGCATCTATCTAGTTCCTGTTCGGTACTGCATATTCTTTTGATTCTCAGGAGTTCCCCATAGGGTATACTCCTTACTAGATGCTTTGGATGTTCGCTGTCGGCATGGAGTGTAGAGTTTCCTGCTGTAGCCTTTCTGTGTAGAGTAGTGGCTATATGTCCATTTTTGATAAAAACTCTAACATCTAAAAATTCAATGCTATCTTTACTGATATGTGAAGTGAACTTTAGATTAGCAGAGTTAACATTGATGCTGTTGACAAATACATTTGCACTTTCTACATTTCCTTGCCACACAATAAAAACATTGTCAATATATCTGAGCCAGTATTTGACATGCCTGGCATACATATCTATATATGTATATATATATATATATATATATTATCCAACAACAGCTTACACGGCACTCTCCTTGGTACAAAAATATATCTTTATTGAGACCTCCTTCTCCGCCACCTACGCGTTTCGAACACAAAGTTCTTGTTCATCTTTGGCGCCGTTTGATGAATCTTCGCGAAGTTTTCAAAACGAATGGTTCACTCAGGTCAGCTCCTGTCCTGAAAGTTTCGGGGTGATTCGTCAAGTGGAGGCCGAGAAACAAGGGGGTCCCAAAACGCGTTTTCCCCATGTTAATTTCCATAGGAATTTTGGAACAGGCTACAGCTTGAACTGCTGAACGGAATTACACCAAATTTGGCAAAAAGGTAGCTCTTGGTTCAGAAAGCGACCTTTTTTTTAAATGATGTAAATCCGTTCAGTAGTTCCTGAGAAATTCAAAAAATAAAAATATCGAGCACGAGCTGACTTCTGCTTGGCTGCCAACACTCCAAGCCAGGAAGTGTTGGCAGCCATCTTATGACTCGGTAACCGAGTCACAAGAAAACAGTAAAAAAAAAAGATAAAAAACAAGAAAAGGGGGCAGGGTAGAAACACCCTGACCCCTTAGGCCTGCTCAGGGGGTCCCACAAGGACCCCCAGAGCCAAAAAAAAGCACTTTAAAAAAAAAAGAAATCAGCCGAATTTGCGCTGGCTGGGAAGATGAGGTCCTCTTGTGTCCTGAGGACCTCAGGACTAAAGTGGACTTCATCCCCTAAACAGCAGTGTGCCAGGAGGCATGTTTGCAGATTGGTGTAAAAAGGGGGCATGGCCTCGGACCACTCTCAGCAATCCAGCTGTGTGGGACTTACTGGAGGTACCTGGTGGGCTAGTTGGCCCCTAGGGACCCTCAGGGTTCAAGGGGACTTAATCCCCCAACTCAGGGTTCAAGGGGACTTAATCCCCCAACCCAGAACGTGCCCGGAGACACGTTTGCAGAGTGTTGGAGAAAGGGGGCGTGGCCTGTGCCCACCTTTCAGCAATCCCACTATCTGGGACATACTGGAGGTATCAGGTAGGCTAGTTGGCCCCAAAGGACCCCCAGCAGCGAAGGGGACTTTAATCCCTATGCAAGAGCGCACCAGGAAGCGCGTTTGCAGAGTGGGGGGGAAGGGGGCGTGGCCTGCTATGAGAACTTAGCAATCCTGCTGTGTGGGACTTACTGGAGGTAATAGGAGGAGTAGTTGGCCCCCAAGGATGTCCTTGGGGGCCAACTACCCCTCTTGTTACCTCCAGTAAGTCTCACACAGTGGGATTGCTAAGACGTCTTGGGAGGCCATGCCCCTCTTTCTCCACCACTCTGCAAACGTGCCTCCTGGCAGACTACGGGATGGGGGATGTAGTCCAATTTACTTCTGAGGGACTTTGGGGGCTAAGAAGCCCTCCTGGTACCTTCTGTAAGTCCTACGCAGCGGAATTCCTGAGTGCTGGTCGGAGGCCCAGCACCCTTTCTCCACCACCCTGCAAACGCGACTACTAGTTAAAGAAGTGTTTGCAATGTAATAGGTTTCGCATTTGCGAGAGTTAGAGCTATTGGCGTTGTAAATATAAAAGTTTTTTAATAATGTTTTTTGGAGTGGAGTGGATGTACGTTGTGTGTAGTGGAATTATGTGGTAAGTTGTGCAGTGAAATTATGTGGATAGAAAGTATGTGGTATTTATTTTATAGGAATTATGTAGAGTGGGATTATGTGTTATGGAGAGTAATTATGTGGTATGGTAGTCTGTGTTGTGGAGTGGTAACCTCAGGTTTAGTCTTCCTCATTTCCATAGAAGCTCAACTATGAACTCAGTGAGACAAAAAAAGATGGAATCACTGAGGAGCACTTGTGGACCTAGTCAGAGGTATAAGCAGGGCCACTGGAATTATGCGACTGTTTGGCTGCACCGACTTTCGCACAATTATACATTTTCTGCATTAGCCACATAATTCATCATCTGCTGCCTAATCTGCAGATTTGAACAAAAAAAGCCTTGTTTCTAGCTCAAACAGGTCAAACGTTACCAAAAATGCAGCAACAAGTGTTACAGCGTGGTAGAAGGTCCTTTGTAAACCTAGAATGGTCGCCTGTTACTTATTGCTAAATGTGGGTGCTAAATTGGTACTAATGGTGTGCAAGCCAATCTTGCTTCCTTTTGCGCCTCTCTTGCCTCTTTCTGCATTTCTGTTGCTTCTTTCTGCACATTTCTTTCTTTTTCTGCACTTCTCTTGTCTCTTTCTGCAAATCTCTTCTACTTTCTGCACCTCTGTTGCCTCTTTCTGCACCTCATTTGCTTCTTTCTGTACCCCTCTTGCCTCTTTCTGCACCCTTCTTCCCTCTTTCTGCACCTCTCTTGCCTTTTTCTGCACCTCTCTTGCCTTTTTCTGTACCCCTCTTACGTCTTTCTGCACCCTTTTTGCCTCTTTCTGCACCTCTGTTCCTTCTTTCTGCAATTCTTTTGTTTCTTTCTGCACCTGTCTTGCTTTTTTCTGCACCCCTCTTGCCTCTCTCCACCCCTCTTCCCTCTTTCTCCACTTCTGTTGCTTCTTTCTGCACTTATCTTGATTCTTTCTGCACCTCACTTGCCTCTTTCTGCACCTCTCCTGCCTCTTTCTGCACCTCTCTTGCCTCTTTCTGCACCTCACTTGCTTCTTTCTGCACCCCTCTTCCCTCTTTGTGCATCTCTCTTGCCTTTTTCTACACCTCTCTTCCCTCTTTCTGCACCACTCTTATCTCTTTCTGTACCTCTGTTCCTTCTTTCTTCACCTGTCTTGTCTCTTTCTGCACCCATTGTGCCTCTTTCAGCACCTCTGTTGCTTCTTTCTGCAGTTCTCTTCCTCTTTCTGTACCCCTCCTGCCTCTTTCTGTACCCCTCTTGCCTCTTTGTGCACCCCTCTTGCCTCTTTTTCCACCTCTGTTGGTTCTTTCTGCACCTCTTTTGCTTCATTCTGCACTTCACTTGCTTCTTTCTGTACCCCTCTTGCCTCTTTCTGCACCTCTGTTGGTTCTTTCTGCACTGCTCTGGCTTCTTCCTGCACCTCTGTTCCAAATTTCTGCATCCCTCTTGCCTTTTTCTGCACCCCTCTTCCCCCTTTCTGTACCTCTCTTGCCTCAGTCTGCCCACCTGTTCCCTCTTTCTGCACCCCTTTTGCCTCTTTCTGCAACTCTCTTGCCTCTTTCTGCAGTTCTCTTGCCTCCTTCCGCACCTCACTTGCCTCTTTTTGCACCTCTGTTGGTTCTTTTGCACTGCTCTTGCTTCTTTCTGCACCTCTCTTGCAAATTTCTGCACCCCTCTTGCCTCTTTCTGCACCCCTTTTACCTGTTTCTGCACCTCTTGCCTCTGTTCCCTTTTTCTGTACCTCTTTTGCCTGTTTCTGCAACTCTCTTGCCTCTTTCTGCAGTTCTCTTGCCTCCTTCTGTACCTCTGTTGCCTCTTTCTGCACCCCTGTTGCTTCATTCTGCAATTTCCATGCTTCTTTCTGCACCCCTATTGTCTGTTTCTGCACTCGTCTTCCCTCTTTCTGTACCTTTCTTGCCTGTTTCTGCATCTCACTTGCCTCTTTCTGCACTTTTCTTGCTTCTTTCTACACCTCTGTTGCTTCTTTCAGCAATTCTCTTGCCTCTTTCTGCACTTCTCTTGCCTGTTTCTGCACCTCTCTTGCCTCTTTCTGCACCTCTCTTGCCTCTTTCTGCACCTCACTTGCTTCTTTCTGCACTTCTCTTGCCTCTTTCTGCACCCCTGTTGCTTCATTCTGCACTTTCCAATCCTTCTTTCTGCACCTGTCTTGCTTCTTTCTGCACCCCTGTTGTCTCTTTCTGCACTCGTTTTCCCTCTTTCTGTACCTTTCTTGCCTGTTTCTGCATCTCACTTGCCTCTTTCTGCACTTTTCTTGCTTCTTTCTACACCTCTGTTGCTTCTTTCAGCAATTCTCTTGCCTCTTTCTGTACTTTTCTTGCCTGTTTCTGCACCCCTCTTGCCTCTTTCTGTACCCGTCTTCCCTCTTTGTGCAACTCTCTTGCCTCTTTCTACACCTCTCTTCCCTCTTTCTGCACCACTCTTGCCTCTTTTTGTACCTCTGGTTCTTCTTTCTGCACTTCTCTTACCTCTTTCTGCACCCTTCGTGCCTCTTTCAGCACCTCTGTTGCTTCTTTCTACACTTCTCTTCCTTCTTTCTGCACTCCTCATGCCTCCTTCTGTACCTCTGTTGCTTCTTTCTGCACTTCTCTTGCCTCTTTTTGCACCTCTGTTGGTTCTTTCTGCACTGCTCTTGCTTCTTTCTGCACCTCACTTGCCTCTTTCTGTACTTCTATTGCTTCTTTCTACACCTCTGTTGCTTCTTTCAGCAATTCTTTTGCCTCTTTCTGCACTTCTCTTCCTTGTTTCTGCACCCCTCCTGCCTCTTTCTGTACCTCTCTTGCCTCTTTGTGCACATCTCCTACCTCTTTCTTTACCTCTCTTGCCTCTTTGTGCACCTCTTCTACCTCTTTCTGCACCTCTGTTGGTTCTTTCTGCACCTCTGTTGGTTCTTTCTGCACTGCTCTTGCTTCTTTCTGCACCTCACTTACCTCTTTCTGCACTTCTATTGCTTCTTTCTACACCTCTGTTGCTTCTTTCAGCAATTCTCTTGCCTCTATCTACACTTCTCTTGCTTGTTTCTGCACCTCTCTTGCGTCTTTCTGCACCTCTGTTGCCTCTTTCTGCATTTCACTTGCCTCTTTCTGCGCTTCACTTGCTTCTTTCTGCACCTCGCTTGCCTCTTTCGGCACCTCTGTTGCTTCTGTCTGCACTTTTCTTGCCTCTTTCTGCACACACAGGGCTACTTTTAAGCTGACCTCAGGCTCAGCAGTGCACACATGCAAGTGCAGAAAAGGGCTGCTGGCCTCTAAATTGCCATGCCCTATTATATGCTAGGGAATTAGAGGTAGTTTTAATCCCCTTGCCCTATTATGTACTAGGGCCTTACAGGGGAGGTCATGCCAATCACATGGGTACCCCAACCCATAGTGTACCCTAGTGTATGTAGGTGTTTTCACTGTATTCTAAGTGTCTTTCAGCATAGCACTGGCTCCGGGCCTGGTTAGTCAGAGTCAGTTACCACCAGTACCAGTCAGCAAAAAGTTGGGGGCACAGGACGAGTTTGCAACAAGGCCTCTTTCTGCACCTTTCTTCGTCTTTCTGGACTTCTGTTGCCTCTTTCTGCATTTCACTTGCTTCTTTCTGCACTTTTCTTCCTCTTTCTGCACATGTCCTACCTCTGTAGGCATAGTTAGAAATTAGCATTTAAAAAACTTTGAAATTCACTGAAAAAACCATAGGTTTCAGGGGAGTTATAGTTAGGAATTAGCATTTAAAAAACCTTAGAAACTCACTGAAAAAACCATAGGTTTCAGGGATGTTATAGTTAGAAATTATCATTTATAAAACCTTTGAAATTCACTGAAAAATCCATAGGTTTCAGGGATGTTCTAGTTAGAAATTAGCATTTAAAAACCTTTGAAATTCACTGAAAAAACCATAGGTTTCAGGGACGTTATAGTTAGAAATTAGCATTTAAAAAACCTTAGAAATTCACTGAAAAAACCACAGGTTCCAGGGACGTTATAGTTAGATGGACATTTCACTCGTACAAAACCAAAGAAATTCGTCCGTTATAGTTAGTTGAGCTAACTATAACTCACGCCCCGCAATGCACTGCTGATGACGTCACATATTACATCATTCATGACATGGTCAGTGACATCACTGATGACATCTGAAACCTATGGATTTTTCTGTGAATTTCAAAGGTTTTATAAATGATAATTTCTAACTATAACGTCCCTGAAACCTATGGTTCTTTCAGTGAATATATATATATACAAGAAACCCCCCGGAAGACCAATTGTATCTTCCCGGGGTAGTTGTCTAGAAAACACGTCACGTTGATTATTTTTTACAACCACTTGTTCGAAACCTACCCTCGTTTATTAAAGACATCAGTGATTTTTTAAGATTAATCAATGGGCTTGAATGGAAGGAGGATTACCTTCTGCTATCTCTGGACGTCAACAGTTTATACACCAACATCCCCCATGAATTAGGAATTAAAGCCTGCAGACATTTTCTTAATGAGAGGTCCATATCGTATTTGTTCCATACAGAAATGTTATTGGACATGATGTATACATGCCTCACGCAGAATTTCTTCACATTTGATGGACAGATATTCAGGCAGATTCTTGGGACCGCGATGGGCACCTGCTTCGCCTCCAGCTTTGCGTGTCTTTACCTTGGCTGGTGGGAGGAGCAGGTGGTCAGCGGGCTCCCTATGTATAAAGAGCATGTTAAATTATGGGCTAGATACATAGACGACATTTTCTGTATATGGGATGGTAGCAAAGATGAGGCCATTGTCTTTGTTAATGAATTGAATGAAAATACACTGAATCTCCAATTCAGTTGTGAGATGTTATGTTATGTTATGTTACAACAACTTTTATAGCGCGCTAATACCCATAGGTGTCTAGGCGCGCTATAGATGCACTATGATGAGATTGAATTCCTCGACCTGAACGTTAAGGTTAACAATAATCAACTGGAAACCTTTTTGTTTAGAAAGGCTACTGCAGGGAATAGCCTCCTTCATGCAGAAAGCTGTCATCCCACTAGAGCTTGATCAGAAGTATTCCGTTTGGGGAACTTCTGCGAGCTAAGCGTAACTGCAGTACTAGTGAAGGGTTTGAGCGAGAAAAGATAAGTATGACACAAAGGTTTCAAGCGAGAGGGTACTCTAATCAAAATATTCAGGAAGCCTGTACAAAAGTGGAAGAACGAGATAGAAACAGTTTACTTTGGCGAGATTCTGATAAAAAGAGTGCTGAAGACCCTAAAGTGAAATTCATTACCACTTTTAATAAACAGTCCAATGATGTGCGTAGGGCTCTAGGCAAGTTTTGGAATGTTTTAAAAACAGATGTTGACGTGATGAAATATATTGGTGAGTTCCCTTCGATTACCTATCGAAAGGCAAGATCAATTAAGGACAGTATTTGCCGTACTTTGACCACTAAGCAAAACATGCAAAGTTCAATACAAGTTTTTTTTACCTGTGGCAATTGTAAAGCCTGCAAATATAGTTCCAGCTGTAAAACCGTTGGACTGTCCAGTGACATGAAACCATTCATAATCAAAAAACATCTGTCCTGCAACTCCGACCATGTTGTGTATGCTCTCAGATGCCCATGTAAAAAATACTATGTGGGTAGTATTATACATAAAGCCAAAAAGAGGGTACTTGAACACCTGAGAGCGATAAAAAACAACGACAAACAGTACCCAATTGCGCGACATTTCAAGAGTAAACACAATCAAAATAGTGATCTCTTGTCCTTTTGTGTCCTTGATCAAATACCAGTAAGAGAAAGAGGAGGTGACAGAGTTCAGGAATTAAGAAGACGTGAGTCTAGGATAATTATAGAATATCGAACTATGTACCCCTATGGACACAATAGTGATGAAGCCCTGGCTGTACATTTAGGATGAACAACTGTGATTCTTTGATTTTTTGATTGTCTGAATAATAGTCCTAGTAAAGAGTAAGTTGTTGAAAATATGGAATGAGTAAAATATGTTTAATGTAATTATTCGCAATTTTTAGTGTAAGAGACAATTTGGGATGTGATAAAATATTTGAAATTGTGTTTTTTATGTGTTTACCTATGGTAATTATGTTTTTTGTATTTTTACAGACTTTGAATTAATAATATCAGGCATGAGGAACGCAAAAGCAAGCTCTGAAATATCTTCATCTTGTAAGAGCCCACTGGGGTGTTATTTACTAATGTGGCCCACTGGGGCTTGTTGTTTCTGGTTAGAATTTGGTCAACTGAATGATGAAGTTCATCAGGATGTTAAATGTATATTTCCACAGGCGTTGATCTGACAGATTATGATATTACCGTCTAGAATAAAAGTGTGGCATAGAGAATGCTACAGTGAGAATTCTGCCCGTAGCTATAGCAAGGGCAATGGAAGGAAGACGCGCCGTGTCTGTGTAACGCACGAGCAATAAAGTTTTATTAACGTTACAGCTTTGAATAAACAGAGACGGCATTTGAGATATGTATAATAATATTGCCGAGAAAGTGGAATTATGAACTGTTGAGCTCATGATTAAGAGCTACATGTAATCATATTTTGTTATTTTTGTTGAAAACGAATGACAAATGAGTTGACTTTGTTGTAGACATTCAAGTCTGTTTTCTATGTTGTGTACCAATGATCACATGATTGTTTAAAAACACTTTATTTGTTCACGCCCAATTACTCGTGAACAAGGAGTTAAGGCTCCGAAACGCGTTGGGTGGTGGTGCCATGAAATAAACCACGTTGGAATCAAGAGAAGGGCTTTGGTGTTGTTGTTGTTAACTTTACACACAACAGTGTGTTGGAATTGTTAGGGGTTCGCGAACCCAGCCACAGCCCGCCGTCACAAAAGAGGCTTGGATCTTTCGCGAGACTGTGTGTTGGAAATATATATATATATATTCACTGAAAAAACCATAGGTTTCAGGGACGTTATAGTTACAAATTAGCATTTAAAAACCTTTGAAATTCACTGAAAAAACCATAGGTTTTAGGGACAGTTATAGTTAGTTGGACATTGCACTCGTGACAAAACCCGTGAAATTCCCCGTTATAGTTAGTCCAGCTAACTATAACTCGCGCCCCGCAATGCACTGCTGATGACGTCACATATTACATCACTCATGACATGGTCAGTGACATCACTGATGACATCACTGATGACATCTCAAATGACATCACTGATGACATCATCCAGTGACTGTGTGTTTTTGTAAAGTTTAAATATTTTTAATATATATAGGAAAAGACGTATTGAAGAATGAGTGGGTGTGTAAGTGTCTGTATGGATGATTTAGTACGTGCGTGACTGACTGTATAAGTGAGTAATTTAACGTATCTTACTGAATGCATGGGTTAGTGACTAAACTGGGTGAATGTCTGTATCCGTCTGTCTGTTGCTGTGTAAGTGGCTGCATGTGTTTGTGAATAGCTACATGAGTGTCTATATGAGTTATTGAATGCTTGTCTGAGTATCTGTATGGGTGCCTGAGTGTTTGTGTGGGAGGGGTGTGTGCGACTCTGTGCATAGATGTGTGAGTGGGTGATTCACTGGGTGGATGGTTTCAAGAGTGCATCTGTGATAGACTGTATGGGTGGGTAAGTGTGTGTAAGAGTGTGTTAGTGAGTGAATGTATGTCCCAGTGGTACATGTGTGAGTAACTACATATGTGAAAGGCAGTATATATGTGTGTTGGAGTATATAAATAGCTATAAGCGAGAGTGAGTGATTGTGATAGTGGCTGTATGGATGAGTGTGTGCTTGTATCAGTGATTGTATAAGAGCGTAAGAATGTGCTAGTATTTGTATGAGTAAGTGAGCTGGTGTGTGTATAACTGTATAGGTGAGTAAATGGTAGTGTGTTTAATTATTTGCATGACTGACTAGGTGTGTGAGTACCTCTATGGATGAGTGGCGGTGTTTGAGTGTCTATAAAGGAGTATGAGTGCATATAATAGTCCTAGTACTGAGTGACCGTAAGTATGAGTGACTGTACGGGTGAGTGAGTGGATGTGTGCGTAGACCTAAGAATCAGTGAGTGGGTATGTAGTTATTGGTGTTGGAGTGTCTATGGTTTTGCGAATGGCAGTCTGTAATTTAGAGTGGGTGTATCAAAGGTTATATTAGGGTGTGAGGAGGTGCATGAGATTATCACGTGGATGATGTCATCAGTGATGTCATTTGAGATGTCATCAGTGATGTCATCAGTGATGTCACTGACCATGTCATGAGTGATGTAATATGTGACGTCATCAGCAGTGCATTGCGGGCGCGAGTTATAGTTAGCTGGACTAACTATAACGGGGAATTTCACGGGTTTTGTACGAGTGCAATGTCCAACTAACTATAACTGTCCCTAAAACCTATGGTTTTTTCAGTGAATTTCAAAGGTTTTTTAAATGCTAATTTGTAACTATAACGTCCCTGAAACCTATGGTTTTTTCAGTGAATTTCAAAGGTTTTTAAAATGCTAATTTGTAACTATAACGTGCCTGAAACCTACGGTTTTTTCAGTGAATTTCAAAGGTTTTGTAAATGACAATTTTTAAATGTATTAATTGTTATATAAATTTTTTTAATACTGATTTACTACATTTTTAGAAACTATTTTTTTTTACATATTTTATTTTTAAAATTACATTGTAATTACATTATACATTACATTACAAAAATACTTTCTCAGAATGAATTACTTTAGTTTAAATACTTTGCACATAGGCAATAGACTTTTAAGTACAGTAGTTACAGTTGTTGCAATGGGCAACACATTTTCAAACACAATGCAACATTCAGCTCAATGTGAATTTCTAGTTAAATGCAATTAGTTACTTTATGGATTACTTTTCTAACCAAAGGACTGGATCCTAGATGCAGTCCTGGTACATCTCCTGTAAACAGTTGAGTAAAAGCGTTTTGGTTACAGTCGTGATTTTTAAGGAATATTATTGTATTTTAAAAGTTGACACTTAGAAAATTTTTCTCATAGAATCACCAATGTTATCCTATGGAAGGAAATTCACTTAGCAGGTAAAAACTGTTATCGTTACTTTTTCTTACTCAGTGTTGGATCCTGGATTAAGCACTGGTGCATCTCCTGTAAACAGTTGAAAGAATGCGTTTAAGTTATACAGGCGATTTTTTAGGAATATTTGTAGTTTGTGAAAATTGACACTTTGAAACTTTTCTGCTGAAAAGCAGACAATGGATTCCTATGGAAGAAAATATAAGTTACTGGTAGACGGTTAAAATTACTTTTCAGGGTCAGTGCTGGGCTAAAAGATGCAGCACTGGGTTCTCTCCTGATAACAGGTGAGTAAATTGGTATTCGTACTTTGGTTGATTTTAGAGGAATATTATAAAGTTCCAAAACTCCACACTTAGAAGAATTTCCAAGTGAAACCAGTCAATGTTAGCGTATGTAGGAAATTCAAGTTACTGGTAAGTACGGTTAAAATTACTTTTGAGGATCAGTACTGGGCTGAAAGATGCAGCACTGAGGTCTCTCCTGATAACAGGTGAGTAAATCGGAATTCGTATTTCGGCTGATTTTAGAGGAATATTTGTATGTTTCAAAAATCAACACTTAGAAACTTTTTCAACAAAAAGCAGGCAATGATATCCTATGGAAGGAAATTCAAGTTACTGGTAAGTACGGTTAAAATTACTTTTCAGGATTAGTACTGGGCTGAAAGATGCAGCACTGAGGTCTCTCCTGATAACAGGTGAGTAAATCGGAATTTGTATTTCGGCTGATTTTAGAGGAATATTTTAAAGTTCCAAAACTCCACACTTAGAAGAATTTCCAAGTGAAACCAGTCAATGTTAGCCTATGGAAGGAAATTCAAGTTACTGGTAAGTACGGTTAAAATTACTTTTCAGGATTAGTACTGGGCTGAAAGATGCAGCACTGAGGTCTCTCCTGATAACAGGTGAGTAAATCGGAATTTGTATTTCGGCTGATTTTAGAGGAATATTTTAAAGTTCCAAAACTCCACACTTAGAAGAATTTCCAAGTGAAACCAGTCAATGTTAGCCTATGGAAGGAAATTCAAGTTACTGGTAAGTACGGTTAAAATTACTTTTCAGGACCAGTACTGGGCTGAAAGATACAGCACTGAGGTCTCTCCTTATAACAGGTGAGTAAATTGGAATTCGTATTTCGGCTGATTTTAGAGGAATATTTGTATGTTTCAAAAATCAACACTTAGAAACTTTTTCAGCAAAAAGCAGGCAATGATATCCTATGGAAGGAAATTCAAGTTACTGGTAAGTACGGTTAAAATTACTTTTCAGGACCAGTACTGGGCAGAAAGATGCAGCACTGAGGTCTCTCCTTATAACAGGTGAGTAAATCGGAATTCGTATTTCGGATGATTTTAGAAGAATATTTGCACAATGGTGAAGGGAGGGGGCGGGGCCTGAGGTGACATCTGTGCAAACGCGCCCGTGGCGCGTTTTAAGTTGGGGGATTAAGTCCCCTTGAATCCTGAGGGTCCCTAGGGGCCAACTAGCCCACCAGGAACCTCCAATATGCGCCAGGGGGCTGCGTTGCAGAGATGTGTAGAGAGGCCACACCCCTTTTTACACCTCTCTGCAACGCAGCAATGTGGCGCTTTCTGGATGTACCTGTTGGGCTAGTTGGCCCCCATGGACCCTCAGGATTGAAGGGGATTTAATTCCCCATCTTAAAACGCGCCACGGGGCCTGTTTGCACACATGTCACCTGAAGCCCCGCCCCTCCCTTCACCACTGTGCAAACGCGCCCGTGGCGCGTTTTAAGTTGGGGGATTAAGTCCCCTTGAATCCTGAGGGTCCCCGGAGTCCAACTAGCCCACCATATACCTCCAAAAGCGCCACAGAGCTGCGTTGCAGAGAGGTGTAAAAGGGGCGTGGCCTCTGTACACCTCTCTGCAACGCAGCCCCTGGCGCATACTGGAGGTTCCTGGTGGGCTAGTTGGCCCCCAGGGACCCCCAGTATTCAAGGGGAATTGTTCCCTTCTGCAAACGCGCCAGGGGCGCGTTTGCAGAGTGGTGAAGGAAGGGGCGGGCCTGCGGGCCCGATCGTTTTTTTTTTTTTGTCCCTGAAGGGGGCTGTGTGGCCCCCTTCCTTTTTTCTGTTTTTGGGCCCTGGGGACCCCATCCCCCAGGGCTTACCCCTTTTTTAAATTTCAAAATTAAAAAAACGGGAAGGGGGCCGCGTGGCCCCCTTCCCCGGGCCTTATTGGCCCCGGGGACCCCATCCTCCGGGGCATGGCCTCTATTTTTATTTTTAATATTTTGAGGGGGGCTGCGTGGCCCCCTCCTCTGGCCATTTTAAGGCCCCGGGACCCCATCCCCGGGGCCGGCCATACCCTTTTTTTATTTTTTATTATTTTTCAAAACTTTGGGGAGGGGGCCGCGTGGCCCCCTCCCGGGCCACTACTTGCCCCGGGGACCCCATCCCCCGGGCTGGCTCCTCTCGTTGGGGACTGTGGGGGTCCCCAATCCCCCCACAGTCCCGCCGGCTCCCCGCGTCCCTAGGGTGCCGGCATTGCTTTCCACATGGGGAGCTGCTAAGATGCAGCTCCCCATGTGGAAAGCAGTCGCTTTGGATATTGGAAGAGAGAGCAGGTTTCCTGCTCTCTTCCAATATTCAAAGCAGTTTGTAATGACAGGACGGGAGCCGCGAGGCTCCCGTCCTGCCATAGCAAACTACAGTGTCCCGGGGTAGGCACCCGGGACACTGCAGGAGCCGGCCCTGGGGGTGTCAGTCCCCAGGGCCATCAAGGGCTCCAGGAGGGGGCCGCGCGGCCCCCTCCCTACATCAGCACAGCCCCGGGAGGTGGTGGTCCCCGGGCTTCGGGGTCCAAAACGGACCCCCATTTTAATTTGTTAGTGCCCCGAGGAGGTGGCGGTCCTCGGGCGTGTGGGGGCTAGAGCCCCCACACAGGTTGTTTAATTTTTTTTAAAAGCCCCGGGAGGTGGTGGTCCTCGGGCTGCGGGAGGGCTCAGAGCCCTCCCGCACCATTTTTAAAAGAAAGCCCCGGGGGTGGCGGTCCTCGGGGCTTGGGGTGCCCTTTGAGGCCCCCCACACATAAAATTAAACCCCCACCATGCCCCCGGGACTTGGGCCACCCGGGGCAAATACAATCGAAGCGCGGGAGACCGCACTTCGATTTTTTGCCCAGGGGGTCCTTGTGGGACCCCCTGAGCAACCTAGGGGTCAGGGTGTTTCTACCCTGCTCCCTTTGTGCGCTTTGCGCACTTGTTTCTGTCCCTCGGTTCTACCGAGGGATAAAATGGCTGCCAACATTTCCTGAATCGGAATGTTGACAGCCAGCTGACAGCCAATTAACATGCAGCTCGTGCTCGGGAGGATCCGCGGCCCTAGATATCACTATCTTTTACTTTTGATTTTCTCAGCAACTACTGAACGGATTTACACCATTTAACAAAAAGGGTTCTTTCTGAACCAAGAACTACCTCTTTGCCAAATTTGGTGTAATTCCGTTCAGCAGTTCGGGCTGTAGCCGTGTCTAAAGTTTCCTATGGAAAATTGCATGGGGAAAACGCGTTTTGGGACCCCCTTTTTCTCGGCCCCCGCTTGACGAATCCCCCGAGACTTTCAGGGTAGGAGCGGACCGGAGCGGGCCATAAAGTTTGAAAATTTTGCGAAGATACGTCAACCGGCAAGAGAGTTATTTCAAATAGAATGTCGCGGATTTCCTATGGATAATAGGTTGTAACTATAACTATCTACTGGCGACCGCCAGTAGATAATATATATATATATATATATATATATATATATATATATATATATATATATATATATTCATGGCAGAGCAAGATTGCAGGTATTGATGGAGAATGTTTGGGGATTATCAACAGCAGGATTCCATTCTGTGAGAGACCTCTCATCTCGACGTGCACACTGCCTGTGCTCATCATCATAGCTCTTGGCAACCTTGCCAGCACCCCTTTGAAACTGCACTCAATACTGTGCTGCTTGTGCTGCAGAGGTCGGTGGTGCCCTTTACCCGCAAGTGGGCCCAGCTACCGGAGCCATACCTAATCTGTGTGCGTAGAGCGCTGGCAAGTGAGTGTTCACCATGTGGAGACAACACGCTGGTTAGCAAACAACTGCAACAAAGCATAAAGAGCAGCAGGCCCCAAGCCTGTTGGATTTTGATGCACCCGCGCTATCTCCTAGCATCACTGCACTTGAGGGTAAAGTGGAGACCGTCTTAGGTGCTATTGAGAATGTAGTCATGCCATTATCCACAACAGCCAACGCTTTTTCCAAATTTTCTCTGTCAATTTGTCTTAGTAGTTCGGCAGCGTCTTGCTGAGAAATGTTCCAAATCTCATTGTAAATGGCGTATAGGAAGCATTTAGGGCATGGTGATCTAGGACCTAGAAGAAATCTTTTAAATCCATGTAATCAGAAAGGAGAGATCAGTGTTCCCTAACTACAGCTGATGTGGAATGTTGCAAATGTTGCTGAAATAACTTTCCTACGCTATAGGTGGTAACTTCCCCTGAATGTTGTGACTGAAAGTTCTGGGGTCTGGTTTGCTAGCTTTAAAACCCATAGAAGAGTTTAAAAAATGTGTGTGACAACCATTAGTGTCAACTGGCCACACTAACCACCCATTTAGACCTGAAATTGAAGAGTTGTATGTACCATTCTGAATCATGTCGTTTAGTTGTTCTCCTGTAAAGTTTGCAAAACTTTGCCAATTGTTCAAAACGTGCAATGGAGGGAATGCTAGGTGTGTTAATTTCTTTAATTGTAGCCAGACCCATGCAAGTTGTTTGTTGCACTGTTTTGTTGAGTAAAATCATTTGTAGGGAAATGAGACAGGCTCTAAACATAAGCATCATTGCCCTGTACTTTCTCTCCAACCCGTGTTCCCCAAACTGATTTCAAATCAATGTTTTCTTTTCAATACTCATAACCTTGAAGAGACAGCTGGGATATAAATGAGTCTGAACAAATCAATTTAGTTTGGATCAGCATATTTTTCTTTGCTGGAGAAGGGGTAAGCTTATAATAATAAGAACTCGCATATAAGGAATTGTTTCCTGATAAATATGTAAACTTTTTCAAATATGTTTTTGAACTACCCATTGGTGGTGTCAGGCAATGTTCCCCTTGTGTGTAGTTAAAAACTGCACTTGGAGAACTAGCTCTGTGTAGATAATGATGAGCATAGGGATGACAAATGCAAAAACAACAATTGATGGACAGAATGCAGAACAATGTCATACATTCACCCCAGTACAGAGATCTGGGCCTAAATCCATCGTTTTTTTGCTCACCATGCCATTCCAGTTTCAACCCAGCCATATGCAAATCAGTCTTGACCCTGTGCCCTAAAGAATGATGATGGATTAAACCCAGATCAGTTGACTGGGGGTGAGTGTTTGATTTGCTCAAGCGCTCCGTCCATCATCCCCTTTGGTATCGCTTTGTTCGCCCTAAGTTGGCAGGGTATGCCCAGACGTGGGTCCCTTGCTCACTTTGCCACTGGATTCAAGCTAGCCTGGCTGATGACGGCTGAATAGCCAGAAACCGGTCCCAGGATGCTTGTTTCCGGTCCAGGGAAGACATGGCTTGGCAGTTCGGGCTGGACTGTTCCCATGAGGCACAGGGTCAGACTGATTTGCATATGGCCATGTCTGAACTGGGGTGGTGGAGTGAGCTAAAGAATGATGATGGATTAAACCCAGATCAGTTGACTGGGGGTGAGTGTTTGATTTGCTCAAGCGCTCCGTCCATCATCCCCTTTGGTATCGCTTTGTTCGCCCTAAGTTGGCAGGGTATGCCCAGACGTGGGTCCCTTGCTCACTTTGCCACTGGATTCAAGCTAGCCTGGCTGATGACGGCTGAATAGCCAGAAACCGGTCCCAGGATGCTTGTTTCCGGTCCAGGGAAGACATGGCTTGGCAGTTCGGGCTGGACTGTTCCCATGAGGCACAGGGTCAGACTGATTTGCATATGGCCATGTCTGAACTGGGGTTGGTGGAGTGAGCTAAAGAATGATGATGGATTAAACCCAGATCAGTTGACTGGGGTGAGTGTTTGATTTGCTCAAGCGCTCCGTCCATCATCCCCTTTGGTATCGCTTTGTTCGCCCTAAGTTGGCAGGGTATGCCCAGACGTGGGTCCCTTGCTCACTTTGCCACTGGATTCAAGCTAGCCTGGCTGATGACCGCTGAATAGCCAGAAACCGGTCCCAGGATGCTTGTTTCCGGTCCAGGGAAGACATGGCTTGGCAGTTCGGGCTGGACTGTTCCCATGATGCACAGGGTCAGACTGATTTGCATATGGCCATGTCTGAACTGGGGTGGTGGAGTGAGCTAAAGAATGATGATGGATTAAACCCAGATCAGTTGACTGGGGGTGAGTGTTTGATTTGCTCAAGCGCTCCGTCCATCATCCCCTTTGGTATCGCTTTGTTCGCCCTAAGTTGGCAGGGTATGCCCAGACGTGGGTCCCTTGCTCACTTTGCCACTGGATTCAAACTAGCCTGGCTGATGACGGCTGAATAGCCAGAAACCGGTCCCAGGATGCTTGTTTCCGGTCCAGGGAAGACATGGCTTGGCAGTTCGGGCTGGACTGTTCCCATGAGGCACAGGGTCAGACTGATTTGCATATGGCCATGTCTGAACTGGGGTGGTGGAGTGAGCTAAAGAATGATGATGGATTAAACCCAGATCAGTTGAGGGGGTGAGTGTTTGATTTGCTCAAGCGCTCCGTCCATCATCCCCTTTGGTAGAGCATAGGGATGACAGCAAAACATTTCACCACAATTAGCAGAATTTAAATACAAATTTTCAGTTTCAAAGATTCCAATTCAGAAGGCATGCTTCTTACAGTATCCACGACCCATTCATCTGAATGGCACCAGGACTAATTATGTCAACCATAGCTATTTTAAACACATAAGGAATTTGCCATGCTTCTGTAGGAACACAAATCTCAAATGGGACCTTATCCCAAACAATTCAATCAGAGACAGGAAATGCAGAAATGTCCATGAAGGACAGGTCTCTCTGCACCCTATGTGAAGAAGAATGAGGCTTTAGCATCGTTGCTACCAGTTCAGGAGTAGTGCGTTCTGGAAGGTAATGTCCATTCAGAATCAAGAAAAAAAACAGTAACAAATCCAACCCAAATGAAGAGAAATAATAATGAGATGACAATCCAAATATAGGACTAGTATAGGACCAAGGAGGAATCAGATAAGTCTGTTTCAGCCACAGAAGAAATGCATATACTCCATGCAGTGATGTGTGTGAAGAATCGCAATAGAAATCATCAACTTCAACAAAATGACCAGAGGCAGTCTGTGCAAAAACATGGATCTCATGTGATAAAGGAGAACAGGTAGGCTCTTCCAAAGGTGGTTGGTAATAAACAACTTTATTAGTAGAAGCAGCAGTTGAAAACTGTAGACTCACATCTGCAGTGTGTCCTGTATTGGCAATAGCAACAGGAACGAGTGGAGGTTCAGCATCTGGAGTTCCCAGCTGGGGAGCAGCAAAGCTTGTAGAGGTATCTCCTGTAGAGTAGTGAGAGGAGGCAGGGAACGATCTAGGAGCCCTTGTAGCCTACTGTGTAGGACTGGCCAAAACAAAATCACAGTTCTGGTACCCTGAATGCCAAGGACTGGCACCGGTGCTCGGTATGATGGGCCAAATTCCCATGTGTCCATAATCTTCTCTCGAACTAGACCCACCACTTAAGGAATCCAGCCAGAAGATGGATGCTGGTTATTCCTTCACTTCATTAGTGGCAGAACATTTGAAATTTTCATTGCAGCGCTCGTCTCGTAATTCTTGTAATTCCTGTAAGACACTGAAATGCTCACTGATGTCAAAAGGCATGTCTGGAACATACATCTGGATCCCAAATAGGACATTGTAGGTGGTCCGTCCTCTTAAAGATCTTCTAGGCAGATTATTTAAAGCTCTCTGGACTCCATACAGATGATGTATCCAACTACGACCTGAGTCTAATTCCCCAGATGTTAAGGAATGATTTAAGTCACAGTTTTTCCTTTCCACTAGGGAGAGGAATAATGCACAGTAACACCCAGGGTTCCCATGGCATCCCGATAAGCCTTAGAGGCAAACGCAGGTCCCTGGTCAGAGTGGAAGGCTGCTACTGCATATGTCCAGATAAAGACTTGCAAATATTTAATAACAGTTCCATCGTCAGCCAATTGCTGTGACCACACCCATAGGAGTCTAGAACATGAATCTACGGCCAATAGAATACATTTAAATGCACCATCTGAGTTCAGAGGTCCGCAATGATTTGTTGGAAACTAAGAGGGGTGTTTGTGGTGGGCGTACTGCGATGGAACTTTTAATTTGATGACAAATGTCACAACTGCAGACATACTTGGGACATTTGTCATCAAATACATACTCTGGCTCCTCGGGGAAATGGAAGAACATGGCGGCCGGCTAGAGGCAGGTCGCGGGAGAGCTCTGAGAGTTCTAATGGAACCTTGAGGAAAAGAGGAGTACAATACGCTAAATCTAGGAAGTTGGAAATGCCACGATGAAAAATCCAATATTGGGAAAGTAACCGGAATCTTACCTTGCGGAATTTTACAGACTCTGTGCAAGCACCGGGCGTGCCTCAGGATGCGGAATCCACCATGGCAGGCGAGAACAATCAGCCTTGGGCGAGGGCCGCGCTGGAGGTGCACAGAGGTCGGCGCGCGGTCTCGAGAATCCCCTTCCAGGGGAGAGGAGGCAGTGGCTGTGCGAGCGGCAGGAGTGAGGAGAAGGGAACAGACTGTAAGCAGGTATCAGTGGAACAAGAGCATGCAGCAAAAGCACCGTAAAGGGCCCGGCAGCGAGTGTCTCACAGGACAAAAAAATCAGGCAGGTACGGAGACAAGGAAGAGCGTGAGGGAGGGTAAGCAGGAGAAAGTAACAGTGGAGGGGGTGAAGGGGCTTTCCAGATACACCCTAAGGAGCGCAGGGAAGGGGAGAGAGCTGCTGGGACAAGATACGGAGGGGGGAAAAATCAGCTGTTGAAAGAGAAGGAAAGAAGAGAGATAATAAGGAAGACAAAAACCCACCAGTCTGTAATAGGCCAGTTCCTGTTAAGCACACAAGCCATAAGAAAATATTAAAAACAAAACAGAAGAATTTAGAGCAAAGGATTAAGATCACACCTTCTCTTAGGACATTTTTTAAGGTTCTGCCAAAAACGATAATATTAGGTGAAAGCATTATGGCAAACAACGATGATAGACTGAAGTCGGTCAGTAGGGGGCTGTCAGACCCTTCGGGGGGGCCGGATATGGCAGAATGGACAAATTATATAAGCCCGAATCTATTCCAAGTTTTATTATCAGAAGACCCAGTTGCCTCTGAGGAGGGGGCAGACAGTGTGCAGGTATTAGCATCTAGTGCTCCAAGAAGCTCATGCTCTAGTCAGCTGGGAAGTGAAAGTGCCCCGAAGGGAGAAGAGAGAAGAGATGGTAACATAAACAGCGAAGAGCCCTCAATAGGATCCCTTTTAGCAACACTTTCCTCTGACATTAAATCTAGGTTTGAGGTTTCAGAAACGAACCAAAAGGAAATAAGACTGGCTTGTGAGAAT
This sequence comes from Calotriton arnoldi, assembly GCA_963921515.1. Classification (NCBI taxonomy): domain Eukaryota; kingdom Metazoa; phylum Chordata; class Amphibia; order Caudata; family Salamandridae; genus Calotriton; species Calotriton arnoldi. Next base: position 208,461 of record CAWUFW010011537.1, on the reverse strand, counting down.
TTGGAGAAAAAGATAGATGACCTAACTAATAGACCAGTCATCTTGGAGGGGACAGTGAAGGAGCTTAGAAAGTCTGTGCAAATAAATAGCGCAGAAATTGAGGGACTACAACAGAGAGAGCAGGAGCAGCAAGATAGACTTGAGAGAATGGAGAACTTCCAGAGACGAAACACTCTGCAGATCTTAAAGGTGCCGGAAGGGAAAGAAGGAGAAGATCTTAAGGCATTTGCAGTTAAATTATTCGAAAAGGAACTACAACTAGAAGAGTCAGAGCAGGAGATTGCCAAGGATATTCAGAGGATCCACAGAGACCCCTTCAGACTAAATACTAACAGCACCAGGCCAAGGAGAATATTGGTGAATTTCCTCACCTACACTTGAAAAGAAAAAATCTTGTTGAAGGCCTTGAGTAAGAAATCAGTAGACATGGATGGTGTCACATGTGAAATCAGATCAGACCTGTCAGATATTACCTCCAACCGACAATGGGAACTGGGAAAGAGGATAGATCCATTGAAGAAATTAGGGGCCACAGTTCAGTTGAAGTTCCTGGTGGTTTTGAGAGTTAGGCTAGATAACAAAATGCACAACTTTTGTTCGGTCAGGGAGGTAGAGGAATTCATTGAGAATATACAACCAGGATTCTGAACATTAGGAAGATAGAATGGTTGTACTGGAGAAGAGTATGGTTGATTTTTCCTTTTTTCCTATGTATTATTTGATTACGGTGAAGCACACTCGGGGGGACACCCATAAGGCATAGGCCATGGTGAATACCATAACAAGAATGACGAAATGCACACCATCTTTTGAATGTTTCTGTAATGCTTTATACATTGCTTAAACTTTTTGTGTGCTGCCCGGAGATTATTGTGGTTTGCCTCGACCACGCACTTACGAACACATCACATGGTAGGAGTGACATCACACTCCTGAACCGGACGCACAGCTTAGTCCTTGTTGAATGACAAAGGTATATCAATTTTTCAATTTCGATGAAACTTTTTAACAGTATTCAATGATTTCTGATGCTCAATCCTTGTTTATATAACACATGGGAGACGTTGTATATATAAAGTTTCTACTGCAGCAATTATACTGATCCAGGCCTTTTTCAATGCACAAAATATACGTTGAGGATGTTTTAACGTATATTTCATGCAGTGAAAAAAGGCCTGGATCGGCATATTTGCTGCAGTAGAAACTTTTATATATACGTCTCCCATGTGTCATATAAACAAGGATTGAGCATCAAGAAATCATTGAATACTGTTAATAAAGTTTCATCGAAATTGAAAAATTGATATACATTTGTCATTCAACAAGGACTAAGCTGTGCGTCCGGTTCAGGAGTGTGATGTCACTCCTACCATGTGATAGGCCATGGTGAGTCTGGGATGTACTCCAAGGGGGGAGAAGGGATGGGGGTCACAGGGTGGGTAGCATGTGGGAAAAAAGAAAAAAAAAGAGTCCTCAGAAGCCTCACTTATATCGTCCTCACATGCAGACGACAAAGGGGATAGGTGAGAAACAAAACAGCACATTTAAAAATTCTATCCTGGAATGTAAATGGTTTGAGGGTAAGGGGGGGACGGGAGAGACTATTACAGTATATAAAAGATTGCCCAGCTCAGATAATAATTATGCAGGAAACACACTTGGTGGAAAAAGAGTGTTTAGAGATCTTTAAGGGGAAAAGATGGGTGCAACAGGTAGTATGTACAAGACACTCATCTGTAACAAAGGGTGTGGCCCTCCTGGTGAAACAAGATACTAAAATCCCTCCTGGTGAAACAAGATACTAAAATCACCATCGCCGAGTATGTTTCGGACAGTGGGGGAAGATGGCTTATTGCAAAACTTGGGATTTTAGGGCAAAACTTTACTTTAGTTGGATTTTATGGTCTGAATCAGGATGAGATCGTTCCCCTCAAGGAAATGTTGACAGAATTACTGAATTTCCCGGATCCGATCATCATGGCAGGGGATTTTAATGTAGTTCTGGACAATATCCTAGATAGATCCTCAAATAGTAGAGCTGTAGTGAATCCCAAAATGGCAGGTCAGATAAGGCGAATTATGGAGCAAATGGGTCTTAGTGATGTTTGGCGACAGAGGCCAGGATCAAAGAGGGGATACACATATAATAACAGGAAGTATAGCCACCAGTCAAGAATCGACAATTTTTTAATTGATATAAAGTTAACAGATATGGTACAGGATATCAAACATATAGGGGCGCACCTATCGGACCACTCAGCGGTGATGTTGGATTTAATCTTAATAGAGAAGAACATTCAGTCTAGATGGACAATGGATCATACTCTATTAATAGAGGACGACGTAATAGAGCTATTGAATTAGGAAACAAAAGAGTTTTTGAAGTTAATCTAGGGTCTACCTCGGTGGAAACAGTGTGGGACGCTTTCAAGGCCGAATTTAAAAGGCAGAATAGGACGTTTATCGGCAGCAATGAGGAGGGCCTATCGGGAAGCAGTTACAAACTTAGAAGAGCGAATCCGAGGATTAGAAAGGGGATTGATCAACTTAAGAATAAATCAGGGTGACCCTCAGGCTTTGTTGTCGGAAATAGCTCAGGCTAAAAGTAACTTAGCCAATATAATGGAAGACAGGGTTAGAAAGAGATGGGAGGCCAGCAGTCTAGCCCATTTTTAATATGGCGAGAGCTGTAGTAAACTGTTAGCATGGAAAACTAAAAATGACCAGGTGAGGAATATGGTTAAGCAAATCAAGTGTGAGTACACGGAGCTGAGCTGTCTGGCAAGAAGCAGATCGAAGAAGCCTTCTTTAGGTACTTTAAAAAAGTATATCAGGAAGAAGTAGAGACTACTGAGGAGGGGGTGAGAAAATGGTTAAAGCAGGAGCATTTTGATATTTTAATGGAAGAAAAAAGCAGGAGTTTGAATGAGAAGATAGTTAGGATGGAAGTGGATCAAGTACTCAAGGAGGGAAAACAGGGGAAGGCCCCCGGTCCGGATGGCCTGCCCCATGAAATTTACAAAACACTGGCAGGGACGTTAGTTAGCACCAATTTTAACAGAGATATTTAATGAGGTATTTATGTAAGAAGCTAGCATGCCTGAGTCATGGAAGAAGGCCAGCATTACACTAATTTTGAAGCCAGGGAAATGTCCCAAGAACTGCGGTTCATACAGACCAGTGTCGTTATTAAATTGCGATTATGAAATCTTAGCGAAAATCTTGGCTGGAAGACTTAACGGGGTAATGGCAGATATCGTACACGAGGACCAGAAGGGGTTCATACGAGGCAGGTCCTTGAAGGAATTGACACACACTCTTATCTGCTCCATAGATCTGGCCACTGCATATGAACTCCTCCTTGCAGTAATTGCGTTAGACGCTACAAAAGCGTTTGACCGTGTAAATCGGATTTTTCTTCAAACAGTAATGAAATCTCTTAACTTGGGAATGAATTTTTGTAAAACACTGGCTGGAATATATAGCTCACCAGTAGCAAGGGTGTTGGTAAATGGCTCTTTGACGGACCCTTTTAAAATAACCAGAGGAACGAGACAAGGTTGCCAACTGTCGCCATTATTATTCAATCTCTATATTGAACCTCTAGCAAGGAAAATCAGAAATAACCCGGAGATCCTGCCCTTTAGATTTAAAGGCTGGAAAAAGAAATTAGCTCTGTACGCGGACAACCTCTTGATTTATACGACTCACTTGCAGAAGACCATGAGTCAGGTTATGACATTAACAACGGAGTTTGGTAAGGTCTCGGGTTATGAGATTAATAGAGGAAAAACAGAGATACTGGTCTGGAATACAGAGAAAGGAGAGGAAAAAGTCAAAAGAGAAATGAGGTATTTGGGGATCAAGATAACCCAAGAAATTACCGGGTTAGCCATGGAAAACTTAGTAAAAATCAAGAAGGAAGTGTGCAACTTGAAGGTGAGCTGGTCACATCTTCTACTCACCATATTTGGCCGAGTCAAATTGGTAAAAAGACTATCATCCCAAAGTTCACCTTTCTTTTCGATTCTATCCCACTACCTTTCAAGAAGGAATGGTTTGGAAAGCTTCAAGGCTGCATTAGTAGATTTATCTGGTCTTCTAAAGGTCCTCGTATAGCGTGGAAGAAGTTGAGAAGGAAAACAGAGAAGGGGGGTCTAGCGTTACAAGACTTATGATTTTATACCTGGGCATTCTTGTTGAAAAATGGTAAAATGCTGCTAGATAGACCTTGGTGCTCCGAAATGGGCAGATTACTTGCTGAGATGTTAAAGGATGTGAAAGGAGGGGAGTGTGGTTTTATGCATAAATATGCTGATTCCAAATACTTTAAAAAGGTCAGACTGAACATTTTAGAGGGCATGGCAGCAGAGACGTGGTACAGGATCAAGAAAAGCTTAAAGTTACCTTATTTTGGGAATCTTGCCCCAATTTGGGACTCCCCAGGGTCCCCGGACTGAACAAAAGACAAGTTGGCGAAGCCATTAAGGGAGGCTGGCATTTTGAGATGGGAACATTTAATGCATGAAGGACACCTGATAACATGGGAGATGTGTAGAGAAAGGACGGACAATAGGGTGTCGAGATTTAAATTTCTTCAAATCCAGAGTTGGTATCATTCCCCCAGTACGACAATAGGGGGGCCAAATGAATTCGAAGAGAGGCTGATGTCTGGAACATTCATGAAGAAAGAAATATCTGTCTGGAATTGGATGTTGGTCGACTTGAATGATGGGGAGTTCATGTTGCCGCTAGAGCTGTGGGGAAGATGCTTGCCGGAGGCTTAACTGGAGAACTTATGGCAAGTATCTATGTCTATGTTTTATAAAATAGTAAAGCCTGCCTTTTTAAGAAGGAATCATCTGTTTACAATCCATAGGGCATATTGGACCCCACAAAGAGTATCCAAATTTGGGAATGGAGGAGATGTGGCTTGCCCGAAATGTGGGCAATTGAAAGAGGACGATGTTCACATGTTCATGCAGTGTCCTGATATTCAAACCATTCTGGGAGGATGTGAGTAAAACTTTATCCGATATCCTGAAGATACAAATTCAGGTAAGTGTACCTTTGGTCTTCTTTGGATGTATGGATATACAGTTAAAAGAGGATTGGGGCATTCGAAGCTGATATTTTATGCAGTACTGCTGGCAGACAGGGAAATCTGCAGAAAGTGGGTCGTCTCAACCCCTCCCCCTGCCCCCCACACCCCCGATATGAGGACTGGGTCTCTTCAGTAAAGAATATTGCTAGATTGGATATATCGGACATTGGAAAGAAAAGGTACGATTTTTGGCTACCATTCATAAAATGGTCAGATGCAGGAAGAGGGAGGATAGATGAGAAGTCTGATGATTAAGCCAATTTCCGCCTCGGCTGGCACACATCCTATCTGGCAGTGTCTGCTTGGAGGAATAGTGGTCATAAGAAAGAGCATTCACAACTCAAGGGCGGTAACGATTGAATCCTCTTTCTCTCTTTTCCAGCAAAAGGGCAGGAAAGCCCAGGTTCGGGCTATGGAATGGTGTTTCGGAGGCAAATGAGGACATAAAAAAACAAAAAACAACTGTGGACATACTGTTTCGTCTGCTTGTACAGACCATGCCACCAATAGCATTTCTGTGGTAAGGAACCTGAAGCCACCACACTAGCATGTGCTGATGCCAATCCATCAAGCGCAGCAATAATTAATTGTAGCCTGCGGTCCTGGTTAGGTATCAATGGTATGCAAGCAAAAGGTATTTTTTGGGCAATGAACGGATAGGAATATTTTGCTGGATATTCTTTAGGTAATGGGGTTGCACTGCGTTAAGCAGTGACAGCAGCCACGATGTCATCATCCACCCTGGTGGGAGAACAAGTAATCGCTGCCCATACAGTAGTCTGGACCACTGCATTTGCGGCTTCATAAGCCAGTGAATTCCACGCAATGTGTATTCCAACATGTTGGTGACTCAATGTATGAATTGCATGAGCTTGTGGCAAGCAATCTTTAAGATGCACCACTTTTCCCCAAAGCAATTTATGTTTGATAGCATTCCCTTTAGAGTCTGAATTCATTCAGGCCCCAACAGTGCAAATTTTCATCATAAGACTGGACAAAATAATTCAAATCACACAATGTACGTGTGGGGGATTCAGGATCTGTATTCTTCAGTGCGAGAATTAAAGCTTTCAATTCAGCCAGTTGAGCAGGGTACAATCCCCTAGGGACTGTGTAAACGTTTTTTGTGCATGAAAAACGACATCTTTTATGACACCAAGTACTGAAGCACATGCAGCAGATTATCATTGTTTTGTACCGAACCGCAGGCTGAGCTGAACCATCAGTACATTTTATATAATCAACCAGCTACATGATAATATAGGTTAGCCACTTTTCCTCGGTGCAATGATTGGACATACGATTTTCCACCCTGTCCCTGCGACCAGAAATCATCACAGAGCACTTTGCACATATTGTTCTTTTGCACTTTCTAATCTAAGTTGAGATCCCGTACCATCAAGCCCCAACTGATCAAACATTCCGTGCATTATTGCACAGAAGCACTGCACTTTTTGCAATCCTTGGCCTCAGACAAGATTGTATTGACTGTGTATACTTTTGTGAGGCTTTTGATCAAGGCTAGAAAACCGCTTGGGTAGGTTTCGAAGTTTAATGCTATTTCAAGGTTGTGCATCCTGTGATATGTGGCCCCAATGAACTGTTAAATATGCTGAGGGGGTCAATTTCTCTGTTTTATATTTTGTTTGTTCTTAACTCTGATGTGGGTCATATTTGATATTTGCTTAGTTTATCATCATTTATTAAGGATACCAACATGAAGCTGTGCTGTTTTATGTTTGTATCATCAATTAACAGTATATGTATTGCACTTCTATGGTCTATATCAATTATGACCGAATAACGTTTTTTGAACTTCAGTATAATCATACCAATCAAGAGACAAAATGTCACTGCACACAGGGTACTCTTATTCGTACTGAAGGAATCCTTGAGTCTGCAAAGTGGGATCAAAGACATAATCCACATCAGTAGCTGTTAAGAAAGTATCCATTTCGGATGTAAGGCTTTCGGGTTAGGAACACTGGCCTTGGTGACAGCCTCTAAAGCTGGAATTGGGTTTACTTCAATTATCCGTTTACCCGGAGCCAATGGTCTTTCCATCATAACAGCTGTCTGAACTGCAGTCAGTATTTTTCAGTGAATGGAAAGCGCATTTTAGCATTGGAATACAAATGTAATTTATAAGCAATCAGCACAGTATCACCCTCACTGAAGGTGACATATGTATAGCCAGTGGACCCTGCAATTATGCGGATCATTAAGTTAGCTGTGTTGACTTGAGTATGCAAGTGTCTGGATGCAAGCATGTGAGTTTGCAGTGTTCTAAGTATTTGGGTGTGTTCTGATGTCCAATGTGTACTGGAGAAATCAGGGCATATAAAATCGTACATCGGTTTATCTCGTGCATAATCTGGTATGAATGTTCTACCAAAGTTCAGAAAACCTAAAAGTGATTGTAGCTTTTTGTTGATGTTTGGTAGTTGTAAGAGAGCACCCTTCTCCAAGAAATGTGGCACAAGACTTTTGCCTTCATTAGAAGTTTTTATCCCAAAAATGGGGCACTGAGAAAAGCATTTTTGATCGTTGAAAGTTGAATTTGTAGCCATGTTCAGCAAATCCCAAGACTATTTGATCTACTTTGACTAAGTGGGTATTCAAGTCATCGTCCGTTGGATATATGTCATCGACGTAGGACAATGTGTCTCAGACAGTTTCTTGTAAGCTTGAAGTTACTCAGGCAGCGAACAATCCAGGACTGTTCTTATACCCTTGAGGGAGTCCACAAACGGTCTCTGGCTCCCAAGGGCGCTGAAAGCGGTTAGATCTCTGCTTTCAGGTGCTATATTTTGGCAGAAAAATTTACCAGAAATGAGCTGAAGGAGCATTCTCAATATTTGTGGCATATTTAGCTGAAATACCTGTCCTTTTCTTCTTTTTAAACTAGGCTTTTTGTAGTGGAAGTTTCTCTTCCTTTTTTATGATGATGTCAGATGAGCGTTGTGAGTCAGTTTCACATACTCTTTGTGCCTGCATTCTGTTCGTCCTCCTCTCTCAGAGCTTTTGTCTGGTGAATCCTGAAAGGAACCAAAAGGACGTGTATCAATATATTGATACCTATCAGGCTGTTTAAGTGTACCACGGTTAAGTAAAATATAACACTTTTCAGTGGGCTACGGTTGCGGAGGTTTACACCGTGCTTTTGCTTTGTCTTTATTTTTCCGTTTGTCCCAGGGTTTTTCAGAAGATTCAGATGTTTGCTTGGTGTTATCTGTTTCAGACTCACCTTTAAGCGGTAGCTTATTAGGCCTGGCTCCCAAATTATTTCGAACCATAGATGTATAGGTGTCCGCAATCGTTTTTGGTAGTTCGCACTCTTGGTTCACAGCGGGAACCTGTGAAAGGAGCTGGCATACAGCCAGCGCTGCTGATTCCCACTTAATATTACTTAAAATAATTGAGGAAACTGGCAAAGTTGGCAATTAATTTCACCCCAAATCCAGGGCAGAGGCAGCCCTGTATTAATTTTTAATTTGTTTGAGCACTTCAGGCAAAACAGCAATAAACAGCATACCATGTATAGGGCAGCAAAGACGGTGCCCCAGGTGGCACAGTCTTCAATCGAAGGAACCATACGAAGTTGTAAACACATTGTGAAAATTCTATGTTTATCTTGGGGTCCTGTATGGGGACACACTGCTTCAAGCTGGTTTCGTTTTTGTGCTATCCAGAATGGAATTTCCTTTACTGGATTAATAGTGGCAGGACTAATTGCAGGCACAGCTAACTGTGGCTGCACAGCTTGAACAGTCCTTGCTGGGCCAGTTGGTATTGTACGCATAACAAACTGAGTTAAACGTCTATATAGTCTAGGGACAGACCTGTTTATAGGGTACGGAGTTCACCAACATTTAAAGGGGCTATGCTTGGGTACGGTGTGCAGCCGGCTAGAACTGACCAGGTTGCCCCTTCATTGCTGAGGGGACCTAGTCTTACATTTTGAAGTGGATGTGGGAGGGCACCTTGGTACCAATTGTGATGCTCCTGAATAGATAATGCAATTTCTAATTGATTATATGGCCTGTACTGATTAGGTATTGCGGCCTGAGTGTATGTAGGAAATGCTGTGTTGTGGCATCTACTGCAGGAAAATTGACCCAACAATAACAAACTTCACATTTATATGCTTCGTGGGCCTCTACCACGAAGGTAACATCTCCACCCGTCAGAGGGAGTCCCTTTGCCATTAAATGTGCTGTAAACAGGTTGTCTACAATTAACCGGAATGTTAATTACGTTTGCTATTTTAAAGAGTTGGATTCAGAGAGGAACTACTATGTTGGGGTTATCTTTTTAAAGGTTCAAACTTGATCAACCTGCAGACTCAAATAGGTGCTTCCTATTAAGCTGAGGAGCATTAATCCCTAACACCAGGGACGTAGCCATATAAAAGTGAAAAGGGGGACCATGGCAACATGCAAGAACTACTCAGGAGACCCACTGAATAAGTACCAGACCTAGAACGTTGGTGGCACCATGTTGTACGGTTCCTACCAATTAAGTAGGACTATGTATCAGGTCACCATAAACGTCAGGATAAAGGGACTCAGTCCGTCTATACCATCAGAAATGTTGACAATTCCTAGCTAGCTCACAGTGCCCCACCTGAACCCCTAAACTTACCAGGGTAGCAAATGGTATCTGCAACCTCGAACATGACTACTCAGATTCCCAAGGAAATCGTGGAAACAGATCTACCCTTTCATAGTGACTTTGCATACCCAAAGTAAGACACAAGAAAGAGACGAAAATTGATTTTCAAACATTTATTGCTACAATCGTATTCATGTATAAAAAGTATGATCTGCGATTACTAGGCAGATTAAACAAAGCATGGTAACTTGCATTATAAGAATCGTGATAAAGATGAACAGTTCAACCATGATAATGTTACTGTGTTGGTACACTTCTATTGGTACACTCCCATCTGTTACTACCTACACTATCGACAACATAGTGGGAGTACCCTCTGCCAGATCAATTGGCATGGCCTACCCCCCCATACCTGGGTAAGAAGTACTGGAGAGCCAGGTTGCCAGTCTGGTGTAGTGCAGGCTATCGTCCCTTGCAGGATGGAGGTGACAGTCAGCAGGGCTGCATCTCAATCAGAGGGCACTACGTCCCAGGATAATCCCAGCAAAAGTGCTCCTCTGCCAAATGTAGCAGAGACAATTTTTTATAATGAAAGCTCTGTTCAGCTCACATTGTGTCAGAGGTGCAGAGCTGATGCAAAGATATGTCTGCAATTTCGGAGCTGTCACCAATGGACAATCATGATACAAGGGAATCGCATTCTGTGTGCCTAGCCTTGGACGGAGAGTACAGACTGCATAGCACGCTTGCAAGGAATAGGTTGCATGTACAGTGTCTTCTAAGTACATTATCGCAAGAGTGTAAAACCATGTTAAAAGTTGCCATCAGAAAGAGATGCCAATTTAAAATGTGCAGTCTAAAATGGAGGCTCTACGTGGGCCCTATCAAGCTTCACCACATTGGGGTGGGGTTGGGGGGGGAATCGGTCTCGACCACCTACAGGGTGATCCTCAACAATATCTTGGACAATACGGGTAACCTTGGAAACCCCTGTGAGTGCGAAGTGGGTGACATGAAATACACAGACTGAGAGGCGGCCCTGAAGTACCCTAGTGAGGTGGCAAATCTTATACTATATAAAATCGATATCTTCATTACCGTGTAACTTCTCTGTGTGTTGTATCTAATACTAGGTATCAACACATTTGTTAACAGTGATAATACCACTCTAGAGCAAAGTGCAGGTGTCTGCTTTAAGTGTGTGTCTTTAGTGTAATCCCATTCTAGAGCCAAGTGCAGTGTCTGCTTTAAGTGTGTGTCTCTAGAGCAATCCCACTCTAGAGCCAAGTGCAGGTGTCTGCTTTAAGTGTGTGTCTTTAGAGCAATCCCACTCTAGAGCCAAGTGTAGGTGTCTGCTTTAAGTGTGTGCTCTTCAGCCTGTTTAAGTTCTCTCCAGTCACCTCAACTGTTGTTAGATATAAGTTGCATATGGGACCTCTAGTGCCTGAGCTCTCATGAACAGTTGTGGTCACACAAACTGAGGCTGGCATTTGCAGCACTATATGGAACTTAGCCCTTGTGCAGCAATTCATGAAAGGGAAAGGTTCACAGCAGAAATGTGGGCAGTACAACACTTAGGCCTAACACATGTATCAACATCACTTGAAGAAAGATGCAGAGTACAGCCAAAGACCTCACATTGACCTCAACATTGCTTTAAAAACGGTTCCAAGGTTATGCAGGGTATGGACACATAGCCTTCCCACCAACATCAGAGCTGCTCAATGAAATGGGCACAACAATGCATGGTGTAGGTGCTTGAACCTCAGATGTAAATCAGCACAGCCCTCTAGTCCATGCATGACTAGCTTATCCACACCAGAGTTTGTCTTTGTTTTGTGGGGTTTATCGGATTACAAAATGAAGACTACAAGTCCTAGAATGCAAGGAAAGGCCTGGACTGGATGAGCTACTTGTGCATGACTAGCTTATCCACACCAGGGTTTGTCTTGTTTTGTGGGGTTTATCTGATTATAAAATCAAGACTACAAGTCCTAGAATGCAAGGAAAGACCTGGACTGGATGAGTTACTCGTGCATGACTAGCTTATCCACTCCAGAGTTTGTCTTTGTTTTGAGGGGTTTATCTGATTATATAATGAAGACTACAAGTCCTAGAATGCAAGGAAAGACCTGGACCTTTTGAGCTTCTCATGCATGACTAGCATATCCAATCCAGGGTTTGTCTTTGTTTTGTGGGGTTTATCTGATTATAAAATGAAGACTACAAGAACTAGAATGCAAGGAAAGACCTGGACCTTTTGACCTACTTGTGCATGACTAGCTTATCCACACCAGGGTTTGTCTTTGTTTTGAGGGGTTTATCTGATTATAAAATCAAGACTACAAGTCCTAGAATGCAAGGAAAGACCTGGACCTTTTGAGCTACTCGTGCATGACTAGCTTATCCACACCAGGGTTTGTCTTTTCTGGGGTTTATCTGATTATAAAATCAAGACTACAAGTCCTAGAATGCAAGGAAAGACCTGGACTGGATGAGCTACTCGTGCATGACTAGCTTATCCAATCCAGGGTTTCTCTTGTTTTGTGGGGTTTATCGGATTATAAAATCAAGACTACAAGTCCTAGAATGCAAGGAAAGACCTGGACCTTTTGAGCTACTCGTGCATGACTAGCTTATCCACACCAGGGTTTGTCTTTGTTTTGTGGGGTTTATCTGATTATAAAATCAAGACTACAAGTCCTAGAATGCAAGGAAAGACCTGGACCTTTTGAGTTACTCGTGCATGACTAGCTTATCCACTCCAAGGTTTGTCTGTTTTGTGGGGTTTATCTGATTATAAAATCAAGACTAAAGGTCCTAGAATGCAAGGAAAGACCTGGACCTTTTGAGTTACTCGTGCATGACTAGCTTATCCACTCCAGGGTTTGTCTTTGTTTTGAGGGGTTTATCTGATTATATAATGAAGACTACAAGTCCTAGAATGCAAGGAAAGACCTGGACCTTTTGAGCTTCTCATGCATGACTAGCTTATCCAATCCAGGGTTTGTCTTTGTTTTGTGGGGTTTATCTGATTATAAAATGAAGACTACAAGAACTAGAATGCAAGGAAAGACCTGGACCTTTTGACCTACTTGTGCATGACTAGCTTATCCAATCCAGGGTTTGTCTTTGTTTTGAGGGGTTTATCTGATTATAAAATCAAGACTACAAGTCCTAGAATGCAAGGAAAGACCTGGACTGGATGAGCTACTCGTGCATGACTAGCTTATCCACTCCAGGGTTTGTCTTTGTTTTGAGGGGTTTATCTGATTATAAAATGAAGCATACAAGAACTTGAATGCAAGGAAAGACCTGGACCTTTTGAGCTACTCGTGCATGACTAGCTTATCCACTCCAAGGTTTGTCTTTGCTTTGTGGGGTTTATCTGATTATAAAATGAAGACTACAGGTCCTAGAATGCAAGGAAAGACCTGGACCTTTTGAGTTACTCATGCATGACTAGCTTATCCACTCCAAGGTTTGTCTGTTTTGTGGGGTTTATCTGATTATAAAATGAAGACTACAAGTCCTAGAATGCAAGGAAAGACCTGGACTGGATGAGCTACTTGTGCATGACTAGCTTATCCACACCAGGGTTTGTCTTTGTTTTGTGGGGTTTATCTGATTATATAATGAAGACTACAAGTCCTAGAATGCAAGGAAAGACCTGGACCTTTTGAGCTTCTCATGCATGACTAGCTTATCCAATCCAGGGTTTGTCTTTGTTTTGTGGGGTTTATCTGATTATAAAATGAAGACTACAAGTCCTAGAATGCAAGGAAAGACCTGGACCTTTTGAGCTACTCGTGCATGACTAGCTTATCCAATCCGGGGTGTGTCTTGTTTTGTGGGGCTTATCTGATTATATAATGAAGCATACAAGAACTTGAATGCAAGGAAAGACCTGGACCTTTTGAGCTACTCGTGCATGACTAGCTTATCCACTCCAGGGTTTGTCTTGTTTTGTGGGGTTTATCTGATTATAAAATGAAGACTACAAGTCCTAGAATGCAAGGAAAGACCTGGACCTTTTGAGTTACTCGTGCATGACTAGCTTATCCACTCCAAGGTTTGTCTTGTTTTGTGGGGTTTATCTGATTATAAAATGAAGACTACAAGTCCTAGAATGCAAGGAAAGACCTGGACCTTTTGAGCTTCTCATGCATGACTAGCTTATCCAATCCGGGGTGTGTCTTGTTTTGTGGGGTTTATCTGATTATAAAATGAAGACTACAAGAACTAGAATGCAAGGAAAGACCTGGACCTTTTGACCTACTTGTGCATGACTAGCTTATCCACACCAGGGTTTGTCTTTGTTTTGTGGGGCTTATCTGATTATATAATGAAGACTACAAGTCCTAGAATGCAAGGAAAGACCTGGACTGGATGAGCTACTCGTGCATGACTAGCTTATCCACACCAGGGTTTGTCTTGTTTTGTGGGGTTTATCTGATTATAAAATCAAGACTACAAGTCCTAGAATGCAAGGAAAGACCTGGACCTTTTGAGCTACTCGTGCATGACTAGCTTATCCACACCAGGGTTTGTCTTGTTTCGTGGGGTTTATCTGATTATAAAATGAAGACTACAAGAACTAGAATGCAAGGAAAGACCTGGACCTTTTGAGCTACTCGTGCATGACTAGCTTATCCAATCCAGGGTTTGTCTTTGTTTTGTGGGGTTTATCTGATTATAAAATGAAGACTACAAGTCCTAGAATGCAAGGAAAGACCTGGACTGGATGAGCTACTCGTGCATGACTAGCTTATCCACTCCAGGGTTTGTCTTTGTTTTGTGGGGTTTATCGGATTATAAAATGAAGACTACAAGTCATAGAATGCAAGGAAAGACCTGGACCTTTTGAGCTACTCGTGCATGACTAGCTTATCCACACCAGGGTTTGTCTTTGCTTTGTGGGGTTTATCTGATTATAAAATGAAGACTACAGGTCCTAGAATGCAAGGAAAGACCTGGACCTTTTGAGCTACCCGTGCAAGACTAGCTTATCCACTCTAGGGTTTGTCTTTGCTTTGTGGGGTTTAACTCATTATAAAATGAAGACTACAGGTCCTAGAATGCAAAGAAAATCCTGGACCTTTTCAGCTACTCATGGATGACCTGGAAACGAGACCAGGGCTAAACTGGGTTCTCAGAGTGTGAGGTGGGTCATGACTGACTATGGCACAAAGGTTAGGTAGGGGACAGTACCTGGGGTTTAGACAGGGTGGAGTAGTGGGAAGCAGATGTGCAGCACCCATGCTTGAGGGAGATTAGCAGAGGCTAGTGAGGCGAGCTAAAGTGAGAGGGGGGAGGTGTGGAGAGGATGGAAGAGATGTTGCAGGGAGGAAGGCCAATATAGAGGTGCTGGAAAACAACAATTAGTGGTGAGGGTTAGTAGTCTAGTGAATGATTTATGTAGTGTAGTGCTTGGTAAAAATGAAGAGGTGGGTATCAGGGTTTCAACAGTGGCACAGTTATGTGTTTTAAGGTTGTGAAATATCTCTTCAAAGACCAACAGGTTCCTAGGAGTGACTTGGGTGATCGTAGTTGGTTTTTTGAGAACTGGGTGCAAGATGACAGAACCAAGTTGCAGACACTTTGAATTTCAGGAACCTTGATTATGCCAAGTTCAAATTGGAATGTGTTTTGCCATTCTCCCAAGTAAAATGTAAAGAAAATGAGGTTCGGTCTTGGTGGCTTTAGTCATTGCCCTGGTGTTAGAAGTTGCATGATCTCATGGTGGCATGTTTAGCAGTTTTTGCACTTTTTAGGTCGAGCCTTGGCAACGCATGCACTGCTCTGTGGCATGCTGTATTGGAGTATGGAATAGAAGCACCCCCCACTCTCCGTCCATATTGGTCATTGGCTTCTGTCATTGTCCTTCGTAAATGCTGGCTTCTGATTCGTTAATAGGCTTGTTAGTCCCTCCTAAGTACTGCCTTGTCTTCATTTGTAACCTCCCATGAGGACTGGCCCTTTTACTTCGGTTGTTACATGGTACGTCTTTTTTAGTCTGTAAGCACTATTTTCTTTAATGAGTTTCTCCTACTGCAGGCACGACATGCTTTCAGCAACATTCAGCGCGCTTTCAGTTTCCGAGCAGCCCGGGACAATGGCGTCCGCTTCTTTGAATATGTCTTCCATTTACAAGAGTTTCAGCAATTGGCATTGTAAATGATAATACCTTTTATTTATATGTTAATTAGCAAAACAGATAAATAAAAGGCATTGTCATTTACAATGCCAATAGCTTAAACTCTCGCAAATGCGAGACCTATTGCATTGCAAATGCTTGTTGGCTATTGTAGCTGATGGGTACAAAATGGACAAACGCTCAGGATCTGCATGTTGTAAGTGGAGTCTGAGTCAGGAGCAGAAGACCGATCATCTCAGAGTGTAGAAAGGGGTGCCTGGGTTCTAAAATTGCTCCCTCCACTCAGGGAATATAATGATGAGCTGTTTAGGGGTGATTGGTATTGTACAGGATGAACTTAAGAGGCCTGGGGAGGAAGTACATGCTCTCAATGGACGGCATAGAGCACTATGGGGCATGACATGCAAGAATGGTGCCAGTACCACTTCAGGGGGTCTAGTTAGGTGGAGGCAGGAAGTGTAGATGAACTAGTTTAATGAACAATGATGCTGTCAGTGTTGTAGCAAAACAGCGAGTACTTGGGTGAACACAGAGTACAGTTCATGGTTGTATGTCGGAACCACGTTATCCCCAACCACGCAAGCCTGAACAACGCAGTATTAACAACGACCACGTCTTAACCATGCATGCCTTTACCACGCATGTCTTTACAACAAATTTAGTTGTAATGGCATAATTGGTTAAGGCACATGCGTCGTTAAGGTTCTGCCCTAGCTCCCGCCCTGAGTCCTAAATCCCAGCCACCCACCCAGAGTTCTACCCCGACCCCGGACCTAAAAACAGCCCAGCCCCCTGCCCTGACTCCTAAATGCGGACCCCAGCCCTAAAAACAAACCCCATCCCAGACCTAAAAACACCCCAGCCCCCCCAGTGCCCAAAAACCACTCCAAGCCTTGAAAATCGACTCAGACCCCCCTGCCCTGAGCCCTAAATCCTTGACCCCCGATTTAAACAAGCATTTGCAATGCAATAGGTCTCGCATTTACGCGAGTTTAAGCTATTGGCATTGTAAATGACAATGCCTTTTATTTATGTTTTAAAAACGAAAACAAAAATAAAAGGCATTGTCATTTGCAATGTCAATATCTCAAATTCGCGTAAATGCGAGACCTATTGTATTGCAAATGCTTGTTTTTATATATACAAGAGATGGTATGTTGTGGGTAGAAGCCTATATTAAAAAGCAGAATCGGCTTAACTCTACACCACAGTGATTACCACGGAGCCCTCTCCTACGCTGCCAACAAGTCTACCTTCCCTCATACCACCAGATAACTACGCCCCGCAAATAAAAGTCTTCCCTGGCCTGATGCTTTACAACTGCCCTCAATAGGAGGCCGTAGGATCTTTACTGAGGGCAGTACACTCCAGAAGCTCTTCTTTCTGAGCATATATTGATGTGCTCAAGAGTACTAGAGCCCTGTTGATGTACTGTGACCTCTTTCCATACCCTCTCACATGTCTCACTAGTCCAGCAGGATTCAGTGTCAGTGACCATCTCTTTTCTAGAAAGTAGATGCCTGAGCAGATCTCAGAGTCCAAGGTGAATGTTTTACAACACTCCCATGCTTTACAGCTAGGTTTGCACCACATAAATACATACGCATACATAACCTATGTCACTGGACTCATAAGGTTCCCCAAAAGGCCAAGTACTAAACTGTAAAGGGCTAACTGCATGACTATTCTAGAGCGCTGTTTCTCCAAGGATCACTTCATTTCTGTGCGTTTATGTGCAAACTTCACATGTATATTTGTAAAGGCACATTCACCCCAGCAGGGGAATTATGGCAGTGACAGAAAAAACGGATGTTTATTGTTACCCAACTGTACTCCTGTCATCGACCTTGGAAGGATGAAAGCGTGAGCCACACCCCTCCCCCAGGGATTTGAACCTTTTGACCACGCAGTCGAATACAGATTCCTGCCTGAATGTGTTATCACACTGAGCCCCCAGACCAAGCTTATATTTTGCTGGAACATGTGATTCCGCTGTGGCACTTCTAAAGTGTGTTCTTTTGCCTGGAAGCACGCCTTTAGGGCATGGTTGCCTACATGCACGCCTCTTTGACAGGAGCAGGTTCAAAAACACGGTTCGTTCCTTCCATCGCAAGGTGGGCAGATGTGCTGTGTTACATCTTGCATAACATAGTCCTTGGCGCTTAAAAGCCCAAGTCCATGACACATTTTGTATCACTTTGAATGGACTAAAAGCAGAGTTTCACGTTGTACTGTTCAGAAAACTCACATGCAGTTTCAGCATAAAAGTAACTTGTTTTTGATGGGCGAACTCGAATTGATGGTAGTAACGCTACCTCGGAATACCAATATTCGGGAATTTTTCAAAACCTCGCTTGCGTAGTAAACCTTCAAGCACCCCTGATATGCACGTATTTCAATAGCAGGCCTATTACTCCCCTGAGTCACCTCACTAGACGTCACGCGTGCACTGCGATTTTTCATTAAATCTATTTTTTTTGCAGACAGTGGGAGGAACAGAGAGACCTGAGATGAACCTGCGCACACAAGCCTTGTGCAAACTGTGACAGCAACAGGCTGTTCGACGAGGCGAAGGACACGTTATCATCAGGGGGGCGCCGTGACTCACTCCGTCTCAGAGAGGGTGACATCCCTCGCCGTTCTGCCACGGATACCTCTGAAAGGCCATGTGTGTCTTAAGAACACAAACATTTCCCAGGGTACGGAACTACGCGTGAAGAGCTCACGTGGAATTCATTGCTAGGTAATGCCGTTTCATGCAATGCAACACTTTTGAGCCGTCGATCACTTAGAACACTGAGGCTTCATCACGACCAGCAGTTTAGGAAAAACAAGCGCGGTGAAAGCGGCCCGTGCAGCAAATCAATTAAATAAACAAGCGCGCTGCAAAAAACAAAAAAGAGTGCTCACCGACTTATGGAGACTGTGGGTGTAATGCCGCAAGCAAACGATCCAGTCCGGATGGGCTGTCCCAAAAGGAGACAGGGCGGTAACAAGGAGGGACTAAGAAGCCGCCTTTTCAATCAGAAGCCAGCGTTTAGCATGGAGGATGACGCCACCCAATCAAAAAGATGGGCGGGGCTTCAAGTCCCCTTCGGAAAGCGTACTGATGACAATAAGCCTCGCAGAGCGAGGAGCGCATGCGCGCTCCAGCGCTAGGTCTGCGAGACCTAAAAACACCCCAGCCTGACCCCTAAAACCATCCACCCAGCCTTCAAAATCGTCTCAGACCCCTTTTTGTTTTATTTTGAAACCTGTTTTTTGTATTTTTCCTCAGCCACTGTCTGTTCAGTTTACACTTGTTATTGTCTATAATCATAACACTGTTTGTGTAACTGTATGAGCGCCATTATTAATGTGTATATATTCGCAATAGGTTTTTTGTTCAATTTACATTAAATATTAGTCTTTTGATACAATTACTGGTACATGGGTAATGTGGAATAAAGATAGCATTTGTTTTTCCTTATTTCAGGTTCTCTCCTAAATTTTAAAACAACAAACTTTATTTTTAAGTTTGGCTCACGAACCATTGTTTGGATTAAAAAGAAATTGGATACACACTCGCACGGACTGAGTGGAGGGTTGTCCTATCCTCTTTTGTGTGTATTGGACTACCTCGATGTTGGATTGCTCGAAAATATGCAGCAACCATTCTGTTGAATTTAGAATGGGTTAGAAGGAATTGTGAGTGTATTGTATTGATTGATTTGTTTATCTTTTTATGATTTCCTATTTAAGAAATATAAAGAATTATTCTTATCTATTTTTTGATGTGTTATGTGATAAATTGAAAGAAGCGTTAATAACACTAAGGGACTAAGCACCTATGTAAGTAGGAATTAATTTGTGTTCTTCCTACCAATATTTGTATGGTATCTATTCTTCTACATTACCTCACCCCTTTTTTTGTCAGTTTTTTGTTGTTGTCAGTCAGACAGCTGCATATCAGCATTGAACCACAGAGCGCAAGGGTCTCTATTCAAAGAAACAGTAAATATAGCAGTTTTAAGTATAAGGACAGGGGTAATTAACATATATGGGGAAAAGATTCGGGGCTTAGTTATGAAGAGAAAACTGAATAGCTGTTATCCTGAACCTCTAAATAAAATAAAACATTTAAAAACAGGAAGGGAGTGTATGCTCATTCCATCCACTGCCATGGATATTAAGGCTGTGCCCTTTTATTCAGGTAAGGGCACAAGACAGTATCAGAGTAAAATAACTGGAGATGAAAAGAGAAAAAACAATCTCTCTCCCCATCTCTGCCTCATTAATAAGTCCCTAATCTGTAACAATAGTAAATATTGAAATACATTTGTGATCTGCACCAATATTATATATGGGAATAGAATCATTACTCTGAAACACAAATACCTATGGAAATAGATTCCCTACCCGGCCTCGTTAGTAAGTGTTGCAATAAACAACAAGTATGGGAATGGAGTAACTACTCTGTACTCAGTAACAATAAGTATGGCAATAGCTTCACTGTTGTGCTACATGATAAGGTATGGGAATAGATTATCTGCCATGGTACATGAAGACTTATGGGAAAAGATTATCTGCTGTGGTACATTAAGACTTATGGGAATAGATTGTCTGCTGTGGTACATTAAGACTTATGGGAATAGATTCACTGCCGTGGTACATTAAGACTTATGGGAATAGATTATCTGCAGTGGTACATTAAGACTTATGGGAATAGATTCACTGCCATGGTACATTAAGATTTATGGGAATAGATTATCTGCCATGGTACATTAAGACATGGGAATAGATTCACTGCCATGGTACATTAAGACTTATGGGAATAGATTCCCTGCTGTGGTACATTCAGACTTATGGGAATAGATTTACTAATCTGTAGCACTATTAAGTATAGGAAGAGTGCCACTACTCTGATATTAAAAGTATGGGAATGGGTTTCGTACTCTCTACCATTGATAGCTATGTGAATTAAGTCACTACTTTGTAACATTGATAAGCATGTGGCTAGCATCTCTACTCTGTATTGTTGGTAAGTATGCAATAGATTCACTACAATATAACATTGAGAGGTATGTAAATAGATTAACTACTCTATGAAGCTGATAAATTATCAACAGATTCACTATACTGTCACATTAATAAACATGGAAAAGATTCATTCCGCTGTAACACTCTTACTTACGGGAATAGATTAACTACTTGGCCTCAATAATAAGTGTGGAAATAGGTTAATTACTTGGTCACCTAAGATGGAACAGTTTTAATACTCAACCCCATTAACAAGTACAGGAATAGAGTCCCTACTCTGTAACAACATTAAGGGGCTAATTACGAGTACAGCGGTCCCAAGACATGAGTACTGTCGGCAGCTGGCCGACTGCCGCCTCCCCGGTTTGACAGCCGGATTACAAGCATGGCTGTTGGACCACCACAAGACCGCTGCCAGAATCTTGGGTTCTGCGGTGACGGTGGTAGGGAAAGTGGCAGGTCGCTTGGGACCACCCCCCGACTGGGACATTGCCACTGCCCTTGAAGCCTGCATGCCCCTGTGAGGGAGAAAACAACAAAGTCGGCATGGTACCCTGCCTGGGTGCCGTGCCAGCTAGCACTGCCTGACAGTAGAGGTAAGTCACCCCTCTAGCAGGCCTCACAGCCCTAAGGCAGGGTGCACTATACTCCAGGTGCAGATATGCCCTACAGAATTGGGCCCCATTTCCTAATATTGTTAGTGCCAGGGGAGCCATAGAGAGTACATGGGCTGGGTACTCTACAACTGAATACATGAATGTTTGCTACCAAACTACACCTTTCAATAAATCCACACTGATGCCAGTGTGGGATTTATTGTACCATGTACCCAGAGGGAACCTCAGATGTGCCCCCTTAATCCCACCCAACCCAGGTGTGGTCTCTGACCAGCTGTAGGCAGCCAGCTACCACCAGACATGTTTCTGGACCCCTGGGTAGAGAGCCCCCTGCTCTCTGGGACCAGAAACAATGCACATCCTGGGCAGAGGAGTCATGCCTCCTCTCCCAGGATGGACCAGTGCTCAAAGAGGGGAAGTTTTAAATGCCTGCTTTTTTAGCAAGGTGACCCCCAGCCTCTGCTGCTAGCAGCAGATGGCAGCGCCTGGTTTACATGAGCACAAGTTTCGTTTCACAAGGAGACATTCATTTTGTTAGGCACAGGGAGATTAAGTGATTTGCCCAGAATCACAGGATGTTCAGCGTCATTGCCGAGAGTCGAACCCGGTTCCCCAGCTTCGAGGTCGACCGCTCTAGCCGTAAGGCTACATCCTCTCCAGTTGACAAATACATTCCACACCACCTTTGAATTGGCCAAATTTTGCACCCTGGATGGCTGGAATCAAGCCATGAGAGAACCCTGGGATTGATATTGGGTCCAATGCCCAGGTTTCCTGCAGCACTATGACTGAGAATGTGTGGAGGTATCTCAGTGTTTCAGGGTCGTTGAGCTGGTCCTTCAGGCCATGAATATTCCCCAAGCAGAGTCTTAGGTTAGATGCCGTCTGGTTCAGTCCAAACTCTGTAACTTTGATTCAATTTCTTGGTGACTGTCGGTTGATTGATCCCGCAACCCACCACCATTCATTCCTCGTGGGCTCCCCTCCAGGTTGAGTCATTGGGCAGGTGTGTGTCGGGCCTTTATCTTGAATTGCTCTCATGGCGAGGCTCCTTTCGCATTCCTGAGGACCGAGTAGGGCGTGGGTGTGGGCGACTGTTTTGCTGCCTGGGTACCCTCTTCCATCATAAGCGGGTGCGGGTACCCAGGTTCAGTGTGGATTTCCACATGATCCCCGAGTCCATGAATTGTTAACATTTGAAAAACCACTTTTGGGCTGTTTCAGTGGATCTCCAAGTGACCTTATTTGAGTCGCTGTGCTGTCCAGGAGTGGGATTGATGAACCAGACTGATTCTATTTCGGCTGGTGGGACCTGGCTAGAGTAGGGATCTGCCTCAGAAGTCCAAGTATGTTCCCTTATTTAGGATATCTTTGTTTTCTCAAGAGCGATAGTTTGGGAGGAACGGAGTTATGCTTGATGGCCTTTTGGGTGGTTTTCTGAGACTTCCCTCCCCGCTAGCGTTGTGTGGGTTATGTCTCCGTGGGCTTAACCAGCATTGAAGGGAGGTGGGCCTTGAGTGCTGCTTCCCATACCAGGGAATCTCCTCTCAGTTCTTTTGTACTCTTGCGTGGTGTATGGGTTTTTATTGCCCCGTAGTCCTGGGGCGCAAAAAGGAGGTCTGTCCATGCCCTGTTGTTTCGCATCGTCCTTTTTAGAGGGGCGGTACTTTTCTGCTTGGTGGATCTCGAGGTTGGTGAGGGGCAGATCTTTATTTCATCGATGTTGTTTCCTCTGTGTGCGGAGGTGGCGACTCTTAGGCCCCGAGTGCGAGTGGCCATTGTGTTGCCCTTGTCCCTGATTTGGCCAAAAGTGCTATCAACGTTTTTAGGGTCTCTTCCGTGGGGAGGCTTGTTGCGTTTATCTTCGGAAAATGGTCCAGGAGTGTTGCAGTAGCCACTATGTACACGTTTTGGGTATTTGTGCTTGGACTTGGTGACTTTGGCTCTTGAGTGTCATTGGTGATCTGTGCTGCAGGAGCCGCAGTCGATGGCGACGGATCCCTGATAGGTTCCTCTGTTCTTGAACTAGGCTGGGGCTTGGTTGGCATAGACCATAGCCACGTGGTTTTTGGAAAAGTTTTGTTCCGTGACTTTTGTTTTTGACTTCTTTTTGATTTTGTTTTGCTTCCTGTTTTAACGAAGAGTTAAAAATCTTCCTTGCTGGTTGATTGATTTTGCGTGGAGTCCACTGTGTAGCTTGCTGCCCGTGTTTGTTATGTTCTTTGTATCAGCCAATGTCCTTGCTGCCTTGCCTTCTTTTGGGGGGTGCTGCCCTTTGCGGGCCAGGCCAGTTTTCTAAGTGGGCCTGTACAGGTCCATCCGCTCTTGAGAGTGGTATCTTAGTTATCAGGGTGTCTTTACTAGAGGGTACGCGTGCCCCACTTGTGGTTGGATCCGTGTTTGTTTTTAACTTATTTGTCAATTCAGGTCCTCCAGTACCTTCCCCAAAACCTCACGCAGGGAGCTTAGTTTCTCCAGGATTGGGGAACATGTGCTTTGTGTAGCCTTGGGCTCTTTTGATTAGCCTGGTCAGGTCGACAATCTTCTGATCGATTACAGCCACATGGGATGCAACGGTATTCAATACCTCGATTTGTATGTCCATTTTGCCAGAATGGTATGTTAAAGCTTCGACCATTCATTGCATGGTCTTTAGCAATGAGGTCCAGGTGCCGTTGTCTGACTGGTCCACTTATTTTTTTGCAGTTATAGGAAGTAGGCTCCTTGGTGTGGAGATGATCTCCTCTGTGCTCTATATTGGGCCCTCTGTTCGGTCATTCTCCGACACATAAGACGCCAGTAGTTCGTTTCACTCGTGTCTTTACTAGAGGCCTGCTGTTTGGAGTTGTGTTTGTCATTTCTTTGCTGCTTGTTTTTCTTCTTATTCCATCTTCTGCCCTCTGCTGAGTTGAATCATGGGTCAGTTCGGGGGGGCTTCTTCCTTCGCTCTCCCATGCCTCTAGACCTGTTGGTTCTTGATTTTCAGAAGTGTTGGGTGGGTATGTGTTTACTGGGGTCAGAGTCTCGTCTTCCGCTGCCACTGCTGGATTGTTATGACCGCTTGTCTTTGAGTTCTATTCCATTTTCAATTCTTCTTTTGTGTTAATATTTGAACTGAGCTTGCACTGGGGGATTCTTCTTGAGGCTTCATCTAGGCAGCCTGGAATACCCAGATGTTGAATCAGGGTGGCGCCGACGGGGTTAGCAATGTGATTAAGTTCGAGGGTTGGTGCTAATCCTGGGTCATTAATTGAGATCTGTTTTACATTTTCTGCCACATACATCAAAAGTAGGATTTGCGATTACCAAATAGCAATTTTTAAGGAATCGCTATTTGGTAATTGTAAATCCTTATGCATGTAGGAATACATTTTGTGATTTCTAAACATTAGCTAATAGCGATTTGGTAATTGCGACTCGCTATTAGCTAATGTGACTCTATTCCTTCCTATGGGCCTACAGGCCCATAGAAATGAATGGGAAAGCATTCGCAAATTGCGATTACCAAATTGGTAACCGCAAATTGCGAATGCAATTTGAAGGGTGCCAGGGGGCCTAAGGCCCCCCTGATGCACCCCCCAAAAAGGTAGGTGTGCACATGTGGCGCACACACATGCCCTAAAGGCATGTGTGTGCACCACATGTCACTGTAAAAAATGCACTTTTGTGCATTTTTCAAAGAATGTGAAAATTACCATCCACTGGAAGTGGATGGTAATTAGCGTTTCCGAAATGCAGTTTGCATTTAGGGAAGGCTTGTTGCATCGCCTTTAAGGAATCGCAAATTGTGATTCCCTAAATGCATTCACAATTTAGGTAATCACAAAAAATTGCGATTACATAATTTACGAATGGAAATGGGTTCATGCATCAGAAAAGGCCTTTTTCCATTCGCAAACGGGCCGATTCTGTGATTGATGCATGTGGCCCTTTGTTCTTTTGTCGGAATGAGGATAGTCAGTGTGAGTGGGACTGGCAGCTCTGTGATTGGTTGTATGGTTGGAAAAATGGCGGGGCCTGCATCTTTAAGTAGTTGGAACTTGGCAGTGAATTTAGGTTGGCAGCTCAGGTCCCTGGTTTCACTGACGTTCACAAGTGATGCTGTAGTGCATGTACTGGGTTTTTCCGCTTTGTTGTGGCGACCTTCTCGATTTCCCAGGGCTCATAGCTGTACTGCACTGTTGTGCTGTTGTGGTGCCTATGCTTTATGGCACAGTCCTGGCGGCGGTGCTAGGCAGGGCTGATTGGTTCTCTTTCCTGTTGGCCCTCGTAGGGACTCTCTTACTTGCAGATCAACTCCTCGCTGTGATGAGCTGCGGCCTTTGCCCTTTTTTTTAATTAAAATTTTCCTTGAGTGCTTCCCCAGTCTTTGAATCCGTGGCTTTAGCTTGCGCTGCCCGGATCCTAGGGCTTGGCCTTCTGAGGTTAACTCCCCAGGATATTGTTGACTGGTCCTTGCTGAGAGCGCTGCCACTCCCACTCCCACTCCCACCTTTGTTTGTTCCTTTCATGGCACTATTAATGGCTGTTGTGCTGTTGGGGCTGTTTTTTTATTGTTTGTTTCTCGGGGAGGGGGGGGCACAAGCACGTTTCTTGGCTTCTATCCGTGTTGCTCAAGGGGTGGAGGTGGGCCTTTGCCCCCCCTTTGAGTTGTGCTCGGAGATGCCTTCGAGCCCTCCGGGTACTGGGCTTTGAGCACTGTGCTCTCTGTGCTAAGGGGGCCGGTTTGCTTCTGCCACTGCCGGTGGGCCAGACAGGGGGAGTGCTTAGCGTTCTAGTGGCCGCGTGACAGTCTGTAGCTGTTGGCAATGTACTGGCCTTGCAGGGGTGATGTGAGTGGGGCGGCAAGCAGCGGTGGTTGAGGGGAGTGGTAATTTTACGGCTAAATTAAGCGGGTGACCGTGGGTGACCATCAGTCTGCAAACAAGCTGCACAACCCTAACGCACCCGCTTCTATCTGTAGGGGGTAGCCCCCCCAGTGCCTAGGTACTTGCACTTTGCTGCTTGCCACGTTTACCCTCGCGCCTGCTTCGGGCGATGTGGCAAGGACCTGGTTCTGTTGGGTTATCGCTGCTCACACCCCGGCAGCGGTGCTTCTCCAGCCCCTGCTGCACTCTCCGCGCAGCCCCGCGCTGAGCCTGGCCAAGCCTTCCTCACTTGCTCTTTCGCAATGAAGAAGTCAATATCTCAATGTCATACCTCTTAATTACTCTGTAACACCAATGCATATGGAAATAGATTAACTACTCTGTCTCATTAGTGTGTGCAAGAAAGTGCCACCTTTTGACATAGACACCCCTACTTTTTGCTTGGTATTCGATGCAATTTTCACAGAAAGTGCACTGGGTTCCTGCTACCAAAGATCCCCAGTGCCAGATCTCTTTCCATAAACTGTACAATTGTTCCCCCAACTGGCAATACCTTTAGCACCCCCTGTAAGACCCCAATATATCGTCCCCCAGGTACTAAGGGCATGAGGTACAAAAGAGGGTCCCTAAGGGCTGCAGCATGTGTTGTGACACCATAAAACACCCCTGAGCACACTCATGCAAACTAGCATGGCAGACTCCGTGACATGGTGCAGAGAAAAGTGTAGACATGACATGGCACACCTCTTGTGTGCCATGCCTGCAGACACTGCATGCAGTATAGGTAAGTCACCCCTACAGCAGGCCTTATAGCCCTAAGGCAGGGTGAACTATACTACATTCTTACTTATTACAAGTAAACTAGGAAGCCATTTTAAGTACATGTGCTGGATGCTGGTAATTACGAGTTCCCCAGGTTCAGGATGGCGCCACGGAAACCCAAGATGTTTGGTATCAAACATATTGTATTAATAAACCCACCCTGATTCTAGTGATGGATTTATTAATACAGGCTCCCAGAGGGCACCTTAGAGGTGCCCTCTTAAAATGTACCGACTACTAGTGCACTGGCTGACTGGTGTAGACCAGCCTGCCACTACAGACAGGTTTCTGTCCCCTTGCAGGTGAGAGCCCACGCTCTCTGAGGGCAGAAACAATGCGTGATGTGACAAGAGGTGTTGTCACCTCCTCCAAGCAGGATGGTTAAGTAATCAGCATTTCAAGACAGGAGGCTTCAAAAGCCTCTGCTGCATTTGATATAAGACCCACGGCTTCCCCAGATAAGGGAACTTCCACCCCCTGCCCTGGGCCCATTTGGCACCAGGACAGGCGGAAAAATTAGCTAGTCAGGAGGCGTGTTCCCCATCAGGCTAGTTCCACCACTAAGGTGGGTTGCATGATGTGAACACAAAACTTAGAATTCCGCCATCTTGGTTTTGTTGGAATTAGGCTCACTGGGTCAGAGTTATGCCCACTTCCCAAAGGAAGTGTGTAGACACCCTAAAGGTAAGTAACCCACTGGCTACTACCTATCACCCCCTTAACGCCCCTAAAGTATTAAGGTGGCACTCCTGATGACAGGAACTTAGATTCAACAGATCCAGAAGAAAAGGATAAAGAAGAGCTGCGAGAAAAGCGAGAACCGAAGACTGCTGTGGACCTTTGGCACCAAACCCTGTTTGCCGGCACCAAGTCTCAACAATCGCGACCCAGCAACTTGTCCTGCAACTGAGCCTCTACTAAGAGCCCGAGTAGACTGCCAGCTCTCCACAAACTGCCAGAAATCTCCCTTGGAGTAGAGGAGCTACCCCCTGCAGTCCGCAGGCACCGAAAAGCAGAGTTCGGTTAACCATGTTGCTGCTCCCCAGACAGCCCAATGCAGTAGCCCCCCAGGAAGAGGTACCTGTTTTCCTGAAGGTCAGATCTGTCCTCCCACTGAGTGAGAGGGCACCAGGACCAACCAGAGCCGCACAGCACCAATACCTAGGGTACCAGAACACTCAATCGGCAAGACCGAGAACTGCAAGGAGCTTGGATGCATACAGCTCAGCCGGCCTATCCACTCTGCACCCGAGATCCCCAGCCTGGGTACTGATGAACCGGTTGTGCCCCCTGGCTCCCAGGACCCTTGTGACCCAAGCCCCCTCGTTAGGAGCTCCCGGACTACTCCCAGAGTCTCCCTCTGTAGTCTGTTCCCAGGTGCCCCCCCTTCTTTCCACCTGTGTAGCGTGCAAAGCTACAAACACGACCAACATCTCTGCACCTGGACGCCCCAGGACAGGTAATGAGTAACTGCTGGTGGTACGTTTGACCATGGCCCTATACAACCCTGTAGGAAACTGGGTTTTTGTTGCAGTACCCCCCACTTTTTGCCTGGTTTTTGATGCAACCTTGACTGAAGTGTACTGGGTCCCTGCCAACCAGGCTCCCAGTACCAGTGTTCTTTTCCTAAAAACTGTACCTATTGCACCCCTTCAACTCACATATAAGTCCCTAGTAAATAGTACCCCTGGTATCAAGGGCCTTGTGGTTAAAGAATGTCCCTGAGGGCTGCAGCACAACCTGTGCCACCCTAAGGGACCCCTCGCCCAGCACATGCACACTGCCACTGCAGCCTGCGTTTCTTGGTGAAGACAAAACTGAAGAGTCAACATGGCACGCACCCCTGTGTGCCATGCCTATAGACACTGCATGAGATATAGGTAAGTCACCCCTCTAGCAGGCCTTAGCCCTAAGGCTAGGTGCACTATATCTCCTGTGAGGACATAAATGCCGGAGCAGATATGCCCTCTGCAAAATCCTTGTCGATTCCTGGATATTGTAAGGAAGCCAAAGTCAGTACATGGACAGGACACTCGTCAGTACGAGTTCCCAGCTCCATGATGGCTTCACTGAAGTATGGGATGTTTGGCATCAAACATCTCACCATAAGAAACCTGCACTGATTCCAGTGTCAGATTTATTTAAAATTGCACACATCCCTTAGAGGGGTCCCCTGAAACCTACTAACCCTTAGTGTGGTTAGCGACTGGCTGTCGTCTGTCCTAAGCCAGCCTGCTACCACCAGACAGTGTTCTGACCTTATGGGTGTGTGCCTGCACGCTCAGAGGTCGAGAACAATGCCTTTCCTTGGTTGAGGTGTTCACACCTCCCCCTGGTCAGTAAGAGTCATCCATGGCGGAAAGCTTCAAAGGCCTTGCCGCCTTTGTAACGTGACCCAAGCCTTCCCTTTAAGAAATAGCAGGTACCCCTTCCTGGCCTCACCCTCTTTTAGCAGGAGAACAGGCGAGAAAACTCAGGTAGAGTAGGAGGTATGCCTCCCTTTGCCAACCCCACCACTCAGGTGCTGAAGGTGAGGTGAAGTATACTTTTCAGTGCCCATCATCTTGAAGATGGTGGGACTTATCCAATCAGGGCTAGGTCCATGTCGCCCTCCCACATGAGGTGAGCATGATAGAGGGTGTAGACACCCCAAGTAAGGGGCCCGTTGGCCACTGTCAATCCGTTGTAACGCCTGTAAGGATTATGTTACTTACATCTGTGCTTGGCATGTTGTGCTGTAGATTCACATGCTTTGCATACTCCTGCCATCTAGTGTTGGGTCCGGATGTTTGCAAGTTGTTTTCCGTGGAAAAAGTCATTCGAGTCACGAGGTAAGGTGACTCCTCCTATTAGTAATAGTGCACATGGGCATCAACTCCATTGTTAGATTGTTGTCCCACAAGAGGGTGAGAACGGAGTAAAAGTAAGTGTCAGTAAAGAGATGTCCATGCGTATGAATATACAGATTAGAACTGCAACAACAATAGGTGTCTGGGGAGGAGGATGGGCACATGTGAATGTACAGTACTACATGCCAAGAACAGATGCTTACAGGGTAAGTAACAATCCGTTCAAGGCATGTGTGGCTGTAGATACACATGCTTTTGCATAGACTGTATATCAGTACCCTCCAAAAAGCGGTGGCTAACCAGTGGACATTGCAGTTGTTTGAAAAAGTGTACGTAGCACCGCCTGTCCTACATTAGCTTGTTGGAGTGCTAAAATATCCACACAATAGTGTTTAGTAAATGTGTGTTGTGTAGACCATGTAGCTGCTTTACTAATGTCAGCTATGGGAAAGCTGCAGAAGAAAGCCATATATGCCCCTATTTTACGAGTGGTGTGTGCTCTAGGGGGTACAGACAAAGTCCTTTTGGCTTTGAGATAGCATGTGTGTATGGATTTAACGATCCATTAAGAAATGCCTGATTTTGAAATCGGTTTCCCTTTGTGAGAGGGAGGAAATGCAACAAAATGTTGTTTTGTGAAAATATTTTATCCTGTCAATATAATACATTAATTCTCTTTTAAAATCTAGTTTATGAAGAGCCCTTTCTGCCACAGAATCTGGTTGAGAAAAGAAAACAGGTAGCTCAACCAATTGGTTAATGTGGAAAGGGGATACGACCTTTGGAAGGAATTTTGGGTTGGAACCACCCTATCCCTATGAAGCTGGGATAATGGTTCTTCTAAAGTTAGTGCCTGGAGCTCACCAACACTCCTTGGTGAGGTGATAGCAATTTAAAAAGCCAACTTCCAAGAAAGAAATTGGAGGAAGCAATTTTGTAACGGTTTAAAAGGTGGCCCCATAAGCCTTGATAAACAATATTGAGATTCCGCGCAGGTGAAGGTGGGACCCTTAGTGGCATCACTCTCTTAAGGCCTTCCATGAAAGCCTTAATAACTGGCACTCTGAACAAAGATAAGTGTTGTCTATTTTGAAGATATGCAGCCACTGCCGCAAGATGTAGATGTATGGAAGCGTACCCACGCCTATGGGTTGTAAATGCAAGAGGTAACAAATATTTTGTATAGATGCATAGCATGCTCTAGAGGTAGGTTTCCTTGTTTCCTTAAGAATGGTCATGCATTCTGCTGGCAGGTTTAGATATCCGAATTCCATGACTTCAGGAGCCAAATCACCAGGTTTAGCTACTTTAGTTTGGGTGTCTGATTTCGCCATGGTTCTGAGTGAGAAGGTCTGGGTTGAGGTGAAGCTTCTTTTGTGTACTGAAAGTTCGAGTAGTGTGGTGACCCATGGTTGACAATCCCATGTGGGAGCTACTAGAATGACGGTGAGAGACATCTGCCTGAGCTTCCAAACCGGAAAAGGAAGAAGAGGGAGAGGCAGAAAAGCATAGGCAAATATTCCTGACCAATTCATCCATAGGGCATTGCCTTTGGATAGAGGGTGTGGGTACCTGGAGGCAAAGTTTGGGCATTTTACGTTCTCTGCTGTTGCAAAGAGGTCTATCAGTGGAAACCCCCAAGTGTAGAAGTATGGGAGGAGGACTTGAGGGTGAAGTTCCCACTCGTGGACTTAATGCCGCATCCTGCTGAGGAGGTCAGCAAAGTCGTTGTCCGTTCCCAGGAGGTGTTCCGTTAACAAATGGATTTTGTGATGTATTGCCCAATGCCAAATGGTTTGAGAGAGGCGTGACAGCTGTAGAGCATGTGTCCCCTCTGTTTTTGTACATAGTACATGGCTGTCATATTGTCCATCTTGCCTATAAGGTGAGGTCGAAATGCTTTCAGCGCTAGGTGAACAGCTTGAAGCTCTAGGTAGTTGATGTTAAGATTCTGGTGTTTGGTGTCCCAGAGTCCCTGAACTGTTAGGTCTTGCAGGTGATCACCCGACCCTGTGAGGGATGCATCTGCTGTTAGCATGACCTGTGGAAAAGGGTCGATGAATGGCCGCCCTTTTAACAGGTTTTGTGTGTTCCACCACTGCAGAGAGTGATGAGTGCAGCTATCTACCAACACTAGTTCGTCTGGTCGACCCTGTGATTGAGTCCACTGTTGTGCTAAACATTCCTCTAGAGGACGCATGTTTAGTCTTGCATGAGGCACTATGGCAATGCATGATGCCATCATTCCCAGAATACGCATGAACATTTTGACAATTAAGTACTGATTGGCTCAAAATTGTGGTAGATGTTCTTGAAAATTTTGAATCCTGGCTGCATCTGGACAGGGTAGACCTAGTTGAGTGTTGAGCATAGCTCCAAGATATGGTTGCAGCTGTGAGGGTTGAAGATGGGATTTTTGAGGATTGATAGTGAATCCCAGCTGATGTAGGAGGTTTATGGTAATTTGAGTGTGTTTATGACACAGGAGGTATGTATTGACTTTGATAAGCCAGTCTTCTATATATGGGAAGACATGAATGTTTCGCAAATACGCTGATACCACTGCTACGAATGGAAGGACTTTGAATTGGTGATGTTTTCCTGCTATCACAAATCGGAGCTATTTGCGATATGCTGGGTGAATGGGGATGTGCAAGTATGCATCCTTTAAGTCTAGTGCTGACATGAAGTTGCCCTGCTGTAGAAGTGGAAACAGCTGTTGAAGTGTGACCATATGGAAGTGGTTTGACGGCATGTATTGTTTTAGAGGCCTTAGATCTAAAATAGACCATAGAGAGACGTCCTTTTTGGGAATTAGGAAGAGCAGAGGGAGTAAATTCCTGACCCTTGAATGTGTATTGGAACTGGCTCTATAGCTCCTTTGAGTAATGGAGCTTGCACCTCTTGTTTGAGCAGTTGTTGATGTTCTAGCGAGAGCCTGAGGGTGCGAGGTGGAATATTTGGGAGGATTGCTGATGAGCTCCAGGCAATAACCATGTTGGATAATGTCCAACATCCACCTGTCTGATGTTAATGACTGCCAGGTGGGAAGAAACAGCGGCATTCAACCCCTGACAGGTGTAGGATGATTGGGGGGAATAATAAGCGAGTCACTGCTTGTTGCCAGATGGGGCATTACGGGTTGGTGAACCTTTGTCCCAACCTTTGAAATTGTTACCCCTGTAATTTCCTCTGAAACATCCTCTAGATGGAGAGGAATGCGTTTGTGACCTGTAAGAAGCTGTGAGGCATCTGTGGAAGTGGTTTTGAAACCTGCTCTATAAGGGGAGCGACGAAAGGAGCCTCTATTATTAGGTGTTTCAAGTGCCCCTATAGATTTGCCAACTTTGTTATCTTTTTTTCATTTTCTCTAAGGCCTCATCTACTTGTGGGCCGAGGAGACGCTCTGTTTCAAAAGTTAAGTAAACTCTGTTGAACTTCTGGCTTAAATACAGAGATACGCAGCCAAGCAAGCTCCCTAGGAGGACACCTGTATTGATGCCTCTGGAGGCCGTATCCGCAGAGTCCAGTGCACATCTGATGGAGGAGATGGAAATTAATTTTCCTTCCTGCAATAATTCTTGTCCCTTTTCTCTGTGCTCCTCTGGAAGATATTGGAGTAGTTCCTCCATCTCGTCCCAGTGAGCTCTATCATATCTGGCCAACAGTCCTTGTTTATTTGCAATTCACCAATGATTGGCGGATTTGCAGCAACTAATTTGCCTGATGCATCTATAAGCTTGGAATCTTATTAGGAGGTGAAAAAACTAGGGAATCTGGTGGAAGCGGATCTCTAATAAAAACTGGGTCAGATGGTGCAGCTTTATATTTTCTATCTACCCTAGGTCCCTGGGACCACTGCCTGGCCTTAAAAAATATTTTCAGAGCCATTCACAAAGGGGATGGGGTCCCCTGGGGACCCCTTTCCGTTTGCGAGTGGTTTACCACCTTTCTGTGAAGGGTGGTAAACTGCGACCGTTTTGCGACCGCAATTGCTGTCGCAAAACAGTCATACATAGCTTCAGGAGTCGCTATTAGGAAGGGACGCCCTTGGAACGCCCCTTCCTATTAGCGAGTCGCTTATCCTATTTTGCGAGTCGCTAATTGATTTGCGACTCGCAAAATAGGATTAGTACATGGGCCACACGTTTTTTGCGGTCGCAAATGGGTCTAAAACCCATTTGCGCATGCAAAAAATGTTATTACATCTGGCCCCAAGTCGAAAATTGGCTCCGGGAGGGTTGTGGGAGCCGATTTTTGTATCGGTGCCGAACTTTATTACACTTACGGAACCGGAGCGGTGGAAACTGAAGAGGTGTTATCTAGTCTTGGTGCGGAGCCGGAAGAATTCGTATATACTTTCAGTGCCGAGCGGGAGGGGGGAAGCCGAATCTGATTCTCGATGCCTACCATGGCCAGTAGGTCCTGGTGGCCCGGAAGCCTTTTGTATAATAGGAATTGAAGGTTTTTGTATGGGCAGGTGAAGGATTTGGGTACTCACGGCACCTTGACCCGGCGGAAGATCATGTGACTCCAAATCGATCTCCAAGTCGGAGTTGGAATGTTGAACCAAAAAGGCTTCTTCCTCTTTGGCAGCTGAAGGTTCCTGATCTTTTTCTGGTTCGATATCTTGTTGCCTGAAGATATTGGGCGTGTGTTTGATCTCACGTCTCTGCACATCTCTGTGTCGAGCCAGACGCAAGGACTTTTTGGATCGAAACGACTAACAGGCCTCACCATCTTCTTCTTTGTGCTCTGGAGATAAACACAGATTGCAGACCTCATGAAGGTCGGTCCGCGGGTATTTGGAATGGCACCGGGGGCAGAATCGAAATGGAGCCCGTTCCATCAGCAGAGTATCATCGATAGAGTCGAATAAGTATAAGGTAGCCTGGATGGCGAGGCTGAAGGCCACGAGCGGAGTATTCTGACCCGATTAATAAAGAGTTTTCCTAATTTTGATATGCGAAGGATGGGAAACGCATTTGAAACAATACCGACGAGGGGTCGATGCCCATGCACACTATTACCAAGAGGAGGAGTCACCTTACCTCGTGGCTCGAAAGACTTCTGCAAGAAAAAGAACTTGCAAACATCCGGACCCAATACTAGATGGCAGGAGTATGCAAAGCATTTGTATCAACGGCCACACATGCTTCGAAAATCTAGTATTTAGGTGGCATCCCTGTAGGAGAGTAGGATCTGCCTCTTATGGTTACCCCCACTTTTTGCTGGTGTATCACTGTTTTTCGACTTTAGTCTGGCTGGGGCCCTGCTATCCAGGACCCCAGCCTAGCTGCTTCCTCTCTAAATTGATTCCATGTACCTTAAGTACACCTCAGATTGGATTCTGGGGTGCCCTTATAAGTCCCTAGTATATGGTATACTATGTACCCAGGGCATAGGTACCCCAGAGGCCTACCAGGGGTTGAAGCATGTATTGTGCCACCCCTGAAAAGGCCCTCCAAAATGACACCACAGGACTGCTACTGCAGCCTGAGTAAGGTGGTGCATGCACCCCTTACAGAGATATAGGTTCACTATATCTCACCTATCACTGCACATAGAAACCTATCAGTCACCCCTATGGCAGGCCTTATCAATCCTGAAGGCAGGGTGCTTGGTTTTGTGTGAGAGGGAGCCCATGCCTGAGCAGAGCCCCTCTGCAGCCTTCGGAATCTCCTCTTCGGGGTTGTCTGTGGTGCAGCCTGACCATATACTCTTAAGTGCATTATATCCCCGCGGTAAATGCTAACTTTGGGATGGCTGCACGGAAACATGTCGTGTTTGGTGTCAAACACCTTGGAATCATACCCCCACACCAGTAACTGGTGTGGGAGTATGATCCCACCCTTCTAGAGGGAGAGACATGACAGCACCGGTATACCCGGTACCAACTAAACAGAGCCTGGCATCACAAAATGGATGCTGCAGCCACAGACACGAGTCTGGCCTCCTGCTGCTGACCGAAACTCCGGCAGGGAGGCCTGGACAATAGGTTTCCTGTCACAGGGAGGTGTTACCACCTCCCAGACAGGCCTTAGTGGATTGGGGCTGGGTGGGTGCACTCCAAGAGTGCTTTGAAGTCCTGCACTGGGGGCACATTTGGTGTCCTTGTGCATACCCCAGTTCAAACCGGTTGCAGGGGCTGCCAGCCCCTGCTCTGGCGCAAAACTGGACAAAGGAAATGGGTGTAGCCACCCCTCTTTCCAAACCCTCCCATAGGTGGGTCCACAGAGTTAGTCCAACCCCTTCCTTAGGTATAAGTAAGGAACCCCTGGCAACAGGACTTTAGATATCCCTGGACGAAACTCTGCAACTGAATCCTGGAACTTCGACGCTCTACTAAAGACTAGAGGACTGAAGAAATCTCCCTTGGGGTCAAGGAGTGACTCCCCTGCTTGGCAGGCACCAACGAAGCATTTGCCGGTCTGCATCTCCGAAGCTCCCGCCGGACTCCGAAGTACTTGCAGCCCAGGAAGAGAATTTCCAGACTTCTCAGAGGCCGACCCGAGTCCCCAGCAAGGCTGAGACCCGCAGCCCTCACGAGTGACGTGGAACCGGAACCCCTGGACACCGTGCACATTTGCTAGTGCATCGACTTCTCGACGACTCTTGAAGTCCTGCTTTGGGTTACTTGTAGCCCAGGCCCCGAGCACCATTTGCACCGAAGATTGTGAGCCTACACTCCACGAGTGTTCCGTGGGCCCGCTCCTTGCATTTCCGCTCGAGGCTCCTTCGCGATCCCTGGTCCGTCGACTGGTGGGTCCCTGTGAAGGCAACTCTGATTTTCTTTGGGCTTCCCTGGTTGCTCCAGATGTGCCCTGACTCCCCACCGAGTGGAGAGTCCCTCAGACCTTGCTGGTCTGCACAGAAGCATCTTTCTCCTTTCTGCGTGGGTTGCTGTTGCCAAGGCTTGTTGTGTTCAATCCGGACACCAACGCTGCAGCACTCGACATCCTTCGTGGGACAGCTCGAATCCAGCTCCTGGTCGTCGTCGACGCCTCCTAGTCCTCGTGGCTGAAGAGTCAAGCTTCACCTCTTTCACCTGAAGCACCCGACATCGGTGGGCATTCGACTATCGTGCCCCTGGTCACTGGCAAAGTGACCCAGACTCTGTCCCCTCTGCTTTCAGGTTCTTCTCATCTCCGATCCAGGCTTGGATCTCTTCGGACACTTCGCATCTTCCCGGCAGCAGCACTTCCTTGCAGGCTGCCATTGAAATCGACGACGCGACCCGACACCCTTCGACACCTATGCACCCGGCTTCCCTGGGTGAGGTAACTCGAGTACTCCGGTGCTCCCGTGGGTGTTGAGCCTAGAACTGTCTAAGTCCAAGAGGGTTTGGTCCTAATCCATTTCTAAGTGTCCTTAAACTCTAAAACTCTAACCGCGACTTTCCCTTAGACTTTAACGGAGCTCGCGGCTGTGTTCTCACACTGCACACAGCCCCCGTGGGTCCCCTGTGTCACTACCTTGGGGTCCCAGCGATTCTACAGGCTCTAGGCCTTGTGTCTACTTAAGTTGTGGTTCTTATACCACTTTCTTAATATATGGTTTGGTACGCCCCTAGGGCTAATCGTATATTGTGCTAATTTACTGTGCTATTTGACTTGTAACTTGTGTACTTTGACCTCTAGCCTCATAAAGAGACTACTGGGTTGTGTTTAGTAATAAATACATATATTTTATATATATACCTGGTGTGGTTCTCCTTTCATTTGGTCATTCATGAGATTATAACTGGTAAAACAAACAGCTTAACACTCCTTCAAGACTTAGCCTGAAGGCTGCTCTCCATAGCTACCACTAGGATAGCTTTCAATAAAGGTTGTCTTTAAACCTATCATCAATCAAGGTCGTTTGGACTGGTGCAAGGTGCCCACTATAACTAGTGGACAGCATATGCCAGGCTAACTTCTCACATTGGTGTGCAGCGGTTGGATTCAAGCTTGCCTTTGTTTTACCAGATAATCTCAAGTGTGTGACTAACTGAAAACCACTAAAGGTACCTCAGGTACATATAAATTCAAGCTTAGAAATACAGTAAGTTCTACTGAACTTAGAGTTGTGTGTCAAGGGCTTAGAACACCCTTTCTACAACTCAAGAGAGTTTAGTAGGCCACACTAGAGTAGGTAGTGCATACACCACACCTCACTAGTGATGTCTTCAGGGCCAGGAACCAGTAGGTCCCTGCCAGAAGCCAGTGGGCTTCTACCCTCCAAGTATGACAACCTCCCATTCTTGGAATTGAGAGAATTGTGCAAGACTAGGAAGCTGAAGACAGGCAAAAGTGCCAACACCCAACGTCTCATGGAGATGCTTCTGCTGGATGATCTCAGAAGACCCCCAGGGTCTGAAGGGGTAGGCAGACAGGGTGGGGCAGAAGATGAGGAAGGGACCAGGGGTGAAAATACCCAGGACCTGACCTCTGACACTGGCCAGGAAGATGAAAATGATCTTGCCCTGGAAAATCCAGCTCCTCCTGAAGATGAGGAGGAGGATCAGAATGACCTCCCCTTTGTCCCACCAGGAAGAGTTGTGAGTGTGCCTAGAAGGTCAAGATCTCCTTCTCAGGAGTCTAACCATTCTGACACCTCAGTAGGGACCTCTGTTTCCTCTCATAGGAGGGAATCCTCTCATGAAAGGAAAGAGAGACTGCTCAAGTATGGAGAAGCTCAGCTTAGGATCAGAAGAGAGCAGTTGGCTATAGACAGGGAGTCCCTAGAGCTTCATAGACAAAGAAGAAAGTTGGGACTAGAGTCCCATGGTGGCAGCAACTTCCCTAGTGGTAGGGAAAGGTCTTATGACCATAGAAACCTGAGCAAGATTGTCCCTCCCTACCAGAGTGGGGATGACATCCACAAATGGATTACTGCACTGGAAAGGGCCTGTAAAGTTCAGAGGGTCCCCCAGGAGCAGTGGGCAGCAATCTTGTGGCTCTCCTTTGCAGACAAAGGTAGAGACAAGTTCCTCACTGTAAGAGAAGAGGATGCTGATGATTACCAAGTCCTGAAGAGTGCCCTGATAGATGGGTTTGGCCTAACCACTGAGCAATACAGGTTAAAGTTCAGAGATACCCAAAAGGCACAGACACAGGACTGGGTGGACTTTGTAGATTGTGCTACCAAGGCTCTGGAAGGCTGGTTACTTGACAGTAAGGTGTGTGACTTCAAAGGATTGTATAATTTAATCATGAGGGAGCAGATTCTTAATAACTGTCAGAATCAGTTGCTACATCAGTACCTGGTTGACTCTGATCTGACCTCTCCCCAAGAATTGGGAAAGAAGGCAGACAAATGGGTCAGAACCAGGGTGAAGCAAAAGGTACAGAACCAAGGTGGTGACCAGAAGACGCAAGATTCCAAAAACTCTGACAAGGGTGGGGAAAAGGGTAAAGACCAGAAGTCTTCTCAAGGTCCCCAAAAATCTGCATCTGGTGGGGAATCCCAATCTACTAAAGGAAAAGGCCAAAAGAAACCATGGTGCAAAATCTGTAAGCAGAAAACTCACTGGACCAGTGACTGCACCAAGTCCAAAGACTCTAATCCAGCCACCATTGCCCCTAAGGCAACTGTTCCCCCTAGTCCAGCTACAAATGGTGGTGGAAACACTCAGAATAAGGGTTTAGTAGGGTTGACCCTGGGTACTGAGATGGGCTCTGGCCTAGTCAGAGTGCCAACTCAGGCTGTCCTAGTCTGTGATGGGGGCATGGATATGTCCCCCTTTGTGAGTCCCAATAATTTGGGCAAATACAGACAGCAGCCTTTAATTAATGGAAGAGAGGCTTTGGCATTCAGGGACACAGGAGCAAGTGTCACCATGGTGACAAAAGATCTTGTGGATCCTGGGCAGATTATACTTGGTGAAATGTACCAAGTGACCAATGCTAGAAATGTCAGAACAGACCATTCTCTGGCAGTTGTTAACTTCTCCTGGGGAGGGGTAACTGGCCTTAAGAAGGTTGTGGTGAGTGCAGACCTACCAGTCGAATGCTTGCTTGGCAATGATCTTGAAACCTCAGCTTGGGCAGAGGTGGAGCTCAGGAAACATGCAGAAATGCTAGGGATCCCTGCACATGTCTTTGCTGGGACTAGGTCACAGGCCAAAATGTCAAAAGCTGAACAGGCCCTGGATTCTGGAACAATGGACCAGGTGCCTCCCAAGAGAAGGAGCAGTAGGGTTAAGGCAGTGCCTTCCCCCTTGGCTCAGGAAGCAGATCAGTCTTTTGAGGAAGATGATCTCAGCCCTGAAGAAGGAACTGTCCCAGAGGAGCTTGAACCTGATCGGGTTGAGTTCTTGGGGACAGGGGCCCTTCCAGGGCAGATCTGAGCCAGGAACAGCTGAACTGCCCCTCTCTTGAACCCCTCAGACAGCAAGCTGCTGCTGAGGCTGCTGGGAATGCTAGTGGCACCCATAAGATATATTGGGATGATGGACTCCTGTACTCAGAGAGTAGAGACCCCAAGCCTGGAGCAGCCAGGAGGTTGGTTATACCTCTGAAGTTCAGGGGCTTCCTATTGACACTAGCCCATGATATTCCCTTAGCAGGTCACCTGGGCCAGAACAAGACTTGGGACAAAATTGTCCCTCACTTTCACTGGCCCCACATGTCTGAAGACACCAAGGAGTTTTGTCGCTCCTGTGTAACCTGCCAAGCCAGTGGGAAGGCAGGTGGCACCACAAAGGCCCCCCTGATACCACTACCTGTGGTGGGGATTCCCTTTGAGAGGGTGGGGATTTACATAGTTGGTCCCATGGATCCCCAAACAGCATCTAGGCACAGGTTTATCCTGGTGGTGGTGGACCATGCCACCAGGTACCCAGAAGCCGTTCCCCTTAGGACCACAACAGCACCTGTGGTGGCAAGGGCCCTCCTGGGAATTTTCTCAAGAGTGGGCTTTCCTAAGGAGGTAGTATCTGACAGAGATGCAAACTTTATGTCCAGTTACTTGACTGCAATGTGGAAGGAGTGTGGAGTGACTTATAAGTTCACCACACCCTATCACCCACAATGCAATGGTTTAGTTGAGAGGTTCAACAAAACCTTGAAGGGCATGATTAAAGGGCTCCCAGAAAAGCTTAGGCGAAGATGGGACATACTCTTGCCCTGCCTTTTATTTGCATACAGGGAGGTGCCTCAAAAGGGGTTGGCTACAGCCCTTTTGAACTTTTGTTTGGCCATCCTGTCAGGGGTCCATTGTGTCTGGTGAAGGAAGGTTGGGAGTTACCTCTCAAACCCCCTAAACAGGACATAGTGGACTATGTACTTGGTCTCCGCTCCAGGATGGCTCAGTATATGAAAAAGGCAACCAAAAACCTTGAGGCTAGCCAGGAATTACAGAAAGCCTGGCATGACCAAAAGGCTGTGCTGACTGCTTACCAGCCAGGACAGAAGGTGTGGGTGTTGGAGCCAGTGGCCCCAGCAGCCCTCCAAGACAAGTGGAGTGGCCCCCATACCATTGTTGAACAGAAGGGAGAGGTTACCTATCTAGTAGACCTGGGAACTCCCAGGAGCCCCCACAGGGTGCTCCATGTCAACAGGCTGAAGCCATATGTGGACAGGGCTGACATGGGCTTGCTCATGGCAACTGATGAGGGACAAGAGGAGGAGAGTGACCCTCTCCCTGACCTGCTCTCACAGAACCCTGATGATGGGTCAGTGGATGGTGTAGCCTTGGCAGGCAGCCTCACTTCCCAGCAGCAAACTGATTGTAGACAGGTGCTCAATCAGTTCAGACACATGTTTTCTCTGACTCCAAGTCAGAACACCTGGTGCACTCATGAAGTGGACACTGGGGACAGTCTGCCTGTTAAAAGTAAGATTTACAGGCAACCTGACCAGGTCAGGGACTGTATCAGGACAGAAGTCCAGAAAATGTTGGAACTGGGTGTCATTGAGCCTTCAGATAGCCCTTGGGCTAGTCCAGTGGTCCTGGTGCCAAAACCTCACACCAAAGATGGTAAGAGAGAGATGAGGTTTTGTGTGGACTACAGAGGCCTCAATGCAGTCACTAGGACTGATGCCCATCCAATCCCCAGGGCAGATGAGCTAACAGACACTTTGGCCTCAGCCAAGTATCTAAGCACATTTGACCTGACAGCTGGCTACTGGCAGATCAGACTAGCTGATGATGCAAAGCCAAAAACTGCATTTCCTACCCCTGGTGGGCTTTACCAATTTGTGGTGATGCCCTTTGGTTTGAAGAATGCACCTGCCACTTTTCAGAGGTTGGTGAACACAGTCCTTACAGGTCTGGAAGCCTATAGTGCAGCATATCTAGATGATATTGCTGTCTTTAGCTCCACCTGGGAGGATCACCTGGTCCACCTCAGAAATGTTTTGGAGGCCCTGCAGAAGGCAGGCCTAACTATCAAGGCCACCAAGTGCCAGATAGGGCAGAGTCAGGTTGTGTACCTGGGCCACCTTGTGGGTGGAGGCCAGGTTCAACCATTGCAGAGCAAAATCCAGACCATCATGGACTGGGTTGCTCCAACTACCCAGACTCAGGTGAGAGCCTTTTTAGGCCTGACTGGGTACTACAGAAGATTTGTCAAGGGGTATGGATCAATAGTGACACCCCTGAATGACTTAACCTCTAAGAAAATGCCCAAAAAGGTTCAGTGGACAGTTAGCTGTCAAAAGGCATTTGATGACCTGAAGCAGGCCATGTGCACTGCTCCCATTCTGCAAAGTCCTGATTACTCCAAAAAGTTCATTGTGCAAACAGATGCATCTGAGTTGGGGGTAGGGGCTGTACTATCACAGTTGAATGATGAAGGTCAGGATCAGCCAGTAGCTTTTATTAGCAGAAGGCTGACCCCCAGAGAGAAACGTTGGTCAGCCATTGAGAGGGAGGCCTTTGCTGTGTTTTGGGCTCTGAAGAAGCTGAGGCCATACTTGTTTGGCACTCACTTCCTTGTTCAGACAGACCATAAACCCCTCTTATGGCTAAAACAGATGAAGGGTGAAAACCCCAAACTTTTGAGGTGGTCCATTTCCCTACAGGGGATGGACTATACAGTGGAACATAGACCTGGGAGTAACCATGCCAATGCAGATGGACTCTCCAGATATTTCCACTTAGAACATGAAGACTTAACTGGTCAAGGTTAGTTTAATGTCCCTGCGTTTGGGAGGGGTTGTGTAGGAGAGTAGGATCTGCCTCTTATGGTTACCCCCATTTTTTGCTGGTGTATCACTGTTTTTAGACTTTAGTCTGGCTGGGGCCCTGCTATCCAGGACCCTAGCCTAGCTGCTTCCTCTCTAAATTGATTCCATGTACCTTAAGTACACCTCAGATTGGATTCTGGGGTGCCCTTATAAGTCCCTAGTATATGGTATACTATGTACCCAGGGCATAGGTACCCCAGAGGCCTACCAGGGGTTGAAGCATGTATTGTGCCACCCCTGGAAGGCCCTCCAAAATGACACCACAGGACTGCTACTGCAGCCTGAGTAAGGTGGTGCATGCACCCCTTACAGAGATATAGGTTCACTATATCTCACCTATCACTGCACATAGAAACCTATCAGTCACCCCTATGGCAGGCCTTATCAATCCTGAAGGCAGGGTGCTTGGGTTTGTGTGAGAGGGTGCCCATGCCTGAGCAGAGCCCCTCTGCCGCCTTCGGAATCTCCTCTCCGGGGTTGTCTGTGGTGCAGCCTGACCATATACTCTTAAGTGCATTATATCCCCGCGGTAAATGCTAACTTTGGGATGGCTGCACGGAAACATGTTGTGTTTGGTGTCAAACACCTTGGAATCATACCCCCACACTAGTAACTGGTGTGGGAGTATGATCCCACCCTTCTAGAGGGAGAGACATGACAGCACCGGTATACCCGGTATCAACTAAACAGAGCCTGGCATCACAAAATGGATGCTGCAGCCACAGACATGAGTCTGGCCTCCTGCTGCTGACCGAAACTCCGGCAGGGGAGGCCTGGACAAAAGGTTTCCTGTCACAGGGAGGTGTTACCACCTCCCAGACAGGCCTTAGTGGATTGGGGCTGGGTAGGTGCACTCCAAGAGTGCTTTGAAGTCCTGCACTGGGGGCACATTTGGTGTCCTCGTGCATACCCCAGTTCAAACCGGTTGCAGGGGCTGCCAGCCCCTGCTCTGGTGCGAAACTGGACAAAGGAAATGGGTGTAGCCACCCCTCTTTCCAAACCCTCCCATAGGTGGGTCCACAGAGTTAGTCCAACCCCTTCCTTGGGTATAAGTAAGGAACCCCTGGCAACAGGACTTCAGATATCCCTGGACGAAACTCTGCAACTGAATCCTGGAACTTCGACGCTCTACTAAAGACTAGAGGACTGAAGAAATCTCCCTTGGGGTCAAGGAGTGACTCCCCTGCTTGGCAGGCACCAACGAAGCATTTGCCGGTCTGCATCTCCGAAGCGCCCGCCGGACTCCGAAGTACTT
Source organism: Calotriton arnoldi (assembly GCA_963921515.1). NCBI lineage: Eukaryota > Metazoa > Chordata > Amphibia > Caudata > Salamandridae > Calotriton > Calotriton arnoldi. The sequence goes on along the minus strand of CAWUFW010011537.1, from coordinate 163,981 downwards.
GCAGCCCAGGAAGAGGATTTCCAGACTTCTCAGAGGCCGACCCGAGTCCCCAGCAAAGCTGAGACCCGCAGCCCTCACGAGTGACGTTGAACCGGAACCCCTGGACACCGTGCACATTTGCTAGTGCATCGACTTCTCGACGACTCTTGAAGTCCTGCTTTGGGTTACTTGTAGCCCAGGCCCCGAGCACCATTTGCACTGAAGATTGTGAGCCTACACTCCACGAGTGTTCCGTGGGCCCGCTCCTTGCATTTCCGCTCGAGGCTCCTTCGCGATCCCTGGTCCGTCGACTGGTGGGTCCCTGTGAAGGCAACTCTGATTTTCTTTGGGCTTCCCTGGTTGCCCAAAGAAAATCAGACGTGACGTGCCCTGACTCCCCACCGAGTGGTGAGTCCCTCAGACCTTGCTGGTCTGCACAGAAGCATCTTTCTCCTTTCTGCGTGGGTTGCTGTTGCCAAGGCTTGTTGTGTTCAATCCGGACACCAACGCTGCAGCACTCGACATCCTTCGTGGGACAGCTCGAATCCAGCTCCTGGTCGTCGACGCCTCCTGGTCCTCGTGGCTGAAGAGTCAAGCTTCACCTCTTTCACCTGAAGCACCCGACATCGGTGGGCATTCGACTATCGTGCCCCTGGTCACTGGCAAAGTGACCCAGACTCTGTCCCCTCTGCTTTCAGGTTCTTCTCATCTCCGATCCAGGCTTGGATCTCTTCGGACACTTCGCATCTTCCCGGCAGCAGCACTTCCTTGCAGGCTGCCATTGAAATCGACAGCACGCGACCCGACACCCTTCGACACCTATGCACCCGGCTTCCCTGGGTGAGGTAACTCGAGTACTCCGGTGCTCCCGTGGGTGTTGACCCTAGAACTGTCTAAGTCCAAGAGGGTTTGGTCCTAATCCATTTCTAAGTGTCCTTAAACTCTAAAACTCTAACCGCGACTTTCCCATAGACTTTAATGGAGCTCGCGGCTGTGTTCTCACACTGCACACAGCCCCCGTGGGTCCCCTGTGTCACTACCTTGGGTGGTTCCTTGGGGTCCCAGCGATTCTACAGGCTCTAGGCCTTGTGTCTACTTAAGTCGTGGTTCTTATACCACTTTCTTAATATATGGTTTGGTACGCCCCTAGGGCTAATCGTATATTGTGCTAATTTACTGTGCTATTTGACTTGTAACTTGTGTACTTTGACCTCTAGCCTCATAAAGAGACTATTGGGTTGTGTTTAGTAATAAATACATATATTTTATATATATACCTGGTGTGGTTCTCCTTTCATTTGGTCATTCATGAGATTATAACTGGTAAAACAAACAGCTTAACACTCCTTCAAGACTTAGCCTGAAGGCTGCTCTCCATAGCTACCACTAGGATAAGCTTTCAATAAAGGTTGTCTTTAAACCTATCATCAATCAAGGTCGTTTGGACTGGTGCAAGGTGCCCACTATAACTAGTGGACAGCATATGCCAGGCCAACTTCTCACAATCCCCAGATCCTGAACTTCAGTTCCTGATGACCTAAGAAGAGCCGGACACCACAGAGTCACACCAGCAGAAGAGACTGCAGAGAATTACTGACTTGGCCTCAGCCCTACCGGCCTGTCTGCAGCCCTTGAGGATCCTGCGCCAAAAGACAACTCGTCCTGCAACCCAGCAACCTCCAAACCTTTGGGAGGACTGCATGCCTTCGACAAAGATCAAGTTCTCCAGAGAACAGTGGACCTGTTCACAAGAAACAAACTTCAAGCAAGGCCTCTGTGACCTGAAGAACCGCAAATCCCTGCTCCCATTTCCAACTCTGCACCCGATGCCTCCAGCCCGAGTCCAAGTGGCCTACCGGTCACATCTAGGTTCCCCAGTGCTCCAAAGCCCGAGTCCGTCGTGGGTTGACCCCTCCTGGACTCCTCAACATCGCCTGCAGCTTATGCACGGAAACCCCCTCAACCGCGACCTGCTCCAGTAAGCCGTTTTCAACACCAAAAGACACCCCTGCAGCTGCCGGCCTGGGCCTTGGTGAAGCGGACCAAAGGTGTCCCTACGTCCCCGAGCATCACAACTTATCTCTCCAGCTGTTGGTTTACTCTGACCGGCCTCCAGGCCTGAGCCTGCAGCCCTTTTCCGAGTTTTCCTTTCTCCATTGCATTACAGTGGGCACCCGACGCCTTATTTGCACCCTGCACCAGGCTGCCCCTGTGCCGCTGGTGGTGTACTGTTGGTGCTGCTTTGGACCCTGCTCAGCGCTTGCTTCAACCCCCAGAGACTGCCCCCCCCCCAAGCTGCTGCTACTTACCTGTAAGCAGCCTCTGACCGATTGCCCCATTCTTCTTTGAGTTGTATTGGGCGCCCAACACCGTATTTTCACCCTGCACCCGGCCACCACTGTGCTGCTGGCGGTATGCTGGTGGTATACTGTTGGTCTGAACCGAACCTTGCCCAATACTGACCTTAATTCCCGATGTCTGGTTTTGTAAGTCGATGTTACCTGTCTGCATGCTGAATGGTTTCTTCCTCCCATAGGTTAACATTGCAAAGTCTGAAAATATGGAAACGTCACACACAGGAACACTGTCCACTTTTTATATTGAAAAGTATTTCTATTGCAAAACTTATTTACCTAAATAAAAGTTCTGTGGTTCTACAAAATAAATATATCCAAGTACTACTTTTATAAATTGGTCTTGGATCAATTCATTGAATGTGTGCCTCATTTATTTGCAATGTGTGTACAACAAGTGCTTAACACTGTCCTCTGATTAGCCTAACTGTTCGCCCACACTACCACAAAAGAGAGCATTAGTATTATCTACTTTAGCCTCTGTAAAGCCTCTGGGGATCCACTGGACTCTTTGCACACTATACCTCTTTTTGGTATAGTATATAGAGAGACAGACTCTAAGTACCGAAGGACACCGCCTGAAACCGACCGTAAAAACTGTATACAGCATATGCTTTTTTTTCATAGGAAAGCATTGCTTTGTAATGACACATTTAACTGGACCCTTTACTTACCTGTAAACTCTACTTTAAAAAAAGTACTTACTTGATAACAAAGTTCTTGGTATCAAAATTTTTATATTAAATCATGACTTATTTTTCTAAATTGGTCTTGGATTTATTCTTGAGTGTGTGCCTCATTTATTGCTTCTGTAAGAACAACAAATGCTTAGCACTACCCTCTGATATGCCTAAACTTCTCGCCCGCACTACCACAAAAGAGAGCATTTAGTGTTATCATTTTTGCCTCAGTAAACCAATTGGGGTCCGCTTGGACTCTCTATACAGTAAAACTGGTTTGTTCCACTATATAGAGAGCCAGCTTCATACATTTGGTGTCCAGCGCTGGGATGCAAGACTTTGCATTTACTGATACCACTTGGTCAATAGGTGATTCCACAAAGTAAATCCGCAATTGACATTAGTTAAAAATATTTTTTTTAAATTTTCTCAATTTTTCTAAATGTCTAAATTTGAACTGTTAGGGCCTTGGCTACGTCTCATAGTCCAATTGTTTTAGAATTCAAAAATTATCCTAGATTAAGCCTGTAAAAAAGTAGACTGATCAATTTTTTTCTTGAATTCTAAAAAGGTTCCAACTGATCTAACACCATGTCTGAGGCAGATGGTACTAACCAGGCGCTCAACCTGGGTCCCTGCAAGAAGCTTAAGTTGACCCAACTGTAGGACCTCTGAAAAGCATGGAACCTTGCCATGAGGTCAAAATCTACTAAGGCTCCTTTACAGACCCTGCTTGCTGAGCATGATAGAGCCATGGCAATGGAAGGAAACCCTAATGACACAGAGGAGGGAAATGTCAGTGAGGAGGAAAATTCCTCAGATTACCCTACTGACAGTACCTCCAGCTGAAGTGGAAGAGAAAGATCCTGATCTCAGAAACAAGCTAGGAGAATAGCTCTAGGAGCTAAAATCTTAGCCATAGGAAAAAAGAGCCGAGATTGGCCTAGGACCCATCTCTGGTGGCAGCAAGATCTTTAATAGGGAGAAAGATGAAGCGCTGACCCTAAAATCCACAAAGGGATTTTACCCAAATATGTAGAGGGTTTACCAAATGGTTTACAGCCTTTGAGGGGGTTGTAAGATAAGGAAACTTAGCCAGAAGTATTGGGTGTGTCTACTCTGGGAGCTGTGTTCAGGAAAGTGCAGGGATAGACTCCTGACACTGAGTGAGACAGATGCAGAGTCCTATGACCTCATGAAGGATATCCTGACTGAGGGCTTTGGACTCATCAATGAGGAGTACAGGATTAGGTTCATGGGGACTCACAAAACCTTGAGTCAGACGTGGGTAGATTTTGTCGACTGCTCAGTCAATAAACTAGGTGGCTGATTGGAAGGTGACAGGGTACAAGGCTATGATGGGCTTTATAATCTTATTATGAAAGAGCATCTGTTAAGTAACTGTGTTTCCGATAAATTGCATCAGTACTTGGTGGACCTAGGTCCAGTCTCTCCCCAAGAAATGGGAAAGAAGGCTGACCATTGGGTCAAGACTAGGGTGTCCAAGAAGTCTCATGAAAGGGGTGACCAAAAGAAAGGAGTAGCTAATCCCCCGAGGAAAAAAGAGTGGGAAGTATAAAAATAAAAACAAACAGCCCTCTAAAGGCCCCCATGAACCTGTTCAAGAGTGTGGACCACGAGACAATATACAGTCTGCGAGGGAGGGGGGGTGGGGGGGACAGGTCCAAGTGTCACTATGGTGACTTAGAAACTGATAACCTCAGAGCGGTATTTGATTGGAGAGACCTATCCAGTCACCAATGCTGGCAACCAGACTAAGGTCCCTCCAATGGCAATGGTGCCCTTAGAGTGGGGAGGGGTCACTGGCCAAACGAATGTGGTTGTGTCCTCTGCAATTCCTGTTGAATGTCTGCTAGAGAATAATCTGGAGTCCTCAGCATGGTCCGAGGTAGAGCTAAGATGTCATGCAGCCATGCTGGGAATCCCTGAATGGGTGTGCATAAAAACCAGAGCACAGAGCAGAGCCCAGGGTGAAAAATAGGAGTTCGAGCCTGGAATAATGGCCCAACCGTCGAAAAAGTAAGAAGTCTGGGAAGCCAGCTTCTGAACAGCCACAAGCTCAGGTCCCCTCGCCTCAGGAACCGACCTGTGAGCCCCAGAGGGAACTGAGCCGCACAAACCTGGGCCTTACACGGCAGAGCCCCTAGACCCAAGGGAACCCTCTAGGGAAGAGCTGTGCCAAGGACAGAGGACTTGTCCTACTCTTGAGAGCCTGAGACAGCAAGCTGCTGCACAGGAAAAGGGAGATGTCAGTGATACTGAGGCCAGAGACCCTGAGCCTGATGCCACTAGGAGAGTGGTAGTGCCTCAGCAAGACCTGGAGCAGGCTAGCCAGTCACTTCTACTGGCCAAACATGTCCCAAAAGGTGAAGGAGTTTTGTGACTCCTGTGTTATCTCTCAAGCCAATGGCACAACAGGTGGCCACCTGAAGGCCCCCTTAATTCCCCTAACAGTAGTTGGGTTCCCTTTGAAAAGGAGGGGGCGGCGTTAATGGCTTCCCTTGACCCTCCAACAGCATCCGGGAGCAGATTCATACTGGTGATAGTGGATCATGCAACCAGGTACCCTGAAGCTATACCACTTAGGACTCACTGCTCCCGCAGTTGCCGGGGCCCTCATCAGTATCTTAACTAGAGTGGGCTTTCCTAAGGAGGTGGTGTTAGACACAGGTAGTAACTTTATATCTACCTACCTAAAAGCCATGTGGGCTGATTGTGGGGTAACATACAAGTTAACCACCCCATATCACCCACAAACCAATGGTTTAGTTGAGAGATTCAACAAAACCATGAAAGGTATAATCATGGGACACCCTGAAAACTCAAAAGGAGATGTGATGTCCTTTTGCCGTATCTGCTTTTCGCTTACAGAAAAGTCCCTTGGAAGGGACTAGGGTTCAGTATCTTTGAACTTCTGTTTGGTCATCCGGTAACGGGACCTTTGTGACTAGTTAAGGAAGGCTGGAAGAGACCTCTCAAAGAGCCTAAACAAGATATTGTGGACTTTATGCCTGGCATACGTTTAAGGATGGCTGAGCACCTGGGTAAAGCATTCAAAAGTCTTGAGGCCAGCCAAGACCTCCAGAAGCTCTGGTATGACCAAAAGGCTGCACTGGTGGAGTTCAAACTACGGCAGAAGGTATGGGTGTTGGAGTCTGTGGCACCTAGGGCTCTCTAGGACAAGTGGAGGGGTCCCTACCTTATCCTTCAGAGGAAAGGTGAGGTCACCTATCTGGTGGACCTAGGCACTTGCAGGAGCCCGCACAGGGTCATCAAGGTCAACTGCCTGAAACCTTTCCAGGATAGGGTTGATGTGCCCATGCTGATAGACACTGATGAGGATCAGGAAACAGAGAGTGAACCTCTCCCTGACCTCCTCTCCTACAGCCCAAAAGATGTCAGTAGATGAGTTGTCTTCTCAGAGACACTCTCTGCCCAACAGCAGCCTATCTGTGGGCAAGTCCTGGAGCAGTATGCTGAGCCCTTCTCCAAAACCCCTGGTCAGACTACCTGGTGTACCCATGATGTGGACACTGGAGACAATACACCAGTCAAAAACAAAATATATAGACAGTCTGATCAAGTCAAGGAGAGCATCCGAGCTGACGTTAGCAAGATGCTGGAATTGGGAGACACTGAATCTTCGCCGAGCCCCTTGGCCAGCCCAGTTGTGTTAGTCCCCAAGCCCCATTTCAAGGGTGGAATACCAAAGCTGAAGTTTTGTGTGGACTATAGGGGCCTCAATGCAGTAACCAAGACAGAAATACGCCTAATTCCTAGAGATGATGAGGTAATTGACAGGTTGGGGGCAGCCAAATTCCTCAGTACCTTTGATTTAACATCAGGGTACTGGCAGATTAGTCTGACCTTAGGAGCAAAATAAATTCAGTTTTATCAACCCCACATGGGCATTATCAGTTCAGTGTTTTACCCTATGAATTAAAAGAATGCCCCTGCCACCTTCCATAAGTTGGTGAACAAAGTCCTTGCTGGGTTAGAGACTTTGGTGCAGCATATCTGGACGATATTGCTGTTTTTTTTTTTTTATAAACAACTTTATTGGGTTTTGAACGTACAGAAGCAGCTAGACACCTTTGACCATTGTATTTACAGCGTCACAGATTACCTTTGCAATGATTAGAAACAGGTATGCGCCCCATTCCACAACCCCGACATATAAATTTTACATTCATGTGCATAGGCGGGATCAGTTATAATCAGTCCAATTGATTCGTCCATTTACCCCATACCCTGTGGTATTTAACGGGACATCCCCGGGCTTCAAATAGGGGTTTCTCTTGTGCGGCACACCAGTCCACTCCTTGGCGCCATCTGGCTATACTTGGGGGTTTGGGTTGTGCCCATGTGGCGGCAATATCGCGCTTAGCTACAGTGATGGCTGTCCCTAGGAACACCTTGTCTGGTCGGGACCCGTCTAGGCCGTCCATAACCCCCAGAAGGAGTCGTGTGGGATCGTGGGGAACCTGCCAGCCCAGGATGTGTGTGAGCTCAGACTCTAGTGCAGCCCAGTATGAGGCCAGACGCGGACAGGTCCAGGTCATGTGGTAGAAATCTGCTGGTTCATGACCGCAACGCGTGCAGCCCGGAGAGGGGCTCAAGTCCGCTTGGTAAAGGTGTTCTGGGCTCAGATAGGCGATGTGTAGATAGTGATATTGCTGTTTTTAATTCCACTTGGCAGGATCACCTGATCCACCTTGGGAAGAAGCTGAAGGGTTTACTATCAAGGCAAGCGAGTGCCAGATAGGGCAGGGCCAGTTGTAAACTTGGGCCACCTTGTAGGTGGAGGCCAAGGTCAATCTTTATCATTATCTAGACATTTCTGGACTGGGAAGCTCCAGCCACCCTGACTCAAGTCAGGGCATTCTTTGGCTTGACTGGCTACTACAGGAGGTTTTTGAAGGGGTATGGCACCATTAAGGCACCCCTCACAGAACGTACCTCCAAGAAGATGAAAAAGAAGATAAACTGGACTGGAAGCTGTCAAAAGGCTTTTGCCACTCGGAAGGAAGCAATGTACCCAGCCTCATTCTTAAATCTCCAGATTACTCTAATCAGTTCATAGTGATGAGAGATGCCTCTGAACATGGGGTAGGAGCGGTCCTATCCCAAACAACGATGGCCATGACCAGTCTGTTGCTTTCATTTGCAGGAGGTTACTCCACAGAGAGCAGCGTTTGAAGTGCCACTGAGAGAGAAGCCTTTGCTGTGGTTTTGGCCCTGAAGAAGCTGAGACCATACCTGTTTGGTACCCACTTCCTAGTTCAAACTGACCACAGACCTCTCAGATGGCTAATGCAAATGAAAGGTGAAAACCCCAAACTGCTAAGGTGGTCCATCTCCCTACAGGGAATGGACTTCAGAGTGGAGCACAAACCTGGGACTGACCATGCAAATGCAGATAGACTTTACAGGTTTTTCCAGTTATAGGATGAGGACTCTCTTGGGAAAGATTAGTCATATTCTCTTTCGTTTGGGGGGAGGGTGGGGTTTGAGTAGGAAAAGGCCCCTTTAAGACATGGTCACCCCCACTTTTTGCCTGATATTCAATGCAATTTTGACAGAAGGTGCACTGGGTTCCTGCTATTTAGGTCCCCAGTGCCAGATCTCTTTTCCTAAACTGTACGACTGTTCCCCCCATTTGGCAATACCTTTAGCACCCCCTGTAAGACCCTTGTAAATGGTACCCAGGGAACCTAGCACATGGGGTACTAAAGAGGATCCCTAAGGGCTGCAACATGAATTGTGCCACCCTAAAGGACCCCTCAGCACACTCATGCAAACTGTCATGGCAGGCTGCGAGACACGGTGCTGAGAAAAGTGAACACCCGATATGGCACACCTTCTGTGTGCCATTTCTGCAGAAACTGCATGCAGTATAGGGAAGATACCCCTACAGCAGGCCTTACATCCCTAAAGCAGGGTGCACTATACTACATGTGTGGACATATCTGCATGAGCATATGTGCCCCTGTCATGTCTAAGTCGATTCTTGGATATTACAAGAGAACAGGGAAGCCATTTTAAGTACATGTGCTGGACACTGGTAATTACGAGTTCCTCACCTACGTGATGACTTCACTCAAACTAAAGATGTTTAGTATCAAACATCTTATATTAATAAGCCAACCCTGACTCCAGTAATGGATTTATTAATACATGCTCAAGGAGGGCACCTTAGAGGTGCCCCTTGAAAACCTACTGACTACTAGTGTACAGGCTGATTGATGTAGACCAGCCTGCCACCACAGACAGGTTTCTGACCCCCTGCAGAAGAGCCAGTGCTCTCTGAGGGCCGTAACAGACCTATCCACTCTGCACCCGAGCACCCCAGCTGGGTACCAACAAACTGGCTGTGCCCCCTTGCTCCCAGGAGCCTTGAGATCCGAGGCCTCTGTCGGAAACTCCCGGGCTTGCCCCCAAGTTCCCCTCTGCAGCTGTTTCCAGGTGGACCCCCTGCCTTCTGGCATAATGCACAAAGCTAAGAACCCAACCCGCACCAGCACCTCTGCACCCGGACGCCCCAGGGCTTGTAACGAGTAACTGGTGGTGGTACTTTGGAACTTAGCCCTGTACGACCCTAAGAAACCGACCGTAAATAACTGTGTGCAACATATGCCTTTTTTCACATAGGAAAGCATTGCTGCGTAAAAACGCATTTAATTGAACATTTTACTTACCTGTAAAAATCGATATTTAAAAAAGTACTTACTTGATAACGAAGGTCTTGGTATATAACTGTATATAAATATACAACTTATTTTTCTAAATTGGTCTCAAATTTATTCTTGAGCGTGTGCCATTTTTTGCCTCTGAATACAACAAATGTTAGCATATTACCCTCTGAGATGCCTAAACTGCACGCCGCACTACCACAAAAGAGAACATTTAGTGTTATCGCTTTTGCCTCTGTAAACCAATTGGACTCTCTACACAGTGTACCTCGTTTTGGTCCACTATACAGAGAGCAGGCTTCCTACAGTGTGGAAATACATTAATTACTCAGTCAAATACATTAAGTCTGTAATAGATTCAATACTCAACACCATTAACAAGTAGAGAAATAGAGTTGCTATTCTAAAATACTATTTAGTAAGGAATAGATTAAATATGCTATAAAAAATGTTAAACATGGCAATATATTCACTACTATCTTATAGGTATAAGAACGGATTCACTACTCTAATACTATTAAATTAGGGAATAGATTCACTACCCTGTAAAAATAAAAAATATGGGAAGATTTTCACTATGATGCATGAATAAGTACATGGAACACATTCACTACTCTGTAATAATATTACATTTGGGAAATTATTCAATAAAATAATAAGTATGTGAATAGACTCACTAATGCTGTCACATTAATAAATATAGCGAAAGATTCATTGCTGTGTCACATTAACAAGTTTTGGAATAGTCACTACTCAGTATCAATATTAAGTATGGGAATAGGTTTACTACTCGAACAATAACAGATACACTAATCTGCAACATTAATAAGTATGGAAAAAGACTGATTGCTCCTTAACACTGATACATATGAAAATACATTTACTACTCAGTTTCATTGAGAAGTGCAGGAATAGATTTATTATTCAAATCCATTAACAATTATGGAACAGAGTCTCTACTCTAACATTGAAAACTGTGGGAATAGGGTCACTTCTGTGCTACATTATTACATATGGGAATAGACTCACTGCAACGGAAGCACTCTATAGTGCTCCACTGTGCTTCACTGCAGTTGCAAGAATGCAGATTGTAGGAGTTGATATCAAAATATATTAATAAATGTGAAGATTTAGGCAACAGTTCAATAATTACAGAACAAAGAGAATTCAAATAATACATTTATTCTGGAAAAAGGGTAAGACAATACAGATATAAACTTGTTATTCTTCAATAATGCAAAATGTTTCAAACCCTATTTAAGGTGGTACTGAAATGATGTGCTTTGGCTACTCTCAGTTTAGTACTCCGTACTAACAGTAGTACTCCTTGGTACAGATTTGCATAATCTGTCTGGCACTTAAAGTAGCTGATGAGGGTTAAAATTCCATTCATGAAAAATCAGAAAACTGTTTTCTAGATCGTAAAGTGTTTTCCCTCTTGTCAAGTCCAGGATATTTTGTAAGAATAAAATAATGCTCTTATTTAAAATCTGATTTGCACATGGGAGACATTAGTTGTGCTATTTCAAACGCCAAGCATTACAGACTGCCATAAAATACATTCAAAACTACTCCATGGCATATGATCAGTTCTGCTGTAGAACACTTGTCTTCATGTGAAGAAAAGACCTCAAGACTCTCTGACTATTGAGGTTTATTTCAAAATAAATCACTTCTAACACCCAGTTACTATTAATGTAATGGAGGCAAAGACTGATCTTCATTATAGAATGTAGTGCATGAAGAGTGCCTAGTCCCGTAGGAGTTGTCTGGTGCCACAGAGGATGTGAATTATGAGTTAAACTCTCTTACACTTTATGCAGAAAAGGACTCACTTTAGTATATTTTATGTGCATTTAAAAATTCAACATTTGAGCAAAGCTTTGCTTCTGTGAGCTATATGGTCATATAGAGTACCTGGCTTCTGAGTAAATCTCTTCTCACACTCCATGCATTTATAAGGCCTCGCTCGTGGGTATTCTTTGATGAATTACAACAGCTGATTTTAGAGTAGAGTCCTTCTCACATTTAGTGCAGTGAAATGGCCTCACAGATAAGTGTATTCGTTCATAATTTCGAAGCTGTGACCTATATCTGAAACATTTGTCATACTCAGCTCAGTGAATTGTTACTGTGTATTCTTTGGTGCCGTAGAAGATGTTGCTTACAAATAAATCTCTTCTCACACTCTGTGCAGTGAAAGGGCTTAATTTCTGTGTGTTTTCTTTCATGGTAGAGAAGACTTGACTTTTGTGAAAAACTTTTCTCACAATCAGTGCAGTAATAAGGCCTCACTCCTGTGTGTGTTCTTTGATGAATCAAAAGAGAGGACTTTCGAGTGAAGCTCTTGTCACACTCCATGCAGTGAAAGGGTCTCTCTTTCATGTGTATTCTCTGGTGCTGTAGAAGATGTTGCTTACGAGTAAATCTCTTCTCACACTCATTGCAGTGAAAAGGCCTAATTTCTGTGTGTGTTCTTTGGTGATATAGAAGATTTGACTTTTGTGTAAAGCTTTTCTCACAATCAGTGCAGTGATAAGGCCTCACTCCTGTGTGTGATCTTTGATGAATCGAAAGAGTGGCATTTCGAGTAAAGCTCTTGTCACAGTCCGTGCAATGAAACAGCCTCCCTCCAGCATGTGATTTTTGGTGCTTAAGAAGAGAGGTCTTTTGATTAAAGCTCTTTTCACATTTGGTGCAGGGATACAGTCTCAGCCCAGTATGGATTCTTTGATGCTTCGTCAGAAGTGCCTTCCTGCTAAATCTCTTCTCACACTGAGTGCAGGTAAAGGTTCTTTTCAACTTGTGGGTTCGCTGGCATTTTTTTAAGGTGAACATGTGAGCTGAATTCTTCTTGGGCTCGAAGCATGTATGGGACTCTTTCTCATTCGTTATGCCTACCTCTGATTGGTATGCTGGAGAATGAAACAGGAATGCAAGAATATAACTTAGAAATGATTTAAAACAGAAACATAGAGTTGTGATGTTGCATGCCAAAGGGTCACAGTCTCAATCCACGTAGATGTTAGATGTTTTAAAACATACTTTCTGTTAATACACAAACATTGAGCAGTCAACCAGACATGACGCGCTGTCACTTAAAGTAATAAGAGATTGCCCAGACTTCAGTGCTAGACATGAAGAACTTACTTACCAGTAACGCTTTTTCTGGTAGAGACTTGTATCGCAGATTCCTCAACTTAAGATATTCCCTAGGCTTCAGACAGGATCCAGAAGAAATCTTGAGCAGTGTCTCTGTGTGCCAGTAGGTGGCGTTAAGTGGCTCAGTGTCAATGTCGCCAGCGTCGGAGGTGACATACACAGTGACTTTATAGGCACCACATTGGAGTGCTGACATCAGTTTCTTTTATGACTATTTACGCGCCAAAAAACACGGAGCAATGACTGAATGATGTGTGACCAGTGTCCAGAATCCATCAGGAATGTTAGGGTGAGGAGTCCATTTCACAGAGCAGGGAAGATGAGAGGGTCAAGGAGAACTCTGCAGTTAGATAGTCTGTACCTGAAAAAGCATTACCGCAGGTAAGTAACTTGTTCATCAAACCGCAGATTCCTCACCTTAAAATAGATACCCAAGCAATACCTCCCCGGACGTGGGTCTGCAAATGGATCAAACCAGAAAATCCTGGAGGACTGAACAGAAAAAAGGCCTGTCTCGATGGATTTGACTGTCCAAGCAGTAGTGCTTAGTGAACTGTGGAGTGAAACCCATGTAGCAGCTTGGCAGATGTCAAGGATAGATAGCCGACATGATAACGCAGTAGTAGTGGCCTTAGCCCTTGTGGAATGGGCCGTAAACCCTCAGGAGGCTGCTTCTTAGCTAGTGTGTAGCAGATCGTGAGCAAAGTACAATCCATTGAGAGATGGCTCTCTTCTGCACAGCCCTGCCTTTTTTGGCTCCTTTAAAACTGATAAAGATCTGATCGTCCAACTGGAGGTCCTTGGTATGATCAATGTAAAAGGACAGGGCTCTTTTCGGATCCTGACAATGAAGCCTCTCCTTTTCCTTAGAAGGATGGGGTGGAGCTAAAATGTTGACAGCGTGATGTTTTGGTTGATGTGGAGGAGGTCTTCTCCAAAATAAGGGGGTCACTGTTCCTAGTAAGAATCTCAAGTAAGGAGTGGATCCAGGATGTAGATAAGATAGTCAACAAGACTATTACTTGTTGCCCTCACACATACCAACTAGCGAGTCGCTGGTGTATTTAAAAAGATTAGATGTATTTGATCGCATCTCACAGAAAAAGTTGAGACAAAGCAACATCATGTCTGCATGCCCCGTGAATCATTAATGGCAGTATAATGTACTCATTATACGGCTCTGAAGGGGTAAATCATGCAATATACTAATGCATCTTCTTGCCTATTCGGTTTAGGGAATATGCCCCATGGGTCAGGACGAAAGGGTGCACACCGTCACATACTGGGATAGAAAACGGGAAATTAATTTGAAGACAAATTAATCCCAGCATGTCCGGGCTACGCAGTAGCATGTATTTCATTACTCACTGTTTATCGGTTGCTTCGTATGGCCGCACCTACCCTTCCTTCCGTCTGCCCGAATGCTCCAGATTCCGGAAACCTGAGTTGAATATCTAGGTAATTGACAGCATGTCAACAGGTGAAGAAGCTTCCGGATAGATACCGGAAGAGTACAAACGCCCATAAGCGGCCTCCATCTTGGAGCTGTAAAAATGCTGCAAATGTGTTTATATGACTATTGCAGTTGTTGGCTATTGTCACTTAATATCTAAAACCACTGGAAAAGAATGAAATTATGTGTAATGTAAGTATGCAGTACAGAATCTTGTCCAGCTGGTGGAATATTATACGAAAGCAAATAGTATACGTGAATGTTGTGAATCTGAAGAGCACGGTAGACAGGAGGCATGTCCAAAGAACCAATTAGCCCGGGTAGAAGCTGGTATATGGAGGATTAACTGAAAGAGCTTGAAACTCACTGACCCTCCTGACTGATGTAATGGCCCCTAAGAATAGTGTCTTAGGAGTCAGAAGTCTCAGAGGACAGCTGTGTAGGGACTCGAATGGGGAACACATAAGGTCAGAATCAATTTAAGATTCCACTGGAGCATGACGAAAGAGGTAGGAGGGAATAAATGTTACAAGCCCTTAAGCTTAACCGTGACTTAAACAGTGAGGGCTGATCTGGCAACCACAGAAAAGCAGAGATTGCCGAAACATAACCTGTAACAGTGCCCAAGACAAGGTCTTGCCTGGCTAATGACAGCACAAACAACAGCACCTCTGACAAGTAGGCAGGAAGTGAATCAATAGGCACTGTGCAAGTCACCTACAAAGCAAACGACATTTATGTGGAAAGAACTGCTGAACGCCACCTACCGGCAGAAGTACTGCTTAAGATTTTCTGGATCTCGTGTGATGTGTGGGGGCTCATTCTAAGGTGAGTAATCTGCGGTTAGAAGTCTGTATCAGAAAATGTGGTCAAGCACCATGTTAATATCACAGATTGCATATGTTTAGCAGTACAACAATAATGGCAAAGCAGTCGAATAGCATTTGCAACACACCGACCTCTCTCACAATGAGGTCCTTAGATTGCAGAGATGTTCCTGCACCGCTGCTTCAACTACCACTATCTGTGCTTCCCAGCCCCTCTGTGAAAACAAACGAGTTACGTATCTGTAACTCTGGTTTTCCAGCATTGGTATCTTTCATATATTCACTGCTTGAATCATTCCCCTCAGCCCAATGACAAGGAATGATTTAAGAATCTGAATATATGAAAGATCCAATGCTAGAGATCTAATTTACCAACAATTAGCAAAACCACGACTGATGATGTGTTGTACGTTTCAGTTCTTTGAATCTTTTTTTGTCTTTAATATAGTGGTATAAGGAATTTCCACCTGTTACAAATTGGTTCGGCTTATTTAGCCCAGCAATATTTTTTGCTTTTGAACCTTTACTGTGAAGGAGTATTACTACCGAAGTCTCACTCACTGTAAATTCACGATAATCTGACGAAGGGTGGTTACAACTAGTGCCTGCCTTTTAAGATAAGGCTGCTGCGGCGCAGCTAGCGTAAGGGACACTAGGCCGGTTACAAGTGAACGTGTGCACATATGTTTTTGACTACCACTGTGCACAACCCGGTAATTACGTCCAGGTAGCCTGTGCAGGAGAGACTCTGCAAGGACAGGGCAAAAAGGGTT
Organism: Calotriton arnoldi; assembly: GCA_963921515.1. Lineage (NCBI taxonomy): Eukaryota > Metazoa > Chordata > Amphibia > Caudata > Salamandridae > Calotriton > Calotriton arnoldi. The sequence goes on along the minus strand of CAWUFW010011537.1, from coordinate 148,040 downwards.
TACTGGAAAATCTTTAGTGCTTCACTAAAATATATATATATAGGTGAAATATGTCCTAAAATGCAGTTTCTCGTCACCTAGACTCACACAGTCCAGCAAGATGTTAAACTGGGGTAAAGCATACATGCAGAGCTTGATTTTGAACTTTCCAATGACATACATCCACACCTTATGGGACTTCAGGCAATTCACCCCCAACACTGGGACAAGTTAATTACTCTGCTCCCCATCATAGGGAAAAATGATCCCCCCACACAAGGGAGCAATTATCAGTGATTGACCAGGTTCCTGGGAGAGGAAAGGGGCAGCTTGTTACACTGCACCTGGGCTGGGACAGCCCAAGCCAACTGAACAAAGGAGGTAGCCCAGACATCTGAAGCCAACAGAGGAGAAGCTCCCCTCTAAAGTTTTGGAGGGAAAGGATCAACCAGTGATGTCAGTTAGGTGCGGAGCTGACTCCCTGAGAACAGCTCTGTTCTGCCCTGGAATGCTGTGCAGGAGGGTTGGAGGGATTATGTAGCCTCCTAGGATTTGGCAGGAGTGCCTAGCATCATAACTTTCCACCCCCACTTAAATACCCCTGTGCAAGGGAGAGACAAGGAAGAAGATCCTGGACCTGGGTAGTAGTGACAGCAGAAGAATGGACAGCTGGAAAGAGGAGCCACCTGATGACCTGCTGTAGTGTAGTTCCTATAGTACCCTCATGCATGACCTGCGCTTTTGGATAACATACACTGTGGGTCTGGTGGCAGACTGACTCTGTGCACCCCCGCCGAGTATGTTAGCCTCGTTTTGCATTAGCTAGCTCACAGTGCCACTAGAATCTCCTTTTATCAGAGAGATTAGTTTTGGGCAACCTCAGAACACAATAAACCCTGATTCCTCAGACTCGTGGAAACAATATACTACTTTTCACCCGTCACTCGTGCTTGCTCGTTTGGTCTCAGAGAGATACACAGAAGAAACAGTCGAGCGTGTTTACAATAAGAATTTATTGTACTGTTGTTCTTCTTGTGTAAAATATATGCGCTGCTACAACTGTTGCACAGTAGCAGAGATATAGTGAATAAAAGTACAGTGAATAAAAAGGAATAGTACAGTTCTACCATTTTTGCAATAGTCATGAACATATACATGAATATAAAATGCATTTATAAAATATAGCACATACTCCTAAGATGCCTGTCTAGATGTACCTAAGTGTACCTAGCATGTGAGTAGGTGTGAAAGAGCCTAAGAGCCAAGAATCCCACTAGGATTTAGTCAAACCCCATTACCTGAATAGTGAGAGTGTGGGACTTCGTCCTGGACTCGAGTTGGACACCCCGCAAGGGATAGTCAGACCACTGTCAGCTGGAGCGACTGCATGTCGGAACCTCAGCGTCTCTGGTCAGTGTGTCGGCCTTGAAGTCTCGGTTCCCTCCTGCCTTCTGATAGCAAGAGGTGCTGTATTTATACAGTCCTTGTGCGTGTGTTAGCCATTGTTCAGTATGAGGATGACGTTGGGGATTAAACCTTGTGCGTAGATAGGAGAGGTGAAGTATACCCCCTGGGTAGTGTTCTCATAAATTATTCATATGTGCTAAGGATGACGTCTTAGCAATATCGATTGGGAAAAACCCTCCCTCTGCATGGAACTAGGTGAAAGGTTTAACCCATAAAAGGCGTCAGTCCTTATAAGGCGTTATGTCCCTATAAGGCATTCTGTCCTTATTAGGAGTTATGTCCTTATAAGGCTCGTTCATATGAAATGAAGGGGAGATGATGTAGGGAAAGTGTACGATGTTCCCTGGACCTATATTAGGGTACCGATATGAAATATAACACCCACTCCTCCTAATACTCAACAATAATAATACACGATATGAGATACACATTTGTAATGGTGTCAGTGCATAAGATTATCAATGAGTCATTTAAAATGTTTCTAAAAATGTTAAAAATTCATTTAAAAACAGTTTAAAAAACAAGGAGAGAAAGAAAGGTTCTCTTGAAATATGAATTTGTGTTATAAAGTTCCGCAAATCACAGTTCTAAATGAGTTCGATCACACAAGTTGAACTACTGCAAGCGTACTTAGAAGGCCATGCTTTGTTATGGAAAAGTGTCAATTTGAAAAAGTTTTTTTTTTAAGAAAAGGGGAAAGAAAAAGTTCTGAATTCGTTCCCCGCACACAGTGAGCCAGATTTAGATTAAACGTCCTGGCTGGGAGACATAACATTATCGCTGCCTGCTACAGCAGGGGACAAACACTGCAGTACCTCGCATAGCACGTCAAGGGTGCATAGATGAAACTCCTCGCTGCCAACAGCTGGTGTGGAAGCAGGCGGTGCTGAATTCGATACCTCGGTGCCAATGCTGGAGCTGAAATTCAATTCAGTCTTAAAAGGCACCTGCGGTTCCTCAAGGAAGGCATGCGCCAAGATGGGAATACGCTGGGGACAGAGCCATGCATGGGACCACATGGGTTCCAGCCTGGAGTCTAAGTCCGCTGGCGTCTCCGTTTCAGGTGTCAGACAGATGTCCAACTCGCATTTTCCTCCGCAGAACAGGCATCGGAAGACAGGTACGATGCAGTCATCAAAGACTGGTCTGAAGGATAGGAACCAAGAAGCACTTAGTTCCCGTAGGCAAAGTGCACCCAGATGCTGTACCATGCGCTCACGGGGATATCTCTCAAGGAGAGCTTTTGTAATCTCGCTGGCGGATGGTCCGTCCATTGTGCAGCAGGTAGACGATAATCAGGATTCCAGCTACAGCGAGCAGGATCAGAGGTAGACCCCCGAAAATGCTTCCAAATACGGAGTGTATAAAGTTAGGAATAACTCAGAGGATTGTCTGGAAGGTGCTAAGGAATCCTGACCCTATGGTCTTAAATAGGTGTACAATACTGCTCGTATCTGACATGTTAAAGATACGTCCCACCATTTCTCCGAAATGTAGGGGGCAGTTAGTACGAATAAGCGCCTGTATCTCTGTCGAGGTCCTTGCGATTTGAAGTTCGAAGGTTTCTCGAGCGGATGTTATGGGTACGGTCTGCGGTAAAAGCATGGCTTTCATTCTGCTCAAAGCATCAAACTGTATAAAAGAAACATTCAGTGAAGGCCATAGCGGCGCCTCCCTGACTGTATTTTTCGGAGGAAACAATACTTGCATACAGCAAGTAACCCTGGTGTTCACGGTGACCAGATAGGCAATGCCCGGAAGCATGCCACAGCAACCTTGATCGTTCAGCATCAAGTAACTCCCATTCGAAAGTAACTCAAATGCTGGCGTAATCACGGCAGCTGGAGTCCCTTTCATGTGGCAAGATAGATTCGCAATTGAACCATTACAAGCTCCGTGCAAAATAATATCTTGGCACATGAGAGAACCGCTTAAAGCGTTCTTGCAGTTAGTACCACTAAGAAACACTTCCTGATCCCCACTCCGGCATCGAAATCTATTTGGTAAATCCCAGGATTTCTTAATGTATTCTCTACCCAATTGTTCATATTTGCCTGCCTGCCTGCCTTTGCTCAAGGCAATAGTGAAACTGAAAGGTCGTGATCGGGAGAGTGATTTGGCCATGAAGCAGCCATTCTGTAGATGGTAATTCAGCCACTGTGAATGGTAACCTATCCAGTTTTTCAATTTGCAGCATTGTATATTTAGCTCCCCTTTGTGCCATTTCTATCTGTGTATCAGTTAGATTGTATTCTGAAAACAGAGACGTACTGTTTATAAAACGTCAAGGCACAAAGCCTGCACGTAAAGACTGCAGCGTCCAGCTTAATAACATAATAGAACGTAACTGAGATTGGCCGTGTTGTAATATGGCTAAATCCTGTTCCAATATGTCAATAGCAGAAGATACAATGTTGCCCAATGAATATATCCTGGAGGACAAAGTTGTTAACCCATTGTTTACCACAGCTAAAGCTTTTTCTAGGTTAATACGGTCTATTTCCCGTATTCTCTCTGCGGCTTCCTGTTGGGAAATCTTCCAAATTTCATTATAGGCAGCATAAATGCCTGCATATATAAAACGTTTTTGACGTTGTTTCCTGGGTCCTAGTAGAAAGTCCCTAAGATCCATGTCATGTGAGAGTAAAGATAAGTGTTGTTTCACTTCTGCAAGTGTTGAGGTTTCTAGCCAATCTAGGCACAACTTCCCAACACTATAGGATGTCACTACCCCTGGATGTTCTCGCTGTACATAACGAGGGTCTGGCCTATAGATGCTGAGTCCTTCGGTGATGTTCAGGAATCGCTTATGGCATGTGTTCGTGTCTAAGGGCCAAACCACCCACTCCTTCCAATTTGGGTCTGTTCTATTGTACTTTAGTACGTCATCTACAGTTGCCCCTTCATTTGTTGTCGAATTCTGCCACCCCCGTGTTGGTGTAGGTAACCTTGGAGTGTTCAGGTCCTTTATCTTGGCTATTCCAAGACAGGATGTCTGTTGCACAGCAGCATTTAAAAAGATCATCTGCTTTGGAATGAGGCATGCTCTCAATAGTGCCTCTGTACCCTGGACTTGCCAGTCCCTCGAACCCCAGACTGATTTTGAGTCAATTTCGTCTTTCCATAGGTTGAAACTCTGTTTAGACAATTGGGCCAAAAAGGAAGCAGAGTAAATCTGTTTAGTGTTAGTCAACATAATTTTCAGTGCTGATGTTGGTGCAACCTTATAGTAATATGAGGCTGGATCTGTGGTGTTAAACCCTGAAAAGTATGCAAATTTCTGTGCAAACGCTTGTGAACAGTACAATGTGTCATAATCTGAAGAACCCTCTAACATTTCATTATTAGAAAATGCAGCAGTTTTCTCTAAATCAGACAACATGTTATTTACTGTTTCAGTGTCCCAATCATCAGAAAATGTACTGGAGGTAATGAAATCACTTTTAAATACATGATTAATTTTTAAAAGTTCGGTCGGGCCGAATATGTTAAAATCAACCTTGTCCCATACTATACCATCGGGTATAGGAACTGCTGTAATGTTCACTGATGACAAGTCTCTTTGTTCACGATGTGATGATGTATGTGGCTTCAGTAGTATGTTGACCTTTTGGGCTTTGGAACTTTGTTGAAGATAGTGTCCTTTAATAAGCATACTAAAAGTTAGTACTAAGCCTAGCCAGAAAAGAAAAAACAATATCCCAGAAATTACCCAGAGTTCAATCCAAGGTGATACCAGGTATGTCTTTTGAAGAAAGTGAAAAAAGTTCTTTAATTGTTGCTTGAATGGTGTTTTGACTGGCGTCGTTTACGGCTCGCTTGGATCCAGAGAGAACGTATCAAAGTTAATGAAGTAGCCAGAAGCAGTTCGATCAATTGTAGGAATTGCATCGGGATTAGTTGAAATGTTATTTTCCTCTCGACGAGGCATCTTGACGTAGACGTCTGTATTAGGTCTAATTGCAACTTGCGAATTATTCTGATTTTCATTTTGAATTTGAATGTCTGGTTCAAGTGGAACAAGTTCCATAGCATTGTTGCTTAGTCCCTCATTCCTTGCAGGTGGCTCTTCAAACGTGATGAGTCTTTCTGTTTGAACTTCTTGGATTGTAGCTAGAGGAGGGCGTCTGCTACAGCGGAGTCCACGAGGCCTACTGTTTAGTATCGGCCACATAGTGTGGTTTGATTAAGTCAATTGAGACAAATCTTTTCTCCTTTTTTCCGGCAAGAGGCGGGAGCAGCACAGTTCTTGTTCCGTGTACTGCAAGGACTGGTACAGGTTTTCTGTATGAAGGTCCAAATTCTTTTTTGTCTGCAATTTTCTCTCTGACCAGATCCCCGACTTTTGGGATCCAGACAGGTCTTGCCGGGACTACCTTGACTTCCTCAGTGGCGGTCTGCTTTAGAAGGACATTGCTTTGTTTTGTCCTGGATTCATTTAGATCCTGTAAAACAGCCAAACGATCATGGATATCAAATGGTTTTTCATCCGCCACTGCGCCTTCACAATCAAGATCAGGTACCCACATTCGTGTCCCAAAGAGGACCTCATATGGAGAGACACCCCCTGGAGAGTTTCTTGGCTGGTTGTTTAACGCGCGCTGTACCCCATAAAGGTGTGTGACCCAACTACCGCCCTTGCCTAATACCCTAGCTGTTAAAGATTGCTTTAAGTCAAGGTTTTTTCTCTCCACAACCGAATTTCCCTCAGGATGGTACGGAGATGAGAACCGCAATGCTACGCCCATTCCTTCCATGGCCTCTTTGTAAGCCCGAGAGCTAAACGCAGGGCAGCGGTCAGAGTGTAACGTGCTAACTGCGTATGTGCCGATAAAGACTCGCAAATCTTTTATAACAGTTCGAGCGTCAGCCGAGCGCTGAGGCCATACCCATAGGAATCTGGAACATGAATCCACTGCTACCATGATATACTTGTAAGCCCCATCAGTTTAAGGGGCCGCAGTGGTCCAGATAAACACATGCGAGAGGTTAGTCTGATTTCAGTAATGGTGTCTGTGCCGGGCGTGTAACGGTGGAGCCTTTCATCTGTCGGCAGATGTCACATTTCAAAACATAGTCTTTAGTTTGCTTTGTTAGACCTGGCCACCAATAGCGCTGTTTCAACAAGGAAATAGTCGCAGTAACGCCTGTGTGCGCAGTGCCCAAACCCTCGTGTGCAGCTAGTATTAAACCTTGCCTACGATCCATATTTGGTATTACTCTATCCCCCACTTCAGGAATCTGAGCATATGGAATGTTTTTTGCATCTAACTTGTAGGAGTATTTGAGTGGACATTTTTTAGGTACTGCTGTGCTGCTTTTGTGTGAAGCGTTGACAGCTACCATAATATCTCCGTCTATTCTCGTTTTTGAACGAATTAACGCAGCTACGGAAGCCGTGCGAACAGCCCCCTTTGCGGCTTCATCAGCCAATGAATTCCCTGCAACGTGAACGCCATCACGTTGATGACTCAGTGTATGAATCACGTGAGTCCTCGGTAGCTCGGCTTTCAGCTCTGCTACCTATTCCCATAGAATTTTATGCTTAATTGTGCCACCTTTCGCATCCTTAAACCCGTTTTCTTTCCAATGATGCAAGTACTCATTGTACGACTGTACACAGTAAAAAGAATCACACACAATTAGTGTGGGGAATTCGTGATCCGTATTTACAAGTGCCAGTATCAGTGCTTTCAATTCTGCCAACTGGGCCGTGCAATCTCCTAGAGATTGCGTTTTTGTGCAACTAGGATGGAACTTGCCATCACGCCTGCGACCTTTAACGATAGCAGACGCCGAAAAATATTGCTGCTTACTTCCTATGGCCGGTTGTGCAGATCCGTCAGTATAAATAATATATTCATACTGATCTAGAGGCAAGATTTCATTTGGTAGAGGATATTCTTGTTCGTATTGCAGGAATGCTTGTGTTTTTAAACTTGGATCAAATCTGTATTCAACGTCTGTTGCAGTAAGAGAATTAGCCCATTGTATCCATCTTGGATGTAACGCTTTCGCATTTGGAATGCTGGCCTTTGTAACAGCTTCTAAAGCTGGTACTGGGGTTACGACAATAATGCGTTTCCCCTGAGCCAGTGCTCTTTCTCTTGCTACAGCAGTCTGAACGGCTGTCAGGATTTTTTCTGTTGAAGTGAAACGCATTTCTGCATTTGTGTACAGGTGTGATTTGTATGCGATTGGTACTGTTTCTCCTTCATTGAAGGTTAAATAAGTGAACCCGCATTGACCCGCAATTATACGGATCACCAAGTGGCGTACGTTTACGCGCGTTTGTAAGTGTTTGGAAGCTATCATGTCTTCCTGGAGTGAACGAAGAATATTAGTATGTTCTTGTGTCCAATTTCTGGCTGAAAAGTCAGGTTTTATTAAGTCATAGAAAGGTTTTACCCTTTGTGCGTAATCTAAAATGTATGATCTGCCGAAACTTAGGAATCCTAGTATTGATTGTAAATTTAATGATTTTGGAGGCTGGAGCAGCGCACATTTTTCTAAAAAGTTTGCTGCCAGACTTTTGCTTTCACTTGACAGCTCATATCCCAAGAATAGGACATTGAGGTGGGCTATTTCGATTTTTTAAAGTTGAATTTGTAGCCCTCTGCGGCACATCCCATAATAATGGTGCTTATCCTGGTCAAGTGCCTCACTAAGTCGTCTGTTAGATAAATATCATCCACATAGGACGACGCTTCTTCATCAAAATTTTGAAGTAACTCTTACTCTTGCTGAAAATACCCCGGGGCTATTCTTATACCCTTGGGCTAGAGGACAAAATTGTCGCTGGGACCCTAGCGCACTGAGAGCGGTCAGATACCTGCTTTCTGGCGCTATATTTTGGCAGAAAAATCCATTCGAGATATCAAGTGTGGTTTTGTATCTTTTGCGCACAATGTTATTCATTAATGCAGCACTATGTGCATTTTGGACAGCAAATGTCTTTGTGCATGAGTTTAAATGTCTGTAATCTAAAACTAGACGATATGAATTGTCGGGTTTAGAGACGGGGAACAAAGGATTGTTGATTGGAGAGGTACATTTTTCAATGACCCCCTGGGTATTCAAGTTGATCTAAGATCTCCCTGACCTGTTTTTTAGCTTCTTGCTTTATTGGATATTGCCTCTGAGCAATAGGTGAAACTTTTAACGGGTTCACGTGGTAGGTTGAGTTTTCATCCCACCCAACGTGATTTTTATACAATGCTGGAGCCTGGGCTACTGCCCACTCCTGTGCATATGTATGTTTAAGGTGAACGGGAACGTGGTCGGAAAATGCAGGAAAAATTATACTTTCTCCCTTGGGGCACTCCATTACGAATGCTGGCGGCCAATCTTGTTCTGCTAACAGGATGTCATAACCAGATGATAAGTTCTTCCAAAAAGACCTTTTACTTTCCTGGGCTTGTCCCCCTCCATCCGGAGTGTTATTTCATATAACTTATGTGGGACGCTCACCCTGGTGTCTGGTGTTTCCACTGTGATGTAATCATTCAACTCCGCTGTCACCAGAAATTCCTTCAGGTTCTGGCGAGCTATTGTTACTTCTGCCGCACTGTCTAGCATCGTCAGAGCCCATTCCCCGTTCAGAAGTTGTGTCCTCAGAATTCTGGGCATGTCTGATTTTCAGACCAGCAACTTTCTTTTTCTTAAATTGAGGTTTTGAGTTTTGCTTATCTTCTTTTTTAGAAGTAAAGTCTTGAGCGCGCTGCTTGTCTCTGGACTGTGTGCGCTCGTCTCTGTGTTCTGACCGTCCTTCTCTTTCGGAGCTTTTCTTCGAGCCCTGAAAGGAACGAGAGGAACGTGTATCAGTATCCTGATACCTGTCAGGTTTCCTAATAATATCCCTATTCCTAAGGTTGTACCTCTTTTCAGAGGGCTCCTGTGGAGGAGACCTACCTCGGAACTGAGATCTCTTCTCTTTAGAGTTTTGTTTTTTATTATCCCACTTCTTTTTAGAAGACGTAGGTGTCTGCTTAGAAGTGTCCTTCTCAGGACTGCCCTGTAGTTAAGGTTTTAAAGCTTTTCCCCGCAAACTATCCCTGCCTAATTCTGCATACGCAGTTTCAATTATTTTGGGTAGTTCATTCACCTGTTCTAATGGAGAGAAGTCCCGTAGGCGCTGGCGGATTGCCACTGATGCTGCTTCCCCTTTAATGTTAGCTAGTATTATGGCTGATACCTGGTCGTAGTTATTTAATAACTTCATCCCTAAGTTTAGGGCAGGCTCTGCTCCGTACTCATTTTGTATTTGTCTTAATACATCTGGTATTACTGCTAATGAAGGAATACCATGAATTCTGGTATATATGGCAGCAAAGACTGTACCCCAAGAGGTACAATCCTCTAACTGTGGTGTAATCCCCATGGGCAAGCAGATTGTTAACATTCTGTGTTTTTCAAATGGTGTGGTATTTGGAAATACTGCTTCTAACTGGGTTATTTTCTGAGCTACCCAGAAAGGAATTTGTTCACGTTTTGTGGGCACTTTGCCCATTACCGCGTGTAATGCTTGTGGAGTAATTGTAGTAGCTGTGCTCTGTGTAGGAGCTGCATTTGGTGTAATTACTGTTGCTTGGACCGCTAGTGTCCTCAAGACGAAGTGTGTCATGTTTCTTTAAAGTTTTATCAACTCTTTGTGTTGAACAAGCAGTTCATCACGTGGCATTGTGTCAATGTCAGGACGTGGTGCATAGGTCGCTAATATCGGCCATGTTGCTCCTGGTCTACCTAAAGGACCAAGCCTTGCTGTTGTTCTAAGGTGGGGTAGGGCGCCATTAAACCAGAAAATATGTTCCTGGTAGGTGAGCGGAATTTCAATCTCCGCAAACGGAGTGTAGACCGCTGGAGTCTCTTCATGTGTGTAATAATGAAAAGTTTCTGTTACAGCATTTGCTGCTGGGAATGTAACCCAGGAATAGAACACCTCTGTTTGCAAATCTTCGTGTGCCTCTATTATGAATATTACTACACCTCCTCTGGGTGGTAACCCATGTTTGACTAGTTTAACTGTCAGAGTGTGTCTTACATTGGGTGCAATCTGCATTGCATTGGCATCTTCTTCACCTCCTGAGTGATTAAGTGCCTGGTCCAAATCTCCATCTTCGGTAGTCATTGTGTTTTTAAGACACGGAATAACTGTCCAAGGAAATTAAGATAAGGTTTTATGCACAATTTTGGGAAAAATTCCTTCAAGCTTGAATAACCAACAGCCAATAAATAGGATATTTGCCTACTCAGCTGTGGCGGAGTTTTTGCTCACTCACTCCAGACGTATCTGGGTTTTGTAAGTAGGGTCTCTGAGAATAAGCACGACTGAGCTACTCAGATTCTACTGTTAAATAAGTATCAAACGTTGGTGGCGCCATGTAGTGTAATTCCTATAGTACCCTCATGCAGGACCTGCGCTTTTGGATAACATACACTGTGGGTCTGGTGGCAGACTGACTCTGTGCACCCCCGCCGAGTATGTTAGCCTCGTTTTGCATTAGCTAGCTCACAGTGCCACTAGAATCTCCTTTTATCAGAGAGATTAGTTTTTGGCAACCTCAGAATACAATAAACCCTGATTCCTCAGACTCGTGGAAACAATATACTACTTTTCACCCAGTCACTCGTGCTTGCTCATTTGGTCTCAGAGAGATACAAAGAAGAAACAGTCGAGCGTGTTTACAATAAGAATTTATTGTACTGTTGTTCTTCTCGTGTAAAATATATGCGCTGCTACAACTGTTGCACAGTAGCAGAGATATAGTGAATAAAAGTACAGTGAATAAAAAGGAATAGTAAGGTTCTACCATTTTTGCAATAGTCATGAACATATACATGAATATAAAATGCATTTATAAAATAAAGCACATACTCCTAAGATGCCTGTCTAGATGTACCTAAGTGTACCTAGCATGTGAGTAGGTGTGAAAGAGCCTAAGCCTAAGAGCCAAGAATCCCGCTAGGATTTAGTCAAACCCCATTACCTGAATAGTGAGAGTTTGGGACTTCGTCCTGGACTCGAGTTGGATACCCCACAAGGGATAGTCAGACCACTGTCAGCTGGAGCGACTGCATGTCAGAACCTCAGCGTCTCTGGTCAGTGTGTCGGCCTTGAAGTCTCGGTTCCCTCCTGCCTTCTGATAGCAAGAGGTGCTGTATTTATACAGTCCTTGTGCGTGTGTTAGCCATTGTTCAGTATGAGGATGACGTTGGGGATTAAACCTTGTGCGTAGATAGGAGAGGTGAAGTATACCCCCTGGGTAGTGTTCTCATAAATTATTCATATGTGCCAAGGATGACGTCTTAGCAATATCGATTGGGAAAAACCCTCCCTCTGCATGGAACTAGGTGAAAGTTTTAGTCCATAAAAGGCGTCAGTCCTTATAAGGCGTTATGTCCCTATAAGGCATTCTGTCCTTATTAGGAGTTATATCCTTATAAGGCTAGTTCATATGAAATGAAGGGGAGATGATGTAGGGAAAGTGTACGATGTTCCCTGGACCTATATTAGGGTACCGATATGAAATATAACACTGCAAGATGGACTAAGGACGTTGGCACCAGCTGATCCCCCAGAACTAGGATGGGTATACCCATGGCCAGTGGTGCTGGCCCCATTAGGCCCCTCTCTCCCGAAGACCTGGACTCCACTGCCACATCAGGTGCTCTGGAAGACAGCCAGAAGGCTGTGGGGCCTGGGAGAACAGGCATGAGGATGCTCTGTCGGGAGGTAGCAGAGGGGCTGCAAAAGATGCTCCCACCAGAAGGAGAGGAGCGCCAGGAGTCAGGCAGAGGAGACGTTTGGCACGGAAGCCAGTAAATTCAGCACTCTTAATAGTGCCTGTTAAAACTACCTCTGGTGGCTAGCACTGGCAGCCAGAAGCAAAAACGAGCCAAAGATCTTCCAAATCGGCCTAAGTGGATCACAGTTATGCCACAATGAAGACTTGACCTTTAAGGTCAGAGAAGCATGCGTGTGGTGAGTAGCCGTATTCTGAGATATAAACTCTGGCCATTGGCCAGGGCCCGGGATCCAGTGCAGCATTGAGTCGTTGCATGTGGAGTGGGATTGCAAGGGCCCCTGCCCGACTCTAGATTGTTCTTCTGGGCCCCATATTCCCAGGTGCCGAGGGAACAGAAGCAGATCATTCCTGGCCATGAAAAAAGCGAAACTGCTGTGCTGCCCGCACCCGTGCCAATGTCGGGGGGGGGAGGAGGGGCTGGGCGAGCCATGCCGGCTTCACTGCTCGTTGCCCGCTCCCATTGTGAGCAGGTGAAAATGCACTGATCCTGTTGAGCGCAGGGGCAGCAGGATAAGCTTGCTCACACCGTCGGGAAGCACACACAGAGAGCTGCCAGCTCCCGCAAGTGTCACAGGAGGTATACACATGCATGTGGGAAGTTAGCTTGGATTGCGGGGTACCTTAGGGCTCCCCTGACGACCGCAAATGAGAAATGGAGACTGAGTATGGGGCATTGTAGGAAGCTGGCTCTGTATATGATATTGTCACTAGGTGGTAATACTGTGCATGGAGTCCAGGGGTTCCCCAAAAGTGTTCAGAGCTCAATGTAAAGCCCAAAGGGCTCTCTTAGTGGTAGTGTGGGTGAGCCGCCTTAGGCCTAAAACAGAGGAGTGTAAGACATTTATTGCCAATAAGGGACACACGACTCAAAAAGGAGATCCAGATCAATTGTAGGAGAAAAATATATTTTGTTTGTACTTTATTTTAAAACTAAGGTCTACGCAAACAGGCAAGTATGTTTTCAATTAAAAATACTTCTCCAGTTCAGAAGTCGACAGTGCAATTTCAGAACAGTTCAATATTATCCTGTGGAGGAAAGACAGTTATACGGAGTAACAGGCAAGTACGTAACTTACAGTTCCAGTCCAGTCTTTGGGTGTCTCAGACCAACACTGCAACGCTGGTCGTGAGGTCTGGGGGCACCCAGAAGGTGCGGAATTCAGAATCTACATCGAGGCAGTCGATACCGGTAATGATATTTACCATCGCGGTCTGCGGAGAGCAAGGAAGCAGGATGGTATTCAGCAGACCGTCAACACAGCTACCGTCACTGGCAGCAGGCTGCTGTGGATCGGATGGAGCAGTTCCTCACCTGGGGTGACTACACCCTCTTTTGTGCCACCCTATTGTGGGAGGGGGCATAGACCTAGCCCTGATTGGAGGGGTCCCCCCATCTTCAAGATGGCGGGGACTGAAAGATGTGCTTCACCTCGCCTCTGCCACCTTAGGGGTGGAGTTGGCAGAGATGGGCACACCTCCTATTCTTTTTAGGTTTTCCCGACGGTTTTCCCGCCCAAAGTGGGGGTGTAAACCGGGGGCTGCCATCTGCTCCTAGCAGCAGAGGCTAGATGTCGCATTACAAAGGCGGATGGCCTTTGAACCTTCCCTCTTCGAGCACTGGCTCATCCTGGGGGAGGAGGTGTGACACCTCTGCCCAAGATGTGCATTGTTTCTGGTCCCAGAGAGCAGGTGCTCTCTACCCAGGGGTCCAGAAACATGTCTGGTGGTGGCTGGCTGCCTACAGCCGGTCAGAGACCACACCAGGGTTGGCAGATTTTTAGGGGGCACCTCTGACGTGCCCTCTGGGTACATGGTGCAATAAAGTCCACACTGGCATCAGTGTTGATTTATTGAGGAGTAGTTTGGTATCAAACACTTGTGTATTCAGTGAAGCCATCATGGTGCTGGAGAACTCAAGTTGTCGAGTTTCCAGACCATATGCTCTCTATGGCTCCACTGAACCTTACAATATTAAGGAATGGACCCTAATATTGTAGGGGCATAACTGCTCCTGCAGATATGTCCTCACCTGTGGTATAGTGCACCCTGCCTTAGGGCTGTGAGGCCTGCTAGAGGGATGACTTACCTATGCCTTCCAGCAGTGCTGGCTGGTATGGCACACAGGCAGGGTGCCATGTCGACTTTGTCGTTTTCTCCCTCAAAGGGGCATGCAAGCTACAAGGGCAATGGCATGGTCCCAATGAGGAGGGTCCCAGGGGACCCTCTTCAGCCGCCAGGCCCTAGGCACTCAGGGTACCATTTACTAGGGACTTACAGGGGGGCAGAAGAGCCAATTGGGGAAGAAGCACTGGCACAGTGGCCCTGGTTGGGCTGAACCCTGTGCACTATAATCAAGACCACATCAAAACCAGGCACAAAGGGCCCGATTCACAAAAGTAATCTGAGACAAAATCCTACCTTTATGACTTTCGGTATTCACAAATGGCATTTAGGAGTAGTAAAGTTAGGAATCCTAACCTTACTACTCCTTAATGCCCTTTGTGAATACCAAAAGTCGTAAAGTTAGGCTTTTGTCTCAGTTAAACTTCGGTCTTAAAGGGGGGGTGAGATGGGGGGACAGCCATGCAAAAGAGGCACTTTCTCACAGGCATCCAAAAGAAAAGCAAGTTATGTGGCGTGAGAATGCAATAGAAAGCGTCAGGAGCTGCTCAGAAAATATTCAGGCACTACGGCGAAGAGCATTCCATAATGCCATGCGAAGGGCCTATTTGCATATTTTCCTTCTTTGTGGTGCCCCAAGGAGAGGCAGGGGCACTGCCTACGCTCATTCAACATATTGTGGAAGGCTGTGGGGATTTGCAGCAGACCCCAAGAAATGATTTAAATAAAATTAACCCATGTCTCCCAGGGAATTGAAACCCTGACGTGGGGAGCAGCTTTCATTTGTTTTAAACAGTCTTTGGAGCTGGAAGCTTTGCTCACATGCTTGGAGAGTGGGGGCCCCTTGTGGTTGGTCTTATGGATGGATTATGTTGGCATAAAGGTTCATTAAAGATTTAAATACATGGTTCCAATCAAATTAACTTGAAATGCTTTCTTTAAAGTACTTTATTAAGAATAATAATTAAATAACATTGAAATGCATGTAATAATTATGAATGGATTTGAATGCGATTATTGATTTCATTGGCTTTAATGTTTTTTTTTCTAATGCTCTTTATTAGGTTTTCAACACGTTCGAAGTTCAAAACTTTCAAAAGCAGCAAATGACGCATGGCCTATTCCCTCCCTCTCCCACCCTATAGTACATACACAAGTAAGGCATTAATAACCGTCAGTCATATATCAGAGTACGTGGAACAGGCAGCCCAGATGCCTCAAACCATATTATGTGTTCCGGGGCAACCTGTTTATTTGTAAACCTATTGCTCAGCTTTGGCGCAGTAGTTCATGCCTGTAGCCCAGGCCCTCACAGCAGGAGCCTGTTCTGCTGCCCTCCAATGTCGGACGATGTCTCTTTTGGCTAGAAGGAGGACCGCTGATACTAGGAGTCTGGAGTATGTGCTTCCTCCACTCCATCCCATTCATCCATCAACCTCAGCAACATCATTTTTTAGCTCCGGGATCACTGGCCTCCCACTACAATACTGGCTTTAATGTTTAATTATAACATGTTGTTATTGATGTTAAGATGGAACCCCGTCACAGCTTATAGGCCTGCCTAATATATTGGTGTGATGACCCCTTGATAAAGCCTGCCTTATTTAAGATGACACCCCCTTATTTTGTGATGTTGCATGTGGTATAGGTGGGGGTTTGTGATTATGGAGTTCAGGACTCGCTAGGTGTAAGAGTGTCACCATCTACCAGATATAGATATTTGTAATTTAAAGCATAGTATATAGTAGTGTGTGATAAGGATTATGTTATTTACCCAGTAAGCATCTGTTCTTGGCATGTAGTACTTTGCATAAGTCCGCCATCTAGTGGTGGGTTTAGATGATTACAAGTTGTTTTTCTTCGAAGAATTCATTTCCAGTCACAAGGGTATGTGACTCCTCCCATCAGTAACAGTGTGATGGGCATCGACTTGTTAGATTGTTTTCTCGTAGGCGGGTGAGAATGGAGTTAGAATCAGTTTAAGTTATGCAATGTCCATGCAAATAATGTAAATTAAAGTAAACTGCCAACCACACAGGTATCCAGGGAGGACGCAAGTGAATCTACAGCACTACATGCAAAGAACAGATGCTTACTTAGTAAGCAACATAATTCGTTCAATGCATGTGTGGCTGTAGATACACATGCTTTGCACAGACTGTAAAGCAGTCCCTCTCCCAAGGCGGTGGCTATCCTGGGGAAGGGGCGGGGGTGGGGGTTGGAGTTGTTTGAAATAGAGTACGGAGTACTGCCTGCCCAACATTGGATTGTTGGCGTGCTGCCACATCCACACAATAATGTTTTCTGAAAGTGTATGGTGTGGACCATGTTGCTGATATACATAGTTCAGCAATTTAAATGTTTCCCACAATGCCGTAGAAGCCCCAATCTTTCTAGTGGAGTGGGCTTTAGAAGTAACTGTTACTTGTCTTTTTTCTTCTGCATAACATGTTTGGATGCCTTTAACTATCCATCTGGCGATACCGTTTTTTGAAATTGGTCTCCCAGTGTGTGGAGGTGAAAACGCAACAAATAGTTGCTTTGTCTTTCTGACTGTTTTAGTTCTGTCAATAAAATACATTAAAGCTCTTTTGACATCTAAAGTATGAAGTGATCTTTCTGGACAGAATCTGAATTTGGAATGAACACAGGTAGTTCAATAGATTAGTTCATATGAAAAAGAGAGACAACTTTCGGAAGGAACTTTGGGTTTGTCCTTAAGACCACCTTATTCCTATGCAGTTGGAAGAATGGTTCCTCGAAATGTAATGCCTGGAGCTCACCAGCTCATCCAAGTGAAGTAAATGCTATTAAAAAAACAATTTTCCACTCCACAGAGAAACGGATGTAGATTATGGTAGACTTCTAGGAGGAGCTGTACTCCACTGTTCAGACTACCGCTCCTCCCGACCTAAAAGCATACTTAGACGAAATTGAATTGGTATTGCTATCAAACACTAATAGGGAATTCCTGGATTCCCCGATTACCTTGGAAGAGATACAGCAGGCAATTGCCGGACAATCCTCGGACAGGGCCCCGTGGTTGGACGGGCTGCAAGCAGCTTTCTATAAAGAGTACTCCGACATTTTGGCACCCAAGCTCTTGGACGTTTACCTTGACGCCCTGGAGGTAGGCCAGCTTCCCTCCTCGATGCGAGAGGCCGTAATATTTACACTCCTTAAGCCAGACAAACCCGACCATAGTTGCGACTCCTATAGGCCGCTATCTCTCATGAATATCGACAACAAAATCTTTGCCAAGGTCTTAGCTAACAGACTCTAACTCCTACTATCGGTGATGATCAGACCCGATCAATCGGGATTTATACCAGGCCAATTGACGTCGCACAATCTCCGGACCATGTTCTCGGTGATGCACTACCTGAGTCCCCACCTTCCGGCTGTGGCGGCACTGCTTGACGCCACTAAAGCGTTTGATACGCTGGAATGGAAGTACATGTTTCCGTTGCATGGAAGGATGGGTTTGGGCAACGTTTTTCTTGCGCAGATCCGTCTATTATACACCCTACCTACTGCCCGCATACGTCTGAATGGTCAAACATCAGACCCTTTCCCAGTCCGAAGAGGCACGAGGCAGGGGTGCCCGTTATCCCCATTACCTTTCGCAATATTGCAATGGAACCTCTAGCTGCACAAATCCGCCAACACCATGCGGATCGCGGACTGGGTTTCACTACCTGTGGGCTGGCGGTGTCCCTTTATGTGGACGATGTTACCTTGTATATACAACGCCCGGAACAAAACCTTTCACCACTCATTCGCGAAATCATACGATTCGGCGGTATATCTGGGATCCAGATCAACTGGGCCAAGTCCATGCTGCTCCCCCTAACGGAGGCGATGGTCCCTTTTCCGGTGGAGTACCCGCTCCAGTGGGCGAGCGGCCCCGTCAAATACCTGGAAATATACGTATGTAACGATACAGAGGAAATATGGAGGGCTAATCTGGGCAGTGCAATGACTTGGCTGGAAGATCGCATCGCTATTTGGATCAAACTCCCACTATCCCTGGCGGGGCGGATCGCCATCGCAAAGATGGTGGTACTCCCAAAGTTCCTTTACATGTTTATAAACATCCCCATGCCAATCACACAAGTCTTTTTTAACAGACTCCGATCTAATCTCATAACACTAATCTGGGCCGGGAAACAACCCAGCGTTAAATATGAACTCCTCACACTGTCACAGGCACAGGGTGGGATGGGTGCACCGGACCTACAGTAATACGCACTGTGCACACAGGCACAATTCTTACACTTTTGGACACACCCTATACCCTTCCAACCACATGTGGCGGTGGAGATAGAGTCTCACCATGCCCTGTCTCGACAGCCCTGTTTCTCCCATATAAACGCCCTGGCCCTGAGATGGATACTCCGCAGTGCTTAAGGTAGGCATGGAGGGGTATGGCGACGCGCGCAGGACACATGCGCCTATACGCCCCATCGGTCCCGGTAGCTAGGCACCCTGAGCTGCCGCCACTATCGGATAACAGCACCTGCGCTCGAGCCAGCAAACTTGGCATTTGCACCTTCGCTGATTTATTCCCAAACGACAAATTCCTCGATCCTCCAGATCAAGACCCCATTATAAATACTCCCCTCGACACTTTTTAATACTATCAACTGCGCGCAACTTGCAGAGCGTCATTTAAAACGTTCCCGAATCCCCCACAGCCCTCGCAGCACTGGAACACATTTACACAACTACTACTGCACGGAAACTAATCACATCATTATATAATCATATGCAGCAGTCAGCGCCATCAGCATCAACGCCAGCCGGTAAGGCATGGGAAATAGATCTTCAATCGCCTCTCACAGATAAACAGTGGGCATTCTGTTGCGGCCAGTTAGAATCTCTATCACCTAACTATAGGTTGCGGCTCATCCACTTTAAATTTTTACACCGCATCTATAGAACGCCTATACAAACACATCGCATGGGGCTCACCCCAGACTCTCGCTGCCAGAGGTGCTGCCTACCTGCGGCGGATTTTGTGCACCTGGCATGGAACTGCCCAGCCATCACCAGATACTGGGGGGAGGTATTTCACACCATTGGGACCATGATAGACGCACCATTAAACCCATCCCTGTTGCTGGGACTGTTGGGCTATGTGCCGGAAGTGGACCGAGAGGTCCGCAAGCTTGTCGCGCTGATGCGGCTGCTTGCAAAGCGCAGGGTCGCGATGAACTGGGGACGGCCCCGGGCTTCACAAGTACGGGATTGGCTCAAAGACGCCACGTACTGTCACGAACGACTAAACAACTATTGGGAGCTAATGCCACCGAGATCCCGCCCTCACGATATCTGGGAACCATTTCGCGCTTATCTCCGACAATCGGACACCACCGCGGGGACTCCAGCTGAACAGAGAGAGACCCCTAACCCCTTGGAGAGCCTGCCTATGCAGTTCCCCATACACTCCGCCCCCATCTACTACTGTCTACACACCAAACTCACAAGATAGATGCGGCTGATATACTGGACTCCCACTGGGCTGGACTGGGTGGGATGTATCGGGTAGCGGGGATCGGGTATGGCTACTCCTATGACCATGTGGGAATGTCTTCTTATCCATCCGCTCAGGCCCTGCTGTTCGTATGCAATGGGGCAACAAATTGCTATGCCTACAACTGTATTTTTGCAACTGTATAACTGTGTATGATGTACGCACAGTGCCGCTGACAACGTTGATCGAATCAATGTCTATTTATTGTCAACACGGTTAATAAAGGTTTTCAAAATTAAAAAAAATAAAAATAAATCCAAGATAAATACTGAAGTTGACATGAATGCAACGGCTCAAATGGTGGCCCCATGAGCCGTGTTAATACAATATTTAGATTCCAAGCTGGTGCTTGTGGTAGCTTGGGAGGAAAATTTCTTTTAAGTCCCTCCATGAAAGCCTTAATGACCTGTATCTTAAATAAAGATGTGTGTTGTCTACTTTGTAGATAGGCTGCAATTGCAGCTAAATGTAGTCTTATAGAAGTGCACGCAAGACTTGATATTTGTAGATGCAAAAGATAACAAATTATTGTTTGTAGTTGTACATCAAATGATTTGCAAATCTGGCTTTGACATCAAATAACAAACCTTTTCCATTTGGCTGCATAACACTTTCTGGCTGTGGGTTTACGCGCCTCTTTAAGAATATCCATACATGATTGTTGAAGATTTAGGTGTCCAAATTCTATGACTTCAAGAGCCAAATTGTAAATTTAGTTGGGATTGGGGTGTCTTACTTCTCCGTGGTTCTGTGTGAGATAGTCCGGGTAGAGAGGAAGTTTCTCGTGTGGTACCCAAGAAAATTCCAGTAGAGTGGTGAACCATGGTTGGCGAGCCCAGGTAGGTGCCACTAGTATTAGTGTAAGTGAGGTTTTTCGTAGTTTCCTGACCATAAACAGAAGTATTAGGAGAGGGGAAAAGTGTGTGCAAATATCCCTGACCAGTTCACTCTTAGTGCATTGCCCCTGGATAGTGGGAATCTGGCTGCAAAGGTTTGGCATTTTGCGTTTTCTGGGGTTGCGAACAGGTCTATTTGTGGAAACCCCCATTTGTGAAAGTATGTGAATAGAACTTTGGGTTGAAGTTCCCACTCATGTTCTTGTTGCTGCATCCTGCTGAGGAAGACTGCAACTTGATTGCTCGTCCCTGGAACATGTTCTGCTAGGAGATGAATGTTGTGCTGTAGTGCTAAACGCCATATCATCTGTGCTAAGTGTGAAAGCTGAAGAGAGTGTTCCCCCTCTGTTTTTATAAATTATACATGGCTGTCATATTGTCCGTTCGGATTAGGACACCTTGTTCTGTAGGTGAGTTAGAAATGCTTTCAATGCTAGGTGAACAGCTTGAAACTCTAGGTAGTTGACATGGAGACTCTGGTGTTGTACATCCCATAATCCCAGGATGGTTAGATGTTGAAGGTGATTTACCCAACCTGTAAGAGAGGCATCCGCTGTAAGAATGACTTGGGGAACTGGGACAAGAAACCGCCTCCTTTGGACAGGGTTTTGTAGGTTCCACCAACGCAGAGAGTGATGTGTGCAGCTATCAATACTAGATCTTGTAACTGATCGTGAGACTGAGTCTATTAACATAAGAGGCATTCTTGCAGCGGTCTCATATGTAGTCTGACATGTGGAACTATGGCTATGCAGGATGCCATCATGCCCAGAAGTCTTAGTACTGATTTGACTGGAATTTGTACTCCCATCTGAAATTGTTGTGCTAAAGACAGAATGTTTTGAATCCTGACTGAATTTGGAAGTGCTAACGCTAGGTGAGTGTTGAGAATGGCCCATTTGTATGGCTGTATTTGTGATGGTTGCATATGAGATTCTAGCAGGTTGACTGTGAACCCTAACTGGTGTAGGAGAGTTAGAGTTCTGAGAGTATATTGGCTGCATATTGTTGAGCTGTTTACTTTTAGAAGCCAATCGTCCAGGTAAGGAAAGGCATGAATGTTTTCCCTTCGTAGATGTGCTGCCACTACTGATAGGCACTTTGTGAAGACCCTTTAAGCAGTGGTGACTCTGAAGGGAAGCACTTTAAAATGATAATGTTTTCCTAGGAAAAGAAATTGTAGGTACGTTCAGTGAGCTGACTGGTTATATGAAAGTAGGCGTTCTTGAGGTCTAATGTGGACGTGAAATCTCCCAGCTGAAGGAATGGTATGACTTCCTTAAGGCTTACCATGTGAAAGTGTTGATTTAATATTCTGAGATCCAGAATGGGTCGGAGTGAGCCGTCCTTTTTGGGGATGAGGAAGTATAGGGAAGATATCCTTGTTCCCTGTTGTTGAATTGGAACTGGCTCTATTGCACCTTTTATTAAAAGAGCTGCTGTCTCTTGTTTGAGTAGAGCTTGGTGCTGAACAGAGAGGTTGTGTTTGTGTGGTGGGATGTTTGGAGGAGTGGTGATGAGCTCCAGAAAGTAACCATTTTAATATCCAATGCCCATTGATCAGTGGTAATGTCCTTCCAATATGGTAGAAAAAATTGAAGACGTCCGCCTACAGGTATTAAATGTTCGGGGAGAACGTGAATGAAGTCATTTTTTGTTGGTGTTGTTATTGGGTGTGCGTGTGGAGTTTCCATGATCACGCCCTTTGAAATTGTTTCCTCTATAGTCAAGTCTTGACTTGACTTGTTTCCTCTATAGGATCTTCTGTAGAAACCTCTAGAAGGTGAGAATTGGGTTTGATTTTTGTAAGAGTTTGCTGACGTGTCAGTAGCGGCAGACCTAGCACTTTGTCTAAATGAAGCGCGATGAAAGGAACCACGAAATGTGCTGGTTTGAAGCGCCCCCATAGATTTTGCCACATCTGTCTTTTTTCTTTTTTTGAGGGTTGTGTCAAGTTGAGGCCCAAAGAGGTGTTCCTTATCAAAAGGTAAATTAAGGACAGCCTGTTGAACTTCTGGTTTAAAACCAGACACCCTGAGCAAAGCATGTCTACGAAGTAAAATGCTAGTATTTATACTTCTAGCAGCAGTATCAGCTGCATTGAGGGGACATCTAATAGAATTGTCTGAAATTAGTTTTCCTTCTGTAACTAATTCCAGTCCCCTTTTACTAAACTCTTGTGGGAGATGATGGAGGAGCACCTCCATTTCATCCCAGTGTGCTCTATCGTGGCGGGCTAATAGAGCCTGGCTATTAGCTATCGTCTATTGGTTTGCTGACTGTGCTGAAACCCTTTTGCCAGAGGATTCAATTAATTTTGACTCCTTGTCGGGTGGGGGCATCCCAGTGGTCTGGGAATTTGCTCTGTTTCTAGCATTTGGTACAACTAAAGAGTCTGGGGTAAATTGACCTTTATTGTATATAGGGTCTGAATGTGCAGCCGTGTACTTTTTGTCTATTATCGGTGTGATGATACAAGCTTTAACTAGGTCTTTAAAAATGTCATTAGCATGACCTAAAGAACAAGTTACTTACCTTCGGTAACAATATATCTGTAAGAGACATATATTAGTTATGGATTCCTTACCTTAGAATTACCCCCAGGCGCTAGACTGGATCCGGAGAATTTTTCTTCAGCAGTAACCCTGCGAGTCGGTAGGTGGCGTGGGTTGACTCCGCGTTCGTCGTTAGCATCGTGATCGCCGGAATGACATTGCTGTATCTACTTAGACGCCGCCCCTGCGCGCTGACGTCAGTTCTTTACACGACATTCCACAGCAGAAGCGCAGAGCCATGCAAGACACTGACCACTGGTGCACAAAACTAGGGCCCTGAAAAGGAGTCCCTTACCCTAGAAGTCAGTTCGCAGAACGGGGAGGATGGGTGGGGCGGTAAGGAATCTATAACTAATATACGTCTCTTACAGATATATCGTTACTGAAGGTAAGTAACTTGTTCATCTGAAAGAGACTATTAGTTATGGATTTCTTACCTTAGAATAGATACCCCACAAATACCAACCCCAGAGGTGGGTCTGCGAACCAAGTTCACACCAGGAAGTCCTGAAGAACGGAGCGACCAAAGAAGCCGTCTCTGCGGACTTGGCTGTCCAGGCAGTAATGTTTAGTGAACTTGTGCAATGAAGCCCACGTGGCTACCTGGCAGATGTCATGAAGGGGGACTCCACATCCCAAAGCAGTAGTGGCTGCCAACGCCCTGGTGGACTGGGCGCAAAACCCTACTGGAGATTCCTTTTTCGCCAAGGAATAACACATTTTAATGCAAAGAACGACCCATCAAGAGATGGTTCGTTTTTGCCAGCCCAACCTTTCTTGGCGCCCACATAGCCAACAAAGAGCTGATCATCCACCCGGAATTGTCTTGTGCGATCCAGATAAAATGAGAGCACACGTTTCAGATCCAGACGGTGGAGCCTCTCCTCCTCTTTAGAAGGTTGAGGGGGCGAGAAGAAGGTGGGCAAAGTGATGGTCTGTCCTATGTGGAAAGAGGTAACCACTTTGGGAAGAAAAGAAGGTCGAATTTGAAGGACAACCTCGTCCAGATGAACAGCAAGGAAAGGAGTTTTAGAAGAAAGAGCCTGAAGCTCACTCACCCGGCGTGCAGAGGTGATGGCAACCAAAAAGGCAGTCTTCAGAGTTAAAAGTCTGAGGACAATTATGTAATGGCTCGAAGGGAGCACACATCAGATAAATCAGAACCAGATTCAAGTCCCAATGGGGCATTACAAAAGGGATAGGTGGAAAAGGATGAGTAATGCCCTTTAGAAACCTATTTACCAGGGGACTTGAAAAGAGAAGGCTGATCTGGGAGGAGAAGAAAAGCCGAAACGGTCGAAAGATAGCCCTTAAGGGTACCCAGAGAAGAGCCCTGCTGGTCCAAAGAAAGAAGGAAGAGGAGAACCTCCGAAAGAGGGGCAGAAAGGGGATCCACAGCCTTTGCTGTGCACCATGCCACAAATTTGTTCCATCTGCAGTCGTATACCGATTTAGTGGAGGGAGGCCTGGCTGCCAAGATGACATTACAGACTTCGGGAGGAAGGTCGAAAGTTTTCAACTGTCGCCGCTCAATCTCCACGCAAGGAGGTGGAGGCTGGACAGGAAAGAGTGTAGGTCCGTCCCCTGCTGCTGCGACAGAAGATCCTCCCGAAGAGGCAGTCTGATCGGAGGATCGATGGTCATGTGCAAGAGCTC
This sequence comes from Calotriton arnoldi, assembly GCA_963921515.1. Lineage (NCBI taxonomy): Eukaryota > Metazoa > Chordata > Amphibia > Caudata > Salamandridae > Calotriton > Calotriton arnoldi. Next base: position 123,025 of record CAWUFW010011537.1, on the reverse strand, counting down.
GGGATACCAGACTCTTTGTGCCCAGTCCGGAGCCACAAGAATGACTTGGGCCCAGTAGCGCTTGATCTTCTTCAGCACTCTGGGCAGAAGTTGAAAAGGCAGAAAGGCGTATTGAAGACCGCAACTCCATTCGCGACGAAAAGCGTCGCCGAGCGAGTGCCGCCTTGGAAATTCCAACGCGCAGAACTGCTGACATTGCGCGTTCTCTTTGGTGGCGAATAGATCTACCATCAACAATAAGAAGCATAAGAGGGAATAATCATTCAGGTCGCCCTACACTCAAAACATCACTATATCAACAAAGACCTGTTTGTGCTCGGACACAAAAAAATTTGAGGGTCCTACAGGCAGAGTAGTAATATCTCTGCCTAAAAGCTGCCCTCAAAAGAATGCCAATAGCAACTGGACCTCGGTGTCCAAATTTCAGTGTTTGTCAATCCACCACGCTTGTACCCCCACTAATTAGTGTATACAGGAGAAAAAAAAAATTGTGTGAGAGGTCAGAAAGTACCTCACGTAAGCATCACCAAGGGAACTGCTGGTAGGTACTCACCAGTTTGCTCACGTTTTTTCATCATTGGTGACTTTAATGACCGTGAAAAATTTAAGAAGTGTCAAATATGAGTTTAAGAAGTGAGGAAAAGAAGATAAAAGGTGAAATGTGAACAGAAGCACAAACAGTACTTATTTTGTGCTATCCCTCTAGGACCCCGTAGTGAGAGAAAGGTAAACTCGCTTCTCCAAGCTAAAATGAGTTGGGACTCACTGGCAAATAAGCCTACTTTATTGGATGCCGTGAGCCCACTCACATTATAAAAGGAAACAAAATGTTGCGGACCACTTCAGTTGTGAAAAGGCCAACATGTTTCATTGCCAAATACCCTACGGCAATTTCATCAGGGCTCGGGCTGGTTTTCACCGCACTAAAGTTTCAATCTGAGCCTGGATTGACTGACAAACATAGAAAAAAGACAAAAGACAATGCCAAACAGTGAGGACATCTTAAAAACATTAAAATGTTACCAGGCATCTTCGCCCAAAGGTTAACATATGTTACTTATTTGCCAGTGAGTCCCAACTCACTTTAGCTTGGATAAGCAAGTTTACATTTCTCTCACTACGGGGTCCAAGAGGGATAGCACAAAATAAGTACTGTTTGTGGTTCTGTTCACATTTCACCTTTTATCTTTTCTTTTCTTCTTAAACTCATATTTGACACTCATTTCATTTTTCACGGTCATGAAAGTCACCAATGATGAAAAAACGTGAGCAAACTGGTGAGTACCTACCAGCAGCTCCCTTGGTGATGCTTAGGTGAGGTACTTTCTGACATCTCACACAATTTTTTTTCCTGTATACATTAATTAGTGGGGGTACAAGTGTGGTGGATTGACAAACACTGAAATTTGGACACCGAGGTCCGGTTGCTATTGGCATTCTTTTGAGGCCAGCTTTTGGGCAGAGATATTACTACCCTCCCTGCTGGACCCTCAAATGTTTTTGTGTCCGAGCACAAACAGGTCTTTGTTGATATAGTGGCGAATAGATCTAACCAAGGCTCTCCCCACTGCTGAAAGAGACCTTGCACCACCTCCGAGCGAAGACGCCATTCGTGATCCATCATGCACCAGTGGCGGAGTTTGTCCGCCCTGGCGTTCAGGGAACCCGCCAGGTGTTGAACCACCAGGGACATGCCCTGATGTTCCAGCCACTTCTAGAGATGAAGGGCCTCTTGGCAGAGGGTCCACGACCCCACCCCGCCTTGTTTGTTGCAATACCACATGGCGGTGGTGTTGTCCGTGAACACCTGCACTACTCTTCCTTTGACAGAGGGAAGGAATGCCTTCAGTGCAAGACGAATCGCCCGGAGCTCCAGAAGGTTGATGTGGAGCCCGGACTCCGCCGGAGACCAGTGGCCTCTGATCTCCGCCTCCCCCATGTGGCTGCCCCACCCTAGAAGTGATGCATCTGTCACCACTGTGAACTCTGGGTGGGGAACGGAGAGGGACCTGCCGTTGACCCAATACTGGTCCGTCAGCCACCACTGCAGTTGGTGTACAGTGCCCTCAAAGATATGGACGCAATCGGAACGATTCCCCTGATGCTGTGCCCACTGGAACTTCAAGTCCCACTTCAGAGCCCACATGTGCCACCTGGCATGATCCACCAGCAGGATGCAGGAGGCCATGAGGCCCAGCAGCCTCAGAGTCATTCTGACCGAAACCCGGGAGAGAGGCTGAAAGATCGGAATCATAGCCCGAATATCCCGGACTCGCTGTTTGGGAGGATAGGCCCGAAAATGCGCTGTGTCCAGAACCGCTCCAATGAAAAGGAGCTTCTGAGAGGGAATCAGGTGTGACTTTGGCACGTGACAGTGAATCGCAGCGAATGCAGGAGGTCCGCAGTAGTCTGGAGGTGGGAGACGACAGCTTGGGGCGAACTCGCCTTCAACAGCCAGTCGTCGAGATAGGGGAAGACTGGAACCCCTGATCTGCGCAGATGAGGTGCGACCACCACCATCACTTTAGTGAACACCCGAGGGGCGCTGGTAAAGGCCAAAGGGGAGCACGGTGAACTGAAAATGCTCGTGACCTACCGTGAACCGTAGGTAACGCCGGTGGGCAGGCAGGACGGGGATGTGAAAATAGGTGTCCTGCAAGTCCAACACTACCATCCAGTCTTCAGGGTCGAGGGCAGACAGGACCTGAGCCAATGTCAACATTTTGAACTTCTCCTTCCAGAGGAAGCGGTTGACGTTTCTGAGATCCAAGATAGAACGCAGGCCTTTGTCTTTCTCGGGCACCAGAAAGAAGTGGGAATAACAGCCACGACCTACTTCTGGGGCAGGAACTCGCTCAATAGCTCCCTTGGCCAAGAGAGGCGTGACTTCCTGGCGGAGAAGAGCCAAGTGATCCTCCGACATGCAATGGAGTTGCGATGGCATGGATGGAGGGGTAGTCGCGAAGGGGAGGCAGTAGCCCCTTCGGATTATCTGCAAAACCCACCTGTCCGACGTGATGGTCTGCCAGTGGGGGAGGTGATGGCGGATCCTGCCGCCCACTGGCAACTGGTGGCCCTGAAAGGTCGGACTAGGAGGGCTTGGAGGCTGCTGCAGAGGGGGCACTGGTGGACTGGCCCGCCCGCTGGCCCCCTGACCCACGACGCTGGGTCCCACATCCCCGGCCGCGCAGAGGCTGAGCAGCTTGTGCCGGCCTGTGGCTCTGGGAGGAACGTGGCGGGGCACCCCTTCCATAGCCACGAAAGAGGCGAAAAGGCAAACTGCATGGGGCGACATGTAGTCACGAGGCCCAAGGACCTGGCCGAAGACGGAGAATCCTTAAAGCTCTCAAGCGCGTGGTTTGCCTTGTCGCCAAACAAGCAACGGCCATCAAAGGGCATGTCCAAAAGTGTAGATTGGACATCACCCGAGAAGCCAGTGGACCTCAGCCAGGCATAGCGTCTCAGGGCTACCGATGCTGAAATAGTCCTGCCTAGCGAGTCGGCGGTCTCCAGTCCACAGCGAATGGCGAACTTTGCTGCATCTCTTCCCTCGGCAACTACACAGGAGTACGGCCCAAGCCTCCTCCGGGCACTGCGGCAGCACCTGCTCAACTGTACCCCACACAGAGTGAGTGTAACGGCCCTATAGACATGCTGTGTTCACCGACCGCAGACCCAAGCTGGCGGAAGAAAACATCTTCTTCCCAAGGTGTTCCAGCTTCTTGGATTCCATATCTGGGGGAGCCGTAGGGAACGAGCCTTTGGATGTAGAGGCTTGGACAACCAAGCTCTAAGGGGTAGGGTGTTGGGAGAGGAAAATGGGGTCGTCCGGAGCCGGGCGGTGGCGTCGGGCAATCATTTTATCCAAAGGAGCCACTGTGCTGGGCTTGGACCAAGTGCCCAGGAGGATGTCAGTGAGGGCCTCATTGAAGGGCAGCAGGGGCTCCGAAGAGGCCGCTGCCGGTTGAAGCACCTTAGTCAGGAGGTTAGTCCTGACTGCCACCGTAGGAAGCTCAAGGCCCAAGGCCTCAGCCACCATACACAACACCACAGCGTAGGAGGCTCCCTCCTCCGTAGTCATGGTAGGGGGAGAAAGCATGCCAAGGTCTGGAGAAGTGTCCAGACGACTGGCCTCACCCAACTCCTCTCTCCAGTCCGGATCTTCAAGTTGGTCTGCAAGAGGGTCAATAGACCCCTCCCAGTCCTCCTCACCCTTTCCTGGCTGCCACTCAGGGCGATAGGAAAGCCAGGCTAGAAAAATGCCACATAAGTGCCGGTCGCCGCCGGTACCGGGGTAGGTCGACGCCGGTCCGGCTCTGTATCTAGGTCGAGGTGGAGGCCGGGGTCGACGCCAGCTGGGGATCTAACCGGCGTCAAGGGATTCGACGCCGGAGGAGGTGTTGTGAGGTCGACCGGCGCCGATCCGGATCCAGGCCTGGATCCTTGGGGGCCCTGCGGCGCCGGGGCCGAAGCCGGCGGCGGCAAAGGCCTGGAACCCCCAACCGAGTCCGTGGGGCCCGAATGCGCGCCGGCGGAGTCGGGCTGCCGAAAGATGGAGTGGAGAGCTTCGTAAAATGTACGAAGTTGGGCAGGGGTGGCTCCGGCTCCCGGAAAGGTGGAGAAACTCGGAGTCTACCCAGCAGCCTCCGCGGGCGGAGCCAAAGGACGACGACCGTCCGCATCCCTCGTCTCGTCGGCCAACGGACGGGGAGAAGGAGAAGAGCGACAGTGCTTCTTCGCCTTCTTCTTGTGCTTCGACTTACCCGAAGACGAAGACTTCGACGAGGAGTGGTGGTGGTGGCTCCGCAACCTCCCTCTCGACCGGGACCTCGAGTGGCACAGAGCCGACTGCCAGGCCTCCAGAAGCTTTCGGGACTGCTCCCGCAAAGTTTAGAGCCATGGCCCGGCAGTCGGAGCACGACTTTGGGTCGTGGTTGAGCTCCAGACACCAGAGGCACATGAGATGTGGGTCTGTAACCGACATCAGCTTGTGGCAGGAGCCACAAGGCTTGAAGCCAGTCCGCCGATGTGACATCCCTATGCACCAGGAGTCAAACGACTCGAAAAGAAGTCGACAAAAAGTTGAAAAAACAGTTAGTCAAAAAGTGACTAGGGTACCGCTCTCTCCGGATCTGCTCTGCCTGGTGCGGAAAAAGAAAGAACTGCGTCAGCGCGCAGGGGCAGTGTCTAAGTAGATACTGCAACGTCATTCCAGTGATCACGACTCCAACGACGAATGCTGAGTCGACCGACACCACCTACCGACGCGCAGGGGTACTGCTGAAGAAATATTCTCCGGATCCAGTCTGACGCCTGGGGTAATTCTAAGGTAAGGAATCCATAACTAATAGTCTCTTTCAGATACCCCTTTTAACATTGGTAAGTATTGCGTTCCTCTTTGAGCATTAGTAAGAGTTTCAAATAGAAAATCATTAATGAGATCTGTATATATAAAGGGACCCGATGGAAGGCTGCTGCCCTAGCAATTAAATATTGAAAGGCTGAGGCATCATCTCGAGGTGAAGGCCGGATATAAGTCAGGATCAGTATTGTCATGTGGTTCTATATCATAATCATCCCAAGAGTCTTGAGGTTGTGGATGATCTAATATGTCCTCATCAGTATCCTCTATATGTGAAGAGGATTGATGTGATGAAATGTCTTCCTCTTGTGAAAGTGGTGTAAAATCAGGAGGTGTAATTGAAGGTTGTGACTGAGACATATGTAAGCTTGGCTATGTAAAACTAGTGTCTTAGTCCTTTTGTTTTTTAAGCAGGGGTGGTGAAGTGTCCAGAGCTTCTTGAAAAGTCAAAGACTTCTTGGAAACTTCAGGCTTTGCCGGCTGAATAATAATTTTCTTTGTATCAGGCTGTATCTGCAAGGTTTTCTGTTTCGGATTGTGTTTTACCTCAAGGATTGGTTGAGGTGGTGATTTCGACCGGCGGCAAAGGTTTTGGGCCCAAAAGTAAAGCATTATGGTCCGGGAAGGGTTTTTTGATTTTAGTGCTTGCCCACTCGGCACCAAATCAATAGTTTTTTGTTTCGGACCGAAGACTCAAGTTTTGGAAACGGAGTCTGATTTGGAGGTGCAGGCTGAAAGCCGTTCTTTCGGAGCCAAGCACGAGGGCGGGGCTTCTCAACGTAATTTTCAGTGCGCGCCATGGCTTTTGTGCAGTGGCGGCCCGTGAGCAGTTTTATCGGTGAGAAAATATTTTTTAGCTTTCGGATCAGGGGCTGAGGTACTAACGATCCAACGATCTCGGAAAGATTCCACCATTTCCAAATCTTTTTCCTGTTTGGAATTGGAACTGGAACTGTGTATGGAGATGGATTGTTCTTGGGCTATGGACGCTTCTTTATCTTGCTTGTCTCGCAGGCCAAATTGTATCTGGTGTGTCGTCTGTGTTTCTGCGCTGCATTTCGAGACTACGCACATGTTGGTCGCAAAGAGTTTTCTTCGACCAGAACGGTTTGCAAGCATCACATGTACCTTCTTGATGATCGGGCGAGAGGCATAAATTACAGACCGAGAAAAGATATTTGAAAGGACATTTGAAAGGGCACTGCAGACAAAAATGGAATGGAGTGCGGTCTATTAGCAGCTCATTTTCTTGGAGAGCAGTTAGAGTGGAAAACGATCGACCCGGCCGTGGATCTGACGATCCTGACCCCTCGAAATTTGTCGATACGGAGTCTATACTACCCGATGCAAATACTACTGTCGAATGTAGATGATTAGCTAACGGAACGGAGGCAGAAAATGATCTGGAACGGGAGCACGAGAGAGTACATCCAAACCTGTCGGACCAAAAAAAACAATCTAACAATTGAGTCGATGCCCATGCGCATTGTTAGCGAAGGGAGGAGTCACATAGACTCGTGACTTGAAAAGAATTGTTCTAAGAAAAACAACTTGTAATCATCCGAGCCCAACACTAGATGGCGGATTGATGCAAAGCATTTGTATCTACAGTCACACATGCCTTGATACTTCTCCTTTTAAAAGAAAAAGCACTGAGTGGACAACAACTTATTGAGTGGTGTTATTGTGTGCCAGAATATTGGAATTGCTAGCTGTAGGAAGTCGGCTCTTTATGTAGTATGTCAAAATGTGATGTACTGCGCAAAGAGTCCAGGGGTTCCTGTATGAATGGACAGAGCTTGCTCTAGCAGTCCCGAAGGTGCTCTTTTAGTGGGTAGTGTGGTCGAACAGCCTTAGGCTTATCAGAGAGGAGTGTGAGACATACGCAAATACACACAATAGTCAATAAATGATACACATGACTCAATAAGGAGATCCACACCAATTTATCAAAATAACACATATCTTTATATATGTTTCAGCACAAGAATCAATATGATCAGGTAAGTACGTTTTCAAGAGAAATACGTTTGCATTTAAACAGTTAACACGTAGTGCATTTTTCAGTGGGTGCAATGTTATCCTATGGAAGGAAAAACATACGCTGCAGCAACTTACGAGACCGACCTCCGGGAAATGAGGAGTGTATGGGGCAAGGTCTAAGGCAGCACCAGCTGGTCACATCCAGCGGCATGAGGGCAGCCGGGTGCAGTGGTGCCAACCAGCGTCGGTTCCCAATGCAGGTCAATGTGGAGCAGTCTTTGTGAACCGAGGCTGCAGTGTCGGACTGGGCAATCAGTCGGGCTGAACCAACAGGAGGGCTTAGACCTCATGATGCTCGGGGAAGACCTGTGGTCCTCTTTTTCACGGACCAGGGGCGACAGGTGCAGAGGTGCAGAGGTGTCCTTAGGCATTGGATATTTGTCAACAGGAGCGGTCGTGGTAGATAGGGCCTGCAGACAGATGTTGCAGGTTGTGTCGGACAGTCCACAGCAGGGAGACCTAAGGTGGGCTTCAAATCCTGAGGGTCTGGGGACAAGGTTGGCACAGCTGGCCCACTTCAGCTCAGGCTAGGCAGCCTGGGTGCAATGGTGCTTCCCGGTCTCGAATTTTCTCAGTCTCTGAGCCTCACAGCTTGGTCATTGGTACCTGCAAGATGCAGGGAAAAAGCTCTGCTGTTCCACATGAGTTCCTGTGCCTTTGAATAAGTGCTGGCCATCCTCCCAAGATTTTGGAGGACCAGCAGCTTGCAGGGCGAGATGACTTTGGTGCAACTGTCGAGAATTGACGAATAGGCCTGCAGGGCTGGTGCCAAGTCAGTGGCTTCTTCTGCAGTTCGTGCCTTCACTGATTTTCAGCCCTTCTTCTTCTATTGGTCGGCAGGAATCTGATTTTATGGTGCCAGGGGCTCCCTAAATACTGAATTCAAGGGCGTTAGGGGAGTGTAGGTTAGTACCCAATAGGCTACCTACCCTTGGGGTACGCCCCCTATATGACCACTTCCTGGGGGAGGTGGTCATAACCCTGTCCCAGAATTCCTGATTTTGCCATCACCAAGATGGCTAACTTTGAAAAGTCACCTCCACTTCAAGTAGCCCACCTTAGGGGCGGCACTAGCCAGAGGGTGGACACGCCTATTGGACTAGCTAATTTTCCCGCCAGTCCAGGTTCCAGATGGCTCTGGACAAAGGGCATCAGCTTCTTCTCCAGGGAGAGAAACCCAATTCGCAGACCAAAGGCAGTAGGCCCCTTGAAGCTCCTGTGCCTTGGGATGCTAATCTGTAGGTCATCATGGGGGAGGAGGTGTACCATACCTCCTGCCCGAGCAGGCTTGGCTTATGCCCTCATAGAGCAAAGGCCCTCAGCCTTGGGGGTCCGAAACTCATCTCTGGTGGCAGGTGGTGAAAATCAGTCAGTCAGCACACCAGTGGCTGGTAGTTTTTCAGGGGGCATCTCTAAGATGCCTTCTGAGTACAGGTATCCTTAAATCCGACACTGGCATCACTGTGGGTTTAGTAAAGCGAGATGTTTGTTACCAAACAGCCCTATTTTCGGTGAAGCCATCATGTAGCTGGGGAACTAGTTTTCACTAATGTCCAGCACATGCTTTTAAAATAGCTTCCCTGATCACTTATACTGGCAGTAATGGAACTGACAAGCACAGGGGCATACCCGTTCGTGCAGTTATGCACTCTCATGTAGTCTAGTGCACCCTGCCTTCAAGCAGTAAGGCCTGCGTTAGGGGTGACTTACTTATACTGCATGCAGTGTCTGCAGGCATTGCCCACAGGCTGTGGGTCATATCTTGTTTTCACCTTTGTCTGCATCAAGACACACAGCCTGTAATGGCAGTTAGCATGAGATTGGTGAGGGGGCCTTTAGGGTGGCGCAATTGGTGCTGACGCCCTGAGGGACTCTCTTTAGTACCTCAGGCCCTATGCAGCAGGGGTACCATTTACTAGGGACTTTGAGGGTACTAAAGTTATTGCCAATTGAGGGAAACAATTGTACAGTTTTAGGAAAGAGAGCTGGCACTGGGGACCTGGTTAGCAGGAACCCAGTGGGTTTCCAGTCGAAATCACATCAGATACCAGGCAAAAAGTGCAGATGACCATGTTGAAAAGGGCACTTTCCTACACTAGCAAACACCACCTCCTCTGAGTAGGCCTTGGACTTCTGAATTTCTCTACTCTGAGAAAGCCAAGAGCTACAATGGGGCACTTGGCTCCCAGTAAAGAAACAATTGTGGACCTAATATTTTTGAAGGACTTGAATCTTTTGCAACTAATAACCCAATTTCTTACACCACCCTATTTCAAATCTCCTTGTTATCTCAAGTTTTTTGGGGCATGACACACCCCACCTTTAATCCTTTGAGTCAAGCGCAATATTTCACAAAATATTTCATTAACGGAATTTAGATGCTCTAAATTAAATATACTGCTCTTCAACAACTACCATTCTCGCATCCATGCACTTAAGAACTTGAAACAAGTCTCCTGATAGTCTGGGAGGTGCTCTGATGCCCCAACAAGGGGTAGGAAAGCCCTAGAGACCAGTTACAATATACATGTGTAAATGTATTTTATCTACAGATGTATATTGTGCACAGATGCATGCAGTCTTAATGTTATTAGCCTTGTAATACAGAGTAGCGGGAGAGATGCCTTGCACTGGCAGTTTCCCCATTGACATATCACTTGTCTGAGCCTGCACCCAACCTAACAGAGGACTACAGCCTTTGAGAAGGTGTGGCAACTCAAGAGTACCTTTCCATCACCCCAAGCTGAGAAACTAATAGCAGGAGGGTGATAATCTGCAAAACAGGGCTCAATTATATGGGACACCTTGACCTGACTACCAGAACAAACCACCTATCATTGTGACAAACATTGAGACAACTCTGCTGTCAGCACTTACAGCTGTGCTCTTATCTGCACCATCGTACAGCTTTCTTAGTGCCTTAAAGCTGGTTGGTGCCACATTTGGTGCTGTACACAGAAAAACACAAATTAGGGGAAGTGTCTTGCCGAACCCTAAGATGCCATCCTAATCATACATGCAAACATTTCATCTCAGGAAAGAGGGAGATAGTGGAGGGGAAAAAAATTGGTGAATTTATTTTCCCCATTGACTAATTTTGAAACAGAGTAAACTTTAAAACAGCTAAAATAAACCAATTTTTGGTTTTAAAAATCCTGAATCTCCCGCCTGAATCTGTTCTGTTTCGCATGTATGTCTTAGATTCTGTCCTGATCTCCCCTTCACAGAAAACCTAGCCTCCTTGCTCCAATAACAGGCGTTGCTTCAAAAATTGGAATACACTGGAGACGGCATGGTGTGATTTCCAGACTGATGAGTGGAGGGGCTGAAGTGGACTGACTCAACACAACCTCAGTAATTGAAACCCAAGAAGGCGGTGCTGAAATGAATGAAGTTTTGTCCATTTATAGACCTCTCTGCCAGTTACCCATTCTCAGCAAACTGTCGCAGAAAGAGATGTTTCAGCAGCTGTCTCGTGTTGTTTCTAATAACCTCATTCTCCTCGGGTGCCGATGGGCTTCAGCCCAGGTCACAGTACCGCACTCACTGTTGGCTCTCTAGTGGACGATCTGATCTGAGATTGTCCGCAGATTCAGATACTCCCACCGTGTTGATCCATTTGGATTGAACTGTGGCTTTTGTCACAGTCAACTACACGATTCTCCTTACTAGACTTGCCAAATTTGGAATTCAAGATGTGACCATATGCTGGCTCATAGGCGTCCCAGAGGGATCAATTCTCTCAAAGCTTCTTTTTAATCTGTATTTGATTCCTCTGGCTCACCTGTTTGAATCTACTGGACTCAGCTTGTTTCTTTATGCACACACCAACACAATTATTGCAGACTTAAGGATGTATCTTACAATGCCTTACATGTTTGATGAATCTAGCCATCTCAAAGTGAATGGTTTCAAAAACAAGATTCTTATCCATTCCAAGCCTCTGCCTTAACTCCCCGCTGGTTCCAGTGGTCAAAACTCGTGGCATAAAGATTAAGGCTTCTTTATGTTTTGCCGACTAAGTATTAGTAGTGGTCAAATTTTACTTATTCCAGTTAACACTTTGAAACATGTTATTCACCTGTTTATTCTTGTTCAAAAGATTTCAATTCTCAAAGCATGTATTCCATTGCATTTGGACAACAGCAATAACATCTATTTGGGCTCTCCTGTGCACCATAAGAGAATGATACAATTAATTCAGAACTTCCCAGCTTGGTCACCCTGCGGTGACCATCAGAGCTCTCACATAACTCCTGCTCTGGTTCACCTTCACTAGCTACTGGTCAAGAAAAGAATGGTGTTAATATCTCGGTTTGGTTCTCGAGGGGGTCTACCCACCCAGTAGATTGCCTCGTAGCTCTATCTTCATACAGTACCTTTCTTCCCGCACTTTGAGGTCAGCCTCTGGACTAGGTCAGGAGTGAACCATCTTAGATTCAGGAAACCACTGAAGACAAGGCCATTTCCTCACATCTTATTGTGTATCACTTATGTAACAGACTTTGGGTTCCTGTTTACGACTTGTTTCTGTGCTAAGATACCCTAGTGCAGGTGAATATTTGCGCTCTCCAAACATACTTACAGTTAAATAGCCAATCAAGCTGCGTCTCAGGTTGAGTGTTTGTAGAACATTAAAGGAAAAAAAGGTATAGTTTCCACTTAATATGAATGAAGATATGACAACAGACAGCACAGAAGAAAAAGCAATGCATTGAAACACAGACTAACATGCAGTGAAAATTAACTGAACTTGAAAGGAAAAGGCAATACACATACAGTGAAAGGCACACTCATGGAAGCAACAGAAATTATGCACCCTTAATAGCGAAGAAGAGAGCACCTTGAATAATCGGCCAATCAATGTGGCTTCTGCAGAGAGGTCAGCGAAGTGGAAGTCTGCTTCCTTGGAAACAGTTTGCAATCTGTTACAGATTGCTACTCGTCTACAGTCATACAAGCATGCGGTCTTAGAGCCTGAGGAGGTAATGGTGGCTCATAAGTTCCTCCATGTTGCAAAGGTAGCCTGGAGCAGTAGCGCAGCTCAGTTAGAGTGTCATGGGGAGATGCTGTTATGTTTTTATTGGAGCTTAGGTGCATAAGGGATGCAGTTTAGACCACAATACTTTCTCCTGCCCACAAGTAGGCAAACATATATTGATAACGATGGGCAAAACTCAGAATGCCAACGGACACCACAAGAAACAGGCTTGTGAGTCGAATGAAAGGGAAGCAAAGCTACGGCGTAGCTCCTCCCAGATTAAAAATAAGAGAGAAGAATCCAGTGAAAGGTGCTCGCATGTACTCCATTAAAATGGTGAATAGGAGTGGAACAGTCCACTGCGTCAAAAGCAGAAGTGAAATCAAGTAAAATAAAACACAACCCTGCACGAGTCAAGGTTAAGTCTAGCATCAAGAAGGACAAACATCCATGTGGGTTCTGGTCCCATTCCAGGATGAACTTCTCTTTCTGAGTAACGTAAAGTCCTGCTCTCTAAATTATATGAGAGACATCCTGCAGGATACATTTCTGGTATTATGACTGCAGATGGCATTATGATGTGATGGGGCAAAAAGTGGATTCCATCTTGAGATGCAGGGAGGATTTCCTTAGCAGAAGCTTGAAAATATGCTCCTCCTTTCAACGTTGCAAAACCACTCCAGAGTTGTTGATCACCCCAATCAGGAGAAGCATTTCAAGAATACTGCCTTCAAGGCAGCTACAGGGCAAACGTCATCGGGAGAGCCCACCTTCATTGAGGATGACGAGGAGGTGACCTACTCCAGGGTAATAACAGGTAGAGATTTTAATAAGAGTCTATATCATGATGTCAGACACCGAAGATGAGCAGAACTCTGGAAGAGAAGACAAAGTTCTAGCTTCAGAGTGTCCAAAGAATAGTCCCTCTTAAAACTGAGATCTTTGACTATCTTAAACAATGTGCAGCCAAGAGGGACGTTTGACTTACATCTGTAGAATAGTATGTAGGTTTTGCTTGAAAAGTCAATGTTTAGAAAAATCCACTTGCGTCCGATGAGCAGTCATACCGTGATACTTTATAAAAATAATGAATAATATATAGATACCGGAATTATTATTGCGTAATCAATCTACTGAGATAAATGCACCAATAATTAATGGGTCTAAAACATCAACATGGAACCCATAACTCTACATTTTCAAAGTAAGTCAAAGTGGACTTAGAAATTGTAAATACATACTAACCTTAATCATACAGGGGATGAACATTTTTGTAAATCGATATTGTTGCCCTTGATAGAGTGATATACAACAAGTAAATGTCTGTATTTTCAGCAGAGGGTTCACAGAGCGAAAGGGGCGGACTTAAACAGGCAGCTCAACAGAACATAGAGAAAGCCGCAGGGTCAGGCAACAGTCAGGCAACGTGAGGATCCAAGACCACAACACTGGAAGTGAGCGGTCTCTGTCAGTTGTCCTGCTTTCTGGAATTATCCAAAATGGACACTGCCACATGTACTCATTTACTTTAGGACTACGTATCAACCGCCTGCTTCTACCAGGAGCTAGTCTTGCTGTTTGTGCTACTGATTCTTTTCTTGCAAGTAATCTGCTTGTTTTTCACCTCTATCTACTTGTTTCTTCACCCAGCTCCTCAAGACCAGCTCTGGGCTGTCTCCTACTGAACCAAACCCAACATGATGCCCAGCTTCAAAAACCCACACTGCCCCCACAGATGCTTATGTGCGAACACACAATCAGATGCCACATGCACATCCTTAAATTCCAGTGCATGCCATTGTACACCCAATGCACACCATCAGACGCTCCAGTGCACGCCATCAGATGCTCCAATGAACGCCATCAGATGCTCCAGTGCACGCCATCTGATGCTCCAGTGCATGCCATCTGATGCTCCAGTGCACGCCATCAGATGCTCCAGTGCACGCCATCAGATGCTCCAATGCACGCCATCAGATGCTCCAATGCATGCCATCAGACGCTCCATTGCACGCCAGACGCTTGAATGCACACCATCAGATGCTCTAGTGCACTCCATCAGATGCTCTAGTGCATGCCATCAGATGCTCCAATGCACGCCAGACGCTCCAATGCACGCCAGACGCTCCAATGCACGCCATCAGATGCTCCAGTGCACGCCATCAGATGCTCCAGTGCACGCCATCAGACGCTCCAGTGCACGCCAGACGCTCCAGTGCACGCCACCAGATGCTCCAGTGCACGCCACCAGATGCTCCAGTGCACGCCAGACGCCTGAATGCACTCCATCAGATGCTCTAGTGCACGCCATCAGATGCTCAAATGCACGCCATCAGACGCTCCAATGCACACCAGATGCTCCGGTGCACGCCATCAGATGCTCTAATGCACGCCATCAGATGCTCCAATGCACACCATCAGATGCTCCAATGCACGCCATCAGATGCTCCAGTGCACGCCATCAGAAGCTCCAATGCACGCCATCAGACGCTCCAATGCACTCCATCAGACGCTCCAATGCATGCCATCAGATGCTCCAGTGCACGCCATCAGATGCTCCAATGCACGCCAGACGCTCCAGTGCACGCCATCAGATGCTCCGATGCACGCCACAAGACGCTCCAAAGCACGCCACAAGACGCTCCAATGCATGCCACCAGAAGCTCCAGTGCATGCTAGACACTCCAATGCACGCCACCAGACGCTCCAATGCACATCATCAGATGCTCCCGTGCACGCCAGATGCTTGAGTGCACCCCATCAGATGCTTCAGTTCACGCCATCAGATGCTCCAATGCACGCCATCAGATGCTCCACTGCACGCCATCAGATGTACCACTGCACGCAACCAGATGCTCCTGTGTACGCCACCAGCCGCTCCAGTGCACGCCACCAGCCGCTCCAGTGCACGCCACCAGACGCTCCAGTGCACGCCACCAGATGCGCCAATGCACGCCGCCTGATGCTACAATGAACGCCATCAGATGCTCCAATGCACGATATCAGATGCTCCAATGCACGCCATCAGATGCTCCAATGCACGCCATCAGAAGCTCCAATGCACGCCATCAGATGCTCGCGTGCACGCCATCAGATGCTCGCGTGCACGCCATCAGATGCTCGCGTGCACGCCATCAGATGCTCCAGTGCACGCCATCAGACGCTCCAATGCACGCCATCAGACGCTCCAATGCACGCCATCAGATGCTCCAGTGCATGCCATCAGATGCTCCAGTGCACGCCAGACGCTCCAGTGCACGCCAGACGCTCCAGTGCACGCCAGACGCTCCAGTGCACGCCAGACGCTCCAGTGCACGCCATCAGACGCCCCAGTGCATGCCAGACGCTTCAGTGCATGCCATCAGATGCTCCAATGCACGCCGTCAGATGCTCCAGTGCACGCCGTCAGATCCCCAATGCACGCCATCAGATGCTCCAATGCACGCCATCAGATACTCCAGTGCACGCCATCAGCTGCTCCAGTGCACACCATCAGGTGCTCCAGTGCACACCATCAGACGCTCCAGTGCACACCATCAGATGCTCCAGTGCACCCTATCAGATGCTCCAGTGCATGCCATCAGACGCTCCAGTGCACACCAGATGCCTGCTACAGTGCACACCATCAGATGCTCCAGTGCACACCATCAGATGCTCCAGTGCACACCATCAGACGCTCCAGTGCACGCCATCAGACGCTCCAGTGCACGCCATCAGACGCTCCAGTGCACGCCATCAGACGCTCCAGTGCACGCCATCAGACGCTCCAGTGCACGCCATCAGACGCTCCAGTGCACGCCATAAGATGCTCCAGTGCAGGCCATCAGATGCTCCAATGCACGCCATCTGATGCTCCAGTGCACGCCATAAGATGCTCCAGTGCACGCCATCAGATGCTCCAGTGCACGCCATCAGATGCTCCAGTGCACGCCATCAGATGTTCCAGTGCACGCCATAAGATGCTCCAGTGCACACCATCAGACGCTTCAGTGCACGCCATCAGATGCTCCAGTGCACACCATCAGATGCTCCAGTGCATGCCATCAGATGCTCCAGTGCACGCCATCAGATGCTCCAGTGCACACCAGACGCTTCAGTGCAGTCTATAAGATGCTCCAGTGCACGCCATCAGATGCTCCAGTGCACACCATCAGATGCTCCAGTGCACACCATCAGATGCTCCAGTGCACGCCAGACGCTCCAGCGCACACCATCAGATGCTCCAGTGCATGCCAGATGCCTGCTCCAGTGCACACCAGACGCTCCAGTGCATGCCATCAGATGCTCCAGTGCACGCCAGATGCTCCAGCGCACACCATCAGATGCTCCAGTGCATGCCATTAGACGCTCCAGTGCACACCAGATGCCTGCTGCAGTGCACACCAGATGCTCCAGTGCACACCATCAGATGCTCCAGTGCACCCCATAAGATGCTCCAGTGCACACCATCAGATGCTCCAGTGCACACCATCAGATGCTCCAGTGCACCCCATAAGATGCTCCAGTGCACACCATCAGAAGCTCCAGTGCACGCCACAAGATGCTCCAGTGCACGCCATCAGATGCTCCAGTGCACGCCATCAGATGCTCCAATGCACGCCATCAGATGCTCCAATGCACGCCATCAGATGCTCCAGTGCACGCCATCAGATGCTCCAGTGCACGCCATCAGATGCTCCAGTGCACGCCATCAGATGCTCCAGTGCACACCATCAGATGCTCCAGTGCATGCCAGATGCCTGCTCCAGCGCACACCATCAGATGCTCCAGTGCACACCAGATGCCTGCTCCAGCGCACACCATCAGATGCTCCAGTGCACGCCATCAGATGCTCCAGTGCACGCCATCAGATGCTCCAGTGCACGCCATCAGACGTTCCAGCGCACACCATCAGATGCTCCAGCGCGCACCATCAGATGCTCCAGTGCACTCCATCAGATGCTCCAGTGCATGCCATCAGATGCTCCAGTGCACGCCATCAGATGCTCCAGTGCACGCCATCAGATGCTCCAGTGCACGCCATCAGATGCTCCAGTGCACACCATCAGATGCTCCAGTGCATGCCAGATGCCTGCTCCAGCGCACACCATCAGATGCTCCAGTGCACACCAGATGCCTGCTCCAGCGCACACCATCAGATGCTCCAGTGCACGCCATCAGATGCTCCAGTGCACGCCATCAGATGCTCCAGTGCATGCCATCAGATGCTCCAGTGCACGCCATCAGATGCTCCAGTGCACGCAATCAGATGCTCCAGTGCACGCCATCAGATGCTTCAGGCACAAAGTCAGATACAGATGCTGTAGTGTCTTTTCACATATGGAAAATGGACAACTAACCAGCACCAAACCACCTTTATCCTCCTAAAACATAAGGATGACGGATATCTATGACAGCTAGCAACAGATCCATTGCAGGCTCCACAATAGCAAACAGAGGGCTGAGCAGAATTCAGCTGCCTCAGGCAGCACACATTATGGACGGTGGTCATGCAGCAGCTATCCAACGCCCTATCCGCAAAAAGGTCCGGGACAGCTGAGAATTATCCTGGCACATTCTTGGCAACAGCAAACAGGCCAAAAGGGGGAACCTCTGAGCTGCTAAAGAATTATGGGAGCCGTGCATCTCTAAAACGCAATGAGATCCCCTAAAGGAAGCTTAAAGCGGAGTTAATGTTGACGAATACGGAGACAGCTGCTATGCCACAAAACCTACAAAAATGGGAGATTCAAAAGTGGTGGCCCACTCGCTCTCTTCTTTTTGGCTCTGAGTGGTATTCCTGAAACCTCCAAGGCTGAAGGACATTAGAGGGGGGACACAGGTTCTCTCTAGTACAAGGCTTGACCAGGGTTTTCTGCAAGAGGTCACCACACAAGGGCCTCATTTAAAACCTAGTTCCACTGGAGGCTAACTCTCCTGACACCAGAGTATATTTGATATTGTGTCTAGGCCTGTCTGTGTCAGAGGTCTTCAACAAAGAAGCCGTAGTGACAACAGCTGGCGTACAATAGTTCAAAGTCAGAGTGCAAAAGACACACAATTGATGGACGGAATGCAGAACAAATCAAAACATTCACCCCCAGTCAAGAGATCTGGGTTAAATCCATCATTCTTTTGCTCACCAGGCCACCCCAGTTTAGACCTGGCCATATGCAAACCTGTCTTGACCCTGTGCCTCATGGGAACAGTCCAGCCCGAACTGCCAAGCCAGGTCCTCCCTGGACTGAAAACAAGCATCCTAGGACCGGTTTCGGGGTTTCACCCCTCATCAGCCAGGATAGCTTGATTCCAGTGGCACAGTGAGCCCGGGACCCACGTCTGGGCATACCTGGCGCACTTAGGGCGAGAAAGCAAAAGACACACAATTGATGGACGGAATGCAGAACAAATCAAAACATTCACCCCCAGTCAAGAGATCTGGGTTAAATCCATCATTCTTTTGCTCACCATGCCACCCCAGTTTAGACCTGGCCATATGTAAATCAGTCTTGACCCTGTGCCTCATGGGAACAGTCCAGCCCGAACTGCCAAGCCAGGTCCTCCCTGGACCGGAAACAAGCATCATAGGACCGGTTTCGGGGTTTCACCCCTCATCAGCCAGGATAGCTTGATTCCAGTGGCACAGTGAGCCCAGGACCCATGTCTGGGCATACCTGGCGCACTTAGGGAGAGAAAGCAAAAGACACACAATTGGTGGACGGAATGCAGAACAAATCAAAACATTCACTCCCAGTCAAGAGATCTGGGTTAAATCCATCATTCTTTTGCTCACCATGCCACCCCAGTTTAGACCTGGCCATATGTAAATCAGTCTTGACCCTGTGCCTCATGGGAACAGTCCAGCCCGAACTGCCAAGCCAGGTCCTCCCTGGACCGGAAACAAGCATCATAGGACCGGTTTCGGGGTTTCACCCCTCATCAGCCAGGATAGCTTGATTCCAGTGGCACAGTGAGCCCAGGACCCATGTCTGGGCATACCTGGCGCACTTAGGGAGAGAAAGCAAAAGACACACAATTGGTGGACGGAATGCAGAACAAATCAAAACATTCACTCCCAGTCAAGAGATCTGGGTTAAATCCATCATTCTTTTGCTCACCATGCCACCCCAGTTTCAGCGTCGGTTTCTTTTCTAGGGCGCAGGTGCTTCGCCCACCCTATTAACATGCACGTGGATGGTAATTGCAAACAGCAATTACCAGCATACACATTTCTTTAAGAATGCTAAGCAACACCAGAGGTGCTACTTAGCATCCTAAAAGAAATGTGGATGTCTTGCGCTAGTGCTTTCAGGTTCTACGTGGACTGAAACCTGCCTGATGGTGATGGATGATAATCAGACACGGGCGTCAGACAGCGCTAGTGCGCATGCACCAAATACAGAGTTTTACTGCTGGCACAAAGGTGATTGTGAGTCTGGGCTGACAAGCTACCAGCCCTGTCATATAAGGGTTGGGGGTCCTCAGACACCGCCCACTAATGACGCGAGGCAGCATCATATTTTAAAGCTGCCGCGGGCGGGTACAGCACTAGTCCTGTACTTCCTGGGGCTGCTTGTTTTTTTTACAGTTGGTTAAGCTCTTACAAGGACCCCGCCCTTTCCCTACTCGTCACTGGTTGGTGGGGTGGGGTCATCAAGCATAACTGACCCTACCCAACCACAGGGACACCGCACTGACAAGGTGGGAAAGGGAGGGGTAATTTTACCGGCTTCATGTTCTTTGCTACAGTAATCACAGTACAGTGTATTTTGCTGTGATTACTTTAATAACGCTGTATTTTCTTTAAAAAAAGCGTTTCTACAAATCTGGCGTCTCTGGGACGTCATGTCACGTCACGTGCTGTTTAGAGAGATACACTGCGTAGAGTCAGAGTGTATCTGTTGATGACATTTCAGCCAGGTGCACAGTAGAGCCAGAGTGACCTTCAGTACACCAACCCTGGCCTCACAGGACTGAGTAGGCCTCTGCAACGGCCTCGTAAGTTTAAAAGTGCCGGAAACAGAGCACATAGGGTGACAAAAAGCAGCAATACTGCCTCTTGAGAGAGAGGGGAGGGCATCGACTGCATGCCCTCCCCCGAGTTCCCTCTATCTCAGAGTTCATAATTTCTCTGCCTGTGCTACGGTCCTTTTCTCCTTTGAAGCCCAGAAACAAGGAGCTGGGCTTCCACATGGCTTCTTCTACCCTCACAGTGCACGGAGGTGAAAACAAAGCGTTAACGTTTCAGGTAAAAAGGAAAGACAAATAGATGCCCATTTACTTTTAGTGGCTGATTCGTACAAAGTAAAACCAGAAAAACTAGATTAATCGTTGCTTCCCCACTTACCCAATTTGTGTGATATTAGGCAAACATTTTATTTTACCAATCTTTGTTTTTCTTCACTATTGCATACTTAAGCACATTCAAATACCTTCAGAATGCCAGCTAAACAAAAACCTAATATGTTTGAACTAAACCTATATAATGTTGCTCTATTTATTAGAATCTGGGCCACATTCAGGGTTCACATGACTTAGTCTTGCCTCTTAGTTCACTAATGGCACTGTCACCGGAGTGGGAGGGGGGCAGAATGGTTTTTAGATCATGTTTAAAAACTATCACTTTTAATACGTGCTTCCAGTGCGGTGCTATAATGTGACATATAATGTCAAAACTTCTGCATGCTAAGGAAATACACCTTTTGGAATTTTGAAGAGAGCACAATTTACACCTTTGTGAAATACCCACTCAGTCAGCTTCTAGCAAGTAGAATCAAATCAACATAATCGTCAGTAGATTCGAGCTCTGGACCCTGCCTGATCTGACTTATTTCTCCTGCCTAGTTGCTCACACGAAATTCATTAACGCTCAGCTGGGGCATAGCCATGATTTGGAAGCTGTTACTCAATTTGAAGCTGCCATAGCAGTCACTGTAAAATCTGAAAATAACTTAACAATGCTTGGACAGCTTGAAATACTAAATGGCACTTGATGCACAAATTCAGGAATATTCACTTGATGCACACACACTTTCTAGCTAGCACACTCTTGCATAAATATTTGCTCTTACGCCTCACCACTTTAAATTCCACCAGCTGCCACTGCCCAGTTTAGACCCAGCCATATGCAAATCAGTCTTGACCCTGTGCCTCATGGGAACAGTCCAGCTCGAACTGCCAAGCCAGGTCCTCCCTGGACTGAAAAGAAGCATCCTAGGACCGGTTTCGGGGTTTCACCCCTCATCAGCCAGGATAGCTTGATTCCAGTGGCACAGTGAGCCCGGGACCCACGTCTGGGCATACCTGGCGCACTTAGGGCGAGAAAGCAAAAGACACACAATTGATGGACGGAATGCAGAACAAATCAAAACATTCACCCCCAGATCAGAGTGTTCATCTAATGTTATGAAGTTTTGTGTGAAAACTCAAGTCTAACGGTAACAAGCATTGGCATAGCCAATAGGTCTCGCCTTTGGGACCTTATAAGTATTTAGTTATTCAGCACAATATATTTACTGCAACAACATTAAATGTTGCATGGCTAAACACTTATAAGGTCCCAAAGGCGAGACCTATTGGCTATGCCAATGCTTGTTTATGAATGAGAGGGGGAAGCTGTGAATGGAGCTGGTGGATTCACGCGGTGATTGGCTGCGACGCAGCCCGCCCAGGCGAGCCCTACGCTCCCATTGGCTCAGGCGTCCTGCACAGGGGTTTCCATTCACAAAGTCTATTCAGACAAAGGGCGGGGGGCAGAGGGGGGAAAGAGAAACAAACAGACCAATCCCGGCAGGCTCAGCTCTCCCGGGCCAAGAAGTGGCTGAAGGAGCGAGAAAAACAAGTCCGGCCGCCGAGAGCTCTTCCAGCCTGCAGAGGGGATCCAGGTGAGGTGGGGGCCAGAGCGGGAGCTTCGTGTGCGCTACAGACGTTGGGGAGCAAGAGGGTACCCCGCATGGTTAATGTTGCTTCTACGTGGCCAGCCCCGTCCGACCCGCGTCTGGTCCCCCCTTAGCTGCACTGGAAGTTGGTGCGACTGTGCTGGGCTCACAAAGGCCCCGGGCAGCGCAGGCTGCAGCAGTGGGGACAGAGTTCGGGGCGCGCGCGTGGCTCAGAAATCGGGAAAGGAGCACAGTGCATTGCAAATTAAGCACAGCTGCGACGTTCCCAGGAGATGGTGCATTTGAAATTAGAGGCGTGGAGGGGTGCGAGAAACCTCGGAGGTCATGCAAGATGGGGTATCTAAGAATCGGGGGTACTTTAGCATGAGTGGAGCATGTAATTCGTAATGTAAAGAAAGTAGTCGAGAAGCTTGATAAGTAGCTGAGAATACACTTTGGGTGGTGGCGCTTATGAACTTTAGAAGGGCGCTTTACGAAGGAAATGGAAGCGAGTGATCCAAGTGTTGTGCACGTTGGGGCAAGTGAACATCAGAGGGGCCCAATGCAGTTTTCGAGGATGTAATGGGGCTACACTCGGGCTCGGTGCAATTCTATGAAATAAGGGCACTCAGCAGTCAAAATCTGAGGTAGAGTCGCGTTTGGTGTACGCCAAGAGCATGAAGAACGCGCACAAAATGTGCCCCAACCCACCAAACAAGCATTTGAAGGCACGCGCGGGGAGGAGGGGTGGCGACGCGAGTGGTGGCGCGCCTTGCGCTGAAAGTTAAATAAAAAAAATAAAAAAAATGAAGCTGACGTCGCGCGCGCTTGTGCGCTTGCGAGCAGCAGGCGTGACCACACGCTCGTGCACCATGGCCTTTTGCTCGCGCGTAACCGCCCGAAAAAGGCCACGACGCACGAGCGTGTGGTCAGCTTCTGAAACCCCCTTACATAAAGTCTCGCCAGAGCAGCAATTGTACCATTGTAATCTTTCTTTGAGGAAGTCAGAACCATATTTAATTTTAGCACCACTGCATTTAGAACATGTGCTGTGACCCAAACCACAAGCTAGTTCACCTAGTAAACTTGGTCAACACAAAGGACTTGTCTAAAATGTATATTTTAATATAGCTCAGTGACTAGTGATGTTCTGAGGCGTGAAAAAAGTGGAAGAGTGAATGTAAACATCAGTTTCTTCTGATTAATCCACTAGAATAAACAGGGTACAGAGGTGAACCAACAAAAGAAACAAGGTGTGTTTGTGGAATCGGAAATCTGAGAGTAGAGAAAGCCAAGTCACAAAGGTAACACAGGTGACAGATGACAATTAGTAAACATTGCGACTGCTGTCCGGATGCTTGTCTGAAGAGGTCAAGAATATGAGGCTCAGATGAGCACGATTTACTCACCCATGTCATCATCAATGCCTTCTTTTATCTCAGGACCCTGAGGGTCTATTGACGAAGCCATGCCCTCCTCTTTGATGTTTGGTAAAATTAATGATGTCTCTTCTGACATTCCTGTGAAGAACATTAAAAAACCATAGTCACAAAAGGAGGTTGAAAAGAATTCTGACCACTCCCATGCATGAGAGGCCTCTTTTGCAAACAGGGTGGGGGAGAGACATGATCTATTTGTGACAGCTTGTCAAACCCTCTTGTCATGAGCTGGGACCTTGATGAGGGCCACAGCATTGTAGACTCATTGGACTTCACCAGGTATTAAGAGGAAGAGAGGGTGTTCTACTCTGCCAGCATGTGTTTGAAACAGTGAGGAGGAGAGGCCTCCTCGCTCTCCATATGTAGGAGCAGTCACAGGTGGAGGGAAGCTGAGAACCCTTTAAACCTACACACGACTTTATTAGAAACAAGCATATGCAAAGCTAGAAAACACGTTCACTGGGTACTACAACTGGCAACACTTGTTAGAAAGCACATAAACACATCAGATGGGCTTTGTGTAACTGTGCCAGGGGAGGCCTGCAGGTTCATCTCTGCCACAGTCTTCCCTCCTGAAGCAGGTGAAGAGCCAGGTCTTTTGCTCTTTCGTGCTTCCTAACCTGATTCAAGTGGCGGCAGACTCTGAAGGTGTTCTGTGGGAGGAACCGTGAATGACAGCAAGGCCAGAGCAAGCATTGGCAAGGTCAATAGGTCTAGCGCTAGCTGTCACACCTCTGGATTTGTCAATGCTTGTTATGGGTTTTAGTTACACTTTATTGGTGGAGGATCAATGTCTCTCGCTCTCAAAAGAACAATTGATAAATTGCTTAACAGGCTGTATCCTGCTTTGCGCCGAGACTCTGGAACCAGATTCCTGAAAACATCGGACTGAATTCAAATCCCGTTTGGTAAGAAAAGCCTCAAGATGTACTTCTGACACCTCTACCTCATTACCAAGGCCTCATCCTTCAGCCCCCCTACCCTCCTGATACCTCTCCGCTCTACTGTACTGTGGTTTCTGTCACAATGATTCCATTACACTGGTGTGAAGTCCTATGTAAAGTGCTCTCTGCTGCGCCTCTGGCTTGGTCGCCTTTTGTAAATCTACAACAGATGAGCACCACTGCCCAAGTTCAAGCAGCATCTCTGCTTATTTCTACTGGACTTCAAAATGCGGCTCAGTCACCGTCTGTCCCTCATCGCACTCTCTTCTAGGGTCTCTGATGCCAAGTTCAGCCTCACAGGCAGCACCAGAAAGAAATGTCTCATGGGCAAGGGTCACTGCCTCTGAAGTACCAACACTACTACAAAGCAGACACCCCGACTATTCGCATGGGGTCTCTTTATCAAAGACGGGCTCTAGCTACTAGTCGGATGTGCGAGTGTTGACGGAAACAAACCTGGTTAGGGGTAGAGAATTGTATGCCATGGATCTGTTCCGTACGCACCCCCAAACTCAGCTTTCGGACTGAGTATTTTTGCCATTAGGACAGTGCTCTAACCAACACTCGTGAGGTCTTTCTGAGATGACAATTCCTTCTTCACTTTATTCCCTTTTTTGTGTTCCACTCCACATTACTACAAGTGTCATCAAACTGGGTCAACTCTGTAGATCTCTTACTGCTTCTGAGAAAGTGCTGCTGAACTAAATGTGCCATTATATGCTCTGTTGACAAATGCATTCTCACAGGACGAGGGATGCACCATTAAATGAAAAGTAAGTCACCTGCTTTATCAAGGAGTGAAAGTGCAACAGTTAACTCAAGCAAAGAAAGGTTAAGAGAAGGTGTACAGAAAGTACAATTGGCTTGTCTTTTTTAATTATCATATTTCTTGTTAAAATGTGTGGTAATTCAGCATGGTGTCCTTCCACAATCTCAGAATTCTGAGTTTTAAGATCCTAAGTTGATAGGACGTGTTACAAACTCGTATTCAAGAAGCTTGAAAGGAGAAACAGTCTGTCAAGAGGAGCCACACTTTTGTTATCCATCACGTAGATACTTGTTTATCTCGCAGGCCAGGAATTCAACGGTTTTTAATTCAGATGCCATTAAATGCAGGACATGGTCACTGGGTGATTCTTGGTGTAAATTGAACTCAATCCCTTTTGTCTTCTTCACTTTTAATCGACCAAATGTCAATAAATCTATTGTCTAGTCCAATTTCACAAATTACTTTTCCTATTTACTGCTCTAATTAGATGGGGAAATTAGCCAGGACACTGATAAACAAGTTAATTGTCTCTGGTAGTGCTGTTTCTGGTCGATAATCCGGAGAATTTGTCAACAATACTCTTGCTCGCCGACAGGTGGTGCAGTGCGGTTCTGTGGCGACTCCCTACTGTCCTGTAAGCGAGCGAGCAGTTCCCGCAAATTAACTCCCTGTGCGCTGACGGGCGCTACTTAACCTTTTCTCCCTTTGTGCCCTCAGACTTGGTGCATTTCAAACAAATTGGAGGTGACAGTGCGAAGAATACTAACTTGGGACCTTACAAAATATTCAGGGGTGTAGGAAGCGGGCTCTTTATGCGATATATCAATAATCTCATATACTGTGTACAGAGTCCAGGGATTCCCTTACTCATGGACAGGGCTTGCTATGCAATCCCAAAGCGCTCTATTAGAGGGGTCGTGTGGCCAAGCAGCCTTGGGCTTAACACGGAGGCGTGCAAGACATTTGTAATCACACAATGATTAATAAATGACAACACGACTCAAGAAGGAGATCGACACCAATTTATAAAAATAGCAAGTATCTTTATATACGTTTAGGCATCAGATAAAAATCGGTTGGGTAAGTACATTTTTAAATGAAATTCTTTTCACTTTAAAACGTGGACACTTAGTGCAGTGTCTGAGTTCTGCACTGTTATCCTATGGAAGGAAGAACAAGTTCTGCAAACAGGTACAGCGCATAGACTTACAAGACCAGTCTCCAAGAGTTAGGGTGAGTGGGGGGCAAGGTCCAAGGCAGCTCCAACAGTACCATCAGCGGCATGAGAGCGGCCGGGTGCAGGGTGCAAATCAGCATCTCGAGCCCAATGCGTTTCAATGAGGATATGTCTCTGTAAAAAGAGGCTGTAGGCTTAGGCTAGAAACCAGTCTGCGACAGGGGGATTGAGGGGGAAACCTTTGGTCCTCTTCTCCAAGGCACTGGCGACGGGTGTAGAGGTATCTTTAGGCGTCGGGTTTTTCCTTACAGGAGCAGTCGCGGTAGAGGGGGCCTGCATGCAGAGGCTGCAGGCGACGTCGGGTAGTCAGGGAGGGGTGGAACCACAATGGACTCGAGCTCTGGAGGGCTGGGGAAGCTTGTTGGCACTGTTGGTCTACTTCTACTCGGGCAGGAGGCGACAGGTGCAGTGGTTGCTTCATGTGTCAGGTTTTGGCGGTTCCGGAGGACTCTGAGTCTTCTTTTTGGTGTTTCGGCTGAACAGGTCTGATGTTCAGGGAGTTCTTGAGTCTTCTTAAAAGGCAGGCAGTCCCTTCCAAGTTTCTGGAGTCACAGCTGTGGGATGAGCCAACTTTGGTGCAGTTTTCGACAAGTTTTGCAGACAGGCTGGCGGGGCTGGGGCCAAGTCAGGTGCTCTCTTCAGGCTTCTCTTCTTATGAGGCTCTTTGGTGTCTTCTCTCTTCTTAGGTCAGCAGGATCTGCTTCTCCAGTGCCAGGGACTCCCCTAAATACTGAATTTAGGTATGTTAGGGGAGTGTAGGGTAGTAGCCAATGGCCTACTGACCCTTGGGGTCACTACGCCCCCTATAGGACCATTTCCTGTGGGAAATGGGCATAACTGTGTCACATAAATCCTGGGTATGCAATCGCAATGATGACCACCTCTGAAAATTCGTGTCCACCTCGCAGTTATCCCACCTTAGGAGTGGTACTAGACTGGGGGTGGCACACCTACCTGACTAATGTTCCCGCCTGTCCAGGTGCCAAGTGGGCTCTGGATGGAGGGGGCGGCTTCCTCTCCTGTGTGGGGAACCAGATTTGCATTCCAAAAGCAGCGGCTCCTTTGAAGCTCGCCAGCCCAAGGAGGCTAATCAGCAGGTCACCCTGTGGTAGGGGGTGTTAAACCCTCTTTCCGGATAGACTTTTGTTCCAGACCTCCTGAGAGCAAAAGGCTCTCACCCTAGTAAGTCAGAAATTTGTCTCGGGTGCAGGCTGACAGAATCCAGTCAGCAAGCACAGCAGAGGCTGGTAGGTTTTCAGGGGGCACCTCTAAGGAGTCCTCTGAGTGCATGTTTTGATAAACCCAACACTGGTATCAGCGTGGTTTTATCAAGACAAGATGTTTGGTACAAAACATCCCTATCCTTAGTGAAGCCATCATGTATCTGGGGAAACTGTTTTCAACAGTGCCTGGCACATGGTTTAAGATGGCTTTCCTGGTCACTTGCACTGGCAGTAATAAAACTGACCAGCACAGAGGCATATCTGCTCAGCCAGGTGTGCCCACACACATGATATTAAGCACCTTACCTCAGGGCTGTCAGGCCTGCTGCAGGGGTGACTTACAAATAACATGTGCCATGGTAGGGGACATGGCACACAGTAATGTGAGACATGTCTTGTTTTCACTTTTTTTCTGATTTAAGACACATTCTGCAATGGCAGTCGTGCATGTGCTTGGAGAGAGGTTCCTTAGGGTCGCATAATTGATGCTGCAGCCCTTCGGGACCCTCTTTAGTACCTCAGCCCCTGGGTACCATTTACTAGGGACTTACAGAGGGTGCTAATGGTTTTGCCAATTGGGGGAACAAATGCACAGTTTTGGGAAAGAGCTCTGGCACTGGGACCTAGTTGGCAGGAACCCAGTGCACTTTCAGTCGAAATCACATCATGTACCAGGCAAATTGTGGGGGCAACCATGTCAAAATGGGGAACATTCCTACAAGGCGTCAAACTCCACAAAACAAGGAGGATGGACGGCAGTGAGGAATATGTGGCTAGATAGAGTATGCACTAGAAAGACTACTACCGAAGTAAGTAAACTTGTTCGACTGATGGATACTTCCAATTGCAGATTTCTTACATTTAGAATAAATACCACAGCAAAGTTGCCTAAAGGTGACGGGACGGAGGAACGGCCTCAGATCAACAAGTCTTGCAGAACCGAACAGACAAGGACTTGTTGATGCATCCTATGCAACAAGTCTGCAAAGCGGTCATTCACACCTGAGAGGTACTCTGCTAGGAGGTGTACCCGATAGTGAAATGCCCAATGCCAAATATTCTGCGCCTGAGCAGACAGCTGGGATGAGTGAGTGTCCCCGTTTCTATAAATAATGCATTGCGGTCATGTGGTCGGTTTTGACGAGTACCACCTTTCCCTGACTGTGCTGGAAGAAGGCTTTGAGGGCTAGGTGGATGGTAAGACGTTCAAGGCAGCCACGAGATCTTTAGTTGCCCCACCTATAGAAATACTTGAAAAGGGAGGCGAGTTATGGTGGCATATTTTGCCCGCCCACAACAGTCCTCTGATGTTCAGTAGGAATCTAGCCTGAGACTGCTTGAAACGTCTTCCAGTACCAGTGGTAATGAGGAGCCTGGGCATCTTAAGTACTGTGCGTCGTCTGCAAACAAGGAGGTGCATTTACAGTGCTCTTCATCCACTGGGATCCCCTGGATGATCAGACTAGTATTCATTTTACAAATTCAGTGGCTCAATATTTAAGGCAAATAGAAACGGAGACAATAGACACCATTGCCGTGTCTCCCTGAGCAATGAGATTGGTGGAGAGGACTCCACATTCACTTGGAATTTTGCAGTGGGAGATGTGTAGTGAGCCAAGATATATCAAATCATGTTTTTGCCACAACTAAATTAAGGTACTGCCATGCCATTGGCGATTTCCACCTCTGCGGTGGGTCAGGGCTTATGTGGAGGAGCCCGCTCAGGAACTCGGTCGAGGTGACCAATGTCAGGTCCCCGCTCAGGCCACAGCCCAAATCACCTTTTTAAAGTAAATCAAAGCCCTTTTACAACCGTGGAACGCTTTTTGCAATCCATTAGGATTAGCAACAAGCATTGGCGAAGCCAAGCGGTCTCGCCTTTGGTACCTATTGGCTTTGGCAATTGCTTTTGGCTAGACTGTGCAGCATCGGGACACCACTGGGCAGCAGGTGATAAGCAGTTTCCTGCCCCAAGGAGACAAGACTATAGGGGTGGAAGAGGTGACCTACTCAAAACAGCTGAATGGTGTGCAGCTGCATGCAGCAGGGTGACAAGTCACGCACAGTCATCATTGTCAGGGGGAAGGAGGACATGGTATGTGATGGTGGGAAGAATGGAGAGGCCACCTGACTATGAACAACAGTGATGAGCAGTGACAAGATAATAGCTATATTATACATGAGCTCTGACCCTATCAGAATGCAGGGCAGTGCTCACGGACACCTCCCTGCTCTGTGGAAACCTACCTATGTGCACAGCTTTTACTTCCTCACAGCCCTCAAGTCCATGCATGACTAGCTTATCCACACCAGGGTTTGTCTTTCTTTTGTGGGGATTATCTGATTATACAATGAAGACTACAAGTCCTAGAATGCAAGGAAAGACCTGGACTGGATGAGCTACTCATGCATGACCTGGAAACGAGATTTCTGCAGTGTGCGGGATCTTTGAAGCATTGCCATCGGTGCCTGGGCTAGAAGGTGGCTGGACTTAGGTGGAGCAAGGGAAAACGCTGGAGGTGTCAGTTTTCCAGTGAATCTATGATACAGTGAAGGTAGGCTACAACATACTGCAACAAGAAGTGGATCTCAGCAGCAGTGGTGGCCTCGGCCACAACATACCAGCAGTGTGGAGTTGTAACATCGTCCATGTGAAACAGCCATGTCCCTTTGCAGTACAGGCGTACCCACAATTAAATTTGTGTGTTTTGCAAGCCATTTGCCACTGGCCTCGCAATCCTGGAAGGTATTGCTGCACTAGATAAACCACAAGACCGCAGGGTGTTTGCAGGGTGCGCATTCAATGCAGCAATCTGATTTCTGAAGCACAGAATGGGGAATGCTCACTAACTGAGCATATTTTACCCCACTTCTAAGTGCACAAACTTGTGTGGCAAAAACATACGGGGTGTGCAGTATATGCACCAGTTTTACTTTTGAATCTAGTGGAAACAGTATTTGTGCCTGAATTGGAATTAGTGCTGGGGTTGGGTTTCCACCCTGTAAGAAATTGGGTTATTTATTGACGGGGTGAGAGCCCACTTCAAAATACAATCACAATACCTGCCAGGGTGACTCGCTTAACCCTCTGGTGGCTTGGCACAATGCAGTCAGGCTGAACTTGGAGCCAATGTGTGAAGTATTTTTACAACGCTCAAACAGTAATAAAAGGTAAACACAACACAGTTAAAATTCCAAACCAATTTAGAAACAGGGAATATGCTTGTAGGAAGCTGTGTCTGTATGTGGTATGCCACTAGGTAGTTATACCGTGTGCAGAGTCCAGGGGCTTAAAACAGAGGGTTGTAAGACATTTATTGTACAACATTGACCAATAATGGACACACGACTCAAAAAGGAGATCCAGACCAATTTTAGAAAAAGATACTTTGTTTGTATTTTATTTTAAGACCAAGATCTACGCAATAGGGTAAGTACGTTTTAAATAAAAATACTTTTCACTTTTAAAACTCGACACTTGGAATATTTTCAGACAGTTCAATGTTATCCTATGGGGAAACAATATTGCAGTTAAACAGGTAAGTAATACACTTACAATTCCAGTCTTCGGGACCAAAGGTCAGCAAGTGTCAGGTGAGTACCAAAGTTGCACCACCAGCGGCACAGCGGCAGCCGGGTGCAGAAATCAAAGTCCGAGTACGGCCCAATGCATTTCAATGGAGACTGGGGGGTGCTTGGAGCCACACTGCTTGTAGGTAAGTGGATCGGTTGCAGGGGCCAAGCTTTGGGGGTTAGGACCAGAATAGGGGTGCCACAAAGCAGCACCAAACATACACCACCAGCAGCACAGGTGGGTACGGATGCAGGGTGCTATTTCATCATCGGGCACCCAATGCTGTTCAATGGAGATTCGTCTTTTGGCTAACCGGCTGCATGTGTTGCACCGGACTTTGCAGGTAGGAGACCAACGACAGCAGAGGTAAGTTAGGATGTAGGGGGTTGTAGGGGCACCGTGGAATCAGCTCACCAAGGCCCAGGGGCATCGGGTGCAGGGGTGCCTTTCGACGTTGGAGTCTTCTTACCGGAGCCGGTCGCGGTCAGGGGGAGCCTCTGAATTCACACTTCAGGCACCGCGGTGGAGATCAGGAGAGGTCAGCCAACGCTGGACCTGAGGTCAGGATTGCTGGGGAGACTTCACTGCACAGGTAAGCTACTCAGGCTCGGGCCGATGACGTTGGGTGCAAAGTGGGCAGGAGACGCGGATCCGCCAGGATCCGGGTCCTTGGAGTTAGTTTCTTCTGGACAGGTCCGCTGTCCACAGGAGATTGGAGTCTTTTTCGAAGGCAGCAGTCCTCCCAGGGTTTTCAGAGGTTGCTGACGGCAAGACAGGTCGCAGGGTTGTAAAAGCTGGAAACAGGCTGGCAGAGCTGGGGCCAAGGTAGACATCATCTTCAGTCTTCTCTGCAGGAATGTCTTCTTTCTTTTTGAGTCGTTGCAGATCTGGTTTCTAGGTCTGGGGGAGTCACCTAAATATTACATTTAGGGGCGTTTTAGGAGAATAGCAGGACACCCACTATTATGCCACCCTCCTGTGGGAGGGGGCATAGACCTAGCTCTGAATGGAGGGGTCCCCCCATCTTCAGGATGACAGGACGAAAAGATGTGCTTCATCTTGCCTCCCCCACCTTAGGGGTAGAGTTGGCAAAGGTGGGCACAACTCCTATTCTAGGTTTTCCCGCTCAAAGTGGGGGTGTAAACCAGGGGCTGCCATATGCTGCTAGCAGCAGATGCTGGGGGTCGCATTACAAAGGAGGAAGGCCTTTGAAGCTTTCCCTTCGAGCACTGGCCCATCCTGAGGGAGGAGGTGTGACACCTTTGCCCAGGATGTGCATTGTTTCTGGTCCGAGAGAGCAGAGTCTCTCCGCCCAGGGTCCAGAAACCTGTCTATGTGTGGCTGGTTGCCTAAAGCCAGTCAATGCCCACACCGGGGCTGGTAGGTTTTCAGGGGGCACCTCTGAGGTGCCCTCTGAGTACATGGTGTAATAAATCTCACACTGGCATCAGTGTGGATTTATTACAAGGAGCTGTTTGGTACCAAACACTCCTGGTTTCAGTGAAGCCCTCATAGTGCTGTGGAACTAGAGTTGTCGAGTCTCCAGCCCATGTACTGCTCATAGCTTCCCTGGCACTTACAATATCTAAGAATTGACTAAAGTATTGTAGGAGCAAATCTACTCATGCAGATATGCCCTCACCTGGGGTGTGGTGAACCCTGCCTTAGCGCTGTGAGGCCTGCTATACCTCTGGGCAGTGCTGGCTGGCAGGGCACCCAAGCAGGGTACCATGTCGACTTTGTTGTTTCTCCCCTCAGAAGGGCATGCAAGCTGCAAGGGCAGTGGTACGATCCTTGTGAGGGGGGTGCCATGGGACCTACTTCAGCTCCTAGGCCCTAAGTACCCAGGGTACAACTTACTAGAGACTTACAGGGGGGAAGAAGTACCAATTGTGGCTATGTTTTAGGGTAGAAGCGCTGGCAAAGGGGACCTGGATGGCACGGACCCTGTGCACTACAATCAAAATCACATTAAAACCAGGCAATAAGTGCGGGCTAACCATGTCAAAAGAGGCACTTTCTAACACTAATAAATAAAATGACAGCAAAACCACAAAAATCCAATAAGTAAAAATATGAATATTAAAAGTTTTAATTTAAAATGGCACCCAAAAGTGCAAAGTACCAACTGCAGTTATCTGGTCAAACCACATTGGATCAAAGTCAAAAGTTAAGGCTGACTGCAATGGGTCGCAAGTCGGATACAGGGACCAGGTTCGTCCTGGTGGAAAGTTGACCATTGCACTTAGAAACTTTTTGGGAGAATGGTACTCGTCGGCGAACCAGGCTACAGGCTGGATCAAAAGAGGGGCTTGTCAATATCGGACGGCTGAAGAGCTGGACCTCGGCTCCAGCAGGAAGCTGAAGGCTCTCGATGTCGTGAAAACTCCGAACAGGTGAAGCCTGAAGTCCGGGCCCAGGAAGGCGTCCTGTATGGCAGGTTGCTGCTTCACGATGGTTCCCATGAAATCCTCTACGCCCCGACTTTCACACTTTTCTGGAAGTGAAGATCCCTTCAGCAGGGCAAACCAGCAGGCTGCATCAGACCGGCGACTTGAAGTCATAAGCAGTCCGGTGGTAGCATCCAGTTCTTTGGGAGAAAAGTTCAGAAAATCTATTTAAGTGCCCGGTTTGTAGTTCTTGGACAGAAGCCCTACACTCTAACACCACCCAAGGGTCCAGGACCTGTGGGCAGCCTTTTGAGTGTTAGGATTCACTCCAACACTGGCCAGTTCCTGTTAGAACTGGTTAGCACGAAAAGCAGGAAAGTTGCAGGAGGTGGCCTCTGTAAGCTTGTTGTGTCCCTTTAGCTCACACAGGAGGTCGTCCAACTGATTCTTGGAGTCACTGCTGGGATCCTGGGTTCAAGGCAAACAGGTCCAATCTTCCTTCAGGCTTCAGAAGGCAGGACTGTACTTCTTCTGATTCTTCACAGGCCCGGAAGTGTTCAGATTTCAGGTCTGGGTTTGCCACTTTTATGCCCAGTGCCAGTCTGTGGGTGAGAAACAATCCTTTGTCTACCCCCAGAACTAATTCTGGTTAGTTCTCCCCCTTCCCTGGGTTTGCCTCCAGCTTAGCTAGTAATACAAAAGGCAGGTCCCTTTGAAGTGTAATCTGGGCAGAGGACAGCTCCTCCCCAGCCCTCCTGTCAAGAAGATCCAATCCCTTCCACACCAAGGCCCTTTGTCCACTGTCTGGCTCCAATACACATTTACTAGTAGGGGAGCCATCAACAGTACAAGGCATTCAGCCAGTCACAGAAAGGCCTCAGTAACTTTAGGGAAGGAAATGGCAACTTTCTAAAAGTTCCCAAAATAATAATTTAAAATCCAACTTTACCTTTCAAGATGATTTCTAATTACAAATAAAATGTGTTAAAGAAGTATTTCTCTAGCAGTTGCCAAACTGGATGTAGCACTCTCTCTCAAGCCAAAATGAGTTTAAAACTGCCCTAGAGGCTGCAATGGTAGCCTGAGACATGTTTTAGGGAGCTACTTTAGTGGGTGGCACAATGAGTGATGGAGTCTATTAGTAGAACTTACTTTACAGGCACTTGGTTCAGATAAGTACCATATAATGGGGATGTATAAATGAATTAATTAAAGGGAAGAGCAGACGCAATTTACCACTGGCTAGAAGGGGCGGAGTGCAAAGATTCCTAATGCCAACACCAAATCTTGGGGACACAGCGCAAAAAGATGGTCATTCTTAACACACCCGAATCAGGATTAATGCAGGGTTTAGAATGACTGTCTCACCCAAGGAGTATGATGGGACCACAACCTTGAGTTGCCCTTGGTTTACTACAGTAGAAACACTGAAAACTTTGATACCTTACATGCTAAGTATGCTGGTCAAGAGCACCTGCTGTAAGATCTTAGTGGGTTTAGACACCTACTGCCGATATGCATGCAACCTGTAACTCCCAAAGAAATATGTTACTTACCATGTACGCATCAATTGGTAGCGTGTAGCGCCGTAGATTCATATGCTTAGCATACTCCTGCTATCTAGTGTTGGGCTCAGACGTCTGCAACTTGTTTTTCTTCGAAGAAGTCCTTCGAGGCACGAGGTAAAGTGACTCCTTTCATAGCCTGTGTTGCTCATGATCATCAGCTCCTTTGTTAGATTTTTAGTTCATCGGGTGAGCTTAGGATAGGAGCAATATGGTGAGAGAAAAGATGAGCATGCGAGTAAAGATTAGGACAAGGTAAAATATTAATAAAGAAGTACGTCAACCAGTTGGTTCCGGGGAGGAGGGTGGATGCATATGAATCTACGGCACTACACGCTACGAGTAGATGCTTACATGGTAACTAACATATTCGATTTGTAGCATATGTTGACCGTAAATACATATGCATAGCATCAAAGCAAAGCAGTGCTCCCCAATAGCGGTGACTAGCTAGTGGCTGACGTAGAAGTTTGAAAAAAAAAGTCTGTAACACAGCTTGACCAACTCCGGCCTGTTGATTAGCTAAGACATCAACACAATTGTGTTTTGTGAATGTATATGGGTTATTCCATGTAGCTGTCTTACAAATATCTGCTAGTGGGCTGTTTCCTAACAAAGCCATTAAAGCTCCTGTTTTTCATGTAGAGTGAGCTTTTGGAGTTCTAGGTAGAGCTCGCTTCGCTTTGCAATAGCAAGTCTGAATACATCTATCTATCCATCGACCTATTCCTGCTTTGGATATAGGGGAACCTTGCTGTGATTCTGCAAATGCAACAGAGTTGTTGCGTTTTACAAAAAGGTTTAGTTCTCTCTATGTAATACATTAATGCTCTTTTAATATCTAGTGTGTGGAGAGCTCTTTCTGCTACTGACTCCGTTTTAGGGAAGAAAACTGGAAGCTCTATTGTTTGGTAAGCAAGGAAAGCGAAAACTACTTCAGGAAGGAACTTTGGGTTAGTACGAAGTACTCATTTTCTTGGATATACTTGGAAGAAAGGTTCTTCCAATGTGAGCACCTGGAGTTTACTTATTCTTCTAAGGATTGTGATAGCTACCAAAAAAAGCTACCTTCTTTGTGTGGAATTGTAGATCACAAGAATGAAGTGGCTTAAAGGGTGGTCTCGTGAGTCTAGAGAGAGCAATATTAAGGTCAAGACTGGTGCTGGTGGGGCAGAAAGTGGAATGACTAATTTTATTCCTTCCATAAATGCTTCGATTACTGGAACTTTAAAAAGTGACATATGTTGTCTGTTTTCCAAGTAAGCAGCTAAATGTAGTCTAATTAATGTATACGCGAATCCTGCTAGCTGTAGATGGAAGAGATAAACAATGAGCTCTAGTATTATGGATTTTTTTGTTTAGACAGTAATGTACAAATCTTTTCTACTTCACTGCATAACATGCTTGTGCAGTCGATCTACATCCTTGTTGCAGAATGCCCATGCATTCCTTTGGAAGGTTAAGCTGTCTAAATTCTAAGACCTCCGGAGCCAAATTGCCATATTGGGCTGAGTGGGATTTTGATGTATTACTCTCTCGTATTCCTGAGTTAGAAGATGTGGCCAGAGAGGCAACTTCTCATGTGACACTACAGATAGTTGTAGTAGGGTTGTGAACCATGCTTGGGGCGCCCATGTTGGGGCTCTCAGAATTAGTGTGAGGGATGTTTGTGTGAGCTTTTGGACCACATATGGAAAGAGTGGAAGAGGGGGAAAAGCGTAAGCATATATCCCTGACCAGTTGATCCACAGGGCATTGCCCTTGGATTGGGGGTCAGGAAACCTGGAGGCATTGCTTTGGCATTTTGCGTTCTGTTGTACTGCAAAGAGGTCTATCTCCGGGGTTCCCCACCAACTGAAGTACGAGTGGAGAAGTGTTATGTCGATTTCCCACTCGTGTACCTGCTGAGCGTATCTGCGAAGTCTTTGTCTACCCCTGGTAGGTATTCTGCTAGCAGGTGGATTTTGTGATGTAAGGTCCAATGCCATGTGCGCTCTGCTATGAGGGAGAGCTATGGAGAGTTTGTGCCCCTCTGTTTTTGAATATAATGCATTACAGTCATGTTGTCAGTAAGGACCAGGACTACTTTGTTGTGAAGATGGTTGTGAAAAGCTTTTAGAACGAGGTGATTTGCTAGAAGCGCTAGATGATTGATGTGCAAGAGTTTCTGAATTGGTGACTGTAGACCGCCCAATGTGAGGTTCTATATGTGTACCCCCCAACCCTGCAGGGACGCATCTGTGGAAATGGTGATTTGCGGAATTTGGGCTTTGAAGGGTCGACCCTTCAACAGATTGTTGCTGTTCCACCACTGCAGAGCGATAGGTTGCTGGTCTACCAACACTAGATCCTGTAAATGCCCCTCTGCTTGAGACCACTGAGATTGCAGAGTGCGTTGAAGGGGGCGCATATGTAGTCAGGCATTTGGGACAATGGATATGCATGACGCCATCATTCTGAGAAAACTCATGACCGTTGTAGGAAGCTGGATCGTTATATGATAGATCAAAATGAGTGGACAGGGGCTTGTTATGGCAATCCCAAAGTGCTCTGTTAGGGGGTAGTGTGGTCAAGCAGCCTTAGGCTTAACACAGAAGAGTGTTAGACATCTGAAAATATACACAACGGTCAATAAATGAGACACACAACAGAAGAAGGACATCCACAGCAATTTATAAAAAATAGCAAGTATCTTTATATATGTTGAGGCATCAGAAGAAAGGTAAGTACGTTTTTAAAGAGAAATACTTTTCAGTTCAAAAAGTTGACAATGCAATTTCTGAGTTCTGCAATGTTAACCTGTGGCAGGAAAATCATATGCGGTTTACTAGTTCTCGTCAGCGACGTACGGGACCCTTCTCCAGGAGTTAAGGTGAGTGGTGGGCAAGGACCAAGGCAGCACCAGCAGAACACCACCAGCGGCACTAGGGTAGCCGGGTGCAGAGGTGCAAAACAGTGTTCGGTGCCCAATGTTATCCAATGGAGAATGGCCACGTTGGAAACCGGCTGCAGGATGAGACTGACGGGCCAGTCCGGGGAAACTGAATGGCTTCGGTTCTTGGGATGTTGGGGGACGAGGGACACCTTTGGTCCTCTTCTCGGCACTGGGCCTCCGGGTGCAGAGGGTCTTTGGGTGTGTTGGATTTCTCCATCCGGCAACACTCACGGTTGAGGTGGCCTGCCAACAGAGGCTGCAAACGACGTTGGGGGGACTCACGAGGAGTCACTCCACAGTGGACTTAAGGGGTTGGGGACAACGCTGACACCGTTGGCCCACTTCGACATGGGCTGGGGGGGCTTGGGTGCAGTGGTACTTGGCGGTGTCGGATTTTGGTAGGGCCAGAGTCCCCCTGGTCTATCTTTTGCTGTCTGCAGGATGCAGGGGACAGTTCTGCTGTCCCTCAGGCGGTCTTGGCTTCTGGGAGAAGGCTGGCAGGTCTCCCAGGTTTTAGGGACTCAGCAGCTGCAAGACAAGTTGACTTTTGGTGCAAAAGGTGAAGTCAGCAGGCAGGCCGGCAGGGTAGGCGTCAAGTCAGTTGCTAAGTCTTCTGTGCTAGCAGTGTGACTCTTCTCGTCTGTCTTCTTTCTTCAGGTCATCAGGATCTGCTCTTCTGGTGCCAGGAGTTCTCCTAAATAATGAATTTAGGGGCGTTAGCGGAGTGTAGGGTTAGTAGCCAGTGGGCTACTGACCTTTGGATTCACTACACCCCCTATATGACCACTTCCTGTTGGAAGTGGGCATAGTCCTGTCCCAGAATTCCTAGTATGCCATTACAAAGATGGCTACTTCTGAAAAATATTGTCTGCCCCAGTTTAGGCGACCTTAGGAGTGGTACGTCTACCTGACACGCTAATTTTCCGCCTGTCCATGTGACGAAAGGCCTGTAGACAAGGGAGTTGGCTTCCTCTCCAGTGTCTCGGGTGGCAGGCTGGCAGAAACCAGTCAGGGAGCATACCGGAGGCTGGTAGGTTTTCAGGGAGCACCTCTAAGGTGCTCTATGGGTGCATGCATTGGAAAATCCATCACTGGAATCAGTGTGGGTTTATCAATATGAGATGTTTGATACCAAACATTTCTGTTTGCAGTGAAGCCATCATGTAGCTGGGGAACTCGTTTTCACCACTGTCCAGCATGTTTTAAAATGGCTTCCCTGGTCACTTGTACTGTCAGTAATAGGACTGACCAGAACAGGGGCATATCTGCTCATGCAGATATGCCATCACATGTAATACTCAGCACCCTGCCTTAGGGCTGTCAGGCCTGCTGTAGGGGTGACTTACGAATATTACATGCAGAATTAGGGTACATGGCACACAGGGATGTGTGACATCATGTTTTCACTTTTGTCTGCACCAAGACACGCAGATTGCAATGGCAGCCTTGCATGTGCTTGGTGAGGGGTCCCTTAGGGTGGCACAATTCGTGCTGCAGCCCTTGGGGACCCTCTTTAGTACCTCCGGCCCTAGGTACCAGAGGTACCATTTACCAGGGACTTACAGAGGGTGTTAAAGATTTTTCCAATTGGGGGAACAATTGTACAGTTTTGGGAAAGAGATCTGGCACTGGGGACCTGGTTAATAGGAACCCATTGCACCCCCAGTCTAAATCACATCGGTTACCAGACAAAAGGTGGGGGGGACCATGTCAAAAATGGCTACTTTCCTACAACCATTTTCACTGTGACCTGATGATGTGGTTGAAACAGATGCGCTGAGGATCTGCTCGCGCTCGCACTCCCGCGGGGACTGCTCCTGAAGCCTGGACTCGCTCGGACTTCCTAATCACGGAGAACGCGGAAGCGGCTCCCTTGCAATTGTGGTACGCCCCTTATTAAGGTGTGCTCCCTTAATTGTTGCGGTCCCCGCAGTCATCGCGGTTCACATAATCACCGTTGG
This sequence comes from Calotriton arnoldi, assembly GCA_963921515.1. Lineage (NCBI taxonomy): Eukaryota > Metazoa > Chordata > Amphibia > Caudata > Salamandridae > Calotriton > Calotriton arnoldi. The sequence continues at coordinate 82,745 of CAWUFW010011537.1, read as the reverse complement.
CGCTGATTAAGCACGCCAGACGGTGTCTCCCACATCTGCCTATGAATTCACAGGCACACCAGCTCGCATAATTGAGCTATTCTATACAGGCATGTCATTATAAATGTCCTGAAGATGATCCCACTAATTTAAAAAGGGATAGAAACGTCGTCGACAACTGTACACCATATACATTGGCTATATTACAATGCTTAACTTGTAATGGTGTGCGCAACGTAATTGGTCTGCTGTACTTATATCCAATGTAACTACAGACACGTTTTTCTTGCCTGAACCCCCTTCCTTTATGTTGTTTGTAAATGTACGTCAGCAGGACGCAGGTTGTGCCCCGCTTGTAATTTTTCGTTTTAATTGCTTTATACAATCATTGTATATTAAAAACTGTCCGGCTGGACAGACAATATAGTACTGACTGGGTCTATATTTAACTCTAACTTCATCTAATTGTCTAGGGACCATTGTCCTCTAAAATAGTGGTTGAAACAGAGGCAACGCTAACTGGAACTTTTGCACCCTTTCCGGACTGGGATAGGCTTTAGCTGTAACTGAGTTTAATGCTGAGACTAAGAAAAGCGTCACTTGCAAACGTTGGAGATGAGATTTTGCTGTATTGAAGGTGAAGCCTAATTTGTGTAGAGGGTTGATTAACTTCTGTGTATCCTGCAGACATTGCTGACTGGTGGGACTTCTGATGAGCCAATCGTCCTGATATGGGAACACATGGGTTTCCTCCCCCAACCCTGCTGAGATGAGCTGCTACCACTGCGAGGTATCTGGTGAATACTTGTGGAGCTGTAGTTACTCCGAATGGTAATTGTACTGCTGCCTGTTGACTTGAAAACAGAGACAGCTACGGTGTATGGGAATGTGGAAGTAGGCGTCTTTGACATCTATGACTGTCATGAAATCTCCTTGCTGTAGCAATGGTATCACGTCCTGTAGAGTGACCATGTGAAAGTGTTTTGAGGAGATGTATCTGTTGAGAGGCCGGAGGTCCAGAAAGGCCTTAACGTCCTTTTTGGGAATGAGAAGTATAGGGAACACACCCCATGTCCGAGATGTTGTTTTGAGACTATTTCTATAGCCCCTTTTTGAAGCAGTGTTTGAATCTCTTCTTGGAGGAGGGCAAGATGTTCTGGTGACATATTTTGTGTGAGTGGTGGTGTTGTGCGTGGGGTAGTTGTAAGTTCTAGACAGTACCTGTACTTGATGATGGAAAGGACCCACTGATCGGTGGTTATTTGTGCCCAGTGTTGTTGGTATTGTTGTAGCCATCCCCCTACTGGTGTTCTATGTTGAGTGGGGAGGCTTAGCATGCCACTGCTTAGTAGGAGTGGTGGTTTTGGAGGCGGAACCAAGACCTCTGCCTCTATTATTTAAGAATGTGGTCTGTGGTAGGTACCCCTGGGATACTGGGACTTGTATGAGCCTTGCTGTTTTTGTGCACTGCCTGAGTCCGTGGATGAGTGATGAGTCGAGTACGATGCCGAGGTTCTTGGCGTGGTCTGAGGGGGTAGGTGGGCTTCCGAGGGCGGTCGGCCACCAAGTGCTGTCCCATGCAGAAGGGGTGGTACCGAGGACGAGGACTTCTGTCTTCTCAGCGTTGAGCTTCAGGCAGCTGTTGGTCATCCAGACTGTGACGTCTTGCATTCCTTTCTGGAAGTTGAGTTTGGCAGTGGTGGGGTCTTTGGTGAGGGAGAGGATGAGCTGGGTGTCGTCGGCGTAGGATACGATGTTGAGGCCGTGTTGTCGGACGATGGCTGCGAGGGGGCCATGTAAATGTTGAAGAGGGTGGGGCTCAGTGATGAACCCTGTGGGACTCCGCAGGTGATTTTCGTGGGGTCGGAGAGGAAGGGTGGGAGTCTGATCCTTTGGCTTCTTCCGGTGAGGAATGATCGGATCCAGTCCAGGGCTGTTCCTTGTATGCCTGCGTCGTGTAGTCTGACGACTAGTGTGCGATGGGAGACGGTGTCAAAGGCCGCTGATAGGTCGAGTAGGATGAGGGCTGCGGAGTGGCCTTGGTCCAGGAGGGGTGCGGATGTCGTCTGTGGCGGCAAATAGGGCGGTCTCTGTGCTGTGGTTGCTTAGGAATCCGGATTGGGACGGGTCAAGGACGGCGTTCTCTTCAATGAATCGTGTCAGTTTCCTGTTGACTGTTTTCTCTGCAACTTTGGCTGCGAAGGGGAGGAGCGAGATGGGCCGATAGTTCTTGAGGTCCGTGGGGTCTGCTGTGGGCTTCTTGAGCAGGGGTCTGACTTCTGCGCGCTTCCAGTCGTCTGGGAAGGTGCCTGTTTGGAAGGTGGTGTTGATGGTGCGCTGTAGTTCGGGTGCGATGGTGGCCACGGCTCTGTGGTAGATGTGAGGGGGGCAGGGGTCGGTGGGGGCCCCCCCGAGTGGATGCTTTTCATGATCGAGACAGTGTCTTCGGCCGTGATCGGTGTCCAGTTGGAGATGGTGGGCTGGCTGGTGTTTCTGGGGGGCGGGGGGCCGTCTGTGGCGCCTGGTCGATGAAGTTGTCGTAGAGGTTTTTGATCTTGAGGTGGAAATAGGTTCCAAGCTTGTCGCAGAGGTCTTGGGATGGGGTGATGTCTGTGGCTTCGCTGCGTGGGTTGGTGAATTCTTGAATGACACTGAAAAGTTCCTTGGAGTTGGTGGAGTTGGCCAGGATTTTGTTGTGGATGAAGTTCCTTTTGGTGGCTCTGATCTGGTTGTGGTAGTCCGTCATGGCGTCCTTGTAGGTGGTGTGGTTTTTGGTTGTCTTGATGTCTCTCCAGTTCTTCTCCAGGCGTCCGCAGGTGCGTCTGGCTTCTTGGAGAGCGGTTGTGAACCAGGCGGCTTTCCTGGGGCGTAGTCTGTCAGGGTTGCGTAGCGGGGCGAGCTCGTCTGCGCAGTTGGAGATCCAGGTGTGGAGTTCTCTGGCTGCGTCGTTTCCGCCGTTTGCGTCGGGTGCCCAGGTGTGGTTGTCTCGGGTGAGGGTGGAGTTAAGTTGCTCGTCGGTAACCTTGCTCCAGTTCCTTCGTGGTGGGCGTGGGGCTGGTTTGGGTGCCTTGGGTTTGTTGATGGCGAAGTGTATGCAGTGGTGGTCGGTCCATGGCGGCTGCGTTGTGTGGCTGAAATGGACGCTGTTTCCTGCCGCGAAGATGGGGTCGAGGGTGTGTCCTGCTCTGTGGGTCGGTGTGTTGACGAGTTGTTTAAGTCCGATGCTGGCGAGGTTGTCACGAAGGATAGTGGAGTTTGGGTCGCTGGGGTTGTCGAGGTGGAAGTTCAGGTCTCCAATGAGTATGTAGTTTGTTGAGGCGATGGCGTGGGGTGCGATGAAGTCGGTGATGGTGGTGGCGAAGGGTGTTCGGGGGCCGGGGGTCTGTAGACGAGGGTTCCTTGGAATGTGGCTTTGGGGGTGGTCTGGATCTTGAAGTGCAGGTGTTCGGCGGAGGGGAAGGTTTCGCTGGAGGTGGTGAGGCGGAGGGTGCTCTTGTGGGCGATGGCGAGGCCCCCTCCTGGGTGGGTGGGGCGGTCTTTCCTTTGGATCTTGTATCCGTCTGGGATGGCGGTGCTGATATTGGGGGCGGAGGATGCGTTGGTCCAGGTCTCTGTGAAGAAGGCGATGTCAGGCAAAAGAGAGTCGAGTAGGTTCCAGATTTCCATGGCATGTTTGTGTACGGAGCGTACGTTGAGGAGGATGGATTTTAGGGTGTCGCCGGTGCTGGCGTCGGCGGTGTTGGAGGCCGGGGTGGCGGTGAGGGTCTGGCGGCAGTGGAGGCAGGAGAACTGGCTGTGGGTCGTGTTCGGCGAGGCCTGTTGGCATTCTCTAAGTCTTCCAGGGTTGAGTGCGAGGAGGGTGGTAGTGTTGTAGCGATGGGTAGTGGGAGGTCCAGGGTTCCTGGCGCTGGCCGCGGTCGGGTCGCGGACGGGCTTGCCTTTGGCGCGCCCGCTGCGCGCGGCCGCCATTAAGTAGGGGAGGTGGGAGGGAGGAGAGGCTGGGAGGCGGGAGCAGGGGAATTCCGGGGGGGAATTCCGGGGGGGAGGGGCCACAGGGGCAGCAGCGGCGAAAGGCAAAAGGAACAGGCAGGCACGAGAAAATAAAAACAGTGGTGGAATTAGAGCAAGACACAGATGGGCACAATAACAGTGGCACAACAGAGAAAAAATTAAGAAAAAAAACGGCTGAGAAAGGTTACGGTGGTTGGAGGCAGTCTGGTCCCAGTTGGAGCGGGCAGCAGCCTCGAACCTCCCAAGGAGGAGGTCGGGGTCTGGAGGCAAGAGACGGCACAGCGGAGCAGTGGGGAGAGAGTGGACCTAGACCAAAGCAAAGAACAAGTTACTTACCTTCGGTAACGCTTTTTCTGGTGGATACAGTATCTGCCTGTGGATTCCTCACCTTTTGAATTACCCCTGCACCAGCATTCCGCGGAAAATCTTTTCCTAGCTCTCCCACGTCAACGAGGACGTCACAATAGCACGGCTCCGCTCGCGACTCCGTATGACGTCATCGGAGCCATAAGAAGACCTCGTCTGCGTGCTGATGTCAGTTCCACCCATTTTTTCCGTGCCCCCGAGGCAAACGGGCGGACCGACAACATTTTCACAAGTATACACAGTATATATATATATATATACAAATACACATAGTATATACATCAACAGATTGGAAAAAACCAATAAACAAAGCACTTCCCAGCAGCAAACCACAAGTATGAAAATGACATATTAAAAACATTCATGTCAAACAGTTATAACTTTTTTGGTAGAAACAGGAGGACAACGTGGAGGCGGGTGGGTCAGTGAGGAATCCACAGGCAGATACTGTATCCACCAGAAAAAGCGTTACCGAAGGTAAGTAACTTGTTCTTCTGATGGATACATCTGCCTGTGGATTCCTCATCTTTTGAATAGAATCCCCAAGCTGTTCCACTCCCGGAGGAGGGTGTCCACCTGACTATACCAAAAAATCTTGCAGAACAGAACGTGCAAAATGGCAGTCCCTCCTAACCTCAGAATCCAAGCAGTAATGCTTCGCAAAGGTATGGAGGGAGGCCCAAGTTGCTGCCTTACAAATATCAACAACAGGAACACCTCTAGCCAAAGCAAAAGAAGATGACTTAGCTCTGGTGGAATGAGCTCTAATACCTTCAGGGGGCTCCTTCTTGGCCAGGGCGTAGCAGATCTTGATACACAATGAGCTCTAATACCTTCAGGCGGCTCCTTCTTGGCCAGGGCGTAGCAGATCTTGATACACAAGATGATCCACCTGGAGAGTGTTCGTTTGTGGACAGCTATTCCTTTCATCCGTCCAATGTAGCCCACGAAGAGCTGATCATCCAGCCTTAGATCCCTGGTCCTGTCCAGGTAAAAACTGACGCCCTCTTAGGATCAAGGCGATGAAGTCTCTCCTCCTCCTTGGAAGGGGAGGGGGGGATAGAAGGTAGGTAAGGTAATAGACTGTCCCAAATGGAAAGGAGTGACCACCTTAGGCAGGAAAGCAGCACTGGTCCTAAGAAACATCTTTTCTGCATGAATGGTCAAGAATGGAGGTTTAGCACTAAGAGCCTGAAGCTCGCTTACCCTCCTGGCCGAGGTAATAGCGATGCAGAGACGAAACGACCGTACACCTCCTTGTTTGTTGATGTACCACATCGCAGTAGTGTTGTCCGTCAGGACCTGAACTGACTGACCGCGAAGGGAAGGAAGGAAGGCCTTCAGTGCCAAACGAATCGCCCGCAATTCCAAAAGGTTGATGTGAAAGCAACCTTTCCTCTGGAGACCAAAGACCAAAGACCTCCAGATCCCCCAGATGAGTCCCCCACCCTAGAGTGGAGGCATCCGTGATCACTGTAGCCACCGGCAGAGGAGACTGAAAGGGCTTTCCTTGAGACAGGTTGCCCAGCACACTCCACCAAGACAGCTTCGCTGCAGTGTCTCTGGAGATTCTTATGCTCTCCCGGAGATCTCCGTTGTGTTGATACCACTGCCTGCGGAGGCACCACTGGAGTGCCCTCATGTGCCAGCGTGCATGACTGACCAACAGTATGCAGAAAGCGAACAAACCGAGCAGGCGAAGGACCTTCAGGACTGGAACAACCGCTCCATCGTGAAACAAAGGAATCATCTCCTGAATGTCGAGAATCCTCTGTGAAGGTGGGAAAGCTCGACACACAGTAGTGTCCAGTATTGCCCCTATGAACAGGCTGCGCTGAGAAGGCACCAGGTGAGATTTGGGTACATTTATTGAGGAACCCAAGTTGAACAACAATTGGGTCGTTGCCTGCAAGTGGCGCAACACCATCTCCGGAGACTTGGCTTTCAGCAGCCAGTCGTCCAGATAAGGGAAAACAGGAATCCCTGACCTTCTGAGATGTGCTGCCACCACCGCCATCACCTTTGTGAAGACCTGTGGTGCGGAAGTAAGGCCGAACGGAAGGACTGCAAACTGGTAGTGTTGCGACCCTACCATAAACCGGAGATACTTCCGATGCGACTTCAGGATTGGAAGATGGAAATACGCATCCTGCAAATCGATCGACACCATCCAGTCTTCCTGTTGCAGCGCTAGAAGAACCTGAGCCAAGGTCAACATTTTGAACTTTTCCTGTCCGAGGTAAAAATTCCAAATCCTGAGGTCCAGGATCGGCCTCAATCGACCGTCCTTTTTGGGAATCAAGAAATAACGGGAGTAACATCCCTGACCCCTTTCCTGCTCTGGAACCACCTCTATCGCTCCTTTCTGCAACAAGACAAGAACCTTCTGTTGTAAGAGAAGTAAATGGTCCTCTGAACACCAATCCTGGCGAGGTGGGTAAGGAGGAGGAAACTCTAGAAAAGGAAGGGCGTACCCATTTTCTACAAGATTCAAAACCCAACGGTCTGAGGTAACCGATTTCCAATCTTGTAGAAAATAGGACACCCGACCCCTTACAGGACCAACATGCTCCAAGATGGGGGATCTAGGGCTGCTTTCCCGTGGTACCAGTGGGGGGGGGGGGTGGGGAGGCAGGGGAAGAGGACTGCTGCCGGACGGCTCCTCGAAGACGGCCTCTATTGTTTCCCCTGTACGACCTATTGTTGTAGGGATTCTGCACATACACAGAGCTATGCACAGGATAATAGGACCTCGGAGTATAGTGGTGAACCAACCATGCATCTTAGTACCCACAATCCCAATCCGACTAGCTTTAGCGTCTCATTAGCAACGATGCTACCAATGATTAGACAACCCAGAACACGTTCTCTCTCTCTCAGGACTCACAGGAGCAAGGACACCCTTTCATAACTCACTCATACCTGTCCACAACGTGCGTAATAAGAGACACTGTATAGTTTAAAATGTTTATTTCAACTACCGTGCTCTAAGATGCAGTACACGTGCCAGTACTATCAGCATAATGCATAAGAATAAAACAATGAGCATAGTTACAATTCCATAGAATACAAACGGGGAAAGCATTTCATAAAGCAGTGGATATAGGGCTAAATGACCATACCACCCTCCCCGTGCTATTAACTAGTTTATTATAAAAATAGAAGACCTCTGGGCATTGTCAGGCGAACCCCCAGACCTCAATATCTAGATGCAAGGTTTACATCATCAGACAAGCACAGCTCTTCTCTCTGGAAAGGTTTTTCTCCAAGTGTCTCTAACAGTGAAATCACAATATTAAAAGCACACAAATTTCTCCAGTGCAGCTGTATTCAGTGTTATGTCTAAGTGCGAGGGGCTGACCAGATCAGCAAGAACAAGGGACATTGTTTTTCGACCTTGTACATGATGTGCAGACGCAACCCAAAGGGAACAGGAGGAAAGGTGAAAAGCAAAACGGCAGACAGTTCTAAAATAGCCGGGCACAAGCAGAGGCTGGAAAAAACAAAGCCACAAAGTAACGTGCGCAAAGAGGCATCATGGCAGCCAGGCCTAACCTAACTTAGCAATGCAGACCATGAGTCCACGAACCACATGACACCCTCCCCTGGTCAGTCCATTGGTGAAGACATAGGACGAAGACAGAGTTCAAATAGATGGAGCAGAACAGAAACGTCTGTTGTGGAATAGTCCCCAATGAAGGACAATGAATGGTAGAGGAAAAAAACTGCAGAACATCCCAAAAAAAAAAATCCAGTGAGGCAGTTCACTGAAAGAGGAGGCCCCCTTAATCCAATAGAGTGTAAGTGCAGAAAAACGCCACACCTTCCAAGAGGACATCGTTGGAATCGTCAGAAAAAAGAGACGCCATCCAGTCCAATAGATCAAAACTGCATTCATGTTCCTCGCATGATGGAGCAGCGATCAGCATTGTGGGACAACTTGCGTGATACTCAATAAAGCTTCGTTGTAGGAGAGTCTGAGCAGCCGCCCAGACATCCCATTGTGCCAAAATTCCAAGTGCCTCTAAGGGACCCATCAACTGGACAAAATCCGGGCGAGACAGGGACGTATTGGAGAGGCAATAATCCAAAGACCATGAGAAAGGACATCGGATGCAGGACATCACAGGTTGCACGCAAGTGAAATACGCAAAGCGAAAAGAAAGTCTATAGGACACACTGAGTGTCGCCAATGGCAGAACGCCGAAGCCGGCGAGGACGCGCTCACGGAGCATCTGGAGTCGACCTGGGTCGAGAAGGGCCCAAGGAAGTGCAGCCATTGCGTAGTAAACAGACCAAAAGCAATACACCAGCCGCTAAGGCGAGGATCAACAGAAAGCCGCCAAAGACGCTGGAAAAAATGGAATGAATAAAAGCCGGTATTACACCAAAGATAGTTTGAAAGGAGTTAACAAGGCCTGAGCCCACAACTTTAAAAAAGTGCACAAGACCTTCGGTGCGCGAAGCATTAAAAACACGGTGAATCAGTTCACCGAAATGCTGTGGGAGGTTTGTGTTCAAAAGGGCCTGTATTTCACTATGGGTACTCGCCACCTGGAGAATGAATGTCTCCCGGGCGGATGTGAGCATAACCTCCTGGTTCAAAAATAGCGCCTTTATTCTGCTCAATTTATTGAAATCCGCCTTCAAAGTCGGAATGGAAGGCCAAATGGAACTATCTATGATGTCGTGCGGGGGAGGAAAAAGCACATTTTTGCAGCAGACAACCCTGTGGGAAACAGTTACAATATAGGGTATGCCGGCCAGCATGCCACAGCAGTCCTGATTATTCAGAAGGAGATAGCTACCATTTGCAAGCACAGTGAAAGTAGGAGATATAGCAGGAGCAGGAATGCCCTTCAAAACACAAGCAAGATTCGGAGCCGAAACATTACAAGCTCCGTGCAATTTAATGTTTTTGCAAATAAGGGAATGACCCACAGTAGAATCGCATGACTCCCCTGTGAGAAAAACTTCCTTTCCGTCCCTAAGGCATTTATACATTAAAGGCAGGAACCAAAGTTCATGCAGGAAGGCACTGCGCCCAAGGGCTGAAAACGGCACACAGGATAATGTTTCATGCACAAACTAAATTCAAATAAAGAAAAAGGCAAGGCGATAACCCCATGAACTAACCACACTGCAGAATCCAATTCCGCCACAGAGAATGGTAAGGGCTCTACTTTTTCGATATGTAACAGAGTGTATGTTGCATCTTTCATGGACATGAATTGCTGTTTCTCAGTTAAATTAAACGGCAAGAATAAGGCAAAGGTGTTCAAAAAATGCCAAGGAACTTTACCCATTTTAAGTGTTTGCAAAGTCCATGCAAACTGCATCACTGAACGCAATTGATTCTGACCATGATATAACACAGTAACATCATCTTGTACAATATCAACAACAGAGGAAACAATATTCTCTAATGTGTAAATGCGGGAAGACAGGGTATTAATACTATTGTCAACAACAGCAAGCATCTTTTCTAAATTTGCTTGATCTATTTCCCGAAGACGGGAAGCAGCTTCAATTTGCGAAAGCTTCCAGAGTTCATTGTAAGTTTCATAAATGAATCTCTTAGGTCGAGGGCCACGAGGACCCAGAACAAAATCGGACAGATCAATGTTGCCTGATAGGAGGGATAAATGCTGTTTTACAGAATCTAAGGAAGAGTGCTGCAACCACTGTTTACATAATTTACCAACAGAATATGTTGTAACAGTACGAGAGTCAGAAAACCTCGGGTCTGGCCTATCCTGTTTGTAACCCGGAGCTGAGTCATGAAAACGCAGTTGGCAGGCATTTGCCGCCGTCGGCCAAGCCAACCAGGGTGACTGAACAAATGTGGAGATATTAAATGAATTGTTCTGAAACAAGGCTTGCAAATCTGTAAGGGAGACATTGAAATGCAAGCTTGTGTTGGGAGGGGAAGACAATACAGGAACGGAAGGTGCATTCAATTGTTTGGAAGTAGCCAAACCCCAACATGTTGTTTGATAGATGGTGTGATTTAAAAATAAAATTTGGGCCGGGATAAGGCAAGCACGATGCAAGGCTTCTGTGCCTTGCACCTGCCAGGATTTGGTCCCCCAGATAGATTTTAAGTCAATGGTGTCCTGCCAGTACTCATAACCACCCACAGCTAAGGCGTTCAAAAAGGAACCCGAATATAGCAATTTGGTGTGGGTCAACATGATTTTCTGTGAGGATGAAGTGTTTAATTTAAAATAATAGGACCCAGGGTTCGATCTATCAAAGTCTGTAAAATAAGTGAACTTATTTCTAAGAGTTTGGGAGCTACCTGGCAAGGGGGTCGGACAATGCTCCCATTGGGTGTAATTAACAGGACCCCGATGGGTACTTGGTTTATGGAGAAAATGGTTGCCCCAATGCTGGTAACAATATAAAATCGGCATAACTTGCAGAATTCATGTACAAATCTTCAGCATTAAAAGCAGCATAATATTTCAAATCAGTAAATAACAATTCAACTGCATGTACATCCCAATCGTCAGAATGAATATTACTTTTAACGACATCACCCATTGAAACACGGAGGACATTTGGTACATGAATTATCTCGGTTGATCCATGAATTTGGAAATTTACCGCATCCCATACAATGCCATCAGCGACTGGGAAAGCTGAAATGTTCACAAATGTGTGGTCACGCTTCATGATGTGTGAAGAAGAATGCGGAGCCAAAGTTTCAGCGACACAGTTCACTGCAGAGCGTTCTGGTAAATAGTGACCATTAATAAGTAGAAAAAAAACTGTGACAAAGCCAATGAACATGAACAGAAAAATCAGGGAAAGTACCAACCAGATATATGTCCATGGAGGAATCAAAAAATTGTCTCTGAACCAGGATACAAAAATACTGAATTTGGACGGGACAAGTGATGAGGTGGAATCCGAGTCAAAGGAATAACGTGTTGGGCTCAGTGGCGTTGTTGGTAGGTGAGCCACCGACTCGTTAGCGGGGTAGGTATACTCAGTCTCTTCGTTGCAGGGGGAGTCCGGGTAGTTGAGTAAGTGATCAGGCAAATCTACCATCTCGATAGCAACATCAGTGACCGTTCGGGCAGGAGGGCCACAAACATTTGTCTGGGAAATGACTGGACAAGAGACCGCTGGTGTTACAATATTCAGGATCGGCCAGATGTTGTAGCTTGACATTTTCCACTGAGATGTATCTGTTCTCTTTGCGACCAGGAAGCGGTGGTAAGATGACTGTACGAGTACCCTTCAAGCCAAGGACTGGAACCAGTGCACGATAAGAGGGGCCAAATTCTTTTTTGTTCTCCACCTTCTCTCGAACCAGATCTCCAATCTTCGGAAGCCAGCCGGCAACCGGAATCTGCAGCGCAGCGTCTGTGGCTGAAGGTAAATGTTCGTTTGCAAGTTTGTCTCGGGCTTCTTGTAAGTCCTGTAACATAGTAGAATGGTTATCTACATCAAAGATTGCGGATTGCGCCGCCATATCTAGACCATCAAGGTCGGGCACAAACATTCGTATGCCAAAGAGCATTTCGTATGGGGTCCGCCCACCCAGAGGTCTTCTAGGGAGATTATTAAGTGCACGTTGTACGGTATACAAGTGGGCCAGCCAGTTCCTGCCAGTACCTAAGACTCTAGCTGTCAAGGATTGCTTTAAGTCACGGTTCATTCGTTCAACAATCGAATTGCCCTCAGGCCGATATGGAGATGAAAATTTCACCCGCACCCCCAGTGAACCCATTGCGTCCTTGTAAGCCTTAGAGGTAAACGCTGGACCTTGGTCAGAATGGAAGGTGCCACAGGCGAAAATTCCCACAAAGACACGCAAATCCCTTATGACATTTCGAGCGTCAGCACTCCGTTGTGGCCAAACCCAGATGAAACGTATGCACGAATCCACTGCAACTAAGATGTACTTATACGCAGTGTCAGAAGAAAATGGACCGCAGTGATCCAGGTAAACACACCCAAAAGGTCTGTTAGAAATGCAGAGCGGGGCTTAATCTGCTGACAAACGTCACAAGAAAGCACATAAGTACGGGTTTGTTTGTATAAACCAGGCCACCAGTAACGCTGCTGCAAGATGGACACCGTCGCAGACACGCCAGCATGAGCCGAAGCCATGCCTTCGTGTGCGGCTGTTATCAAGGAAAGTATGCGGTCCGCGTTGGGAATCAGCCGATCACCAACGTTTGGAATTCTTACGTAAGGAGCCTGTTCGGGACCTAGTTAATAAGAGTATTTGGAAGGGAAACTCCGTGGGTAATTAGCACCTTCCTTTGTCGCAGCAATAGCTGCCAAAATATCATTATCTACTTTAGTCATGGATCTTGTAACTGCTGCTACTGAGCACGTGGCTACTGCTGATTTGGCAGCTTCGTCCGCCAAACCGTTACTGACAGCGTGTGCGCCCACAAGCTGGTGGCCAAGAGTGTGAATCACCTGTGTGAGAGGCAGACGTTGTTTCAGATCTGCCACTCGAACCCAAAGCATTTTATGCTTAATTGTGCTGCCTTTTGCATCTCTATAGTCGTTTTGCGACCAAAAGAATAGATTGTCATTGAAAGACTGAACACAGTAGTAAGAATTGCATACAATAAGGGTAGTCACGTCTGGATTAGCGAACTCAAGTGCGAGCACCAAAGCACGCAGCTCGGCCAATTGTGCAGTACTGTCTCCAAGTGCCTGAGTGTGCACTACAGTCTGTTTGAACTCTCCGTTCACCATAATACCTGCAACAATAGCACATGCCGCGGAATAAGCATGCTTGGAACCCGTGGCCGGTTGTGCCGAACCATCGGTATAGATAATACATTCGTACTCCTCAAGTGGTAGCAAAGACAGAGGAGGAGGATGAACAAATTCATACTGTAAAAACTCCTGTGTCTGTAGAGAGGAATCAAAGATAAAAGTGACATCCGGAGATGTCAGTGACGTTGCCCATTGTATCCAACAGGGGTGCAAAGCCTTAGAGTTCGGTACACTTGCTTTAGTCACCGCCTCAAGGGCAGGATAGGGTGTTACCACCAAAATGCGTTTTCCCTGTGCCAGTGCGCGTTCTTTTAGAATCGCCATTTGCACTGCAGTCAAAACTTTCTCCACAGAGGAAAAGCGCATTTCTGCGGAAGTGTAAAGATGTGACTTGTATGCGATCGGTACTGTGTCACCTTCGTTAAAGGTTAAGTACGTGAAACCCACTGCCCCTGGAACGATTCTAATCACCAGGTTTGTGTGGTTGTCACGTGTCAACAAGAATTTAGATTCAAGTAGATCTGACTGCAAAGACTGCAGTATAGAGGAATGCTCGGGAAGCCAGCATGACTTCGAAAAGTTAGGTTGTATCAAGGCATAAAGTGGCTTGATACGCTGGGCAAATTCGGGAATGTAAGTACGCCCGAAGTTTAGAAAACCCAGTAAAGACTGAAGTTTCTTCAGTGTGGTTGGAGGGCACAAGAGTGCGCATTTCTCCCAAAAATGGGGAGCTAAGCCCTTACCTTCATTGTTAAGCTCATAGCCCAAAAACAAAACGGTAAATTCAGCAATGTGGGATTTGGCAAAGTTAAATTTGTAACCCAAAACCGCAAATTCAAGAATAATGCGGTCCACTCGGGTAAGATGTGGGTATAATTCGTCGTCTGTCAGATAAATATCATCGACGTACGAACACGCATCTGGGTCTATGCTGTCCAACAAAGAGACAACACGGGCGGCGAATACACCCGGACTGTTCTTGTAGCCCATGGGTAAACGCCGGAATTTGAATTGTTTACCACCGGAAGTGAAAGCGCTCCATTGGCTGCACTCCGGGGACAAGTTGTGCGTGTAAAATCCATTGGATAGGTCAAGTGTCGTTTTATATTTTTTACGAACAAGACTGTCTACAAGTGCAGAACTGTGTGTATTTTGCACCGCAAAGGTCCGACAATGAGAGTTCAAATGTCGGTAATCCAAAACTAGGCGGTACGATCCATCGGGTTTAGAAACCGCGAAAAGGGGATTATTCATGGGTGACACGCATGTTTCAATTACTCCTTGATATTCTAACTGTGTCAGAATTTCGGAAACGAGACCTTTAGCTTCCCGCTTGATGGGATATTGGGGTTGTGGCTGTGGCAGCGACCGCAAAGGAATATCATGGGGGGGGAAGAGTCTTCATCCCAGCCCACGTGGTTGCGGTATAACGCCGGAGCCAGGGACGCAGCCCACTCGGCTGTGAGAGCCTCCGCTTTGTCCTTGGGGACATGACGAGAAAAGCTCGGAAGGATTACCTCCTCCCCTCTACGCGCAGCAAGTACGAATGGGGGCGGCCAATCCGCCTCTGCCAACAGAATGTCGTAAGAAGAGGTCAGATTCTCCCAAAAAATCCCTTTAATAACACGCTGTATGTCACCTTCAATTTGAATGACAATATTATATAGTCTGTCAGGGGGTGCCACTCTGGTGTCTGCTGTCTCAACAGTAATGAATGTATCAGTTGCTGTCGCCTCCACATGAGGACGTAGTGCCTCCCGCACTATGGTAACTTCCGCTGCGCTGTCTAGGAGCGTCACTGCCCACGTCCAATTCAGGAGTCTCGTTCTCACCGTCTGTGGCATTCCTCGCTGTTACAGCTGCAACTTTTTTCTTCTGAAACTGTGGGCGAGAACGTTGAAATTCTTCTGGTTTCCCTCGGCCTTGCTGTCGAGGTTGGTCTCGTCCCTGTGGAGCCTCTCGACCCCTTCCTCTATCCTGGCGATCTCCTCCACCAGCCTGGGAGGTTGTTGGTGCCTGTGAAGAACGAGGAGAACGCGAATCAGGGACTTGATATCTCTCTGGAGATTTAATTCTCGCCCTATTGCGCAAATCATAAGTGCGTTCAGAAGAGACGGAAACCGGGGATGCGCCTCGCGACCCCGGCTTCTTCTGTTGCTTACCCTGTTTTTTCAACCTCCAGCTCTTCTTAGTAAAGAACGGTTTCTCATCTTTCTCAGATTGAGTTTTCGGTTGTGGTTGCGATTGTGTTTGCGTTTTAGCAAAAGGCTTGACTCCCAGGCTATTGCGGCCAATTGTTTTGTAAGCCTGTGCAATAATGTTCGGTAATTCGCGCGGCTTGTCCGGTTCTGGGATCAAAGCCAAAGCATTAGCTACTTGAAAGTTAACTGCATCGCCCTTGACATTCGCATGGATCAAATCAGCTACTACATCGAACACTCCCACCAGTCTCATCCCTAATTCCACAGCCGCTTCAGGGCCATGCTCATCCTGCACTCGTTTAATTACAGAGGGGAGAACCGTCATGGAAGGAGTGCCGAAACACTTCGCATATACTGCTGCGAATACCTTACCCCAGTTGTTGCATTCTGCCAACTTGGGGATCAAGTCTTTTGGCAAACTAATCGTCAAAATCCTGTGTTTTTTCACAGGAGAAGTATTTGGAAAAACTGCCTCCAGCTGGTCAAATTTTTCTGCAAGCCAATAAGGCAAATCGTCCTTATTTTGTGGGCGCTTGCCCATCACCGAATTAACCATGACGGGACTTATGATTACCCCGCCCGGCCCAGCTGGATGCGCTGCAACTCCAGGCGGGGCTCCCTGGATATTGCCTGTAACATACTGTACTAAAGCTCTGTGCACACGTATCAAAGACGTATGCAAGTCACGCAGTACAGCAACTGCTAGCGTCATATAACGCGGATGTGGGGTATACCCGGCCAAAACTGGCCAAGTGGCCCCTTCAATTGATAAGGGGCCTAAACGAATCGGGGTAACCGGTTGGGGGAGGGCGCCATTAAACCAAACACGGTGTTGCCATGCCGTGAGCGGTACTTCAAGATTTTGATAAGGCCTATAAATTATAGGAAGAGCGGTAGCTGTATATTCATGGAACACATTATCCGTCCCATCTACCGCCGGGAAGGTGACCCAAGAGTAAAACACCTCAAAGTGGTAAGCTGGATCCGCTTGTACCACAAAGATCAGATCGACACCCGCGTCAGGCACTCCATACACTGTCAAGTGAGCCCGGAGCGCTGCGCGGCTATGTGCCGCAATTTGGACAGCCATTTAAGGCTAACAAGTTTCGACAACCTAGTATGAGGCAGCACAATATAGGGTTTTATTTAAGAACCTTTTAACAACTTCAAGCTTGAAAGAACCTATAAAAACGTCAATATAGGAGGTATCACCCTCACACACGCTTCCGGAAGCGTCTGCGAAGGGGGTTGTGGACAAGCACAAGTACTACTCAAGCGTCTCGCAGATAAGCAGCCCACTCGTTGGTTGCGCCATGTTGTAGGGATTCTGCACATACACAGAGCTATGCACAGGATAATAGGACCTCGGAGTATAGTGGTGAACCAACCATGCACCTTCGTACCCACAATCCCAATCCGACTAGCTTTAGCGTCTCATTAGCAACAATGCTACCAATGATTAGACATCCCAGAACACGGTCTCTCTCTCTCAGGACTCGCGGGAGCAAGGACACCCTTTCATAACTCACTCATACCTGTCCACAACGTGCGTAATAAGAGACACTGTATAGTTTAAAATGTTCATTTCAACTACCGTGCTCTAAGATGCAGTACACGTGCCAGTTCTATCAGCATAATGCATAAGAATAAAACAATGAGCATAGTTACAATTCCATAGAATACAAACGGGGAAAGCATTTCATAAAGCAGTGGATATAGGGCTAAATGACCATACCACCCTCCCCGTGCTATTAACTAGTTTATTATAAAAATAGAAGACCTCTGGGCATTGTCAGGCGAACCCCCATACCTCAATATCTAGATGCAAGGTTTACATCATCAGACAAGCACAGCTCTTCTCTCTGGAAAGGTTTTTCTCCAAGTGTCTCTAACAGTGAAATCACAATATTAAAAGCACACGAATTTCTCCAGTGCAGCTGTATTCAGTGTTATGTCTAAGTGCAAGGGGCTGACCAGATCAGCAAGAACAAGGGACATTGTTTTTCGACCTTGTACATGATGTGCAGACGCAACCCAAAGGGAACAGGAGGAAAGGTGAAAAGCAAAAAGGCAGACAGTTCTAAAATAGCCGGGCACAAGCAGAGGCTGGAAAAAACAAAGCCACAAAGTAACGTGCGCAAAGAGGCATCATGGCAGCCAGGCCTAAGCTAACTTAGCAATGCAGACCATGGGTCCACGAACCACATGACACTATACAGAGGGTTTGGCTGCTGTTGCTGCTGAGGTTGCTGACGGCCACGAAAGGAAGCCGCCTTCCCAAAGCCCCGATACCTCTTGTAGCCATACCCTCTAGGCTGAGACTGTAGACCCAACGATCTTGCAGTTGCTCTACTGTCCTTAAAACGCTGCAGAGCAGAGTCCGCCTTGGTGCCAAACAACCTTGATCCATCGAAAGGGAGATCTAAATGAGTAGCCTGAACATCCTTAGAAAATCCAGAATATCTGAGCCAGGCCTGCCTCCTCGTTGCAACAGAAGAACCCATCACCCTAGAACCGAGTCTGCAGTGTCCAAACCCGACTGGATAACTTGCCGGGCAGCTGCTTGAGAATCCGAAAGAGCCTCAAGAAAATTAACCCGATCTTCATCAGGAAGTTTAGGGGCCAGCTGAATAACAGTCCATAAGGGCATGAATATACCTCCCAAGTAAACAAGTGGCATTCGTAGACTTCAACTTGCTGAGGAAAACACTTTCTTGGCAGACTGTTCCATCTTTTTAGAATCATTATCCCCCGGGGTGGTAGGGAAGGACCCAGACGATTGCTTGGAGCAAGAAGCTTGAATCACCAAACTTTCGGAGATGGATGTGCAGAAAGAAAAGCTGGGTCTCCAGGAGCAGGCCTATATCTCCTTGCAATTGACCTGGACACTGCAGGAGCTGACAAGGGCTTTTGCCACACCTCCATGATAGGCTCAGTCAACGCCTCATTGGAAGGCAGGAGAGGCTCACTGACTGAAGAAGAAGTATTAAGGACTTCAGTCAAAATGTTTGACTTAACTTCTGCCAAAGGCAGCTGAAGATCCAACAACTCCGCAGCCTTCCTAATTACTACATGATAAGGGGCAACATCCTGAGAGATGACAGCCTTTGGCGAAGAGATCTCCCACTCTGGGGAAGTATGTAAACCACTGGCCTCTTGCAGGCCCTCGAATTCCTCCACGGAGTCGAGTATCTCTCCTTCCTCTTGCTCCTGTCGATATTCCTCCTCCTCTAGCAGCCTTTGTGCATCCCTTCTGGATCGGTGCTTCGGAATCGGCGTCGGCGGCGCCGTCCGCGGCGCCAGAGACAAAGGAACCGGCGTCGAAGGAGGACCTTCAGAACCAGGCAACGGCGCTGTGCGAATCTCTGATTCGAGGAGGCCAGCTGGAATCCCCCGGGCTGCGTGAAAACTTCTTCATGAGATGCTGTGGGCGATTTTTCAACCGTGATTGATTTCTTCAACACTGCAGCCTTTACTTTCAGGAATTAACCTTTACCACGCCGCAAATCCATTGTGGACCGCCATTTGAGGGGCTGTATCCGGACTGTACCTCACCCTAGGTTGCCTCCCCCATTCCCCCCGTCCTGAGGAAGACCCGCCTGCAGAGGATATAATTTACCCTCATTGCACCAGGGTCGAAACGTCGACACTCTACCCCAGTGGGCCTGTACCTGACATCATCCCAGCCCTGCCTTTTCACAGATGAATGTTCTCTGTGCGCCATCAGAAAATCATGCAATGAATATGTGTAAATCCATAAAGGACAGGCCTATCTGTAAAACTGGTGCCACTATGAACCACGACCAGTTTTACCAAGGATACCGGAATGTATAATTGATTGGTTATTGAATTTACCTGTTGGATTCCCCTCCTTTATATCTATCCTACCACACGAGCACTTTTCTTTTTCACACTCCCCTTGGAGCAACCTCTTTCTCTATTTTGGAACATTGAATATGGTGAGCTGTTATAAAAGTAACTAAATAATAAACGGTCACCTTTGGAGCGTTATTTTGTGCCTTTGTGTTTTTCGAGGATATACTTGTTTGCATTATAAAGAAAATGGTGGTACATTAATGATACAAATGCCAACTCTATATGTACCTGATGCCCTTTGACCAATGAAATGTCTTTCATAACTGAATTGTAATTTCAAAGAAGTCTAGGACCATTGCTTCCTATACCAATCATTACCCAGGTCCTTGACAATTGTGGGTTACCCCATTATATCATAATGGTTAACTTCTGCCAAAGGCAGCTGAAGATCCAACAACTCCGCAGCCTTCCTAATTACTACATGATAAGGGGCAACATCCAGAGAGATGACAGCCTTTGGCGAAGAGATCTCCCACTCTGGGGAAGTATCTAAACCATTGGCCTCTTGCAGGCCCTCGAATTCCTCCACGGAGTCGAGTATCTCTCCTTCCTCTTGCTCCTGTCGATATTCATCCTCCTCTAGCAGCCTTTGTGCATCCCTTCTGGATCGGTGCTTCGGAATTGGCGTCGGCGGCGCCGGAGACAAAGGAACCAGCATCGAATGATGACCTTCAGAACCAGGCAACGGCGCTGTGCGAATCTGAGGCGGCGCCGAATCGACACCAGACGGAGTCTGAGGATTTGGAGTCGAAAACCTCGGCGCCGGAAACTGCTAAGATGGAGCCATCGGCATAAAAGGCACAAAGGGCGCCTGGGCGTACTGCTGGGGAACACCCAAGTTAAAGGCAAGTGGACCAGCGGGGCCAGGAGGCGTGCCGGTAGGGTAGGATGCCCTGGCAAACATGCCATACATAGCATTTAAAAAATGCGTGAGATCCGTTCCGGGTCCTGGAAAAGGAGGGTAAGGCTCCATACCTCCTTGGTTAGGATCCACCCGAGGTCGAACTGGAGGCTGAGGTTGCAGAGCCGGTGAGGACGGCGCCTGCTCAGGTGAAGCCATAGGCACAGGTGAAGACTCCCTGGGCGCCGGAGAACCTCTGGGCGCTGGAGACCCTCTGGGCGTCGAAGTGCCACCTGACGCTGGCGAACCTATCGGAGTCCCCTGCGGAGAAGGAGAAGGTGACAGAGAAACAAAGTCTTTTCCCCGGCGCCGCTGAACAGGTGAAGCCGACCTCGATGCCACGCCCTTCAAAGAGCGACGCCGAGAACTGTGTCTCTTCTTCGACTTCTTATGCTTTTTGGATTTTGAAGTATGCGAGGTCGACGACTTTGAACGCTTACGACCCCTCTTTTCTTTCTTCGCCTTTGCCATAAAGAGTTTCGCCTCTCTTTCTTTCAACGCCTTAGGACTCATCTTTCTGCAACACGAACACCCATCGATGTCGTGATCAGAAGAAAGACACCAGAGACAGTCGTCGTGAGGGTTTGTAATCGACATATGTCCACCACACTCCCTGCAGGGCTTAAAACCAGACTTCTTTGAAGAAGCCATTTCCTCAGGAAATCGAAGGAAATACAGGGAAACAAAGTAATCTCAAAGAAAATGGAGAGTCCCAGAAAAAAACGTTACACGTCGACGGCACGGAAAAAAGGGAACTGAAGTCAGCACGCCGACGAGGTCTTCTTATGGCTCCGATGACGTCATACAGAGTCGCGAGCGGAGCCGTGCTATTGTGACGTCCTCGTCGACGTGGGAGAGCTAGGCGCAGGGGTAATTCAAAAGGTGAGGAATCCACAGGCAGATGTATCCATCATAAGTTTATTTACAACTGCAATTCAAAACTGAATTTTACTGCAAAGTATAAATCGCTTACCTGTGCCAGGCTTGCTTGGTTCTAGGAAATAAAATAACTAAAAGAATATGTTTATACAAAACCAATTGGTCTGAAGTTCAGTCTTTGAGTATGTGCAATCATTTGCTGATTGAGTGTGTACAACAAATGCTTAACACTACCCTCCGATAAAGCCTTACTGCTCGACCACACTACCACAAATAGAGAGTAAGGTGCTATCTACTTTTACCTCTGCCTACCTTTGGGGTTCCACTGGGCTCTGTGCACACTAACCTCAGTTTGGTATACTATATACAGAGCCAGCTTCCTACAGCTGGTACCACTGTCATGTCTCTTATTGATCTTAAAAGGCAGTGGTAGCTCCATTGTTAACTGTTCTTCGAAGGTAAGCTGTCTTTTTCGAGGAAGAGTCTGCTGAATCTGAGGTGGAGGCTTAGTAATGATTTTGCCTGTGTGGGGATGGATACATACTGGTCACTGGCGAGAGTCCAGCTCCTGCAGATGGCATTCCAGGATAGGCTGTTGAACATCAGAGTCAGCTGTTGATGGGCTATTGAGGCATGTTAGCTGTTCGGGCCTCGAAGCCACTTTAGACGCAGATGCATGTTTTGGCTTCTAATGTGTTTTCCCCATCGAATAGTCTTTCGGCTCCGACGTTTGACATCGAAGCGCCTTTTTCACGTCGAACCGTGCCTGGATCTTGAAGCAGTTTTCAATGCCAACGTTTGTTTCGGCTCCAAACTGTCTCTCAATGCCATCCCACCAGTGGACGTCAAGGAAGGTATTGGCGTCGAGTAAAGCTAGGTTCTGTGATGCTGATTTGGTTCTGTAATGGCATCCGAAGGCAGCTCTCAAGCTTTTAATCAGTGGCAGCCATGGCTGGAAAGCAGTGGCTGCCGGGTGCCCCAGAAGGATGGTGAGTGCCATGTTAGGAGGCAGTACGCACTGCGTGTATGTCATGCTGTTTGGCTGAAGGTGGTTGTGGATCTGGATTCTCTAACTCCAACAGTGGTTTAGGTTCTGGACTGAAGCCTGTGAGTTGCCCAGCGTCTATATCCTCTTCGACATCCTCCCCGAAAATATCAGGGATCTCCTTGTCTCTTTGTTGTTGCATGGCGCACCGTGCAAGGCGTCCTTCCCGACTATTACGAATGTTTCTTTTGGATCTGAAGGCAAGGCAAGCGGGAACAGGAGGCCTCGCTGTGTTCTGGGGAGAGGCACAAATTGCAGACTGCGTGCCGGTCTGTCCACTAGCACTTGGAGTGGCACTGTGGACAGTATTGCAAAGGTGTCTTTCCATCATGCTGCAACCATTTTCTAAGACAAGTGACGCTGAAGAGGGCTCAGCCAGGCAGCGTCCCCGCCCGACATCAACCTCGACTCTGAATGGTCGACTGCAGTGCAATTGATGGGAAAACGGGTGCAGATTGTATGTTGGCGTATCGGAAACACAGAAAAACCTGAGAGACCCCAACAAAAGGTTGCCAGAGTCTCGACGATGCACGTCCGAACCCGATGGAAGTAGTAAACAATCTAACTATGGAGTTGAAGTTAATGCGCAATGGGGCCTAAGGGAGAAGTCACTATACCTTGTGACTCAAAGACTTCTTCAAACAAAAACAAGTTGTACATGTCTGAGCCCAACACTAGATTGCAGGAGTATGCGCAGCGTGTGTATCTACAGCTACACATGCCACGAACACTGTGTTTTCTTATTTTTTTTAACATTTATTGGTACAAAGTTAGAAGCACTTTAATGGCTCGTGGTAATGGGCAGATTTCCTGAGCAATGAAGTAATATCAGTGCATTTTTAGGTCGAGCCTACTAGACTGTGCATGTACTGTCTGCTGCAAGATATTATGTGCTTTACAAGAACATGGAGATGCTTTGAGCCCACACGTTGCTTATTATTCGTTGGCTTTCCTATTACTCATTTGCTTGCTTCTCATTTGATGACCTGCCTTGTCCACCATGTATCTGCTTCTCCTTTGGAGCATTGTCCCTTTACTGGTGTCTTTTTACTGCTTAAAGGGGTCATTTTCTTTTAATCACTGCACAAGAGTGCATGTGTACTTCTCTTGACCCTCCCTCATGCAGTGTTATGGTCTTTCGCCATGTACTACTCCCTGCCCCCTCTATGAGGCGCTTGCCATCATATGCTCTCTCCCACAAGCTGCTTTCTCTCCCGTGTGAACCCAACTACAAGACAGCTGGATTCAGATAAGGTGCCATGGATGTTGTGAGTTGTGCCTCAAGGCCGAGAGAATGCTTGTCAGGATTAAACTGGGGCCCCAGAGCTTGTGGTGGGTCACATTTGACTATGGCACAAAGGTTAGGTAGGGGCCACTACTTGGGGTTTAGACAGGGTGGAGTGGTGGGAAACAGTTGTGCAGCATCCATGCTTGAAGGAGATTAGCAGAGGCTAGTGAGGCGAGCTAAAGGGAGAAGGGGGAGGTGTGGCGAGTTTGGGAGAGATGTTGCATGGAAGAAGGCCAATATAGTGGTGCTGAAAAACAACACTAAGGGTGTGATTCCAATGTCGTTCGAAAGGCCTCCGAATCGGATTTGGCTTTCCCGAATCCTATTCGTAGTCCTCGTTTCCGACCGAATCGTACACAGGTTCGAACGACCAAGTACGATGCGAAGATCGCATACGCGTCGAGCGAATCGTTTCCAAACACGATCCTGTCCGTACAACTCGTTCGAAGCCGAATCGTGTGGCGCAACGGAACCGGATTCCGAACGAGCGAGGACGATGCTCAACTCGGACAGCCGCATCAAATCGGCTGTCGGAATCGTACTTTGGGGGGCCGTAGCAGGCCCCCCTTCGCCAGGGCCCTCCGAATCGGTCACGGGGGGGAGGGCGATGCCCATGGGTCTCCCCAATTCCAGCACGCACAGTGTGGCGGGCACCATGGGGTGCCTGCCACAGGGTGTACGCTTTTCCCTCCCACCCCTTTTTTCTTATGGGAGGCTGTGTACGAATTCAGTATACAGGCTCCCATAGAGTTCAATGGGAGACCGAGTCCGTCAGCATACGGATGCATCGTACTCGCTCGTTCGGAATCCAGCACACCGATTCGTACGGAAAGCATTCCGGATCCGATTCAGTCGGGATGCTTTCCTTACAAGATCGGAATCGTCCCCTAAGTGGTGAGGAGTCAGAAATCTAGTGAGTGATTTATGTAGTGTACTGTTTGGTTTAAATGAAGAAGTGGGTATCAGGGTTTCAACAGCGGTACAGTTATGTGTTTTAGGTTGTAAAATATCTCTTCAAAGGCCAACAGGTTCCTGGGACTGACTTGGGTGATCCTTGTGGGTTTTTTAGAACAGGGTGCAAGATAACAGAGCCAAGTTTGTAGACACTTTGGCTTTCAGAAACCTTGATCATGACAATTTAAATTGACATGGGTCTACCCATTCTTCCAGGATGAACGTAAAGAAAATGAGGTTTGGTCTTGGAGGTTTTAGTCATTGCCCTGATATTAGAAGTGGTATGATCTCATGGTGGCATGTTTAGTCGTTTTTGCAATTTTTGGATATTGTAGCTGGTGGGTACAAAATGGACAAACGCTCAGAATCTGGATGTTGTAAATGGAGTCTCAGTCAGGAGCAGAAGACCGATCCTCTCAGAGTGTAGGAAGGGGTCCCTGGGTTCTAAAGTTCTTACCTCTGCTCAGGGTATATGATGGGGAGCAATTTAGGGGTCATTGGTATTGTACAGGATGAGCTTAAGAGGAATGTGGAGGGAGTACATGCTCTCAATGGACGGCATAGAGCACTACAGGGCATGAAGTGCATGACTGGTGCCCGTACCACTGCAGGGTGTCTAGTTAGGTGGAGGCAGGAAGTGTAGATGAACTAGTTTAAGCCACTCTCCAACTAAAGGCACTAACTATAGAGCTCAGGCTTAGGGCCCTCAATGGAAGAATCAAATCAGATCTGAAAGGAGCCCATACTTACAACAAGGCACAACACACAAGCTGAATCAACAATATATTAGTTGACCGAAGGCTGTGGTCATCTGTTATTGATATGATCGTTCTAGAAAGACCAGAAAGCAACCACAATCCACTTTCCCTCACCACTCAGGCCTTTTGCAACAGTATCCTTTCTGATCCCAGCTTACCTTCCTATACAAGGATCATTGTCTGGACAGCCGACAGACACAACCTAAAATGACACCAGGTGGCTGCTCATCCTCACATATTATCTGCTGTTGACGTTGATCTTAAAACAGTCCTTGCTCACGTTGAGGCTGGCCAATTTAATACCTTACATCAAATGTTGCTCCCTCATCGCCTTTTTAGAGCATTTTATGTAATTTTACCATCTCTGATTTACCCAATAGGAAAGGCATAGGCAAAAATCGTTCCCGGTTTAACAAAGAATGGTGTGAGCTTAAACGGTCCCTAGTCAAAGTAATCAAATCTAAGGACTAGGTTTGCATCCCCCTGATCAGGAAGGCCTACAAGACGGCTATTGCTAATTCAAAAAGTGATTGGGATGAACAGAGGTGGAGGGCCCTCTTGGACACGTTAAGCCAGTGACCTCTCCACATTCTGGCTCCTGGTTGCACAGGGTGGATCTTCAGCCACACTGGAACCATCAAACAACCTTGCTCCATCTGACTGGGTTGACTATTTTCACAAACTATATTCTGATGACTCTACCAGCCCAACCCAAGCTACCATTCTTGTCCCTCAGCCTCCCTCTGCGCTATGCCACTGACATCGCCCAGTCTCTAAATGCTGTCTCGCGTGGCAGGGCTAGAGGCCACGATGGTGTCCCGGCTGATATAGTTTTCTCTGACTTGGAGGCTTGGCCCGCTATATTCTAGCTATTGTTAATGCCATTGCTGAAGGGGCTTCCATTCCCAATTCCTGGAAGGGTGCAATAGTTTTATCTATTCACAAAAAAGGTGACCGATCCCAACTGAGCAACTATACACCCATAAGCTTAATAGATTGTTTCCAAAAAGTCTTTTGCTGCTGTGTGCTGGCAAAAATTCAGGATTGGCTCATTGAGAAAGACGTCCTTAGCCCCTTTCAAGCTGGCTTTCATAGGAAGGTCTCTTCCATTGATCGGGCATTTCGCTTTCTGTTGATTTGGTGGAGGACTGCTGTGATCGGCAAAGGAAACCTCTATGTTGCCTTCGTCGACCTAAAAATCGGCTTTTGACCTAGTCCCCCGGCCTGGCCTTTACTGACCTGGCTATGCCACCACGTGTTATCGCTATTAATTTGTCTACAAGAGGATAATTATGTGTGTATCAGGTGAGGGGAACAGGGCCAGCTAACTGATAGGGTACCAGTTCGCAAAGGCGTCTGAGGGCTGCATATTGGCACCTACATTGTTTTCGCTATTCATTAATGATATTGTTCATTTTCTGTCCCAGGCTGACAATGATGCTCCCTTCTTGGCTCACATTAAAACTTCGATACTCCTATTTGCGGACGTCACTCTGCTGATCCCGGCCGGGCTCCAGAAGCTCTTGACTTGCTTTGACGAGTTCTGCCTTGCTCGTGGCTTGGATATCAACACCTCTAAAACCAAATTGATGTTGTTTAATTCACATAAACCGTACAAGGGGAGCATAGTACTGGGGGGAGTTCTCCTTGTGAGAAGGTTGACGCCTTCACTTATCTTGGAGTGACGTTCTCTAAAGGGCATCCCCACGTTCACAAGGCGGCCACAAAACCTAAGCAGACTTTGGGTGCATTACTTAAGAAATTTTCAAACTCATATAGCAAAATATCTGGGAGGTTAAGGTCTGGGCAGAACTAGTACAGGCAGCAAAACAGGGGGGGATTCAAAAACATTTTGGACCATATTGGTGCATGGCACCCGTTCCGCAGTTAGTTCAGTTGCATTTCACATTGAACCCTGTAAGTTGGCCAAGCATTTCACTGATTTATATTCTATAGATGGAAGTGTCCAAACAGATAGGACTGGTTTAACCCAGATCAGTACCAACGTGGGATATGTAGATCCTCTTGAGATATCCCATACGGATTCCCTTGGGGCGTTGAATTCAATTGCAGCTAACAAAGGCACGGGCCCTGATTATATTTCCTCTGATCTCTATGCTTCAGAACCCGATATTTGGGCTACATACCTAAACCTCTTAACGAGTATAATTTTAAGAGGTGGGCCCATACCAGAGTCCTGGCACAGTACAGATAGCTCCAATTTATAAAAAAGGTCGACAGGACGAACCCGGGAACTATAGACCTATTAGTTTAATCGATGGACTTCAAAAGATTTTCTGTCGACAGGTCCTGGGTAAACTATTGGATTGGGCACTGGAAAACAATATATTTATTAATTTAAAAGCGGGCTTTTGCCTGAAAGTTAGTACTCTTGACCAAATCTTTAGGTTCAATCTGATTTATTGGAAAACTGTCCTATTATGTATTTCATTTTCGTTGACTTAAAATCCGAATTTGACACTGTCCCGAGACCTAGATTATGGGAAGTACTATCATGCATCGGAGTCCCAACCAGTTTCTTAGAAGTTTTAAAGGAAATCTACGAGAAAAATATAGTACGGGTGAGGTATGGGAGGAATGGGGAACAAACAGAAGCTTTTAAAATAGAGAAGGGAGTACGACAAGGCTGTTTTAGCCACGACTCTCCTCTTTGTTAATTAATGATTTGGCAGAATCCTTGAACTTTCAAAATAATGATGCTCCTAAGATTGGCCCCACGAAATATCCTGGGTTGTTATTTGCGGACGACACGCTTCTCATCTCAAAGACCACGAGAGGCCTGCAAGCAATTCTGAACCGATGTTTAGAAATTTGTTCTGAACATGGCCTAGAATTGAATGTAAGACTAAAGCTATGGCTTTTAACCCTTATAAATCTACCAAACCAAGTTTGTTAACAATACTTCTTTAGAGTAGGTCTTCAATTTTACTTGGGGGGTGACTTTGTCGCACAATCTTAGATTGAAGACTGAAATAAGAAAACGTACACTGAAACTACAACAAGAGACCGGGGCCATTTTAAAGATGGCAAAAATTTAAAATCAATTAGTATAGCCCCTGCGCTTGAGGTATATAAGACTAGGGCAAAAAATGCTGCCCTTTATGGCGCAGCGCTTTGGGGCAATGAAACGGTCAATGAGTTAGCAATAGTGGAAAATAATTTCCTCAAGATCTTAACATACCTTCCATACAGCTCCCCAACCCTCCAAGTTATGCAAGATAGGGGCTTATATTCTATTTCATTTACTACCCAGCGACTATTATTATTCTGGAAAATTGTGGTCAATACCAGAGTTGGAGCCTTATAGCGCTCCACTAAAAGAGACATACGGGAGGTGATTGTTATTAGTCTAGCAAAATATTTGCGCGCAGTATGGATAATTCGGAACCAGCGGATAAAGCGCTAAAAGACGACTCGGGCTTCTAAAGTGGATATTGTATTAGCTATAGGATTCATATAGTGCAATACATGCTAATTGGGATGCTGCTATTCTTGATTTATATTTTTAAAGCAGACATTAGTTAAGACTGGTTGGAACGTTAACCTGTGGAATCCATACATGAACTTCTGTGTATAATTAGATTGTGATATAATTGACCTCTGGTGTGACGCCTGCAGCCTTTTTGTCGAATCCTCATTGAAAGGCTTTGGGTGCCAGACGCTGAAATTGCACCCTGCACCCGGCCGCCCCAGTGCCGCTGATGGTGTATGTTTGGTGCTGCTTTGTGGCCCCCCTGTGCTTAACCTAACCCCAAAAGTTTGGCCCCTGCAACTGATTTACCTACCTGCAAGCAGTGTGTCTCCAGGCACCCCCAGTCTCCATTTAAACGCATTGGGCCAAACTCAGATTTTGACCTCTGCACCCGGCTGCCCCTGTGCCGCTGGTGGTGCAGTTTTTGTGCTCACCTGACCCTTGCCCCTTGCTGACCTTCGGTCCAGAAGACTGGAACTGTAAGTGTAATGCTTACCCGTATGACCACATTATTGTTTCCCTCCACAGGATAACACTGAACTGCTCAGAAATTGTTCAGTGTCGATTTTTGAAATTCAAAAGTATTTATATTTAAAAACGTACTTACCTAATTGCAAAGATCTTGGTCTTAAAATAAAGTACAAACAAAGTATATTTTTCTAAAATTGGTCTAGATCTCCTTTTTGAGTTGTGTGTCCATTATTGATCACTGTTGTGCAATAAATGTCTTACACTCCTCTGTTAGGCCTAAGGCTGATCTCCCACACTACCACTAATGGAGCACTTTGGGTTTTACATTGAGCCCTGTACACTTTTGGGGAACCCCTGAACTCTGCGCACAGTATAATCACCTAGTGGCATACCATATACAGAGCCTGCTTCCTACACATCATTTTAATTTTCTCCCTTTTCAAAGTGTCACATTTACAAACGGCAGGCATCTTGCTTACAGTGGCTGGTAGACACATTTTAAATGAGAAATTATAAGTGAAAATAATATTACTGTGAAACATTGTCTCTACTTTAAATTAAGCCAATTAAGTCCTAATGATTTACGAAGCATGTTTCTTCACTTTAAATTCCTCACAATTAAAGAAATGACTATAGTTTCTTGCTATAAATAAGGCACCATGTCTACAGGCCACTGCGAGTAATATGCCTGCTGTTTTTAAAGACACTTTGACATGGGAGAAAATTACAATGATGAGTTTTATGTAATGCATATAAACAAAGTTAACTCTTCAAATGAATTTTCTCCCATATCAAAGTGTCACATTTACACATAGCAGGCATCTTGCTCCCAGTGACTGGTAGACACACTGCCATATTTATGACTGAAAAATACAGCCATTTTTTTTTTAAATGGGAGAAATTTAAAGTGCAGAAAAATGTTCCATCAAGTGCAGAAAAATGCTCTTTATTAGGAACATTTTTGCAGAACATTTTTCTGCACTTACAATCTTTCCCATTTAAAAAAAAATGGTTGTATGTTTGTAATGTACATGTTATGGAGCCATATTTGGTGAAAGGACACAAGTACATACAACACAGGCTTTTATGACATATAACCCATTCATTGCCACTCATGTTCATACATCCACACAGACCATGCACTCACTGACGCACATAACAGCCCTATCATAGTACTCCTACTCACAGTATTTTGTTCAAACCATAGTATCGGGCTCCATGAACATTAGGTTTAATGTCAATAAGGCTGGGAGATGGGGTGTCTGGTAACATTGCATGAGTTACTTGGCCTTCAGTAGTTCACAACGATTTTCACTGATCAGAAGTAGCTCTCATTACAGAAAAAGTTGGAGACCCTGGAGTAGTCACTACTCTAACATTAATAAGTATGGGAATAGGTTGGATACTTCCTCCCATTGAGAACTGTGAATTAAGTCGCTACTTTGTAACACTGATAAGTATGTGGATAGAGTCTCTACTCTATATCACTGGAAAGTAT
Source organism: Calotriton arnoldi (assembly GCA_963921515.1). Lineage (NCBI taxonomy): Eukaryota > Metazoa > Chordata > Amphibia > Caudata > Salamandridae > Calotriton > Calotriton arnoldi. The sequence goes on along the minus strand of CAWUFW010011537.1, from coordinate 52,274 downwards.
GCAAACAGATTCACTACAATATAATACTGAGAGGTATGTAAATAGATTCATTACTCTATAACAGTGATAAGTATATCAATAGATTCACTACACTGTCACATTAATAAATATGGAAAAAGATTCATTATTCTGTAACACTCTTACTTATGGGAATAGATCAACTACTTGGCCTCAATAATAAGTGTGGTAATCGGTTTATTAATTGGTCACATAAGCATGGAACAGTTTTAATACTCAACCCCATTAACAAGTACAGGAATAGAGTCACTACTCTAACAACGTTAAGTAAGGTAATATGGTCACTGTACTACATTAATAAGTATGGGAATAGATTCACTACTGTGCTAGATTAATATGTATGTGAACAGATTTACTATTCTGCAACTGTAAGGGAACAGAGTCACTACTCTGTAGTAATGTTAATTATGGGAATTGATTCACTACTTTAACAATAAGTATGGGAATAGATTCACTACCTGAACATTAATGTAACGAGGGACGCCCTGACTTGGTAGAGGGTGATGGACCTGCTAACCCGGAAAAGACGAAAACCCCCTCCCCTTTCTCCACAGCAGGAAGAGTGGGACTACCGTGAAAGAAGAGGAGGGAGAGGTGAAGGCGAAATGGAGTACCGGCCCTTTAATTCGGATGACTGGCCAGTATGTCACTCCCCCAGTGATGACGTCGGGGAAACCTGGCCCACAAAGGACGGAGGATGTCGGAAGTCGGAGTGCTTGTTCACCGGAGGCGAAGAGGAGAGAGTCGGAGGCGAAAACAGAGCGGAGGAAGAGGAATCGAGAAGCGGGACGGTGCCAGTGAATCTACGAGGCGGAGGAGAGCCAGGAGGCCAACGTTCCCGTGGTTCGCCCAGCCACGTTCCAGGAGGAGCGTGGCTCTCGCAGGTACGCGAGCGTTTTGTGGGCTGGGTGGGAAAGAGGGATAGACCAGAGGGTTAACCCGTGGGGAGTCCCTGCACCTGGAATACCCTTCCCCGAGCACTTTCCCTCACTCGTGTAACAGTGTTGTGCACCGGGGCGTTCCCATCACTACCCTCCCTTCACCACAAACCGGTTCTCAGTACTGACTGTAGACCCTTCTTTTGTTTTGCATCATCTACCTCCCCACACGGACGGGTCCGAGCTGGAGGCAAGGAAAGAGGCCGGACCTCTACGAGGGACCGAGACACCCCGGAGAAGACCCATCGGTCCCCCCTTCCTTACTACAGACAGGAGGCCACAAAGAAGCGTGTTATCAAACCAATAAAGTCACCGTTACCACTACCCCGTCTCTGGCCTGTTATTAGCGACCCGCTACAGGTGGTGGAGAATGCAGGCATAGACGCCCCCATCTGTACACCCACGATGGACGCTTTAATACAACACCTCGTCAAAGGCCAAGAGAAGCTGGAATGGGCCGTAGAACGGCAGATGACGTCGGCCCAGGCAGACAGGGACACCTTCAGGGACACCATCTCAGCCCAGATAGAGGGTCTACAGAAGGTGATGGCCGATCAGCCCCTTCCTACCGGGCGGGAGCCCAGGGGCCCCAACCCCGGACCCTCAGGCGTCTCTCTGCAGAAATACGTGCCTGGAGAGGACCCCGATGCCTTCCTCCTTAACTTTGAGCGAGCCGCGTTGGCATGCGGCTGGCCACTAGAGAAATGGCCATTCTTCCTGGCTCCCCTTTTGATAGGGGAGGCGCAGGCCGCGTATCAGGTGGCCAACGCCGCAGGCAATAGCCCCTACGCCACCATTAAAACAGTGATCCTAGACCATCTGGGGCTGGATGCGGAAGCCTACCGGGTGCGCTTCAGGAAAGAAAGAGGCACCCCGGCGAAAACCCAAAGACCCTGTTCTACCGCCTAAAGATGGCTGCCGACAAATGGCTAAATCCCGGGGTGAGCACGAAAGAGGAGATCATGGACAGAATCTACCTCGAGCAGTATCTAGAGGCACTTCCGCCACATACGCAGAAGTGGCTACGGCAACATCCACACCTGACAACCGAGCAAGCCGTGGAGATGGCTACCACCTACTCGCGTGCACAGCCTGTGACACAGAGGTGGGAACCCGAGAAACCTAATCGGCCCATCACAAGCAAAAACGATAAAAGACCACGAGCCGCCCCGAGCCGATGAGACCCCGTTATAGCAAGGCAGAGGCACCAACGTTCAGAGGGCCCCAATGCTCCGAATGTGGCGACTGGGGCCACATCGCCCGAACGTGCCCGCGTAGGAAACCCACGGAAGAACCCATGGAGGTCGGATACCTCCCTAAATCGATCCTCTACACTGCTGAGATGGGGAGCGCATATCACGTAAGTGTGCAGGTGAATGGGAAGGTGGTAAGAGCCCTACTCGATTCAGGTTGTAGACAGTCCGTTATACAGAAGGTCTTAGTACAGTCCCAACAGGTCATCCCCGAGGCCCTAGTACACATCCGCTGTGTCCATGGAGACGTTAAACCGTATCCCATAGCCGTAGTGACCCTGTCCCATTCTAACGGTAGAACCCATGTAGTCCGGGTAGGGGTCTTGGACAGCTTACCAGAGGACCTGATCATAGGGACTGACAATCCTGAGTTCCTAGACATGTTCCTACATACCCTACATACCCAAAAACAAAAGAGCTACCTGGGGAAGACCGCTGACCACCCTGCCACGGCTTTGATAACACCAGAACCATGGACTTTGGACAGGAGCTTTAAATTCGCTCAGGCCAATGACGCCTCCCTATTCAATGCATGGGAACAAGCGCACAGAGAACAGGACACCCCTTCCTCCACGTACCCCAGGTTCCTTATAAAAGACGGAATGCTATATCGACAGGGAACACGGGAAGCGCCACATCAATTGCTAGTCCCCCTGTCTTTTAGGGAACAGATAATGTTCTTTTCTCATTCACATTTGACAGCAGGACACATAGGTAGTGAAAAGACAACACAAAACGTCTTACAACACTTCTTTTGGCCCGGGGTGTACAAAGACATTAAGACCCACTGCCAGACCTGTGAGGTATGCCAGAGACGAAACACCCATCGACCCCCCTCAGTGCCCTTGCAACCCCTTCCGATCATAGGCACTCCTTTCGAGAGGGTAGGGATGGACCTGATAGGACCCCTACCAAAAACCCAGAGGGGGAATCAATATGCTCTCGTTATAGTGGACTATGCTACCCGATACCCCGAAGCCTTCCCTCTAAAAACCCCAAACACTCGTATCATATCAGAAAAGTTCCTAGAGTTGTTCTCCCATGTGGGCTTTCCCAAGGAAATACTAACAGACCAAGGGACCCCGTTTGTGTCTAGATTGATGAAGGAGGTCTGTGGTATGTTGGATCTACGACAAATCAGAACCTCAGTATATCACCCACAGACTGATGGCCTCGTAGAACGATATAACGGGACGCTCAAGTCTACCTTAAAGAAAATGCTCAGCGTCAACGGTAGAGAATGGGATCAGATGCTACCCCTCGCTTTGTATGTCATTCGTGGCCAACGGCAGAGCAGTCTGGGTTGCTCGTCTTTCGAAATGTTGTACGGACGACAACCCCGGTCCCTACTAGAAATGACGAAAGAGGCCTGGGAGAAAGAGGACGTCAACGAAGCAAGGGGAATGCTGGAATACACCCAAGCCCTGAAATCCAAAATAGGGAAGCTAAGGGATCTGGCGTATTCAAACTTGGAGAAGAATCAGGAGAAACAGAAAGCAGTATACGATAAAGGGAAACGATGGAGACGGTTGGAGGTCAACGATTGGGTATTGGTGTTATTACCCTAGTCTACGAAGAAGTTCCAAGCCGAGTGGAGGGGGCCCTACAGGGTCATTGGAACGATCGGTGAGACTCAGCTACCGCGTGCAAATAACATCAAGGAAATGCCAGACATACCACATAAACCTTCTAAAGAAATGGCTAGGGCCCCCACCGAGGACCGCACACCTTACCCTACCAACACATGCTTCTTCTTCCAGTACCCTCGAACAGCTGGTGGTCAATGAGGACCTAAGGACACAAGAGAAACGCGAGCTTAGGGATACCTTATCCCCATTCTCCTCCCTCTTCTCCGACGTGCCAGGAAAAACATCCCTGGCAGAACACTGTATTGAGACCCACCCAGGGAAAACCGTCAAACAACGCCCATACCGAATACCCGCAGCTAAGCGGGCGGCAGTACAAAAAGAGGTAAAGGACATGCTAAAACTGGGAGTCATTAGACCCTCAAAAGCGAATGGTCATCTCCCATTGTCATGGTACCCAAACCCGACGGAAGCACCAGGTTCTGTATGGACTTTAGAGCACTTAACAACATCTCCTCCTTTGACGCATACCCCATCCCGCGTATCGATGAACTGATCGAGAAATTGGGTGAAGCCCGATACATATCCACGTTGGACCTCACAAAGGGGTACTGGCAAGTCCCTCTAAGAGAAGAGGACCGTAAGAAAACCGCCTTCGCCACCCCGGATGGGCTGTTTGAGTTTACAGTGCTCCCCTTTGGGCTACATGGGGCCCCAGCGACTTTTCAGCGCCTTATGAACACGGTGCTCCACCAATACCCCATGTTTTCCTCTGCGTACCTGGATGACATCGTGATCTTCAGCCCCAGTTGGGAGTCACATTTAGACCATCTGAGGACCATACTAAGGGCCTTACAACAAGCAGGACTACACATAAACTCGAAGAAATCCCGGGTGGGATACCAGAAAGTCAAGTACTTAGGATATGTGCTAGGTCATGGTATGATCGAACCGCAAATCGAGAAGGTCAGAGCCATAGCAGAGACCCCATTTCCCAGTACCAAGAGAGATATGAGAGCCTTTCTGGGGTTAATCGGCTACTATCGCCGCTTCATTCCTCAATTCTCGGACGTAGCTGCCCCTCTCACTGACACCCTTAGACAGGATATAAAAGCCCAACTTCTTTCACACCCCACTCCACGAATGTGGAAGCCTTCAACACTTTAAAGCGAGCCATCACGACCAATCCCGTGCTGTCCTCCCCCGATTTCTCCAGACCTTTTCTCCTTCACACAGACGCCTCAGACTATGGGATAGGGGCCGTCCTCTCTCAGTTGTCACCCGAGGGCATGGACCATCCCATATTGTATATGAGTCGTAAGTTGTTTCCCAGAGAGCTTAAATACCCCACAGTTGAGAAGGAATGCCTGGCTGTGAAATGGGCTGTCGACAAACTGCGCTATTATCTTGAGGGCCACCATTTCACCCTGTACACGGACCATGCCCCCCTCCAGTGGATGAGCCGAAACATCGCTCTTAACCCCAGGGTCTTGCGCTGGTTTCTGTCTCTCCAGCCCTTTTCCTTCAGTGTGAAACACCGTAAAGGCAAGGACAATGGCAGTGCGGATTTCCTGTCCAGGTACCCTCTCCCCGATCGGGAGAATTCAAGGGGGGTGGTGTGTAACGAGGACGCCCTGACTTGGTAGAGGGTGATGGACCTGCTAACCCGGAAAAGACGAAAACCCCTCTCCCCCTCCCTTTCTCCACAGCAGGAAGAGTGGGACTACCGTGAAAGAAGAGGAGGGAGAGGTGAAGGCGAAATGGAGTACCGGCCCTTTAATTCGGATGACTGGCCAGTATGTCACTCCCCCAGTGATGACGTCGGGGAAACCTGGCCCACAAAGGACGGAGGATGTCGGAAGTCGGAGTGCTTGTTCACCGGAGGCGAAGAGGAGAGAGTCGGAGGCGAAAACAGAGCGGAGGAAGAGGAATCGAGAAGCGGGACGGTGCCAGTGAATCTACGAGGCGGAGGAGAGCCAGGAGGCCAACGTTCCCGTGGTTCGCCCAGCCACGTTCCAGGAGGAGCGTGGCTCTCGCAGGTACGCGAGCGTTTTGCGGGCTGGGTGGGAAAGAGGGATAGACCAGAGGGTTAACCCGTGGGGAGTCCCTGCACCTGGAATACCCTTCCCCGAGCACTTTCCCTCACTCGTGTAACAGTGTTGTGCACCGGGCGTTCCCATCACTACCCTCCCTTCACCACAAACCGGTTCTCAGTACTGACTGTAGACCCTTCTTTTGTTTTGCATCATCTACCTCCCCACACGGACGGGTCCGAGCTGGAGGCAAGGAGAAGAGGCCGGACCTCTACGAGGGACCGAGACACCCCGGAGAAGACCCATCGGTCCCCCCTTCCTTACTACAGACAGGAGGCCACAAAGAAGCGTGTTATCAAACCAATAAAGTCACCGTTACCACTACCCCGTCTCTGGCCTGTTATTAGCGACCCGCTACAATTAATAAATATGGGAATCTATTCATTAATAAGTATGTGAATAAATCCACTACTCTGTAATGCTGATAAGCGAATAGAGTCCCTGTTCATTGATAAGTATGTAAATAAATGCATTACTCTGTTACATTGATTCGTATGTGAACAGATTCTTTGCACCATCACATTCATAGGTATAGTCAACCCCCTTAACAAGTCCACGAATAGAGCCACTATTCTGTTACAACATTAGGTAAGGTAATATATTCACTACAGTGCTACATTAAACTGCAGAGGAATAGTGTCTCTACTGTGCTAGTTTTATAAGTATGTGAATAGAATTGTTATTTTGTAATATTAATAAGCATGTGAACAGAATCACCTCTGTAATGTTCATTATGGGAGTAGATTCACTACTCAAACATTATTAAGTATGGGAATAGATATACTACCCTAACATTAGTAAATATGGGAATAAATTCAATGATCTGCATCATTGCTAAGTATATGACTAGTCACTACTCTAACATTGGTAAGTAAGTGATTAGATTCACTACTCTAATACTGCTAAGTATGTAAATAGATTTAGTACTCTGTTACATGCATTAGTATGTGAAGAGAATCTTTACACTGTCACATTACCACATATAGAAAAAGATTAATTACTTGGTGAAACCAATACATATGGAAATAGATTAACTACTCTGCCTCATTAGTAAGTGTGGGAATACCTTAGTTGCTCAGTTGAATACAATAAGTATGTATTAGATTAAATACTCAACACCATTAACAAGTACTGAAATAGAGTCACTATTCTGTAATATTGTTAAGTATGGAAAAAGATTCACTACACTATAAAAACATGGCAATATATTCACTACTATGTTATAATTACAGGAACAGATTCACTATTCTAATAATATTAAATGGGGAAAGGATTCACTACTCTGTATAAAAAATTAAATATGGGAAGATTTTTACTATGATGCATGAATAAGTACATGGAATAGATTCACTACTCTGTAATAATATTAAATTTGGGAAAGGATTCAGTACTCTAACATTAATAAGAAAGGGAATTGATTCACCACTGTGCTAGATTAATACATATGTGAATAGACTCACTAAGCTGTCACATTAATAAGTATAGCGAAAGATTCATTGCTGAGTCACATTAACAAGTTTTGGAATAGTCACTACTCAGTATCAATATTAAGTATGGGAATAGGTTTACTACTCGAACAATAACAGATACACTAATCTGCAACATTAATAAGTATGGAAAAAGACTGATTGCTCCTTAACACTGATACATATGAAAATACATTTACTACTCAGTTTAATTGAGAAGTGCAGGAATAGATTTATTATTCAAATCCATTAACAATTATGGAACAGAGTCTCTACTCTAACATTGAAAACTGTGGAAATAGGGTCACTTCTGTGCTACAATATTACATATGGGAATAGACTCACTGCAACGGAAGCACTCTATAGTGCTCCACTGTGCTTCACTGCAGTTGCAAGAATGCAGATTATAGTTGATATCAAAATATATAAAACAATGTGTAGATTAGGGCAACAGTTAAATAATTACAGAACAAAGAGAATTCAAATAATACATTTATTCTGGAAAAAGGATAACACAATACAGATATAAATTTGTTATTCTTCAATAATGCAAAATGTTTCAAACCCTATTTAAGGTAGTACTGAAATGATGTGCTTTGGCTACTCTCAGTTTAGTACACCGTACTAACAGTAGTACTCCTTGGTACAGATTTGCATAATCTGTCTGGCATAAAGTACCTGATTAGGGTTAAAATTCCACTCATGAAAGATCAGAAAACTTTTTTCTAGATCGTAAAGTGTTTTCCCTCTTGTCAAGTCCAGGATATTTTGTAAGAATACAATAATACTTTTGTTTAAAATCTGATTTGCACATGGGAGACATTAGTTGTGCTATTTCAAACGCCAAGCATTACAGACTGCCATAAAATACATTCAAAACTATTCTATGACATATGAACTGTTCTGCTGTAGAACACTTGTCTTCATGTGAAGAAAAGACCTCAAGACACACCAACTATTAATGTATATTTCAAAATAAATCGCTTCTAACACTCAGTTACTATTAAATTAATGAAGGCAAAGACTGATCTTCATTATAGAATGTAGTGCATGAAGAGTGCCTTATCCAGTAGGAGTTCTCTGGTGCCACAGAGGGTTTGTGATTTATGAGTTAAACTCTCTTACACTCTGTGCATAGAGTAGGACTCACTTTAGTGTATTTAATGTTGATTTAAAAATTCAACATTTGAGCAAAGCTTTGCATTGAAAACAATGCCTTCCTGGGAGCTATATGGTGATACGGAATACTTGGCTTTTGAGTAAATCTCTTCTCACACTCCATGCATTTATAAGGCCTAAGTCATGTGGGTATTCTTTGATGAATTACAAGAGCTAATTTTAGAGTAGAGTTCTTCTCACACTTCGTGCAGTGAAATGGCCTCACAGTTAAGTGTATTGTTTCATGATGTCGCAGCTGTGACCTATAACCAAAACATTTGGCATACTCAGCTCAGTGAAATTTTACTGTGTATTCTTTGGTGCCGTAGAAGATGCTGCTTATGAGTAAATCTTTTCTCGCATTCATTGCAGTGAAAGGGCCTCATTTCTGTGTGTGTTCTTTGGTGATACATAAGATGTGACTTCTGTATAAAGCTTTTCTCACAATGAGAGCAGTGATAAGGCCTCACTCCTGAGTGTATTCTTTGATGAATCAAAAGAGTGGACTTTCGAGAGAAGGTCTTCTCACAATCCGTGCACTGAAAGGGCTTCATTTCTGTGTGTGTTACTTGGTGGTAGATAAGATTTGACTTTTGTGTAAAGCTTTTCTCACAATTAGTGCAGTGATAAGGCCTCACTCCTGTGTGTGTTCTTTGATGAATCAAAAGAGTGGACTTTCGAGTGAAGCTCTTGCCACACTCCATGCAGTGAAAGGGCCTCTCTTTCATGTGTATTCTCTGGTGCTGAAGAAAAGATTGCTTACGAGTAAATCTTTTCTCGCATTCATTACAGTGAAAAGGGCTCAATTCTGTGTGTGTTCTTTGGTGATATAGAAGATTTGACTTTTGTGCAAAGCTTTTCTCACAATCAATGCAGTGATAACGTTTCACTCTGGTGTGAATTCTTTGATGAATCAGAAGAGTGGACGTTTGAGTGAAACTCATCTCACAATCCGTGCAATGAAAGGGCCTCACTCCAGCATGTGATTTTTGGTGCTTAAGAAGAGAGGTCTTTTGATTAAAGCTCTGTTCACATTTGGTGCAGGGATACAGTCTCAGCCCAGTGTGGATTCTTTGATGTTCCGCCAGAAGTGCCTTCCTGCTAAATCTCTTCTCACACTGAGTGCAGGTAAAGGTTCTTTTCAACTTGTGGGTTCGCTGGCATTTTTTTAAGGTGAACATGTGAGCTGAATTCTTCTTGGGCTCGAAACATGTTTGGGATTCTTTCTCATTCGTTATGCCTACCTCTGATTGGTATGCTGGAGAATGAAACAGGAATGCAAGAATATAACTTAGAAATGGTTTAAAACAGAAACATAGAAAGTCTCAATGCACGTAGATGTTAGATGTTTTAAAACATACTTTTTGTTAATACACAAACATTGAGCAGTCAACCAGACATGACGTGCTGCCACTTAATCCAGTAATAGGAGATTAGCCAGACTTCAGTGCTAGACATGAAGAACTTACTTACCGGTTACGCTTTTTCTGTTAGAGACTCTAATCGCAGATTCCTCAACTTAAAATATTCCCCATGCGTCAGACAAGATCCGGAAAGAATCTTGAGCAGTATCTGTGTGCCGGTAGGTGGCGTTAAGAGGCTCATTGCCAATCTCGTCAGCATCAGTAGTGAGGTACGCAGTGATTCAGTGATTTTATAGGCACCACCCCGGCATGCTGGAATCGGTTTCTTTTATGACTATTTCCGTGCCAAAAATGTGGAGCCAAGACTGAATGAGGTGTGACCAGTGTGCAAAATCTACCAGGATCATTAGGATGAAGAGTTCATTTCGCAAAGCAGGGAAGATGGGAGGGTTTTGACTGATGTGGAAGGGGGTCACCACATTCGGTAGACAGGAGGCATGTCTAAAGAACCAATTAGCCCGGGTAGAAGCTGGTATATGGAGGATTAACTGAAAGAGCTTGAAACTCACTGACCCTCCTGGCTGATCTAATGGCCACTAAGAATAGTCTTAAGAGTCAGAAGTCTCAGAGGACAGCTGTGTAGGGACTCGAATGGAGAACACATAAGGTCAGAACCAATTTAAGATCCCACTGGAGTATGATAAAAGAGGTAGGAGGGAATAAATGTTGCAAGCCATTAAGCTTAACCAGTGACTTAAACAATGTGGGCTGATCTGGCAACCGCAGAAAAGCATAGATGGCTGAAAGATAACCTTTAACAGTGCCCAAGGCAAGGCCTTGCCAGGCTAATGACAGCACAAACAACAGCACCTCTGACAAGGCGGCAGAAAGTGAATCAATAGGCACAGTGCACATCACTTACGAAGCAAACAACATTGATGCGGACAGAACTGCTCGACACCACCTATTGGCAGAGGTACTGCTCAAGACTTTCTGCTTCTCGTTTGACGCCTGGGGACTATTCTAAAGTGAGTAATCTGCCGTTAGAATGCTCTACCAGAAAAATGTGGTCAAGTTCCATGCCAATATCACAGATTGCATATGTTTAGCAGTACAAAATTAAGGGCAAAGCAGTTGAATAGCATTTGCAACACACCGACCTCTCCCACAATAAGGTCCTTAGAATGCAGAGATGTTCCTGCTCTGCTGCTTCAACTACCACTATCTGTGCTTCCCAGCCCCTCTGTGAAAACAAATGAGTTACGCATCTGTAACTCCAGTTTTCCAGCATTGGTATCTTTCATACATTCACTGCTTGTATCATTCCCCTCAGCCCAATGACAGGGAATGATTTAAGAATCTGAATATATGAAAGATCCAATGCTAGAGATCTAATTTACCAACAATTAGCAAAACCACGACTGATGATGTGTTGTACGTTTCAGTTCTTTGAATCTTTTTTTGTCTTTAATATAGTGGTATAAGGAATTTCCACCTGTTACAAATTGGTTCGGCTTATTTAGCCCAGCAGTATTTTTTGCTTTTGATCACTCTGTTTTTTAACCTATACTGTGGAGGAGTCTTACTACCGAACTCTGACTCACTGTAAATTCACGATAATCTGACTGAGGGTGGTTACCACTAGTGCCTGCCTTTTAAGATAAAGCTGCTGCGGCACAGCTAGCGTAATGGGCACTAGGCCGGTTACAAGGGAACAAGTGTGCACACGTTTGTTCAAATACCATTGTGCGCAGCCCGGTAATTGCACCCAGGTATCCTGTGCAGAAGAGACTAGGTCTTATAATATTAGTGGGTATTCAGACAGGGCAAAACGGTTTACTGGAAATTTTTTAGTGCTGCAATGAATTTTATATACAGGCGAAATATGCCACAGTCCAGCGAGATCTCAAACTGGGGAAAAGCATACATGCAGAGCTTCATTTTGCAGTTTCCAACAACATATATCCACACCTTATGAGGCTTCAGGAATTGCCCCATTTCTCTGGCCCAGCTCATAATCGGATTCCAGGCAATTGCACCCCCACACTGGGCCAAGTTAATTACTCTGCTCCCCAGTTGAGGGAAAAAAAGGATACCTCGACACAAGGGAGCAATTATCAGTGATTGACCCTGTTCCTGGGAGAGGAAAGGGGCAGCTTGAGACACTGGACCTGGGCTGGGACAGTCCAAGCCAACTGAACAAAGGAGGTAGCCCAGACATCTGGAGCCAACAGAGGAGAAGCTCGCCTCTGAAGTTTAGGAGGGAAAGGATCAACCAGTGATGTCAGTTAGGTGTGGAGCTGAAGCCCTCAGAACAGCTCTGTTCTGCCCCGGAATGCTGGGCAGGAGGTATTATGTAGCGTCCTAGGATTAGCCAGGAGTGCCTGGAATCATAACGTTCCACCCCCACTCAAAGCCCCCAGCACAAGGGAGAGACAAGGAAGAAGATCCTGGACCTGGGCAGTGGTGACAGCAGAAGAATGGCCAGCTGGAAACAGGAGCCACCGCATGCCCTGCAAGATGGACTAAGGAAGTTGGCATCAGCTGATCCCCCCCATAGTACTAGGATGGGTATATCAAGGGCCAGTGGTGCTTGCCCCATTAGGCCCCACCCGAAGACCTGGACTCCACTGCCACCTCAGGTGCTCTGGAAGACAGCCAGAAGGTTATGGGGCCTGGGAGAACAGGCAAGAGGATGCTCTGTCGGAAGGTAGCAGAGAGGCTGCAAAAGAAGCCCCCACTGGAAGGATAGGAGCGCCAGGAGTCAGGCAGAAGAGAAGTTTGGCACGAAGCCAGTAAATTCAGCGCTCTGAAGAGTGCCTGTTCAAACTGCCTCTGGTAGCTAGCTCTGGCAACCAGAAGCAAAAACGAGCCAAAGATCTTCCATATCGGCCTAAGTGGATCAGAGTTATGTCCAAATGAAGATTTGACCTTTAAGGTCAGAAAAGCGAGCGTGTGGTGCGCTGACGTATTCTGAGATATTACCTTTGGGGATGGATCTGTGTTATTGGCTCTTTTTTCTTTCCCTTTCTTCCTGCTGTCTCTTGGGCTCGCGCCGGGACACTCTTGAGTAGCTGTGCGCGTTATAAAACCATGATAAGATAAGATGGGCCAGGGCCTATGATCCAGCGCAGAATTGAGTCATTGCCTGGGGAGCAGGAGTGCGAGGGCCCCCTGCCCGACTCTAGATTGTTCTCTGGTGCCCCATATCCCCAGGTGCGGAGGGAACAGGAGCAGACCATTTCTGGCCATGAAGAAATCTAAACTGCTGTGCTGCCTGTACCCATGCCAATGTCGGGGGGAAGGGCGGGGGGTGGAGCCATGCCGGCTTCACTGCTCCTTGCCCGCTCCTACTGTGAGCAGGGCAATATGCATTCATCCTGTTGAGTGCAGGAGCAGCAGGATAAGCTTGCTCACACCGTTGGGGAGAACACAGAGAGCTGCCAGCTCCCGCAAGTGGCAAAGGAGATATGCACATGCACATGGGAAGCCAGCTTGGGTTCTGGGGTACCTTGGGGCTCCCTCACGACTGCAAATGAGAAATGGAGACTATTGGTCCCGGGCATCCAAAAGAAAAGCAAGTTACGAGGCGCAAGGACGCAGAAGAAGTGGCAGGAGCTGCTCATAAAATAGTCGGGTACTACTGAAAAGAGCATTCCATAATACCATCCGAGGGGCCTAATTACATATTTTGCTTCTTTGTGGTGTCCCAAGGAGGGGCAGGGACACTGCCAACATTCATTAAAAGCATTGTGGCGGTTTGCAGCAGATCCCAAGGAATGATTTAAATAAAATTAATATATAGTGGTGTGTGATACATGTACTTTTCATTTTAAAAGAAAAAGCACTAAGTGGACAAAAATGTATTGCATGGTGGTGTCGATTGCCAGAAAATTGGAAATGCAAGCAGACATCACCTCCTCTGAGTAGGCCTTGGACTCCTGAATTTCACTACCCTGAGAAAGTCAAGTGTTACAATGGAGTACTTGGCTACCAGTAAAGAAACAATTGCAGACCTATTATGTGTGAAGGACTTGAATCATCGCAACTAATAACCCAATTTCTTACAACACCCCATTTCAAATCTCCGTGTTGTCTCTAGTTTTTGGGGCATGACACACACCCCACCTTTAATCCTTTGAGTCAAGCACAATAATTAACAACATTTTTCATTAACAGAATTTAGATGCTCTAAATTAAATATACTACTCTTCAACAACTACCATTCTCGCATCCATGCACTTCAGAACTTGAAACAACTCTCCTGATAGTCTGGGAGGTGCTCTGATGCCCCAACAAGGGGTAGGAAAGCGCTAGAGAACAGTTACAATATAGATGTACAAATGTATTTTATCTACAGATGTATATTGTGCACAGATGCATGCAGTCTTTAGTAATGTTTTTAGCCTTGTAATATTGAGTAGCGGGAGAGAAGCCTCGCACTGGCGGTTTCCCCATTGACATATCCATTTGTCTGAGCCTGAACTCAACCTAACAGAGGACTACAGCCTTTGAGTAGGTTTTGCAACTCAAAAGTACCTCCCCATCACCCCAAGCTGAGAAACTAATAGCAGGAGGGTGATAATCTGCAAAACAGGGCTCAATTCTACGGGACACCGCGTTTCATCACATGACTACCAGAACAAACCCCCTTTCATTGTGACAAACATTAAGAGACAACTCTGCTGTCAGCACTTACAGCTATGCTCTTGTCTGCACAATCGTACAGCTTTCTTAGTGCCTTAAAGTTGGCTGGTGCCACATTTGGTGCTCTACAAAGAAAAACACAAATTGGGGGATGTAGCTTGCCGAACCCTAGGATTCCATCCTAATCATACATACAAACATTTCATCTCAGGAAAGAGGGAGATAGTGGGGGAAAACTTTGGTGAATTTATTTTCCCCATTGACTAATTTTGTAATGACTGCTAAAATAGATCCCTTTTTGGCGTTAAAAATCTTGAGTCTCCCACCTGAATCAGGTCTGTTTTGCATGCATGTCTTAAGGTTGATTCTGTCCTGATCTCCCCTTCACAGAACACCTAGCATCCTTGCTCCAATAACAGGTGGTGCTTCAAAAATTGGAATACACTGGAGACAGCATGGTATGATTTCCAGACTGATGTATGGAGGCTCTAAATTGGACTCACTTGGGGCCTGGCTAAGCCGAGCAGCAAGATGGCCGCTCACTGAGAGGGGTCTGCCGGCCGAGCCCATTTATCCGATAATTATCCTGGCTAATCCTGGAACCATCAAGTGCAATCTGCCCAAACCACCCGCCTGAGACCCGTGGCACCGATAATCTGCCAGCCGGGTGGCCGAGGAAGCACTGTGCCACCCTTTGCCAATTATGTGGGAGTCTCGGGCCAGGCGCGGCTGTCTGCGCGCGGCCCCGGGGCTGGCCTGCAGAACCAACAGACAGTGGAAGTCAGCGCAATTACACTGCGACGACATCGGCACAGGAAACCTATGAAGCGGTAAGCCGATGCGAGCCGCGCTGTGAGTGTGCGGGCCGAAAGAACTAGAGCTCCGGTGGGCCTAGCCTGGCGTCCTGAGACTGTGCTGCACAGTCGGTCCCCAGAAGGAGGTGGACCGGGAGAGTGCCCCGGGGTCCACGACGCGACATCGCGCGCCCGGGACGCATCGTGAGCTGAAGAAATAAGCGGATAACTGAGCCTGAAGCCGTGACCTATTCGGGTCCCCCATTAACCACATTCGGCTGCCAGACAAAACAGATCACACCGGGTGAGGAGATACCTGTAGGCCTTGAAGACCGCGCTGTTTGCTCCGGATCGCGGCAGAGCGCTGGTATGTGGCCGTTCGGTGTGTGCCTGGCCTGAGGGAGGATCGACCGCAGCAGCGGCGGGCTGGGGCGCGCTGGGCTGGTGCGCGGGGAGAGCGAGGCCCTGCCGGGGGACACGATTAGCGCATACGCTGCAAGACGCCAGCTGGCGCCACACTGAAGCACCTGGAGTGTTGTGTGCATGAAAGCTGACAGACGCCATCTGGCGCCACATTGTAGAGCCGGGAGTGCGGTGAACAATATCACGCTGAGACTGCAAGCCCACAATATGCCGGACCTGCCTCAAAATGGACTGCACAGCACTGCTGCAGTCACTAAAACACGATCTGGGCGCAAACCATTACAAAAGACCAGGGAGGAGCTCCTGCGGACCGCGCGGCTGGGCGCCTTGAAGCACGGTTGCGGGTCGGTCACGCCTGTCGGGGGTGTGTCTGGCCTGGTGCTAGGAGGCACAGCCCGGAGGTGGACTGGGGTAGCCTGTGGGGGGGCAACCGGCAGGCGCGGAGGGTGTGAAGGGCCCTCCAAGTGTGCAAGCTGAATTGTGTGCAGATTACTACCAACCACCAACCCCTCTGCCAGCATAACAAAGAAACAATATGCACTGCACTCCAATAGGGATTCCACCAGCCATGGGCAAAACGGACATCAAGCAGCCCAAATTAACATTTGACAAACGCACAAAGCGTCAAATGGAGGGCGGAACTGGGCCCACCACCGAAACTGGCGAATCTGAAACGGCGCCTGCGCAGGATGACGAATTAAAATCCATGCTGAAGGATGTGAAGGCAAGCCTCAAAGCTATAGACTCTAAACTTGATACCATGGCAGCGCGCATGGACCAGATGTCGCAGAGGATCGAGAAACACGAGACCCGACTGAACGCTGTTGAATCAAGGATATCAGACTCGTATGACCGCCAAGCTGAGTCACATGAACAACTATTGCATATGGACAAGGTCCTCAACCTGATAAAGGCCAAGAACGAGGACCTTGAAGCCAGATCTCGTTGCAACAATGTACAAATTACTGGAATTCCAGAGACAACGAACATTCCCAACATGGAGCAATACGTAGAGTGAATGCTGAAAGAAATATTCGGAAATAACCTCTCCAGCATGTTCCTGGTAGAACGGGCACACCGTACTTTGGGCCCCAAACCACCGACTGGGGCACCGCCACGCCCGTGAACTACAGAGATAGGGACACTATCCTGCGATTGGCTTGAGAACAAGGCATGGTACAATACCAAGGCAAGCAAATATCCTTATACCACGATTTCACCCAACTGGTACAAGCTGCGTCGTAAATTCACACCGGTGAAAAAACTGCTTCAGCAAGTTGGAATTAAATACGCTCTTCTCTACCCTGCCAAACTCAAAGTGCACACTGATGGCAAACCACTAATCTTCACAGATGTTCGTGGTGCCATGAAATTCGCCAAGAAGAATGCAGGCCCACACCCAAGCCCGAAGCATGACTCTGGAGTAGCCCCAGAAGATCGCCTGAGCGACAATGACTGAGCGGGTGGACTCCGAATACAGATAAGCTGGGACTAGACACATATCTACTCACCCACTGTTGTACTAAACCTGCCCCAGGGGGAATCCTTTCAACTGTAACTAAAGTACTTTTCCGCACTTACACAAGCCACAAACCACACTATGCAACTGGGCTGTTAGACATGTGTAGTATTGCTTCTAAGTGGGTGCCAACCTACCTAAATGTTCCGAACATAAATGGCTCGGCCACCCAGCCATAAACGGCAGGGGTGTTCGCCGGCGAAACCTCGTTCCCCCATGGGATAATTCCCGTATAGCCATTTGTGCTATCTATCTATCCAAAAAGTGTTGGGGGGGCATAAGAAAACAAGTTACTTACCTGTAACTACAGTTATCCAGTATTGGTATCTTTCATAGATCCACATGCCTGAATCATTCCCCGTCGTCGAGATGGGAGTCCCACGGTGAAATACAAAAGCAGTGCCATAAATAATAAATAGGCTAAAAATGGCCAAAGGTCATATATAAGTAGCCTATCTACGTCCTTTTCAAAAAAGGACCAAAAGTTGGCTCCAGCCAATCAGCTGTTAGCACCCTCTAGAACACTCCCAGCAGAGGCAAGTTCTCTTCAGATTTTCCAAGCACAAGTGGGAAGTAAGTATACCCAAAATCAATGAGAACTGACTCCACGGGGAGGAGGGTGGGTTGCATGTGAATCTATGACTATACCAATACTGGATAACTGTAGTTACAGGTAAGTAACTTGTTTTCTTATCCAGTATTGGGGTATCTTTCATAGATTCAGATGCCTGAATTAGAATAGCAAGCAGTACCCTAATTGTACTGTCGTTAGCGGAAGGTGGGAGACATGTAATTTTAAACTCCCAATAGTTATCCTCTACCTTTTACCTATTGCATGTACCAAGCATTATACTCTATAGAAGGAATATGCTACTTACCAGTATGCATCTGTTCTTGGCATGTAGAGCTGTAGATCTGTATACGTGTGCATAGATCACCATCTGGTGTTGGGCTCGGATGTTTGCAGTTTGTTTTTGTCTTGGAAGAGTCTTTGTAGTCACGAGATAGGTGACTCCTCCTCAGGACGATAGTGCGCATGGGCATCGACTCCATCTCCAGATTGTTTTCGCCATGAAGGGTTATGATGGAGTTAGAAAAAATATAAATAATAATAGTAATAGAAAAAAGATGCCCATGTATAGTTATCTAAGTAAGATAATACTGGAACAGTTGCAGGCAACCGGGGAGGAGGGTGGGCGTATACAGATCTAAAGCTCTACATGCCAAGAACATATGCATACTGGTAAGTAGCATTTTCCGTTCGAGGCATATGAGCTGTAGATTGTATACTTGTGCATAGACTATACAGCAGTTATCTCCTTAGCGGTGGCCACCTGTATCTGTTGCAGTAGTTTGAAAAAGTGTTTTTAATACAGCCTGGCCCACAGTAGCTTGTTGTTTTGCTTGCACATCTACACAATAGTGCTTTGTGAAGGTGTGTGGTGTAGACCATGTTGCTGCTTTACAGATGTCATCTATGGGGATGTTTCCTAAGAATGCCATAGAAGCCACTAATTTGCGTGTGGAATGCGCTCTAGGAGAAACTGATAAAGTACGCTTTGCCTTTAGGTAGCATATCTGGATGCATTTAACAATCCACCTGGCAAGTCCTGATTTTTATATGGGGTTGCCCTTATGTGGTGGTGAGAAGGCTACGAAAAGTTGTTTGGTTTTCCTGAAAGTTTTTGTCCTTTCAGTGTAGTAAAGGATAGCTCTTTTGACATCTAGTGTATGAAGAGCCCTCTCTGCCACGGAGTCTGGTTGAGGGAAAAAGACTGGTAGCTCAACAGACTGGTTAAGGTGGAAGGGAGAGATGACTTTTGGTAAGAATTTAGGGTTTATCCTAAGAATTACCTTGTTGTGATGTATTTGCAAGAAGGGTTCAAGTATGGTTAAGGCCTGGAGCTCACTAACTCTTCTGAGAGATGTGATTGCTACGAGGAAAGCTACTTTCCAAGTGAGAAACTGTAGCTCGCTCCTATGCAAAGGTTCAAATGGGGGGCCCATGAGCCTTTTAAGGACAATGTTTAGATTCCACGCAGGAGCTGGTGGAGTTCTGGGAGGAATTATTCTTTTAAGGCCTTCCATAAAAGCCTTGATAGCAGGTACCTTAAACAACTACAAATGTTGTCTGTTTTGTAGGTAAGCAGCTATGGCTGCGAGGTGTAATCGTATGGATGTGAATGCTAGATTACAGTTTTGTAGATGCAAAAGGTAACAAATGATGTTCTGAATTGACGCATCTAAAGGATCTAGTGCATTGTTATTGCAGTATATCACAAATCTTTTCCATTTGGCTGCATAGCAGGCTCTAGTGGTAGGACGTCTAGCCTCCTTAATAATATTCATACATTGTGGAGGTAGATTAAGATATCCAAACTCTAAGACTTCAGGAGCCAGATTGCTAGGTTCAATTGAGCTGGATTTGCGTGTCTTATTTCTCCATGGTTCTGCGTGAGAAGTTCTGGAGAAAGGTACAACTTTTGATGTGGGACTAGTGAAAGTTCCAGCAGGGTTGTGAACCATGGTTGTCGAGCCCATGTTGGAGCAACCAGGAATATTGTGAGCGTCTGTTGTCTGAGTTTTCGAACCACTAATGGAAGGAGTGGGAGATGCGGAAAAGCGTACACAAATTTGCCTGACCAGTTCATCCATATCCATATCGCATTGCCTTTGGACAATGGGTGTGGGTACCTGGAGGCGAAGTTTGGGCATTTTGCGTTTAAGTGTGTGGCGAACAGATCTATGTCTGGGTGGCCCCACTTGTGGAAGAATGGATGAAGAACTTGTGGATGAAGTTCCCATTTGTGAATTTGTTGTGTCTGACGACTGAGTAGAACCGCAATTTGATAGTGTAGCCCTGGTAGGTGTCCTGCTAACAGGTATATTTTTTGCGGAATGGCCCATCTCCAGATGGTTTGCGCCAGGCGGGAAAGCTGCAGAGAGTGTGTCCCCCCCTGTTTTTGTATGTAGTACATTGCAGTCATATTGTCTGTCCTGACTAGGACTGCTTTGTGTACTAGATGTACCTGGAATGATTTTAACGCAAGGAAAATTGCCAGTAACTCCAAATGATTGATGTGGTGTCATTTTTGCCGAGGGGTCCATATGCCCTGAATGGTATAATGTAAGAGATGCGCTCCCCAGCCGGTGAGCGATGCGTCCGTTGTTAGCACAATCTGTGGAACCGGGTCTATGAACTGCCGCCCCTTGGGTAGGTTTTGTGTGTTCCACCACTGCAGAGAGCGATGTGTGCGGCTGTCCACCAACACCAGATCTGTAAGCTGGCCCTGGGCCTGGTTCCACTGATGTGCCAGACATTCCTGTAATGGGCACATTTGGAGACTTGCGTAAGGCACTATGAAAATGCAAGAGGCCATCATTCCTATTAGTTGCATGAACACTCGAGCTGGGAGTGAGTGTTGAGGTTGAAATCTTTTTATGAGAGCCTGCATGCCGTGTATCCTGAGTGGATTGGGATACGCAATGGCTTTTGAAGTATCTAGTGTAGCGCCCAGATACTGTTGTATGTGGGACGGTTGCAGGTGTGACTTGGTGAGATTTATTGTGAATCCCAAGTCGTGCAGGAGCTGAACAGTTTTGTGTGTGTGTTGAACACAGTGGTTGTGTGAGCTGGCTGTTATGAGCCAGTCGTCTAGATAAGGGAACACATGAATGTGTTGTCTTCGCAAGTGTGCTGCTACTACTGCGAGGCACTTTGTGAATACCCTGGGTGCTGTAGTTACCCCGAATGGGAGGACTTTGAACTGGTAGTGCTGACCATCCAGCACAAACCGTAGATATTTCCTGTGAGCAGGGTGAATGGGGATGTGAAAGTAGGCGTCCTTGAGATCTAGAGTGGAAAGGAAATCGCCCTGTTGGGAGCAGTGGGAGGACCTATTGCAGGGTGACCATATGGAAGTGGTCGGACTGTATGTACAGGTTTAGTATTCTGAGGTCTAATATTGGCCTCAGAGTACCGTCCTTTTTTGGAATGAGAAAGTAAAGGGAGTAGACCCCTGAGCCTTTCTGATGTAGGGGGACTGGTTCTATTGCTTGCTTTTGTAAAAGGGAGGCAATCTCCTGTTTGAGAAGTGTTAGATGTTCTGTGGACATCGGTCGATGCCTGGGAGGCACGTTTGGTGGAGTAGAAGTGAGCTCCAGGCAGTAACCATACTGGATAATTTGTCTCACCCACCTGTCTGTGGTGATGGAAAGCCACACAGGTAGGAACTGTGATAGTCTTCCTCCGACCGGTGTGGAATGGTCTGGGGGGAGCGTAGGGAAGTCACTGCTTTGAGGTGGGGGAGGTGCGGGTATTGTTACCGCGACCTCTTCCTTTATTATTACCCCTGTAGCCCCCTCTAAAATATCCTCTGCTAGGGGAAGATTGAGTGGGACTTTTGTATGAAGAGGTGTTGTCTGTGCCACTGGTTTTGGAGGCGCCCCTATAAGTGGAGCGACGAAAAGACCGTCTATTTGCCGGAAATTGTAAGGCCTCCATGGACTTGGCTGTTTCTGTGTCCTTCTTCATTTTCTCTAATGATGTGTCTACAGAAGGGCCAAATAGATGTTGCTGGTCAAATGGCTGTTTAAGAATTTGGGACTGCACCTCTTGTTTAAAGCCAGAGATGCCATGCATGCCTGCGCAGCAGAACGCTTGTATTGACTGCTCTGGATGCTGCATCTGCTGCATCCAAAGCACATTTGATGGAGGTATTAGTGATGGTTTTTCCCTCCTGTATAAGGTCGTTGGCTTTGGCCCTATACTGGTCTGGAAGGTGCTGTGTAAGTGTCTACAGCTCATCATAATGCGCCCTGTCATACCTGGCGAGTACAGCCTGGGCGTTGGCAATGCGCCAGTAGTTCACTGCTTGAGACGCAACTCGTTTGCCAGATGCGTCCAGCAGTTTTGACTCCTTGTCCGGAGGAGGGGCCTCCCCTGTGGATTGAGAATTAGCCCGTTTACGGGCATTTGACACTACAAGGGAGTCTAGAGGGAGTTGTCCTTTAATATAAGCTGGGTCGTTTGGGGCTGGCTTATATTTTTTGTCAATGCGTGGGTTGATTATCCTAGCCCTGACTGGGTCTTTGAAGATTTCTGGGGCATGTTTAATCATGCCTTTTAACATGGCAAGGTAGTGGACGACTTTTGAGAGTGAGTAAAAGTTTCCATTAAGACATCTTCTTCCACAGGTTCTGAGTGTAACTCTACCTGGTGGTACTTGGCTGCCCTGTCTATCAGTTGTGCAAAGCCACTGTTGTCATCTGGTGGGGATGGTTTGGATGGGTATGAGTCTGGCTCAGGTATATCTGGGATATTATGATAATCATCCCAAAGGTCTTGTGGTGGGATGTTATGTATGTTATCATCATCCTCTTGGAAATGCCCATCACTGTGGTCATCCCCACCCCCAAAGTCCTGTTCATCCTGTTGAAGGGCAGGTGAAGGAGATAGGGAAGAAGTAGGAGAAAGATGTATAGGTGGAAGGTTTTGAATGGGAGAGATAGGTCTAAGAGGAGAAGTAGCAATGTTTTTCCTCTTTAAAGGTATCTCAGGTGGGTCTGGAACGGCCAATGCCCTCTTTTTTGGTGGAACTGTGGTCACCTGACCTGTATGAGGGTCAATGCACAGAGTTTTCTGCTTTGGATCCAATGGATCTGGCCGAAAGAGTTCTTCGGAGTCGTCCGGTTTTTTCGGCACCGAGGGTTTTGGGTCAGAGTGGTGCTTCGACTTAGCTTTGGGTGTGGTAGAACTGTCCTTAAGCTGTGTCGGAGTCTTTAGTTGTGTAGCAGTTTTCGGCTCCGAAGGAGTATGGTGTTTCTTCGGATCCAAGGACTTGTCTTTGTGCTGCTTCGGTGCCGAAGTGGTGGGCGTGGAGGCCGACTTCGGTGCAGATATAACAGGACGTGGCCCCGTGCTTGACTTTGATTTTTCTTTCGGTGCCGAGGAGTATTTTTCGGCATCGGTACGTGGCTGACTCGGTCCCGAGCTGCCTGAAGGCTTTTCTTTCGGCTTTGGAGCCGGGCCCGAGGGCGGGGCATCCGAAGACTTATCTCTGTGTTTGCCTGAGCCCGAAGGTGTCACCGAAGCCTTATGTGTTTTTACTGGGAGAGGAGCGTCGAGTTCAGTACTCACAGTTCGTTGTCCTGGAGCAATGGGCTGATCCTCGGCATCGGAGTCGTCTGCCTCGGAGACGCTGATGTTTCCCTCTTCGGATTCTTGTTGGATTTTGGCATCAAAGATGTCGTCCGGCGCCGAGGAAGCTGATCGAGCCATCGTGTGAAGTCGAGCCCGGCGATCACATATGGTCTTCTTTGATCGATAGGAATCGCAGGCCTGGCAATCCCTGTCCGTGCTCTGGAGACAAGCAAAGGATACAGACCTCGTGGAGATCTGTGTGTGGAAATTTAGCACCACACAAAGGACATTTCTTAAATGGAGTTCTTTCCATTTACTGCAGGGCCTGATGGCACAGGTGGGCCCAACGGCCCGCGTCGACGACCGGAATCGAAGGTCTTCGTGGATATTCCTTGGATGCGCGTCGAAGGGGAACTCGAGCGAAACAATACCGTCGAGCGGTGAAGGATTGCGCGTCGAAGGGGGATCGAATACGACACCGATCCGGAGCGCAACGTTTCACATCCGAACCCGATGGCGGAAAAAAACAATCTGGAGATGGAGTCGATGCCCATGTGCACTATCGTCCTGAGGAGGAGTCACCTATCTCGTGACTACAAAGACTCTTCCAAGACAAAAACAAACTGCAAACATCCGAGCCCAACACCAGATGGCGATCTATGCACAAGTATACAATCTACAGCTCATATGCCTCGAACATGTTAAAACAGAGAGAGTTGACATAACCATTCAAATATATCTCATAAATCATATTAAAGTACAAATTGCCAAATACAATTGCTTGATTACTTAATCCAATTAATATTAGAGAAAGAAAAACAACAAGAAAGCGTTCTTTTATGAAATTGAAAGAATCTGACCTTAGTTAAAAAGATGACACAGCTTGTCCAACCGCTGCATCCTCCCTTTGCGCAGATTGGAGGCAGTAGTGTCTTGTAAACGTGTGGACATTCTTCCATGTCGCAGCATGGCATACTTTGTCTAATGTCACTCCAGCAAACAAGGCTGTAGTTGCAGCAACAGTTCTTGTGGAGTGTGCTTTAGCCCTCACTGTCAGAGGTTTATTTGCTTTTTCGTGGCAGAACTGTATCGCAGATGTGACCCATCTGGCGATCGGGTCTTTCGTTTCTGCGGTTCCGTGTTTTCCTTGACCGTAGGCCACCAGCAGTTGATCTGGTTTCCTTGTTTCCTTTGTGTTGTGAAGATAAAATTTCAAACATCTTTTGACATCCAATGTATGTAGAGCCCGTTCAGCTGGGCTAGATGGGTTTGGAAAGAAAGTTTGCAACATTACTGGTTTATTTAAGTGAAATTGCGTTGGTACTTTCAGAATAAACTTAGGATTTGTCCGAAGAGCTACGTAATTCTCTATAAAGTGTAAGAAAGGTTCTTTGATTTTAAAAGCCTGTATTTCACTCACTCTTCTTGCAGAAGTAAGAGCTAGCAAGAGGGATACCTTCCATGTGAGAAATTTAAGTTCTGATTTATGAATTGGTTCAAATGGTCGTCTCATCAATTGTGCTAGGACCACATTGAGTTTCCACTCTGGAGGAGGAGTGCGCACCGGAGGAAAAGCACGGAAAAGGCCTCTCATGAATTGTTTTAGGAGAGGAGATGAACAGAGAGAAGGAATCTGAGGAGATTTCCTGTACCAGGAAACTGCAGCCAGGTGAACTTTAACTGAAGAAAAGGTGAGGCCTGACTTAGCTAGTGAGAGCAGGTAAGGTAAAATCTGCTCAGCAGGGGCTTGCACTGGATGAACTTTGTTCCTTTCGCACCAGCAACAGAATCTTTTCCATTTCAGACGATATGTCTTGATAGTGCTTTCAGCACGGGATTTAGCAAGTATTTCTCTACAGTCCTGTGAAATATTGAGATCCTTAAACTCTAGGAATTCAGGAGCCATGTGTGCAAGTGAAGAGAACGTGGATCCGGATGAATCACTTGGCCCTTGTTCCGCGATAACATCGTTGGTGACAGATGAAGGCGAATGGGTTTGTCTTGTGACAATAGAAGTAGCTCTGGGAACCAATACTGCCTGGGCCAACGTGGTGCAATCAAAATTAGGCGACAGCCTTCCGACTTCATCTTGATTAGTACCCTCAGGATTAATGGGATGGGGGGAAAAGCGTAGGCATAAATCCCTGACCATCGCATTAAAAGGGCATTCCCCCTTGACCCCGTTGTGGGAACCTGCTGGCATAAACCTGGCATGCGTTCTCCTTCGTTGCAAACAGGTCCAGAGCTGGTTTCCCCCATCTGTGAAAGATCCTGTTCACCCGTGTCTGCTCTAGCTCCCACTCGTGGCAGCTGGACTGAGACCTGCTTAGTGTATCTGCCAGGGTATTGTGTAGACCCCTGACATGCTCGGCCCTCAGCGAGATTCCATGGATCGTTGTCCATTCCCATAAATCCTGCGCCTCTTGAGATAGCGTCATGGATTTCGTTCCTCCTTGTTTGTTTATATAGTACATGCTGGTCGTATTGTCCGTACGGACCAGCACTGAGGAACCGGTTATTCTCGGAAGGAAAGCCTGGAGAGACAAAAATATGGCTTTGAGTTCCAATCTGTTGATGTGTTGTTTTTTCTGTATCAAAGACCACTTTCCCTGGATTTGTAAATCCTGCAGATGACCTCCCCATCCCTTCATGGAGGCGTCTGTTGTCAGAATGAAAACCGGGGTACTTTGAGGAAAGGTTAGACCTTGGATAAGATTTGTCGTTTGGTACCACCATTGAAGTGTTTCCACCATCCTTGTTGTTATTCGAATCACATCTTCGAAAGTACTCAAAGCTTGTTGCCACTGTTTCTGTAGTTCCTCCTGAAGAGGTCTCATCTTTAGTCTCGCTAAAGGTATTAAGTTTATTGCTGAAGAGCACATCCCTAGGAGCGATTTGAATATTCGTACAGAAACTGACTTTCTTTTTGAAATGGTCCTTGCCAACCTTTGAAGTCGCATCTGTCTCTCTTGAGACAAGAATGCTTTGCATTGGACGGTGTCCAGGGATGTTCCTAGAAACGAAATTACTTGAGTTGGACGTAAATTTGATTTTTCCCTGTTTAGAGTGAGTCCCAACGTATTGAATAGATGGAGACAAGCTGCCGTTGTCTGATTGGCTTCCTGCTCTGATGCAGCTTTGAGCAGCCAATCGTCGAGGTATGGAAAAACTTGAAACCCTTGAGATCGCAAGGCCGCTGCTACTGGTGCTAGGCACTTGGTGAAAATCTGTGGTGCTGATTTTAGACCAAACGGGACACCTTGAATTGATAGTGGAAACCAGACACTGTGAACCATAGATATTTCCGGTGGATTGGGATATGAAAGTATGCGTCTTCCATGTCGAGAGAAGTCATGAAATCCCCTTTGTTGAAGCATCCCAAAATATCGGAGAGTGTTACCATCCTGAATGTCTGTTTTTTGAGAAACTTGTTGAGTTTCCTTAGGTCCAGAATCAGTCACCATTCTCCTGACTGCTTTCTTATTAGGAAGAAACGAGAATAGAAACCTCTTGTGGATGGTACTTCCTCTATAGCTTCCTTGAGGAGCATGATCAAGACTTCTTTTCGTAATAAGTGAAGACGAGGGGGAGGGGGACCCCTGGGCGGAGTAATAGGTGGCTTTTGAATAAATTCTAGGGTGTGACCCTTGGTGACTAGGTCCAACACCCAGCGGTCTGATGTTATCTCGTGCCACTGCTATGCATAAGCAGAAATTTTCGCACCCACGGGTAGGGAGGGAAATTTGACTGGTACCCTGACGTACTCATTGTTTTCTGCCAGAGTCACGGCCCTGTTGCGGTGTTCGCTTGCGGCCTCCCTGGCGAGAGAAAACAGCTGTCGATGATTGGCGATACAATGGCGGGTTGTAAGATTGGCGATATTGAGGTTGGTATTGTTGAGTTCTTTGATATCCTCCTTTGTAGGTGGTGAATCCTCGCCCTCTGGCGCCTCTAAAAGGTACTCTTCTATATTGCAGAGCTCCCAATGACTTTGCAGTATCCGTATCATTCTTTATCGCCAGAAGAGCCTTGTCGATATGTTTTCCAAAAAGCGACTCCCCATCATACGCCATGTCCAGAATCTTAGCCTGAACCTCAGGTCTGAAGGTAGTAGCTTTCAGCCACCCCTGGCGTCAAAGTACTGCCGCTACAGCCAATTGAATAAAACTTGTGTTTGCTATGTCTAGGGCACAATCAATTGTTTCTGAGGCAGCCCGTTCACCCTCCAATAAGATCTTTCGGGCGTCCTGTCTGCTTTCCTCCGGGATGAGGTCTATCAGTCCCGCCATATCGGACCACATTTGACGGTCATAGCGGCCGATAATGGCTAAAGCATTTGCTGCAATTGTTGCAGCTGCCATTGACGAAAATTTCTTTCCCATAAGGTCCATCCGACGTCCCTCTCTGTCTGGAGGAGTAGTAATTGGCGTAGCCGGATTCTTCGAACGCCTCTGTGCGGCCTGAGAGATGACAGAATCTGGCCTTGGATGTCCAACAAGGCAAGATGGGCTGTCCTCCGGAGCTCTATATTTTTTCTCTACACGAGGCAGTACTGCTGGTATGGATGCCGGCGTCTTCATAATCTTTACACCCTCCTGCCATATATAGTCGATTATCGGAATCGAACGTACCACCTTCCTTGTGTCCTCTTTAAAATCGTACAGAAAACATTCTGTTTGTTTCACAGTGATAGGTAAGTGGAACCTATTGGCTGCCCTCTGCATTAAATTGTGAAACCCCCAATGTCTTCTGGGGGAGAATCTGAAGGTAAGTGTGGAGGAGGGGATGGTGTCGGGATTACATAGTCATCCCAAGGATCCGGAACAGCTGTCGGATCAGGTAATTCACCTTCTTCAACTTCCTCTTCCGAAGAGGAAGTGTTCTGATCTCCAGGGTCAGCTGGAACTGGACTTGTTGCATTTGCCGGTGTACTAGGTACTTGAGGCTCTGGTACTGTAGTTGGTACCTCCACCTGAGGAACTGGGTTATCTGGTGGAATTTGTTGAGGAGGGAATCTTTGTCGGTAATCTGCTAACATGGCTTGTAGATCCTGAATCAGTGACGGCTGTAGATGAGCTATTTCTCTGTGGCGCGGTTCCTGTCGGGGATTAAATTGATAGGTATGACGTGGAGCCATATATTGCTCCTGATAATAATGTGCCTCATGGTAATCTTCATCATCGTCATCCTGGCATTTTACATGTAGCTCAAATGGACAGTGAGCTACCCCATATAGGCCGTCATCATCCTCATCCTCTTCCTCCTCAATATAACCTTCCAAAAGTTGAGATGGTAGTAAAGGTGATACTTTACTATAGTCTTGCAAAGTCGGGTGTATAAAAGTCTTTGTAACTGTCATGATCTGAGATATCCTCGTCGACGGGGGCTTCGACAATGCAGAAATTAATATTGAAGGAATTTCCTTCGTCGACTGTGTGGTCATAGCTGGCCTCGTCATCGACGATGTTACCTTCGTTGTTGGAGATGTTGTTGTCGACGGGATCTTCGTTGACGGTGTCTTTGTCGGCGGTGCCTTCGTCGACGGTATCTTTGTTGATGATGGGTCGTCGACGGGTTTCAACGACGAAGGTCTCGTCACAATAGAAAACCTTGTAGATGAAATAGGGGACTGAATCGCCTTCGTCGTGACGGTTGCCGTCGACGATGGCGTCGATAAAGTTACACATATCGTCGACGATGAAAGAGAAATAGTCGTCGACACTGATTGCTTTATGTGCTTTCTAATTACAGAATCAGTAGAAGATGATCTTGGACACTCTTTTTCTCTCTTGACAGGCGTAGAGGGCACAGACAAAGTTGGCTTAGAGGAATGTTTGGAACTCCTCTCTTTACTTACAGGCTTTTCTTGGGAAGACTTGAGATGTTTTCTTCCCTCACCTGAAGATCTTTCCTGTGATCTAGCCCTTTTGTGAGAAGTTGAAGCCAGTTCTTCTTCCTCATCTGAAGAGTGAGCCTGTTCTTTTGTGGATTGAAGCCACAAAAGTAATCTTCCCTCTCTGTCCTTGAGGGTCTTGTTAGAAAGGGTGCAACAGATTTTAGTCTTTCACCTCATGCCTCGGATAAAGGCAATAAATACAGTCTTTATGTAGATCATCTACACGAACCCTCTTCTTCCCACAGGTCTTGCAAGGGCGGAAGAGGCCTTTCTTGTCTGACATTGTTCAGAATAGCTGAATAGAAGGAAAAAACTGGAGTAGCACTCAGGGAGACTCCCTTCCACACGACGTGCGGTGAAAATCTGAAGAGAACTTACCTCTGCTGGGAGTGTTCTAGAGGGTGCTAACAGCTGATTGGCTGGAGCCATTTTGGTCCTTTTTTGAAAAGGACGTAGATAGGCTACGAATATATGGCCTTTGGCCTTTTTTAGCCTATTTATTATTTATGGCACTGCTTTTGTATTTTACCGTGGGACTCCCATCTCGACGACGGGGAATGATTCAGGCATGTGAATCTATGAAAGATACCCCAATACTGGATAAGGGGGGTACTTACTCAACCTGATTGGAGGGTTGTGTGGGAGGATGGGGGGATTGTTTTAACTGTTGGTGTTTAATGTTGCAGATTGTACAAATGAAAGCACTGTCAGTACGCACTTTCGCAAAATTGATAGAAATGCACTGTAGATTTCGAGACGCACACGCTTCAGATACATACTCGCAAACACGTGTTCCCATTCGCTACGCGCGAAATATGCAAACTCACGCGCCCGGCTGAAAATTGGGGATGGCAGGCCAAACTAGCCTAACCTGTATTACGTGGAATGTGCGCAGCCTAAATGATCACAGAAAAGCGAGACTGCTACTTAGCTAGACACAAGGCCGATATTTGTCTCATACAAGAGACGCACATAACTGACTTATCCCTAACTAAACTGAAAGCCAATAGATGGGGAGAAACACATGCCTCGACTTATTCCAACTACTCAAGAGGAGTAGCAATCCTAATCAGAAAGGGACTCCCGTGGACGACTGAGAAAGTAAAGGTAGACCCGGAGGGCAGATATGTCATTTTAAGTGGCGTGATATTTGGCCAGCACATTACAATAGTGAACGCTTATGGACCAAACACCGACAATCCTGCCTTTTTTAAATCAGCTGTGGCAGGGAGTCCAGACCATGGGACATAGTACCGTGCTGTGAGGAGGGGATTTTAATGTGGTTCTCTCAGAACGCGAAGACAGGGTGGATGCACCTAGGCCACACCACCCACGGGCTGCTGCCACACTCAACCACATCATAGAGGACAACTGTCTGGTTGACACCTGGCGCGCCCTGAACCCTAACACCAGAGAGGGCACATGTGTTTCTCAACAATGTAGAGCCTGACTTAGACTGGACTTCTGGCTTGCATCACGAGACATACACTCATGGATCACAGAGGTGACACCACCTACGCACACTGTCAGACTACGCACCTGTGGCGCTCCGCATTCAGATCCCTAGGCCGTACATACAGCCTTTCACATGGCGCCTACCACACCAAGCATTGATGGATTCAGTGTTTAAAGAGGACATCCGCAATAAAATACAAGCCTACTTTGATCGCAATACGGGATCAGTGGACTCAGAGGGTGTAGTATGGCAGGCTTTCAAAGTTGTAATTCGCTGAGAGTGTATAGCCTTGCAGGCCGGGGTCCTAAAGGACATTCGCAATTGCCTTGCGACACTAGAAAGTGAAACCGTAGCTTGGAGCAGCGATATTTTCAATCTCAATCACCAGACATACTGGCAGACATTCGTAGGAAGTTAACGGCACACCAGGAAGAGGCTGTAAGGGAAACACAATTCTTAAATAAGCATGCACAGGCACGTCAATATGGGGAGGGTGATAGACCCGGGAGGACATTGGCAAATCTGCTTAAACCGCCCAGAGGTCCTGGATACATCACTAAACTGCACTCGCCGGGAAGCACACCGTTACACTTGCCCACTGACATTCTTGACACAATGAAGAACTACTATGCCCACCTATACACATCGAGGACCACCCCGTCAGACTCGGACATAAAAAACTATTTGGACTCAATCGAACTATTGTGGCTTGTAACGCACATCGTGAGTACCTAAATGAGCCGTTCTCTGTGGAGGACATACAAAAAGTCATCCAGAGTATGCCTGGCAACAAGGCCCCCAGGGCGGATGGCTTAACCGCTACCTTTTATAAAGAATACGCTGATCTGCTGGCACCGTGGCTGTTGGAAGTATACAACAAAGCATTACAGGTGGGATCACTCCCGCCCTCAATGCGGGAAGCCATCATCATAACAATACTCAAACCAGGAAAAGATCCAACATCATGTGATTTGTATCGTCCACTATCCTTAATAAATTTAGATAATAAAATCTTTGCTAAATTACTAGCTAATAGGATACAGCCACTACTCTCTCTTATCGTGAGACCGGACCAGTCCGGTTTTGTGCCGGGGCGCTCCACCTCGCACAACCTCAGGATGCTTTTCACATTACTACATTACCTTGCCCCCCAGGTTTTAGCAGTCGCTGCAATGCTAGACGCCACAAAAGCGTTTGATTCGCTGGAGTGGAAATTTCTCTTTGCGCTACTCGAACGGCTGGGTATTAGTCCCCTCTTCCTACAGCTTGTTAGACTCCTGTACACTGCAACCACTGCCAGGCTGAAAGTGAATGAGCTAGTGTCAGAGTCAATCCTGATCTCCCGAGGTACCAGACAGGGATGTCCGTTATCCCCCATTCTATTTGCTATCGCCACGGAGTCTCTAGCAGCACGGCTGAGGCAACGCCACGTGCAAAGAGGCCTTGGTTTTACAACTAGAGGCTTGATATTATCCATGTACGCGGATGACTGAACTCTTTATGTCACTGACCCAGCGACTAACTTTAACCCACTAACCAGAGAATTAGTCAGGTATGGGGGACTATCTGACATTGATATTAACTGGGCTAAATCTACTATTCTTTTACTGACAGACACCACGATACCATTTGACACTGAGTTCTTGTGGAATGGGCAGAGGGCACGGTGCGTTATCTGGGAATTTGGGTAAGTAGAAACCTACAGGAGCTATGGACAGCTAATTACGGCAGGGTGTTGACCTGGATAGAAGAGAGAATTCAAAGGTGGAAACACCTGCCGCTATCACTCACAGGCCGCATAGCAATCATGAAAATGATATTCCTTCCTAAACTACTATATCTGTTTGTAAACTTACCGATACCCCTCACTTCACAATTTTTTAAACGCCTTAATTCCTGCATGATCGAATTGGTATGGGCGGGCAAGCAACCCAGAGCATCCTGGGACCTTCTCACACTACCCCAGGCGCAGGGAGGGCTGTCAGCTCCCCATTTTGTATTGTACGCATATTGCGCCCAGGCGCAATATCTCCATTTCTGGCAGCATCCCACGCCATTCCAACCACACGTAGCCATAGAAACGGACAGAGTGGCTCCATTACCCCTGTCAGCCGCCCTGTACCAGGAATACAAACATCCCAAACAGGAGATCGACAATAGAATCACTACGGTGGGCCTGGAAGGGCATTCGTAAAAGGGCTAAACTAGTGGTACTATATGCACCAACTATGCCACTAGCTAACAACCGTCTGATCCCTCCATTACTGGAGAGCAACGTATGGAAACAAGCTCAACAGAAGGAACTAACTACGTTTAATGACCTATACCCTAATCAGACCCTCCAGCATTTCGCAATTTCGCGATTCACGAAAAAATCGCGAAATCGGCTGAATAGCGCGATGGCCGCGATATTTACAATTGTTGCCGCGATATTTAGAAAAAAGTGTCTGCAAAACAAACAATGCCCGCTTATTGGCTGTGCGCGCACACGTCACTACGTGCCGCTGACCAGCCGTCCAATACCTGCTTCCTCCTGGCCAAGATCCAAGCCTTTAGCCTATGTGGCTTTGATCTGATCTGCAAATGCAGCACTCCTTACCTTCGGCTACTGGTGCCTCGCTCCGGTCAGTCCCACGTGAACAGGAGTTTTACTCTCATGACGCCAGAGACTAAGAGAGAGTGTCGGTCGGCTCAGGCAGGATGGTAGCAATTTCCTGCCGCCCGGGCATTTCCTGGCACTAATGTCTAGGGAAGGTTGCTCAAGAAAGGGGTTAGGCGTGCCCTGGATAAGTAGGCTTCTCCTACAACAGCAGTCACAGTGGAAGGTGAGTGGAGCATGGACGAGAACTGAAACTGTACTGTAAGTAGTCAAAAGACGGGC
Source organism: Calotriton arnoldi (assembly GCA_963921515.1). Taxonomy (NCBI): domain Eukaryota; kingdom Metazoa; phylum Chordata; class Amphibia; order Caudata; family Salamandridae; genus Calotriton; species Calotriton arnoldi. The sequence continues at coordinate 18,640 of CAWUFW010011537.1, read as the reverse complement.
ACCCACCGCCTCACTGTTTCATATGCCTGTCCATTCAAACACCAGAAGCTGCTAAAGTGTTCTTTCTGAATCTGAACATGCAAATACAAGATGTTCCAGCCGCGTAATATATCGTGGCAGTGGCCATCTTTAACACAGAGGAAAGAATTCATCACAGAAGCCAGAGTCTTGCTGCATTAGCAGCCTGGGCGCCATAATGTGGCTGCCTGTGGGTCTCAAGGACTCCTCTGCCTGGGCGCCATTATCCCGTCTTTTCATTTTCCATAGAGGGCGAGAAAGATTACGCATGGAATGTTAAGGAAAACTTATGGCTGGGTGACGAGTGCCTGGTGAGCACGCTCCATGTCGTACTGCCTTTTGTTGGTTTTATCCTTCATGTAACACTGCTTTTATTGTGGTGGCTCAGCAAAAGCTTGCCTTGTCAGAAAGCAGGATTAGGAGACGGCTGCTGATTGACCTGCAAGAAGTGTTTTGTGAATTTGGGCTTCTGTCCATGTCTGTGGATCAGAGAGTGGTCTGCGATCCGTCATCAACAGGGAGTCAATTTCAGTCACATCACCTGCTCTTCAGAAAACTCAGAAAAACTGACATGAGCAATGGAGGCAGCAGTACCCCGGCAGGGGTGCATACATGGGTGCTAGAACACCCCAGGGAGAAATAGGGCCCCCTCTCACGAGGTGCAGATTGGAGCTGTGCTTCCGTAGAGCCGAAGACACTTTAAACATGCCAGTTTCACAGTGGAATACCCTGCTAAATCAGTTTACATCGATTTAAGGCTGAAAAGGAATGATTACGAATAAAATTAAGTGCCGCAATAATGCCGCTAAATTTCCACTTTTGTGCCGCAAAATTTCCACTTTTGTGCCGCTAAATTAGCAAATCTATGCCGCAATATCCTGGGGGGTCTGCCTAATGGCCAATTCATCACCCTGCAACAATTAAGCGCAGCACCACGGCCCTCACCACTAGATTCGTTGTTGTATTTCCAACTCAGAGCTGCGTGCCGTACACAGTTTGTCACCTTTCCCGACGCCCCGCCCTCGCTGGCGGCGCTAGAACATGTGCTAAAAAGAACCCTATCACTACACCAAGTGCGCGCGCTGCTTGGGATATTGACATAGGAGAAGAAATATCCGACGAACAATGGGCATTCTGTTGCGGGCAACTTGAAAACCGGTCTCCAAACGATCGCCTTTGCCTCATACATTTTAAGTACTTACATCGTTTATACCGCACCCCAACACAATTACACCGCATGGGACTGCGACCTGATAGACGTTGCTGGAGATGCGGAGTGGCACAGGCCAACTTTATTCACTTGGCTTGGGAATGTCGCACCATAGCCACCTACTGGGGAGAGATATTTAGACACATAAAGGATATAACAGACCATAGTCCACCGTGCACTCCCCTGGTGGCATTGCTGGGCTATGTGCGAAGCGTACCAACCACTGGGAGACGGCTGACGGCGTTACTGCTCTTATTGGCAAAACGCCGGGTGGCAATACACTGGGGGAAGCCAACACCACCAGCCATCAAAGCCTGGGTAGAAGATGTCACTTACTGCCGGGACCGTCTGGAATGCTATTGGGAGCGGATGCCGGCCCGCTCCAAGGACATCTGGTCTTTGTTCACACACTGGCTTGGCTCTGTGGACGATGCTGCGCTCTAGGAGATACCCCCCCTCTTAACTGCCAATAGAGTACACTAGGTGCCGCTGATAACACAGCAGCCGGTCTCTCCTGCTATCGCTGCTTGGAAGTCGCTATTTGTGTCGATGCGGGGCTCTGCTTCACTATGGGACATATGTTTGTAGCCTAATCAGACCTACAAAAGGTGTAATATGGCAGACGGCGAATAAGTGTAACTATGTACTGCGAAACTGATTGTAACACATTGACAAAGTTAAGAGCTGCAAATGTTGCTATGTTTGTTGGCAAATGTTAAAAAAACTCAATAAAAATAATTTAAAAAAAATTGGACTGACTTAACACAAGCTCTGTAACTGAAACCCAATAAGGCGGTGCAAAATAAAAAAAATATATATTTATCTTCAGAGAAAGCAGCAAGCAAGTTGTGCAGCAACCAAAGGTCCGCACTTATTAACAAGCCCATAAGAGTGTTGTGCACACAGGGTTAACGTCGACATAGTATAAGAGCAGCAATACTTTATGGGCAAACACTGGATAGCAACAACGAAGTACCCTTGGATGAATGAAGTGCTGTCCAATTATAGACCTCTCTGCCAGTTACCCTTTCTCAGCAAACTGTCACAGAAAGAGTTGTCCCAGCAGCTGTCTCGTGTTGTTTCTAATAACCTCATTCTCATCTTGTGCCGATGGGCTTCAGCCCAGGTCACAGTACCGCACTCACTGTTGCCTCTCTAGTGGACGATCTGATCTGAGATTGTCCGCAGATTCAGATACTCCCACCGTGTTGATCCATTTGGATTGAACTGTGGCTTTTGTCACAGTCAACTACACGATTCTTCTTACTGGACTTGCCAAATTTGGAATTCAAGATGTGACCATATGCTGGCTCATAGGCGTCCCAGAGGGATCAATTCTCTCAAAGCTTCTTTTTAATCTGTATTTGATTCCTCTGGCTCACCTGTTTGAATCTACTGGACTCAGCTTGTTTCTTTATGCACACACCAACACAATTATTGCAGACTTAAGGATGTAGCTTACAATGCCTTACATGTTTGATGAATCTAGCCATCTCAAAGTGAATGGTTTCAAAAACAAGATTCTTATCCATTCCAAGCCTCTGCCTTAACTCCCCGCTGGTTCCAGTGGTCAAAACTCGTGGCATAAAGATTAAGGCTTCTTTATGTTTTGCCGACTAAGTATTAGTAGTGGTCAAATTTTACTTATTCCAGTTAACACTTTGAAACATGTTATTCACCTGTTTATTCTTGTTCAAAAGATTTCAATTCTCAAAGCATGTATTCCATTGCATTTGGACCACAGCAATAACATCTATTTGGGCTCTCCTGTGCACCATAAGAGAATGATACAATTAATTCAGAACTTCCCAGCTTGGTCACCCTGCGGTGACCATCAGAGCTCTCACATAACTCCTGCTCTGGTTCACCTTCACTAGCTACTGGTCAAGAAAAGAATGGTGTTAATATCTCGGTTTGGTTCTCGAGGGGGTCTACCCACCCAGTAGATTGCCTCGTAGCTCTATCTTCATACAGTACCTTTCTTACCGCACTTTGAGGTCAGCCTCTGGACTATCTCAGGAGTGAACCATCTTAGATTCAGGAAACCACTGAAGACAAGGCCATTTCCTCACATCTTATTGTGTATCACTTATGTAACAGATCTTGGGTTTCCGTTACCCTAGTGCAGGTGAATATTTGCGCTCTCCAAACATACTTACAGTTAAATATTTAATCAATAACAATGAACTCTGTGTCTCAGGTTGAGTGTTTGAAGAACACTGGAGGGAAAAAAAGTATAGATTCCCCTTAATATGACTGAAAAAGACAGCACAGAAGAAAAAGCAATGCATTGAAACACAGACTAACATGCAGTGAAAATTAACTGAACTTGAAAGGAAAAGGCAGTACACATACAGTGAAAGGCACACTCATAGAAGCAACAGAAATGATGCACCCTTAATAGCGAAGAAGAGAGCACCTTGAATAATCGGCCAATCAATGTGGCTTCTGCAGAGAGGTCAGCGAAGTGGAAGTCTGCTTCCTTGGAAACAGTTTGCAATCTGTTACAGATTGCTACTCGTCTACAGTCATACAAGCATGCGGTCTTAGAGCCTGAGGGAGTAAGGATGGCTTATAAGCTCCTCCATGTTGCAAGGGTAGCCTGGAGCGGTAGCGCAGCTCAGTTAGAGTGTCATGGGGAGATGCTATTATGTTTGGCAGGAGATTAAAGCACACAAATAGGTGCATAAGGGATCAGTTTACACCACAAGACCTTCTTCTACCCACAAGTGGGCACACACACATATTGATAGCGATGGGCAAAACTCAGAATGCCAACGAACTCCACAAGAAACAGGCTTGTGTTTCGAATGAAAGGGAAGCAAAGCTACAGCGTAGCTCCTCCCAGATTAAAAGAAAAAAAGGAGAATCCAGTGAAAGGTGCTAGCATGCACTCCATTAAAATGGCAGATCAGACAGGAATAGTCCACTGCGTCAAAAGCAGAAGTAAAATCAACTAAAATAAGACAGAATGTAGGAAGCTAGCTCTTTATATAGTATGCCAAGAAGAGGTATACTAAGGCTAGGTATTCCCTTATAAGTGGACAGGGGCTTGCTCTAGCGATCACAAGGTGCTCGCTTAAGGGGTAGTGTGGTCGAGCAGCCTTAGGCTTATCAGAGAGGAGTGTTGGACATCTGCAGTATGACACAACTAATAATTATATAACTTAAGGCACCAAGATCGTCAAAATCAGGTAAGTACGTTTCGAATTATGAATTTTTACTATTTTTAAAAATGGACACCGTGCAATTTCTGAAGCGGTAGTGTTATCCCATGGAGGAAAACCATATACTGCATACAGGTACTTTTCAGCGGCTTACAGGAGCAATCTTCCAGACTTAAGGTGAGTATGTGGCAAGGTCCAAGGCAGCACCATCAGGTCTCCTTGGGCTGCACTGGGGCGGCCAGGTGCAGCGTAGGGCACCCTGTTGAAGTCAATGCTGATCGGTCCAGTCAAAAAGAGGCTGCAAGCGGAAACTGGGAGACCAGTCAGGCTGAACCAACAAGGGGGCTCAGTTATCGCGATGGTCGGGGGTCGTGGGGAAACCTTTGGTCCTCTTCTCCTCTGTACAGGGCGGCCAGGTGCAGAGGTATTCTGAGGCATCAGGTTTTCGTCACCAGAGACACTTGCGGTAGAGGGGGCCTGCACAAAGAGGCTGCAGGCGGCATCAGGAAGTCCCCTGTGGGCAAACCCATGGTGGGCTTTGTCTCTGGAGGATCTGGGTACCACACTGGCACTGTTGGCCCACTTGAAGTCGGGATTGGAGGCACGGGTGCAGTGGTGCTTTCCGGCGTCAGGTTTTGGCAGTACGGAGTCCTCGCAGTTCCGTCGGGGTGCCTGCAGGATGCAGAGGAGCAGCTACGCTACTCTGCAGGAGTTCCTGGGCCTTTGGTGAAGGCAAGCATTCCTCCCAGGCTCTTGGAGGCACAGCAGCTGCAGGAGAAAACTACTTTAGCGCAATTTGTTGGGACCAGCAGACAGGCCGGCAGGGTTGGCACCAAGTCAGATGCTTCTACACAGTCCTTGCTTCTTGAAGCTTATTGGTGTCCTTCTTCTTAGGTCGGCAGGAAACTGATCTCCTGGTGTCAGGGGCTCACCTAAATACTAGATTTAGTGGTGTTAAGTGAGTGTAGAGTAGTAGCCAATCGGCAACATACCCCTGGGGTCACTACGCCCGCTATATGACCACTTTCTGTGGGAAGTTGGAATAACCCTGACCCAGAGTTCCTAATTCTTCCATCACCAAGATGGCAGACTTACAATTTCAGAATTCACATCAGGTAGCCCACCTTAGGGGTGGAACTAGCCTGAGGGTGAACACACCTATCTGACTACTAATTCTTCTGTTTGTCCAGGCGCCTAATGGGCCCTGGTCAGGGGGGGTTGGCATCCCCTCACCACTGAGTGACGCCAGATTCACATACCAAAGACGCCAGGCTCTTTAAAGTCTATTGCCTTGGAACGCTAATTAACAGGTCGTCCTGTTGTCCCTTACCTCCTGAGAATGTGGGCTCTCTCACCCCGGGGGGCCAGAAAGTCCTCTGTGGTGGCAGGCTGGTCAAAACCAGTCAACCAGCACACTAGTAGTTGGTAGGTTTTCAGGGGGCACCTCTAAGGTGCCCTCTGGGTGCATGTTTCAATAAATCCATCACTGGAATCAGTGTGGGTTTATTAATACAAGATGTTTGATACCAAACATCTTTGGTTTCAGTGAAGTCATCATTTAGCTGGGGAACTCGTTTTTGACCAGTATGTTATGTTATGCCGTTTTATATAGCGCACAGCTGCCCCGGCAAAGAGGCGTCCCAGCGCTGATCGCAGTAAACTGCAGAACTATAGACAACACAAGCGGTCTACAATGGAGGGAAGAGGTGAGTTTTGATTGCCTTACGGAATGGCAGGTAATTTTTTAAGCTGCGAATGCCGATGGGGAGCGCGTTCCAAAGTTTGGCTGCCAATACACAGAAGGAACGACCACCAGCACGAGCCCTCCTCACCCGCGGGACAACCGCCAGGTGCTGCCCCATTGACCGGAGTTGACGGGAGGGGGTATAGAGTGTGAGCAGATTAGCCAAAATGCCTGGAGAGGAAAAATTAAGAATTTTAAAAGACATGCAAAGGACCTTAAACTCTATACGTTTGGCCACAGGCAACCAATGTAACTGACGGACTGCAATAGTACCCAGCACATGTATTTAAAAAGGCTTCCCTGGTCACCTGTACTGGCAGTAAGTGAACTAGCCAGCAGAGGGGCATATCTGCTCATGCAGGTATACCCACACATGTAGTATAATGCACCTTGCCGTAGGGCTGTAAGGCCTGCTGCAGGAATGACTTACTTGCAAGCAGTGTCTGTAGGCATGGCACACAGGCTTGTGTGCCATGTCGTGTTTTCACTTTTCTCTGCACCAAGACACACGGCCTGCAATGGCAGTCTGTATGGCTTTGGTGAGGGGTCCCTCAGGGTGGCACAATGTGCGCTACAGCCCTTAGGGACCCTCTCTAGCACCTCATGCCCTAGGTACCAGAGGAACCATTTACTAGGGACTAACAGAGAGTGCTAAAAGTATTGTCAATTGGGGTGCAATTGCACAGTTTAGGGAAAGAGATCTGGCACTGGGGAACTGGTTAGCAGGAACCCAGTGCACTTTGTCAAATTTTCATCAAATATCAGGCAAAAAATGGGGTACTGGCCATGTCAAAAAGGGGCACTTTCCTACACCGCCCCATCCCAATGAAAGAGGAAAAGACTAACCTTTCCCAAGAGAGTCCTCATTATCTAAGTGGAAACACCTGTAAAGTCTATCTGCATTGGCAGTCCCAGGCCTGTGCTCCACTGTAAAGTCCATACCCTGTAGGGAGATGGCTACCTCAACAGTTTGGGGTTTTCACCTTTCATTTGCATTAGCCATCTTAGAGGCCTGTGATCAGTTTGAACAAGGATGTGGTAACCAAACACGTATGGTCTCAACTTCTTCAAGGACCAAACCACAGCAAAGGCTTCCATCTTAATGGTACTCCAACACTGCTCTCTGGGGCGTAACATCCTGCTAATGAAAGCAACACATTGGTCATGGCCATCATCATTGGTTTGGGACAGGACCACCCCTATCCCATGTTCAGAGGCATCTGTCTGCACTATGAAATGGTAAGAATAATCTGGAGATTTAAGAATGGGTGCTGAGCACATTGCTTCCTTCAGAGGGTCAAAAGCCTTTTGACAGCTCACTGTCCAGTTTACTTTCTTTGGCATTTTCTTGGAGGTCAATTCTGTAAGGGGTGCCACAATAGTACCATACCCCTTCACAAACCTCCTATAGTACCCGGTCACGCCACGGAATGCCCCAATTTGAGTTCGGGTGGTTGGAGCCACCCTGTCCACAAATGTCTGGATCTTGGGTTGTAATGGTTGAACTTGGCCTCCACCTACAAGGTGTCCCAAGTAAACAACAGAGCCCTGCCCTAACTGGCACTTGCTGGCCTTGATAGTGAGGCCTGCCCTCTGCAGAGCCTCAAGGACCCTTCCAAGGTGGATCAGGTGATTCTGCCAAGTGGAGCTATAGACTGCAATACCATCAATATTTGCTAAACTAATAGACTTCAATCGAGCAAGGACTTTGTTCACCAACCTTTGGAAGGTGGCAGGGGCATTCTTTAGTACAAATGGCATTACAGTAAATTGATAATGTTCATCTGGGGTCGAGAAATGCAGATTTTTCTTTTGATCCAGGGGTCAGGCCAATCTGCCAGTACCCTGATGTTAAATGAAAGGTACTGAGAAACTCGACTGCCCCTAACCCGTCAATCAATTCATCAGCCCTAGGAATTGGGTGTGCATCTGTCTTTGTCACTGCATTGAGGCCCCTTTAGTCCACACAAAACCTCAGCTCTGGTTTTCCACCCTTGAATGAGGTTTTGGGACTAAAACAACTGGGCTGGCCCAGGGGCTTTAAGAGGGTTCAATGTCTCCCAATTCCAGCATCTTGCTGACTCCAGCCTTAATGCTCTCCTTGACTTGATCAGACTGCTTGTATATTTTATGTTTGACAGGTAGGCAGTCCCCAGTGTCCACATCATGTGTACACCAGCATGTCTGACCAGGGGCCAAGGAGAAGGGCTCGGCATACTGGTGCAGGACTTGCCTGCAGTCATCTTGCTGTTGGGCAGAGAAGGTCAATGAAAAGACAATTCCTTCTATTGACCCATCTTTAGGGCTGTGATAGAGGTCAGGGAGAGGTTCACTCTCTTCTTCCTGATCCTCATCAGTGACCATCAGCATAGCCACATCAGCCCTGTCATGATAGGGTTTAAGGCGGTTCACATGGATGACCCTCTTGAGGCTCCTAGGAGTGCCGAGTTTCACCAGATAGGTGACCTCCCTTTTTCTCTCAAGTATAAGGTAGGGTCCACTCCATTAGTCCTGGAGGGCCCAGGGAGCCACAGGCTCCAAAACCCACACCTTCTGCCCTGGTTGGAACTCCACCAGTGCAGCCTTTTGGTCATACCAATGTGTCTGGAGCTCTTGGCTGGCCTCAAGGTTTTTGGATGCCTTTTCCATGTACTCCGCCATCCTTGAACGTAGGCCAAGTACACAGTCTACTATGTCTTGTTTAGGCTCTTTGAGAGGTCTCTCCCAGCCTTCCTTCACTAGACACAATGGTCCCCTTACAGGATGACCAAACAGAAGTTCAAAGGAGGAAAAACCTACTCCCTTCTTAAGGATGGGCTGCTAGGGAAAGAGATAGAAGCTGCTCCCTATCCCGTCAAATTATGGAAATATTTGCCTAACAAGCAGTTATTTTTTGCACATTGGCATTTTATCCGCTCTGTAGTCTTGCACACTGGCACTTTAACTGCATTATAGTCTTGCACACTGGGACTTTATCGGTAGATTTACAACTAGCTGCACAGTCAAGTATACACATTCTCAGTAATCAGGGAAAAAGCTGGCTTATGAATTACTTTTAGATTTGTAGGAAGGTGTTGTGGTTGGCTCGATTTATCTAACCCCCTCCAACCTTTACACTGGTGTTTTTACTTTTATAATGAAGGGCAGCAAATAATAAAACTGTCTCCCAATTAAGATGTACAATGATTGCTCTGATGTATAATACGTTTTTTAGACCTTTTTAGCTAAACATCTTATAATGTATAATTTCTGCAATGTTTATGGGTTTGATCGACTAATAAACTACCTTCATTCATTCTCCCTTCTGTGGTACTTCTCTGTAGGCGAAAAGCAGGCATGGCAAAAGGACATCCCATCTCCATTTGAGTTTTTCAGGGAGTCCACTGATCATGCCTTTCTTGGTTTTGTTATATCTCTCAACTAAACTATTGGCTTGTGAGTGATATGGGGTGGTAAACATGTACGACACACCACATTCAGCCCACATTGCCTTCAGGTAGCAAGGCATGAAGTTACTACCTCTGTCTGACACCACATCCTTAGGAAAGCCCACTCTAGTAAAGATACTGAGGGCCCTGGCAACTGCAGGAGCAGTGACAGTCCCAAGTGAAATAGCCTCAGGGCATTTGGTGGCATGATCCACTATCACCACTATAAATATGTTGCCTGATGCTGTTGGAGGGCCCAGGGGGCCAACAACGTCGACCCCTACCCTTTTGAAGGGAACCCCAACCACTAGAAGTGGAATTAAGGTGCCCATTGGGTGGCCATTTGCTTTGCCACTGGCTTGGCAGGTAGCACATGAGTTACAAAACTCCTTCACCTTCTGGGACATTCCTGGCCAGTAGAAAAGGGTAACGAACTGTAGGAAGCTGGCTCTTTATGTGATATATCAAACATCTGATATATCGTGTAAAGAGTCCAGGTGTTCCCTTATGAGAGGGCAGAGCTTGCTATGCAATCCCAAAGTGCTCTATTTGGGGGTAGTGTGGCCAAGCAGCCTTACGCTTAACACAGAGGAGTGCAATACATTTGCAAATGCACACAATGATGACGTCACAACTCAAGAAGAAGATAAACACCAATTTATAAAAATGGCAAGTATCTGTATATATGTTTAGGCATCAGAAAAAATCGTTCAGGTAAGAAAGATTTTAAATATAAATTCTTATCAGTTCACAAAGTGGACACAGTGCACTTTTTGAGTTCTGCAATGTATTCCTATGGGAGGAAAAACAAGTTCTGTAAACAGGTACAGTACATCGATTTACAGGATCAATCTCCGGGAGTTAAGGTGAGTAGTCTGACTCTGGGTTTTCTGGGTCTCCCTGAACCTGATCCTGCATTCTTAAGTGGTGGGTCAAAAGCCCTCAATCCAGGGTATCCTTCTTAAGGTCAGAATACCAACTATCTGCCTCATTCAGTGTCAGGAGCCTATCCATACCCTTCCTGAGAACAGCTCCCAAAGCAGAGAACCCCAATACTTCTCATTGAGTTCCCTCAGTTGATATGCCCTCTTAAAGGTTGTAAATCATTTGGTGATATCATCACCTTGAGAGTATTTTGGGGCAATCCCTTTGGATATTTTAGAGTCAAGACGTTCTACTCGAACTATAATGTTGCTGCTATCAGAGATGGTCCTAGGTCTCTGTTTTTCTATGTCTAGGAGTTCAGCCTCTAATGCTATCCTCCTGGTCTATGTTTTCTGGGAGTGTTCCCAGTGGTATTGCTTTCTGAAGAGTTAGAGGTGGAACCAGTTTCAACCTCCTCTTGCTCTACATCATCTTCTTCCCAACCAGGGGAACTTGCATCTGCCAAGGCCTTGTCATTTTCTGCCAGCAACCGTTGCAGATGAGCTTTTGTGGCTTTTAGGTCCCATACCATACAGATCTCCTTGAGTTGAGCTACCCTAAGGTGCTCATAGGGAGCCAGGTTGTTTATAAAGTAGTTGGGAACTTTTTAAAGACTTACAAAAAATGCTAAGTACTACTAAAGGCCTAACTACTTTACTTTTTTTTTTTAAATATTCACGGTTTTGCAAAGGGACTCAACCAAGGCCCTATCAGCTATTTTAAAACAATTTAGAAAAATTGGAAAAAATGTTTTTAGCTAGAGACAATTTTTGATTCCTCTGTGGAATCACTTATCAACCAAGCGTTACAGCAAATGTCTAGTCTTTCCCACCGCAGCACCATCAATGTAAGACTGACTCTTTATATGATATATCAAAAATCTGATATATTGTGTAAAGAGTCCAGGGGTTCCCTTATGAATGGATAGGGCTTGCTATGTAATCCCAAAGTGCTCTATTGAAAGGGGGGGGTTGAGCAGCCTTAGGCTTATCCATTGGAGTGCAAAACATTAGCAAATTCACACAATGATTAATAAATGACGTCACGACTCAAGAAGAAGATCCACAACAATTTCTAAAAATAGGAAGTATCTTGATGTTTAGGCATAAGATGTAAATTGTTCAGGTAAGTACGTTTTTAAATATAAATTATTTTCAGTTCAAAAAGATGAATGTGCAATTTGAGTTCTGCAATGTATTCCTATGGGAGGAAAAATAAGTTCTGCAAACAAGTACAGTACATCGATTTACAGGACCAATCTCCGGGTGTTAAGGTGAGTGGTGGGCAAGGTCCAAGGCAGCACCAGCAGTTCACCACCAGCGCCACAAGAGCGGCTGGGTGCAGGGTGCAAAACAGTCAGGAGTCCGATTGGTTTTAATGGAGATCAGTCACTGCAGAAAGAGGCTGGAGGCTCCGACTGGGAGACCTGTTTGGGTTAACCCAAAAGGGAGTCCAAGACAAGCAATGCTCTGGGACATCAGGGGGGCATCTACTTTGAGGGGAGCCAGATTTGCATTCCCAAGGCGGCAAGCTTCTTTGAAGCTTGCCGGCCCAGGGAGGCTAATCAGCAGGTCATCCTGTGGGAGGGGGTATTACACCCTCTTCCCCAAACAGTCTTTTGTTCTGGGTCTATTGAGAGCAAAGGCTCTCAACCTAGGAGGCCAGATCAGCGTCTCGGGGGGCAGGCTGGCAGAAACCAGTCAGCAAGCACCCAAGCGGCTGGTAGGTTTTCAGAGGGCACTTCTAAAGTGCCCTCTGGGTGCATGAATTGGCAAATCCAACAGTGGCATCAGTGTGGATTTGACAATATGAGATGTTTGATACCAAACATCTCTATTTTCATTGAAGCCATCATGTAGCTGGGGAACTCGTTTTCACCAGTGTCCAGAACGTTTTAAAATGGCTTCCCTGGTCACTTGTACTGGCAGTAATGGAACTGACCAGCATAGGGTCAGATCTGCTCATGCAGGTATGCCCTCATATGTATTACTTAGCACCCTGCCTTAGGGCTGTTACGCCTGCTGTAGGGGTGACTTACACGTAGCACATGCAATGGTAGGAGACATGGCATACATGGATGTGTGACATGTTGTGTTTTTGCTTTTGTCTGCACCAAGACACGCAGCCTGCAATGGCTGAGGGGTCCCTTAGGGTGGCACAATTTGTGCTGCAGGCCTTAGGGGCCCTCTTTAGCACCTCAGGCCCTAGGTATCAGGGTACAATTTTCTAGGGACTTACAGAGGGTGCTAAAGGTTTTGTCAATTGGGGGAACAATTGTACAATTTTAGGGAAAGAATACTGGTACTGGGAACCTGGTTAATAGGGATCCAGTACACTTCAGTCAAAGTTGCATTAAAAACCAGGCAAAAAGTGGGGGGTACTGCAATAAAAACCCCGTTACTACACTAACATACTCCAAGTTTTGGTCTGGCCAAGATGCCCAGCTAAGGGGATGTCATGAGCTAAAAAGAGTAAGACCTCTCTGTACTGGTGCGGCACTACCACTCTCTGTGGCACCAGGTTTGGGGACTCTGTCCTCAGAGCACAGGAGTCCCTCCTCCCAATAGGTTCGGTAGGAGCCACTGACATTTCCCTTTTCCTGTGCAGCAGCTTGCTGTTTCAGGCTCTCAAGAGTAGCACAGGTCCTCTGTCCTTGGCACAGCTCTTCCCTAGAGGGTCCCCCCCTGAATCTAGGAGCTTTGCCGAGTAAGGCCCAAGTTCCTGGGGTTCTGTTGCCTCTGGAGCCGACAGGTCTTCTCCCTGGGAAGAGGGTACCTGAGCTTGTGGCTGCTCAGAAGCTGGCTGCCTAGACTTCTAGCCTTTTCTCTTGGAGGGTTGGGCCCTTATCACAGCCTCCAACTCCTCTTTCACCCTGGGCTTTGCATTATGCTCTTGTTTTTACACACACCCATTCAGGTATACCCAGCAAGGCTGCATGGCTCTTTCTTTCAACCTCAATCCAAGCTGAGGAATCCAGATCATTTTCTAGCAGACAGGCTACAGGAATTGCACAGAACACAACCACCTTCTTTTGGCCAATAACCCCTTCCCTTTCTAAGGACACCAATGGCCATGGGATGGACCTTAGTTTGGTTGTTAGCATTGATGGCTGTGAATGTCTCACCAGCCAGATATTGTCCTGGGGATTTCAGTTTTTTAGTCACCATAGTGACACTTGCACCTGTATCCCTCAGTGCTTCAACTCTGATCCCATGTATACGAGGCTGTTGTCTGTATTTTCCATACTAATGGGCCAGACGGCCAGGGCAGCTACATCCACCCCACCCTCAGAGACTAAAGTTGCTTTAGTGTACTCTCTGACGTGGTCAGGACACACCTGGGATCCCATATGGAGATTTACCACTGCATGAGGAACCGCAGGTGCACTAGGGGAATTCTTATTGGGACAGACAGGTTCTACAATGCGGTTCCCATTGGCTTTGCAATTAAAGCACCAAGCCTACTGAGATCCCTGTTCTTACCCTGGTACCACCCTTGGCCTGTGCATTGTCTCTGGGCCCACCCTCCTGAACAGGTTTTTGGGGGCCTATAGAGGACTCTTTGCTTTTATCTTTTGACTGGTCACAATCTTTCCCATGGGCGGGGGTGGGGTTAGCAACCCCTTTTTTTTGGGCCACCCACACCATGAGTTGTCTTGGTGTTACCCTTGTCTTGACCCAGTGGTCTACCTTCTTCTGCAAATCTTGAGGAGAAAGTGGACCCTGGTCTACCAGGAAGTGATGTAATTTCTCAGGAACAGAATTACTCAACAGATACTCTTTCATAATATTAATATTACGCCCATCATAGTCTTGCACATTGGTACCTTTTAAGCAGCTGTAGGAAGCTGGCTCTATATACACTATACCAAAATGAGGTATAGAGTGCACAGAGTCCAGTGGGACCCCAAAGGTAGGCAGAGGTAAAAGTAGATAGCACCTCTCTATTTGTGGTAGTGTAGGCGAGCAGTAAGGCTTTATCGGAGGGTAGTGTTAAGCATTTGTTGTATGTAACACACAAAACCCTGGGGTTTCCCAGGGGAGGGAACTATAGGCTATGGGGTATTCAGGGTGAGCTGGCCTCCGGCCATTACTGTACACACAAAGAAGCTACCCTGAAGCAAAGTAACCGGGAGTTTACAAGGTACTAGGTGGTGTACCAGACATCTCAAAAAAAGTGAAGGACTGTCCTCACACACCACCAGGTGTCATGCTTCATCATTGGCAGTCCTCGCTCTCTAGAAACTGCATTTGGTAGAGAGCGGGCCTACACCTGGAGACAGGGAGGCACTTCCTAAGGGCCACTTTGGCAGAAACATGTTGACGACTTTAATCACGGTGGTGATGGGGTACTAACTCCCCCATTCCTCACACTTACTTTTACGAGTAGCAAGTAATTGCCCAGCGAATAAATGTATTTTGGCTTTTACATTGGTTTTTAAATCACTTTTTTGCACGGGGCCCCACTTAGACTTTAGAAGTGCCTCCCTGTCTCCAGGTGTAGGCCCGCTCTCTACCAAACGCAGTTTCTAGAAAGCGAGGACTGCAAATGATGAAGCATGACACTTGGTGGTGTGTGAGGACAGTCCTTCACTTTTTTTTTAGATGCCTGGTACACCACCTAGTACCTTGTAATCTCCCGGACACTTCCCTTCAGGGTAGCTTCTTTGTGTGTACACACAAAGCATTTGTTGTACACACTCAATCAGCAAATGATGTCACACACTCAAAGACTGAACTCAGACCAATTTTGTTTGTATAAAAAAATATTATTTAGTTATATTTAGTTCTTAGAACCAAGCAAGCCTGGCACATGCCTCAGTCTGGTTGACTAGGGCCCCCCATCTACAAGATTGCGGGGACTGAGAGTTGTGCTTCACCTCGCCCCCACCTGAGGGGTGGGGTTGGCAAAGGTGGGCACACCTCTCTCCCTCACTTGGTTTTCCCGCCGATTCTCCCACCCAAAGTGGGGGTCAGAACCGGTGGGGGCCAGTTCCTGAAAGCAGCAACAGGCCTGGGGAAGCTCACAAAGGTGGCAAGCCTTTGAAGCTTCCCCTTCGTGGATCCTGCCCATCCTGGGGGAGGAGGCTTGGCACCTCGTCCCAGGATGTGCATTGTTTCAGACCCCCGAGAGCAGCAGGCTCTTGACCCAGGGGTCCAGAAACATGTCTGGTGGTGGCAGCTGGCGAGCAGCCACTCAGCCTGGACACTAGTGGTAGGTCGTTTTTCAGGGGGCATCTCAAAGATGCCCTCGGAGTGCATTTTTCATTAAATCCCACACTGGCATCAGTGTGGGTTTAATGTGCTGAGATACCAAACTTCCCAGTTTTCAGTAAAGTCATTATGGGGCTGTGGAGTTTGTAATGACAAACTCGGAGTACCATATACTCTTAATGGCATTACTGCACTTACAATGTCTAAGAATTGGCTTAGACACTGTAGGGGTACAGGGCTCCTGCACCCTCACCACTGGTATAGTGCACCCAGCTAGAGGGGTGGCTTACCTATGCCAGGGCAGTGGGTTGTAGGCATGGCACACAGGGATGTGTGCCATGTCGACTCTTCACTTTGCCATTGCAGGCTGCGTGTTTTGGTGCAGAAGAGTGAGTATATATATATATATACACACACAGTGCCCTTGGTACCTATGGTATCATTTACAAGGGACTTACATGTGGCCAAAGAGTGCCAATTGGGTTTTGGATTAATGCAGTTTAGGGAAAGAACATAGGCCCTGAGTATCTGGTTTGCAGGAAGCCAGAGCACACTCAGTCCCAGTACATCAACTGTTTGGCAAAAAAGTGGGGGCAACCATGCAAAAAGAGGGCACTTTCCTACACACCAATTTAAGAAAATATTTTTTATTTTAAGACCAAGATCTTCGCAATAAGATAAGTCTGTTTTTAAATAAAAATACTTGTCTCTTAAAGTTGACACTTAGAACAATTTCTGAACAGTTCAATGTTATCCTATGGGGAAAACAATACTGCGGTTAAACAGGTATCGCACTTATAGTTCCAGTCTTTTGGACTAAAGGTCGGCAAGGTTCAGGCGAGTACCAAAGCAGCACCACCAGCGTCACAGGGGTGGCCGGGTGCAAAGTTCAGAACCGGAGTTCCACCCAATGCGTTTCAATGGAGACTGGGGGTGCTCAGAGCCACTCTGCTTGCAGGTAGGTAAATCGGTTGCAGGGGCCAAGCTTTGGGAGTTAGCACAACCACAGCAGAGGCCACAAAGCAGCACCAAACATACACCACCAGTGGCACCGGGGCGGCCAGGTGCAGGGTGCAAAATCAGTGCCGGGTGCCCAATGCTTTTCAAAGGAGATTCTTCTTTTGACAAACAGGCTGCAGGCATTGCACCAGAGGCTGCAAGAGGGAGATCAACGACAGCAGAGATAAGTAGAGATGTAGGGGGTCACAGGGTCACCGTCAGTTCAGCTCACCAAGGCCCCAGGGGCTTCGGGTGCAGGGGTCCCTTTCGACGTCGGAGTCTTCTTACCCGAGCCGGTCGCAGTCAAGGGAGCCACTGGATTCAGGCTGCAGGTGTAGTCGTGGAGGTCAGAAGAGGTCAGCCAACGCTGGACTCTATGTTAGGATCGCTGGGGAGACTTCACTGGGTAGGTGAGCCACTAAGACTCGGGCTCTGGGCGTCTGGTGTAGAGTGGGCAGGGATCGCGGTTCCAGCTGGATCCGGAGCCCTTGGAGTCAATTTCTTCTAGACAGGTCCACTGTCCACGGGAGATTGGAGTCTTTTTCGAAGGCAGCAGTCCTCCCAGGGTTTTCAGAGGTCGCTAGCTGTAAAACTGGTTGCAGGTTCATCAAAGCTGGAGACAGGCCAGAAGGGCTGGGGCCAAGGCAGTCATCGCCTTCAGTCTTCTCTGCAGAGATGTCTTCTTAGGTCGCCGCAGATCTAGTTTCCAGGTCTGGGGGAGCCACCTAAATACTAAATTTAGGGGCGTTTTAGGGGAGTAGCAGGTAGGATCAATGGGCGCCTTACCTGGGGTGGCCTCACCCTCTATTATGCCACCTTCCTGTGGGAGGGGGCATAGACCTAGTCCTGATTGGAGGGGTCACGCCATCTTCAAGATGGTGGGGACTGAAAAATGTGCTTCACCTTGCCTCCCCCACCTTAGGGGTGTAGTTGGCAGAGGTGGGCACCCCTCCTATTCTCCTAAATTTTGACGCTGGTTTTCCAGCCCAAAGTGGGGGGTTTAAACCGGGGGCTGCCATCTGCTGCTAGCGATACCAAAGGGGATGATGGACGGCGCGTTAGAGCAAATCAAACACTCACCCCCAGTCAACTGATCTGGGTTTAATCCATCATCATTCTTTAGCTCACTCCACCACCCCAGTTCAGACATGGCCATATGCAAATCAGTCTGACCCTGTGCCTCATGGGAACAGTCCAGCCCGAACTGCCAAGCCATGTCTTCACTGGACCGGAAACAAGCATCCTGGGACCGGTTTCGGGTTCAAAACCCTCATCAGCCAGGCTATCTTGAATCCAGTGGCAAAGTGAGCAAGGGACCCACGTCTGGGCATACCCTGCCAACTTAGGGCGAACAAAGCGATACCAAAGGGGATGATGGACGGAGCGTTAGAGCAAATCAAACACTCACCCCCAGTCAACTGATCTGGGTTTAATCCATCATCATTCTTTAGCTCACTCCACCACCCCAGTTCAGACATGGCCATATGCAAATCAGTCTGACCCTGTGCCTCATGGGAACAGTCCAGCCCGAACTGCCAAGCCATGTCTTCCCTGGACCGGAAACAAGCATCCTGGGATAGTATTACAAAGGCGGCAGGCCTTTGAAGCTTCCCCTTCGAGCACTGGCCAATCCTGGGGGAGTTGGTGTGACACCTATGCCCAAGATGTGCATTGTTTCTGGTCCCAGAGAGCAGAGGCTTTCCACCCAAGGGTCCAGAAGGATTATGTTACTTACCCTGTAACCATCTGTTCTTGGCATGTAGAGCTGTAGATTCACATGCTTTGCACACTCCTGCCATCTATTGTTGGGTCGAATGTTTGCAAGTTGTTTTTCTTCGAAGAAGTCTTTTCCAGTCACGAGGTAAGGTGACTCCTCCTTACGGTTATAGTGCGTGTTAGACCCGGGATCCCTGGTTGGCTGAGGTAGGTACCTTAGG